>OW584238.1:49992259-50658225 GCA_939192795.1 Bombylius discolor | reverse complement strand
CTTAAGTTAGATTTTTATCATCAAAAAGAAATTAAAGAACAAAATTTAAAATTATTAAAACGCATAAATAAGATTCAAAGGATGAAAGTAAGATGGTTTTTTGTACCTCAAATCTATTTTATCTTTTTCTTTTCTAACATTTTTTTTTTCAAATTTCAATAGGGTCAAATTGATAATTATAAAACAGATTATGGTGCAGAAACTAAAAGCTTACGAACTCGAGAAATCCTTGATGATTTAAGTAAACTTAAAGAGAATAATAAAAAAATGACTATAAAAATTTTGAGAGCTGTAAGCGACTGTTTTGATTTAATTTTTTAACAAACAAAAACGTGATGATCTCACGTTTTAAAAATAGTTTTGTAAAATGTGTTTTATACACGAAATTATTTATTTTTAGAGACCAATTTTATCAACACGTAAAAATTTGAATGGTAAAAAGAAAAAAAGAAAATCATCCAATGAAAACACAGTACCAATAAGCAAATTTTCAATCAAAGATCAGCAATTGTGGTACGTAGTATGTTTAAAAAATATATACATATGAGGATTTTTCATATTTCAAAAAAATTTTAGTATGTTCATAGATTTTGCAATAAAAGACGGTAAACATTTGGGATGTTTGGTTTTAGCCTTATTCAATAAAACTGTTCCAAAAACTACTTCAACTTTCATGAAAATGTTTGAAAAATCAAGCTCTAATAGTGGTTGTATAACAATTCAGAGGTAATTGTTTTAAAAAAAAAATAAAAATTAATTTGCTTATATTTTATTAACTTAATTACAAAAATTAATTAACTCAATTTGTTTGTGTTCTTCACAATACTTTCTCCATGTACAGAATTTTTCCAAATCTTTATTTTCAAATTGCTGATGCTTCAACTAGAAATTTATGTAGTGATACAACTACAAAAAATGATGAAATCGAATCTGAAAATTACTCAATAGATCATAATCACACTGGTATAATTCAATGCATTATGTATTTTAATTTTCAATTATATTTAAAAAAAATCTATTTTAGGTACATTATCAATGATTCCAGCAACAGAAAAAATGAAATCATCTTTTATAATTACTTTTCGGCCACTTGAAATTTTAAATGGAAAAAGAGTGGCCTTCGGATATGTGATTAAAGGATTAAACACTTTTAATGCTATTCAAATGTTAAAAACAGAAAGTAATGGTAAACCAAAATCTAATGTAATTATTAAATCTTGGGGTATACTTAATTCATGAGATTTCAATTATTAACATTTATAAATTATTAATAAAAATTCTTACATATTATAATTTGAATTTTAATCCTCTGTATCAGAATTTCTTGCTAAAATTTCATTATTTAATGAATATTGTTTTGCTGTATCAAGTGTTGCTTCAAAGCATCTTTGAAATACAACTCGTTTTTTCTTTTTAAATATTGATGTTGGTGATGCAGGAATATTAATTTGATCTTCATTAATATTTTGTTGTTGTTCTTCAGTGTCTTTAAATGTAATAAAAATTCCATCTGATTCTCTGTTCTCTTCATTAAATATTGCATTTATATTTGAATCTTTTCTTGTAGTTGAATTAACATTTTCTTTTGTGTTTGAATTTAAAATTTGTCTTACATTTGAATCAATATTTTCCCCACATTGTGTTGGTGATAATTGAATTATTTGTTCTTCTTCAAATTCTATATTAGGATTTTCTCTAGCTGGTTCAATTGAATTTGGTTCTGTATCATTAGTACGTTTAAAATTGAATAATTCATTGTCAGCTAATACATTAGAATTATTTTCAATTCTAGCTTTTTTTGGGTTCTTTTCAATTTTATCAGTATCATTTCGTTTTTTTAAATTATTTATTTGTGCAGAAGCATGAGTAGAAGTAGTTGATTGTAAAGAACTATTATTATCAGAATACATAGTAAGATCTTCTGGTGATAAAGTTGACATAACTAAATTAACTTCAAGTGTTTCTAAATTTTCTAAAATGAAAACAATTGGCCTGAAATTTCATATAAGTATATAAATTAGTTTCATAAATTTAATATTGAAAATGTAATAATTTACCGTCCAGCTGTTTCAAAATTTATTAGCATTGATAAATTAAGTGATTCAGCAAAATTTAATATAGCACGAAATTCTTTTAAACAAAATGTTACTGATGTTTCTTCATCAATTGTATATTTTTCAAATTCATCTGCTCTGAAAATAGAAAAAATAATCAATTAAAACATTAATTACTTTTTAAAAAAACAAAAAGTACAACTAACTTTATTGTTAATTGAGAACGCATAAATCTTCGATCAATTTTTGTTCCTTCAATATAATTTTTTATAACTAATTTCTTAGGATCAGCTTCAAATGTGATTTCTTCTTCATTTAATTGAAAATTATTTGAAATTTCTGCAAATACTTTATGTGTTCCTAGTATTCTAGAAAATAAATATAAATTAAAATAGTAAATATTACAGTAATTAATGATCTTACTTATTTGGTACATTTCCTTTTCTATATGCTGCTTGTAATGTATCAGCATCAATAATTGATATGAAATTAGTTTTTAAAGTTTCTTTTCTACATTTTAATTGTATAACTAATTTTGAATCATCATAATTTACAAATATTTTACAAAGTTCCACCTATAGAATATTTATTAATTAAATAAAAATTAAATAAGAAAAAAATACTGATTTATCAGTTCTACTTACATTTTTCATATTTCTTAGTTTTGCAATGCATACTTTTAATGAAACTTTACATTGATTCAATTCATCACATTCATCCAGAGAGTAATTTGTGAAAAAACTAGGAAAAAATTTAAAAATAGCAAACGCTGATTTTTCTAGATTTATTGTTCTGATCGATAAGAAATCTGGATTTGCTTCAATGTACAATTCTGAACCAATTTTTGCTAATGAATGTATGGCTTTCACGAATACTGCATTAAAGAAATTGTATTTTTTGTAAATGGTGTTCAATTATTAAAAAATTCATACCTTTTGCGTTTGTTCCTGGAAGAATGCATTTCATTTTTTATTTTTATAGAATTGAAAATTAAAATATTAATTATTTGTTGATTTATTATCAATTAATATTGAAGAAAAATAAACAACTGTGATTGTGTTTTGTTTACATCGGTCAACCAAGTTGGTTATGGAACTCAAACTCATCAGCCATCACGAAGAGAATTTGACAACTCAAAGAATTTCGCAATTTGAGCATGAACACAATAGGTGATTATAATAACATTCAGAAACCGGTTTAAAAACCGCTTTTTACAACTGCTCAAATTACATCTGAAGGTGGCACGACCAATTATAACGAGAGTGTGAGTGTATTACAACTGCGAAGTTAAAATTATGTTAGATGATTCTTAATATTATACCAAGTTGGAAAAAAATCATGCCATTATTGTTACATTACAACCAGCATAAAAAAACCGGTTTAACCACCTAATGTATTCACAGTGTTTAATGGTTATGTGGTGAATATATGATAATTTTGTGGTGGGTTTAGTATTTAAATTGTTCGTTAAAAAGTAAAAACTGGAAAGTGCTAATGGAGGATTGTTTTTAACATTCAAATCTTTGTTTAACTCTTTGCGTTTGCAGAAAATCGCAATTTTCTGTTATTATTTAGTTATTGCATATAAAAGACGTTATGTAATAATTTAAAAATATACATATGAGTACAAAATGTACTAATGTAAAAAATTCTTTTAATAATCTAGAAAAGATTACATTTAAATTTTTGAACAAATATCAAAAGAATCGTCAACGATTGTAATGGACGTTCAATAAATATTTATTTAAAAAAGATGGAAAAATCCCAGAGTGATCCTAAAGGATTTACAAATTTTATATTCAGTTTTAAAGAATTTTTAATTTACTAGTAGATGCTAGTACACATAGTTCAAGAAAGAATATTGAATAAATTCTGTGTGAATCCCCTCCTTGAGAACTAAAATGAATAATGCAAATTGCAATGCTAAGATTATGATTTATTTTTATTATTATTAGGTTATTAGTTTTTTATTTTATTTTAAATGAGCAAATAAATTGAGAATATTTTGGAAAATGCAATTATGTTTATATATTTTTTTTTAACGCTTCAAATGTCACGCCAATTTTACATGGTTTGCCCATCTGGCCAATATGAATGTTGGTGAAAATTTTGTAGACTTTTTCGTGTCTTAGAAAAAGTATGTACCCGGATGAGTAGGAAGTTGGAATTTGGCCAGAATGCTTCTTGAAGGCTCCTATAGCAAATAAACTTTAAGTGGTAGTAATCCGTCGGCTAGGGCATATAGACTATAGGGTACAAAAATTTCATTTTCGAAGTTTTGGATTTGTCAACTTTGGGAAAAATCAACGTTTTCATCCTCTACTTTTTCTTTGGAGACGTGTAACCTGTAACTCGGTCTCTGTTTAATCGTATGCGACGAAATGCATCCATGAGAAGCTATACTGAAATTGATTAAATATTTTGATTTGAATGATTTCTCCTATGGTTTTTACATTACAAGTTGACGGTTTGAATTCGAACAAATGAGTTCAGCTGTCGTAACCTGTGTAAAATTCAAAATAGAAATCGTAATTTAAAAATTAATTATTTATAATGCAAAGAATATTTTTTTGTTAAGCAATATATAGATTGTTGATATTAAATTTAAATAAAAACAAAAAGATTTTATCAGATAATTATATTTTTATTTTTTTTTTTATTTTTTTTTTATTTTTTTTTTTTTTTTTGATTTTTGTTTGTTTGTTTAATTTTTTCTTTTGTTTTCAAAACAAAACATTCTAATTTAATTAGTTAAACAAAATTAATTAATTTTAAACTAATAACAAATACATAGATATTAGGTAATTTTATAAATACAATTTAAATTTATCTCTATAAATTATTTTATATACAAATTAGGTATATAATAAAATTCACAAATATCACTTTTAATAAAATGTATAACTTAATAAGTTTTATATTTAATGTTAACTGGCAATTGTATCCGTTGTGGCAGTTTATTAGATTTATCAAATGTGCAAGTTCTATTGTACTTTATCATTTTTGTACCATCAGCATCCTTAGCACGCCAATAGATTGTTTGAACAGCATTTCTACCTGCAATATATCTTGTTGTAGATCCAACTAATGCAGAAATTGATTGTTGTGCTGACATTTTTTTTTTATTTTTTATTTTTTAATAATTTTAGAAAATAAATAATAATTGAAAATAATTTAATATTTTGTTTTAATTAATTTTAAACTTGACTTTTATTTAAATGATTTTACTTTGATCACTGTTTTAACTGATGTGCTTTCTTACAGATGTGAATTTCTATTTTATAGGCAAAAATTATTTCTTATCAATTTACAATAAAATGAGAAAAAAAAATAAAGAAAAAAAAAATCAAAACACAAGTTATAATTTGAAACCATTAGATGCGAATTAGCTTCGACTTTCAAGTGATTTATAAACAACTTTATCGCAATATTTGACGCAAATTATATGACTTCGTATTCGTTATTTTTCTCAACGACGCGAACTTGTAAAAATTATCTCCTGAGTCAGTCAAAGTGCAATCAGTTTTATTATTATACTACAATATACATACTGTAATTTAAAATTGTAAGATATAACTGACAAGGAAGTTACAGATACACATTCACATTATTATATTTTAATGGAATTTCTTATCAACAAAATCATATGAGATTAGAAATATCATTAATTGTGGATTTCATAAGTCCATGGTTCACGTTAGATTCTCGTGTCCATTTCTTGTTATTTTCCATCGGATTTAACAAGTTGTAAAACAATATCTGTATACTATATGTATATGTATACCTACAAATAATAAAAACAAAACATACATGTTTTGTAATTTACACTTGTCACTATTATTGTTATATGTAATTTTTAGTTTTATTACTTTTACGTTTCTACAATTGTTTATTATTTCTAAAAATATGATTTCAAATTTACGTAAGTTTATAAATATGAAGTTTCTAGTAAATACTGCAATTAATTTGTTTTGAATAAAACAGTAAGATTATTATTATATTATATTTTTGTAGAATATATTTCTTGTATTTTCTAGATTCGTATTTTTTGTTTTTGTTTTAGTTAAAAAAAATAACAAAAATAATAATAATTTCAGATTGTTAAACATAATCATTTTGACTTTGAAAAAGTATGCATTATTATATGACCTCAAAAAAGCATAAATTTTTGAAAATCAAAATTCTATTATGTCTACGAAAAATATTGATATATATGTGTTTTTTTTTTATATCTTTTTCTTAATCATATACATATGTATGTATTACCATTCATAAACGTATATAGCTATTATGAAGTGAAAAATTTCAAGTAATATTGCAATGAAACCAATATCAAGTCCATGAAATTTTCAAGAATTTAATTTTCAATATATTATTGAAAAAAAAAATCTTTTAGGAGATTTTAGAAAAATAATTTCAAGATATGTATTTTAACACTTAGCTTTATTAGAAAATTTAAATTTTTTAAAAATTCCAAATCTTTTATAAAACAAAAAAACAAAAACAATTCTATTGTTTTCTTAAATTTGTGGTATTCTAAAATTTTCATTAAAGAGAAACTTTTGTATTTTTTTTCAATAAAATTTATTTGACTTTGTGGAATTTCATTGAAATTGAAAAAACCAATAAAACAATTGTTATCAATTCTTCGGTGAAAATCTATTGAATTGAATTATATTTAATTGAAAAGGTTGAAAAGTTTTAAATAATGTAAGATTTGTTTTCCCTTCTCCACCTCGATACGACAATACAATCGATGGTAAAAGTTTTGTCCTATTCAAATTAACTTAAGTTTTTATGACCATTTCGTGCATTAATTTAATTTTAAATGAGGAAAATTATTTGGAAATCATTTAAATTGAAAAACATTACTTTTTAAAATCTATAATTTAGATTTTTGTTTACATTTTAGAGTCTAAAATATTCGTCTTAACACGTTGACACCGGCGTATGCCACAAGCGTTTCATATAAAATAAAGTTTTGCAAATCGGTTTGCTTTTAAGATTTTTTTTCTTAAATAATCCTTAAAACAGATTCTTAACTTTCACATTAGCAGAGGAAGCCTATTCAAAAAGGATATTAATTTTGTATCTCTAAAATATTTTATTCTATGTCGTTTATCCACCAACAAATCGTTAAAGTCTACAGTATACTGGCGTCAACGTGTTAAAAAGGTATATAAAAATTTGGAAAAAAAAAGGTGTTTAAAGATTATTTCGAAGTGTGTAGTATTAAATTATATATACTCAAGTTAACTTGGCTCACATCGAGCTGCTGCCCCCCGCTGATAATGATGAGGATGATTAAATTATATCAAACATAAAAAATTTAAAAAAAATATATAATAAATTCACAGGAAAAAAAGTGATTTACAACAACCTTCACTCTGTTCAATAATATTATTTTCAAGATAATATTTTTTCTGAAAATTTATAAATTTTCCTATAATTGAAAAAAACAAAATTTGTTTGTTTTGAAAATTGAAAGAAAAAAGGAAATAAAAAAAAAATTAATGTATTATCTTTTATTATTTAATTTTTTTTAAACCGTTATTATTTAACTTCGATGCATGTGTTATAAAATTCCAAACAAAAGTTATAATATACACGAGTAATTACGTTTCGTGTTTATGTTATTATAACTTTAAATTATAGTGTTTTTAAGTATAAAAGTTTTGAGAAAAAAAAAACTTAAGAAAAATTAACTAGACAAATAGCAGACTTTGATAGCTTGATGATAAAAAAAAAAATCCTTATCAAAGTAATCATTCAATTGCATGATTTAACATCTTATCTTATTATGTACTATACTGCGCGCTTGTTTTAATAATATTACCTCATTTATATTTTATTATCTTTTGTTTTGAAATAAACATCGGTTTTAATTAAAGAACACAAAAGCGTTTGAAAAATTCATGATTATGTACAGGATGACTTTCAATATAATGATAATTTTAAACTTCAAGTGGTCATTATTTTACAATTTTTTTTGTTAAAAATGTTTTTAGATGCATTTATAGAATTTCTATGTAAATGTAAAATTTGTAAGAATTCAAGATAAATTTTAAATTTTATTTTAATATTATTTATTCACTAGATATTTTGTAGTAAAGGTATAAAGTAACTAGTGCCAAATGAGCCCTTTATTTTAAAAGTTGCCCCACTTTTGGTAAGAAATATTAGACCCTAAAACTGTTTAGCAGGAATTAAATCTTATATGGGAACTAAATTAAAAAAACCTTTAACATCTCAAAACTAAATCGAATGAAATTAGGTCACTTTCAAAATAAACGATTTAAATAATTTTAAATACCATTCGAAGATCATATCTTTAATTTTAAAAATTTACAAATAATATTTCTTTTTAGTTTTTGTTTTTCTAATGAGTTTTTGCCACCCAGAGCAAAACTATATTTTTTTTTTGCGACAGTGAATGAGTTATGTAGTGTAAATTTTGTAAATCAAGCTCTTGGAATACCCTACATTTGAAATGTTTTTATTATTATTTCCACTACAAAAGCAATACACTTTAATTGACTGTAAAAAAAAATAACTACATAGAAACGTTTCCTTAATAAATTGCTTTTATTTTTGTTTCTGTAAAGCAATTTTAATTTTACAAAAAGGTTCATTTATGTATTTTATTTTCAGTTTTGAAAGATTTTTTTCCACTTTAATGGAACTCTTAAGAAAATCAATATAATTAATTTAAATTAATTCTATTAATTAGTGGAAATTTTATTATTTTTAAAATCATGAGTCTTTATAGCATGAAAGAAATTTTTAAGAAAATTAAAATAAATGGTATATGTTTATTTTCACATAGCATGATTGTTTAAAAGTTTTTAGGCTACTTTTAGTAAATCTGATTTTTTTTTTTTAAATAAATTTTTGCATTAATAGATTTCAAAAGCACTCACAAAATATAATAATGATATTAGTTTACCATTAAAATTGTTTGTTAGAATTAAATTAAATTATTTCAGGAGAAAAAAAAAAAAAAATCAGAGGTATGTTTTTTTTCATAAATTTCATAAATTTTATTGATTTTATTAAGTCATGAAGCATGTTTTTTTTTGACATTTTTAACATTAAATAATTCTAATATATAATAATCATGAGAACAACAGGCAAAAAACTTACTGATAACATATTTTATATTAGATACATTTATACCTATTCAAATTTTATTAAATTTTTAATTAAGCCTTTCGATTAAATATGACACGTTCATATTTAATGTTCAGTGAAATGTTATATGTACCTATGTTATGTATAATAACGTGAATGATTCTCATATTTTCATATTTGTTCAATATTACATGTTGCCTTAGCGACAGTTTGATTTTTCATATTTTTTAAAAACAAACACAGATAGTTTTGTATGTGTGTGTATAGCTAAGTACTTATTATTTATTATTTAGCTAAAAAACGTGAACAAATATCACGGTGTATATAAGTGTCTTTTTTTTTTTTTTTTTTAATTAACAGAAACTTTATATAAACACTTCAAATTTGCAGAATTGATTAAAACTAGAATAAATGAATAATTAATCTAATATTATATATTTCAATTTAAGATCGATCACCTGACATAAAATTTAACGCGTCTGAATTGCTCATATTTCGATATGCCATATTTTTTCTTTCAGCAGACGAAACTTAATAATGTGTTATAGTTTTAATATTAAAATTTAAAAAATTCAGTTACATATGTGTAATTAAATCTATGTACAAGGTAATTCTCGAAAAAATTTAATTAAACTGCATTCCATTGATAGCATTTAATTCATTTTGTTTTTAAAGAATTTCTTGAAATATTCTTTACCATAGTTGATCTTATTCTTTTTTGTTACTAGACGGCAAAAAAAAAAAAATAAAAAAAAATAAAAAAAATAAAAAATAAAAAATAAAAAAAAATTATTGGATGACTAAATGTTATGAGCATGACATGAATGTGTGTATATACGAAACGTATGGCCTATAATGTCGCCTATATTCATGTCAAAACCCAGTAATCTCTTTGATTATTATTAATTTTCTTATCAATGAGAAAGTTAAGCTTTATGACCATTTTATTACATTTTAAATTTCATATAAAATTTATTAAAAAAATTAAAAACAAATGAGACATACATATGTACATTTATGTTACATTTGTTTATTTATTTATTTATTTTATTCTTGTTTAAAAGTATAGAACAAAACGATACAAATATTTCAAATATTAAGTGATTAATTTATTTTTTTTATTTAATTTTATATTTTTTACACACTTCAAATTGATTAATTCATAATTTATCTTTCAAATTGAATTGTATTTTGTTGATAAGAAATGTATAGTCATTCTGTTGAAGTGTGAAAATGTGCATTATGACATATTTGCTATATATTTCGAAATTTTAATGTTATTATTTTTTTGACACAGTTTTAAAGAATCTTTCTAAAATCATTTTGTCCGGTAGTTTTCTGATACTGGTGCTGGTAAATATCAAATTAATAACTATCTTGATGCATTCCATAATATCATAATTTTGAAAAGATAATTTTGATAACAGAACATACAACTCTGTAAGAAGAGGAACTTATCTAGAGATTGAAAACAGATATCCTCTATTCTCATTCTTATTTCAGAAAAAGCAGGACATCTACAAAGATGGTGTTTTGTAGTTTCCGCGTTCACTAGACAAACCTTACACATTGGGTCACTAGATTGATCTCACTCATGATCGTCATATGGTGAAGGTGACTGCATTGTTGTGATCTGTGATTAGCTAAACGAGAGCCCAACTAACTTTCATGTTTAGACTTAGGAAAAGTTTAGCTATTCTTTTATCTGGCTTTTTTACAAAACGCTTTGTACCGCTACAGCTTAATAGGGCAGAAAACTTTTCCACGTGAAAGTGGAATAGCTATAGATTTTCAATTAAATATTTTTTAAGTCTTAATTATTCGTATTCTGTGAAATTAAATAGTAAATTGTTTTGAATTTAAATAAAAATTTCTTTTGAAAATTTTCAGAACATTTTTAATATGTACAAATTTAACATGATTTGTAAATATACGAAACATATTATTAAGAAAAATTCAATATTATTATTGTAATGACGTCATTTTGTTAAAGATTAATTAATTTTGTTTACGATTAATTAATTAGTTAATTTTTTCACTGGCACTGGTTTAAAAATTTCGAATATTTTTAAAGAATTAACGATTTCTGTTTTAAACTTTCAAAACTTTCACATTTCCAATAATCATTGTGCTTTTTATTAGTCAAGAAACAATTTATACAATTAATTACATTTACTGATAATAAATTTTATAGAAAGTATTAATAATAAAAGTTTAGTAAAATTATTGTATAAAAAGTGCGCACTTGTCTTAGATTTTTATAAATTTTTTATTGAGAATTCACATTTTTTCAATGAAATGTAAAAAAACCATTCAATTGCAAGGTTATCTTTTGTTTACATTTAAAAATGATTTCATATTTATTTTCAAAATATCTACTTACAATACTATAAAAATTATTTTTTTATACAATAATTAAATACAAAAAAAAAAAAATCAATTTATCTTTAAAATGATAAGAAAATGATATCGATCAATTGTATAAAATTATTGATGGTGTCAGTTTTGAATTTTCTATAGTGTATTAGATACACATACATTTTTTTTTTAAAAAACAAAATAATGTTTTTGTAATTTTTGGAAATACGTTAATATGGAACATAATTCTGAAAGTGGTGAAGAAGATTTTAGAAGTGAAGGAAAATCTTTTTTAAGAAAAAAGTAAGTTCTAAAATTTAAAAAAAAAAAATAATAACGAAAATATCAATTAAAATCACACTTATATTTATTTAGAGTTCAAGAAAAACCACCATTATGGGATTCATTTCAAGATATTCCAGAACCAAAATCTTCTGGATCAGCAGAAAATCAAAAAAAATTTGATACATTTATGAAATGTTTAAAATGTGTTTTATATGGTTTTGTATTTTTGGTAATATTATTTGGTAGTGTTGTATCAAAATTAACACTTCTTCTGATGACAGCACATATTCGACCTGATACTGTAGTTAGATATTGTGATAAACGATGTAAGTGTATAAGTAAAAATTGTATGATTGTAATAATAAAATGTTTTTTTTTTTATTAATTACTTTTTATTTTTTATTCTGTAGATCCATACATGGAATTAATAGCTGTAATACCAGAAGTACAGCAAATATTTTGGATATGGGCTATAATATTTTCATTTTCAGCACCAGAAATATTTACATTTTTTCGATCTTTAAGAATATTTATATTTAAAAATTTTCGATCACCAGGATTAACTGAAATTTTATTGGTAATACATATATGAAAAATTTTTAATCTATATATATTCAAGGTGATTCACACATACATACATACATATATTCGATTCAGAAATAAGTAATATTTAATAGTAAATTTTTTATACTATTTTTTAAAAAATACTTGTAAATGAATTGAAATTAAAAAGAACTGAGATATGAAAAAATTTAATGATATTAGGCCTTTTCACGAGTAGAAAAAATTATACGGATTAATTTTTTTTTTAAAAAAAGCTTTAAAAAACATTTAAGGATTTCTTAAAAACATTTCTAATTATGTATAACTTTTTTAATGTGTAATTTAAATCTTCCCCCTGAAAAAACATCCAAAAAACAAATTTACAAAAATTTTATTTTATGATGATTACCAAGTCGTCGTTAATTTCTTTTTTTTTTTTTTTTCAATTTAAATTTCATTATGACTCACATAAACGAATTTCAAGCATTAATTATAATAAATGTTATGTGAAAGGATAAGCACTTGATAATATCTTAATTAAGAATAATTATCGTAAGGGAAAAAAAAATGAATGCTAACATGACCTTTTTTTTTTTTTCAGATTGGGATAATGGAAACTTTACATGTGATAGGTTTATCCGTATTCATTTTTGTTGTATTGCCTGAATTTAGTTCATTACAGGGTTTAATGCTTACTAATTGTGTTTCTTTTCTTCCGGCACTTTTAGGTACGTGCTTCTATTACAAGTATAATAATAAGGACATATGTACATGTACATATATACATATGTTTGTTTTTTTTTACACATTTTCTTTAAGATTTAATTTCTGCTTGTGAGAACAATTTCAAATCAATATTTAAGATAACTTTAAGCGCATTGGCGGTTGTTACACAATTAACAGGATTTTTTATATGGCCTTTAACAGTTGGCAATCCAAAATTAGTAGGTTTAACAATTGTAGCACTTTTTTTTATTTCATTCAAATGGTGGGAAAATTATATATCAGGATTTTCATACATAAGTAAGTAAACAAAATGTCCTTGATTTTTTTCAAATTAATTCAAGCCTTAAAAAAAAAATGAATTATAATTATAATTTTTTTTTTTTTGCAGAACCTTTAGTTGAAATATCCAAATTACGAAAAAAATTATCAGAATCAAGATATCATATTTATTTATATGTATCACCATGGAAGATTTTAGTTTTCACATTAATGGCATTTCTTCTTACTGGTCGTGATATAAATGATTATTTTAGTAAATTTACAGGAGGTTGGGTAAAACACAAAATTTTAATTAAAGAGGTAAATAATTTAACAATTTTATTATTTTCCAAATTATAATTTAACATAAATATAATTTCAGTCATCGGAATTATTTTCAGATCGAAAAATTAATGATACAAATTATCGATCTGTTGAATATTCCTCACAATCGGCACATATTGGAATTTTAATTATTCATATAATTGCATCTTATTTATGTTATATATTTTCAAAATTTGCTTGTAAAATTAAAATTCAAAAATTTAGTTTTTCTTGTCCATTAACTATTGCTATTCCTGCATCATTCGTTTGTATAATAATTTTGAGTGGTCTAAGAGAAGTAAATCTATGCGTATATAATGGATATTTTCCAAATTATTTATCATTTAAAGATGTTTCAATCTACAATTTAGCTAGTAGTTTAATTACTAATTTTATTTGGATTTGGATTTTATGGTGGTTATCACAAGTATGGATTACACGACATATATGGTTTCCAGAAAATGATAAAAATGCCTCAACAGAGAAACTATTTATTTCACCTTTTTATTGTAGTTTTTTAATAGATCAATGTATATCTTTAAATCGAAGACGTTTGGATAAAGAGGATTTTGTTATTCTTATGGTAACACATGATTTCGTTTTTTTTTTTTTAATTTAAAAAAGATAGATACATATATACCTATTTTTTAAATGATATTTTTAGGATGTTATAACTTATGTCGATCCAGAAATTACAACAGATGATCCTACTAAAATAAACATGGATGTTCGTCCTGGTGATAAAATTCCTCAGCTTATAGTTTGTGCTACAATGTGGCATGAAACCGAAGACGAAATGATTGAATTTTTGAAATCAATATTAAGACTTGATAATGATCAATGTGCAAGGAGAATGGCAAAAAAAAATTTACCAGGAAATTATGATGACGAATATTATGAGCTGGAAAGTAAGTTTTTTTTCTCCACATGTAACTAGTCAAGTGAAAAAGGATCCTTTTGTTAAAACGAATTTTCAATTTTTGATCCATTAAGTTTCCTTTCTTAATGACATTTGAAATTTTTGAAGTTTTAGTTACATTTCATTTATTTTTTAAAATTTTAGGTCACATCTTCTTCGATGATGCTTTTGTTACAAAATGTGTTGATCCAGAAAACTGTAAAAATCCTAATTGTATAGATCTAAGTGATCCACCAATAAATACATATGTCGAGACTTTAATATCAGTTATTGAGAAAGCAGCATATAAAGTTTATAATGTTAGAATAACAATTAAACCTCCAGTTAAGATAGAAACTCCTTATGGTGGTCGATTAATTTGGACTTTACCTGGTCGTACTAAACTTATTACACATTTGAAGAATATTAAAAAAATTCGAAATAAGAAAAGATGGTCACAAGTAATGTATATGTACTATTTACTCGGTTATCGAATAATGGAAATGGATGCATCACCACAAAGGAAAACTGTAATTGCAAATAATACATTTTTACTTGCTTTAGATGGAGATATAGATTTTCAACCAGAAGCAGTTCAATTACTTATATCAAGAATGAAAGTAAATCCTATGTTAGGTGCAGTTTGTGGTCGAATTCATCCAGTTGGTAAAGGTCCAATGGTATGGTTTCAAATTTTTGAATATGCTATTGGACATTGGCTTCAAAAAGCTACTGAACATGTTATCGGTTGTGTACTTTGTAGTCCTGGTTGTTTTTCATTATTTAGAGGATTAGCTTTAATTCATAACAGTGTAATTAAAAAATATAGTACAGTTTCAACAAAACCTCGTCATTATATTCAATATGATCAAGGCGAAGATAGATGGCTTTGTACATTATTATTAAAACAAGAATTTCAAATTGAATATTCAGCTGCTTCTGATGCATATACTCATTCACCAGAAGGATTTTCAGAATTTTATAAACAAAGACGTAGATGGATACCATCAACTATGGCAAATATTCTTGATTTATTGGGTGATGCTAAATCTGTTGTTAAAAAAAATAATAGCATTTCATTATTATACATTATATATCAGGGAATGTTAATAATTGGTAATATCCTTGGACCTGGTACAATATTTTTAATGATGATTGGATCTTTTGTAACAGTTTTTAATATTGATTTATGGACATCATTTTTATGGAATTTCTTTCCAATATTATTTTTTATGATAATTTGTTATTTTTGTAATCAAGATTTTCAAGTAAGTACAAATACATATTATATGTATATGTATTTATTATTTTAATTAAATAATATATTTTTATTTTCAGATAATGGTGGCATTTGTAATTAGTACCATTTATTCTTTGGTGATGATGGCAGTTTTAATCGGTATTATAATACAAATTAAAGAAGATGGTGTATTTTCACCAGTTTCAATATTTTTTATTATAATTTTACTACAAATTCTTATTACAGGTAAAATATTATAAAAATTAAACATATTTTTAATATTTAATACTATTTTTTGTTTATTTGTTTAACAGCAACTCTTCATCCACAAGAATTTCTATCTGTATTTTTTGGTATAATTTATTTTATAACAATACCATCAATGTATTTACTTTTAATGATATATTCTATTTTTAATATGAATGATAATTCTTGGGGTACAAGAGAAACTATACAAAATCAAAATCAGGTAAATTTTTTTTTTTATTATTTAAAAATATTTTTTAAAATTTTTCTTTTTAAATTTTTAATTCAGAATGAATCAAAAACACAAGGTAATACAAAACAAACTGGGTTAGATAAATTCATTGGGACATCGACTTCTAACAAAAATGAAGAAGGAATTTTTGATTTTTCATTTGGAAATATATTTCGTTGTTCATTTTGTACACATCCAAAATCTGATATACAATTATTAGCAATTAGAAACAGTTTAAATGAAATAAATTCAAAATTAGCGGAACTTGAAACGTATGTATTTGAAAAAGTTCTTCAGTTTAGTACTTTGTAATCATTTTTTTTATAAGTACATATCTAAATTATAAATAATGATAAAATTTCATTTCAATAGAAAAACAAATGACATAAAAAATGTTGAGGAAAATAAAAAAAATGAAGAAGTTCCCGTAAAAATAACAGTTGTAAGTACATACATACATATATCTGAATGCACATATAGTTCTAGATAATTTTATTTATTTTTTTAAATTTAAGTTTTATTTAAATTAAGTTTTTTTTTTTTTGTAATTTAAAATTTTAGGAAAATAAAAAAATTCAAGAACATCCACCTGGCTGGTCAAGTAATAAACATTTAGAAAATTGTACATTGGAATCTTTATCATTTACAGAAAATTTATTTTGGGAAAAATTTATTAAAAAATATTTAAAACCATTAGAAAAAACTAAAAAAGAAAAAGAAGAAGTTGTTGTATCATTAGAAAAATTTCGTAATAATTCAGCATTTGCATTTTTAATGTTAAATTCACTTTTTGTTTTAATTGTATTTTTATTACAATTAAAAAAAAATTATTTACATATTCGTTGGCCATTTAATGTAAATAATACAATACAATTTGATGAAACAACATTTGAAGTAAAAATCTATCGTAATTATTTACAATTAGATCCAATTGGTTCAATTTTAGTTTTATTATTTGGTACTATTCTTATTATTCAATTTATTGCAATGCTTATTCATCGTTTAGGAACAATTTCACAAATTTTAGCAACAACAGAATTAAATTGGAATTTACGTTGTGTAAGTAAATTTATATTAATTTAATTTTTTTTTTTTATTTTGTTCTTTTCAATTATGTAATTTATGTATTAGTGATGTAAGAAATTATTAGAAATTTATTCTGAGAAATAGTATCATCGAATGATTTCTGTAGAAAATGTAGAAATGTAGAAATGAAGAAGAAATTGAATTAATAGTGCACTTACTCTGCGAATGTTCAGCTATAAAAGAACGACGGCTCGTTTGTATGGGAACAATGTTCTTTGACAGTCTGGACGAAGTAGCTGAGATTGAAAATTTATTCAAAAACCAAGATAGTTTGGGCTATTTCTACTAATATATCGAAAGGCATTCATAATGGGCGTTTAGAACTCTAAGCGAATTTGTTTCTCGTTATTAGCAAACAGCCCGAACTTCATAACCTAGATAAGTCTGAGAAAGCTTAAAATTACTAAATCGTTCTTTGATAATTCTCAAAAATTTACAATCTACTTAAAAAAAAATTATATCTTACATCCAAGATAAGTTCAATTAATTTTCTTTTTCTCCTAACTTTTTCATTCTTAACAAGGAAAAACTCTTTTCAAAATAAACCATAATTGTATTAAAATAGATAACAGTACACATGTACACAAAATGTATTATAGCTTCTAAATGTAAATTAAGTTCAATATAACGATTAAATTTTATTACAGTTATAAAAAAAAAAACTTTTACATAACGATAACTGCAAAGATAAGTACATATAAATATACATACTTTTTTTATACTGTACTTAGTATTATTTGGCTTTTTTTCGGATTTTGTAGTATGGAATAGGTTTTTTTTTTTTAATTTTTACGATGATGTAATATAATTGATTATTGTAATTTTTTCAATCTTTTTTTTTTTTTTAAATTTCTAGGGTAAATCTAATAACGAAATTGATCAACAAAAAGGAACTTTTGTAGAATTAGCAAAATATTTACAAAGGCCTGAAGAAGAAGATCAAAATGATGATGATGATGATGATGAGAATGAACAAAAATTTAGAAAAAGTACTATCCATAAAATTCATTTAGTTAGAGAACGTAAAACATTTGAAGATTGGAATAATTTAGAAAAGAATTTTGAACGTAGATTTTTACAACAAAATAAAAAACTTAATTTTGGTAAAATACCATTAAGTAGAAAATCAATAAAATTGATTGATGAAAAACGAAAAACTATTATAAATGCTAAAAAGGAACCAAAATTATCATCACAAAATGAATCAATAAATATGAATTCTAGAAGATATGGAGGCTATGAAAATAATGGATATGTATCTGATGAAAAATAAATGAAAGATACATACCTACTTGAATGTACAATTCCATACATATACATATGTTAATTTTTTTTTTTTTTTGATTGTTGTTTTTAGATATCCAAATTATGTATAGTATTATCGATTTAGTGTTTTGTTGTGTTTTAGATACATATTCATATTCAGAATTTTTTTTCTTAGTTATTGTTATCATAAAGATATAAAAAATGACAAAATGTAGTGTGTACGTGATTTTCAAATAAATCAGTATTATTGTATAAATTAATTATTTTTAATGAGATTTGTTTTTGCTTGAAAGAAATTTGTTTTTTTTTTCTCCAGTTTTAATCTTAGTACATTTTTATTCATAGTTGAAGTAATTAAAGGCTATATATAACAGATATTATACGTAAGAAAGAAAAAAACAATAAAACACCTAAGAATGAAAGCTATCAAAATAAATAAATCTTGTTGATTATTAATTTTGTTATTTTAATATATGATTCAAATAGGATATATTGGATATAAAAATGCATCTATCTTAATCAGCTGTAACGTAACAAAAATGAAAAACGTAATTGTACTATACTCAGTGTCTTTTCAATATTATTTTCTGAACTTTAAAAATGCAGAAAATCTACATATCTATGAAAAATCCGATGAAACTGAGTTAGTTTTCTATTTTTTACTATTTTTGAAATATTTTATCTGAGAATTTTTTTTATCATAATTTATCATAGTAAAATATATATGTACATAATATGTATATGAATATTTACAATGAGTATTTTTTCATGTGCATAATGAAATTTCTTCCACACAAAATAGATTTTGCATTGATAAACTTATTAAATAGAAGATTAAATACGATTTATAATGTTAAAAAATTGTCTATTTTTTTGTTGTTGTTGTTATTCATTTGGGATTGTAAATGTGATAGTATTGAATTGTTTATAAATATACGAACAGCATTCAGTCGACGTACATATGATGAATATAAAAATATTTAATAAAAAAAAAAAACAAAACAAATTAAAATGATAACAAAATTAAAAATAAAATATTTAATTTAATATTGATAATAAATTTAACTGAAAAAAAAAACAGAGCAAAAACAAAAAAAAAGAATATATTGAATTGCGTCACTGTTTATAATAATTGTTGTTGATTATTGATAACCTGAAAATAGTTCGACACACCGCTCGCATTCACATAATATATACTATGTATATATGTACGTACTCCGTACTCGTACATATAAGTTCAATGCAAATATATTTTTTTTTTCTCCTAATACATACATTTTTAAAAAGATAAGTACTAGATAGATCTTGTAAATTTTGTATGTACTGTATAGAAAAAATCGAATTGATAACAATTATAATTAATATGTACAATATCCTTATCTCTAATATATGTGATGAATTTATGTGTTCACACATTAGAAACATGATGAATGAAGTAGTTATATCGCATCCATGTAACATTAGTAACAGTTGGTTTTTGATAAGTGGTCCGTTAAGAAGTTGAAAAAGAATAAAATTTAATTAATTTTAAAAGAAAGAAAAAAAAATTATTGTAGAAATTAAAAAAGAAGATTTATATTTATTAATAATATGATTTTGTAAATGTGTAAAATTGTGAATAAATAATATTTTATTGTTTTGTTTTTATTTATCGTTAAGTTATCTAAATTTTTATTTTTGTTTCTAAGTTTAATTTTAATATTAAATAAAAATTTGTTTTCAATTATATTTTTTTGTAATTTTACTTTTTAAATTAATATTACGATAATTATGACCTTTTTAAAAGGATTTAAATTAACAAATTGTGTAGTAACACAAACACGATGGTTATCATATGGTATTAATAGAAATTTACAATTAATTAAAAATGTTCATGTGAAACCATATAAATGTTCAAGAAGAAATGCGTCAGTATCATCTGGTTCTGGAAAATCTACAGTAAGTATGAATATGATTAGATTAAATTTAATGTACAAGAGTAATTAAGTTATTTAAAAAAAAAAAATGAGTATAAAATATTTTTATTTCTTAACCCATATATGAAATCATTACATCGTTATTACAGCGTATATACGTTAAAAAGATACTTCATATGTAATTCAACAATTTGGAAAATAATTGAGCTACATATTTAGAAAAATATTTGAAGGAAAAAAAAAAAAAAACAAAGAAATAAGTTTTCATTTGCTTCAAAAATAAATTTATAATGAAATAAGACGTACAAAAAAATAAAAATAATTTTTCAATTTAAATTAAAATTTTTCAAAATAAATAAACATTGAAAAAAAAAAAAAGTGTTATAAAATGGAATTTTTTTTTTTTGCTAAAACGTTATCAGATATTCTGTCAATTATTATTATCAATAATATTGTTTACATAAAAATAACGAAATACATATATGGTGTATATAATGTACATATATTTTTATGTTCATGGATATTTTTTTTGATATTTTAATGTATTATCATTGAAAACAATTGTACATGTACATATATATGTATGTATGTATCTACGATATGTTTATACATAAGTTTTGAACTTTGAACAAAAATTATCTAACATATGCAAATTATTTTAATCAAATTTATAATTGCTTTTTCACTTACTGCTTCCTTATATTATATGTATGTTTTTTTTTTTTTTAATTACTATCAAAAACTCTATTCGTATAAAATATGAATTCCATTTAAATTAAACATACTTACGCACATGTTCTTACATAATTTAAAAGTTTATCATTAGTAAGAGTAAAAGACCTTCAAAAGTTTTTCTATTTCAATGAGAAAAAAATTTTTATAATTGTAGGTTATTTTTTTTTTAAATTTCACGGATAATGAGAGCTAGAACTTGAATCTTTTTTTTTTTTTTTGATTCTTGTAATTTGTTGCTTGAAGTTTATCAGTTTTATAAAAAAATGTACAAATTTATAACTTTAAACTTTTCTTTTTTCAGATTTTAAATTTATTAAAAAAATTAAAAAAAGTATCTTTTTCATTTTAATAAAAGTGCTCAATATATATTCGAAAACATCCATCAAAATCTTTTTTTATTTTTATAAAATGTCTATGTATCTACATAAATTGTATTTCAGAAGAGTTTAATTTATAAAAACTGTCATCCTTTAACTTGAAGATAATTTATTAATAACTTGTTTACTATATTTTTGTGAAAAAAATAAAAAGGATAAAAGAAAACAAATAAGGAAGGATGTGTTGTTTTTTGATTCTATATCTTTTTCTTTGTTATGCTAGCAATTACCGGATGAAGAAAAAACCCTTTTTTCAAATTTATTTATTTAAATTGCGATAAAATGGAAAATAATTAGAATAAATGAAAAGGTTGTAAATATTTTTTAAAATTAATCAATTCTGTTTACAAAATCTATTATATTTATTCTTTTTTCAATTTTCAATTAGATATACATATGATGAATCATTTTTATGATTTGTGTTATGTATGTATGTTAGAAAATATCAGACATTTTTTCTTATCATAAAAATTTATTGATTGATTTGTTTATTATTTAATCTTAAACCTTTTATTTGTTTTTGACAGTATTCAATCTAAAATAAATTTCATGAAATTTCCTATATAAAGTTATATCATCTTTTATATAACAGACTATTTTTTTTTTTTTTAATTTTTATTTTTAATTTTTAATTTCAATGTCTAAAACAAATAAGATTAAATTTTACAACCGATATCTATACTTTTTTTTTTTTAAATTAAAGTTTTTAATGTAAACAATGCGATTAATTCAAGGTGTAAACTAATCAATTTAATCATATACTCTCTCTAGTTATGTATTTTTAAAAATATTTTTATATTATATAAATTAATCACATGATTTTACATATTATTATATTACAGGGAGTATCATATGAAAAGAAAGGATTACAATTGGATAGAAAACAAGCAACTTTTACTGAGAGAGGTCAATTGAAATATGCTAGACGTTTAGTAATAAAACTTGGTAGTGCAGTTATTACACGAGAAGATAGTCATGGATTAGCACTTGGTCGTCTAGCATCAATTGTGGAACAAGTAAGTTTTGAGAAGAAAAAAATTGTATTGTTTTAAAAGTGCAATTTAAAAAATATGTACATAGGTACGTGCTCTCTCTACCCTACAGAATGTTTTCACAATTATCCTTAGTTATCCTTAAATTCGATTGATTTTTTGATATTTGATAAATATAACATCAAATTTTAGTAGTTAAAGTAAAAAAGTTAAGCAAAAAAACTTGGATATTTCTCTTAAAAGTATTTTTTTTATAAAATACGTTTTGAAGCAGACGTTTTAGTACTCTGTAAGTAGTAAGTAGTAGTATAAGCAAATCTAAATCGTGATTTGGAGAACATCGTCTGTTTATATAAATAAGTCTTCTTTTTGTTTATGTACTCATTTAAGACGACCTTTGCAAGAAGAGGTGATTTTTCCATTCAAAGAACCCTGAAGTTTTAGTTTTAAACAATATTGAATGCGGAAAATATGATTGAAATTACAAAAAAACTTTTTTGTCATCCGTGGATAATTTTTCGGAGAACCCTCGAACCCACTAAATGCTAATCCAATTAAAAAAGGTGTGAATTCAAAGGAAAAAATATGAGAACCAAGGGCGAACTTATAAAAGATAAAAAAAAATTGGAAATCACTTTCAAGAGAGCATGCAAAAAAAAAAAGAGTATCATTTGATACACAGGATGCTTTTATATATCATTATCAAAATTGAGAAATATTAAATTAAATTTCACAGTTTTTAAAATTTATTCAAAAATAATTTATTCAATTAAATTTTAATTAATCAGTTAATATTAATATTAAACAGAAAAAAAACATCATAAATGTTCTTGACATAAATTTAATAGAGCAATCAATTGTTTCTTATCAATGTGTTTCAAGTAGTTTTTTGTAAACCTTAAGCTCATTATTTCTAGCAATTAATTAAATTTTTATTTTTTGATTTTGAAGTATTTTTTTTTTTTCTAAATTTTATTAAAGTGTAAATAAGTAAAATCATTTTTTCCAATTAAAGGTTGCAGAATGTCATTTAGAAGGTCGAGAATGTATTATGGTGACAAGTGGTGCTGTAGCTTTTGGAACACAAAAACTCACACAAGAACTGCTAATGTCACTTTCAATGCGAGAAACTCTTTCACCGAAAGATCATACAAGAGAAGTACGATTTAATTTAATGCTAAATACTTAATAATGAAATTAGTATATAGTTTGTTTTTTTTTTACTCCAATTTTTAGGATGCAGGAATGCTTCTTGAACCTAGAGCAGCTGCTGCTGTAGGACAATCAGGTTTGATGTCACTTTATGATGCAATGTTTGCTCAATATGGTGTTAAAATTGCTCAAGTATGTAATTACAAAAAATACTCACTTATAAAAATGTATTAAAATTCTAATTACTTATTTTTACTAAAGGTCCTTGTAACGAAACCTGATTTCTACAATGAGGAAACAAGAAAAAATCTTTTCTGTACACTTTCTGAATTAATTAGTCTTAATATCGTCCCAATTATAAATACAAATGACGCTGTTTCACCTCCAATGTTCATTGTTGATGAAGAAGTTTCAACTACAGGCTCTAAAAAAGTGTGTTAATAACAAATTACTCTTATTTTATATTTGGCTTATATTTAATAATAATTACTTTTAATTTTAAAGGGCATTAGCATAAAAGATAATGACAGTTTAGCTGCAATGTTGGCTGCTGAAATTCAAGCTGATTTATTGATTTTAATGTCTGATGTTGATGGTATTTATAACAAGCCCCCATGGGAGGATGGAGCAAAACTTATGTATACTTATACATCGAACGATAGAAGAACAATTGAATTCGGTAAAAAATCAAAGGTAATAATTAAAATGTAAATATATGTAATGTAGGTGATTGCTTTTAATGGTTAAACAAATTATTTATATTTAAAAGGTTGGTACAGGTGGTATGGATTCAAAAGTAAGTGCTGCTACTTGGGCACTTGATAGGGGCGTTAGTGTTGTTATATGTAATGGAATGCAAGAAAAAGCAATTAAAACAATAATAGCTGGTAGAAAAATAGGAACATTTTTCACTGAAATTGCTGACAGTTCTGCAACACCCACAGAAGTTTTAGCTGAGAATGGTAAACATTAATATAAAAAGGAACATTATATTATAGTGAATGAATAATTACACTTTATTCTATTTTTTGTTTTTAAATTGAAAGCACGAACTGGAAGTAGATTACTTCAAGCGTTATCACCAGAAGAAAGAGCACAAGCAGTGCATAATTTAGCTGATTTATTGGTATCCAAAGAACAATTTATTTTAGAAGCAAATCAAAGAGATTTAAATGAAGCACAGAAAAATGGTTTAGCAAAACCTTTACTTTCACGTTTATCATTGACTCCTGCAAAACTTAAAAGTTTATCTGTTGGATTAAAACAAATTGCTGATTCTAGTCATAAGGTAATTTGAATATAATTTCTGATTATAAATTAAATTTTTAATTAAGGATTTATTTTTCAATAGAATGTTGGCCGAGTTTTAAGACGAACAAAGTTGGCTGAAAGCTTAGAATTAAAACAAGTTACAGTGCCGATCGGAGTTTTATTAGTAATTTTTGAATCCCGTCCAGATTCATTGCCTCAAGTAGCTGCTCTTGCAATGGCATCAGCGAATGGTCTTCTGTTAAAAGGAGGAAAAGAGGCTGCTCATAGTAATCGAGCATTAATGGATTTAGTGAAAGAGTCCCTTTCAGCATTTGGTGTAGAAAAAGCTGTATCACTTGTAAGTTTTTTTTTTTTATTTGGAATTTATAAAGGGTTTCTTAATTGACACGATATTTATTAAGGTTTCTACAAGGGAGGAAATTAGTGATCTTTTATCAATGGAAGACCATATTGATTTAATTATTCCTAGAGGTTCTTCTGAACTTGTACGTAGTATACAACAACAGTCTCTTCATATTCCAGTCTTAGGACATGCTGAAGGTGTATGTCATGTATTCGTTGATAAGGATGCTGACTTGAATAAAGCATTGAAAATTGTTAGAGATTCTAAATGTGATTATCCTGCCGGTAAGATTTATTTTTATTTTTTAACATTTTTTTGTAGTATTGTCAATTTTCAAAAGATGAAATCAATTATAAAAAAATTTATTTTAGCTTGCAATGCAATGGAAACCTTACTTATCCACGAAGATTTATTACATGGCGAATTTTTCAGTGATGTTTGTAATATGTTGAAAAAGGAAGGTGTTAAATTAAATGCAGGACCAACATTGAATCAACGACTTACTTTTGGACCACCTTTAGCTAAAAGTTTGAAACATGAATACGGTTCTCTAGAATGTTGTATCGAAACAGTCAAGGATTTAGAGGAAGCCATCAATCATATTCATACATACGGAAGTAGTCATACAGATGTTATAGTTACCGAAAATAGTAAATAATTAAATGTTCATTTTACTTTCATAAAAAGTATCTCATTAAAACTATTATGAATTATAGATGAAACTGCTGAAAGATTCCAAGGACAAGTAGATAGTGCTTGCGTTTTCCATAATGCAAGTTCAAGATTTGCAGATGGATTTAGATTTGGACTTGGAGCTGAAGTTGGAATATCAACAGCAAGAATTCATGCACGTGGACCAGTTGGTGTTGAAGGATTATTAACAACAAAATGGATATTAAATGGCAGAGATCATGCGGCAGCGGATTTTTCAGAAAATGGTGGGCGCGTTTGGTTGCATCAATCTTTGCCCTTAGAATAATTTAAATATTAATAAAAAAAAACCTTAGTTAATCTTATACTTACATAATAGTTATAGATTTTTTTTTACACATGTTACAATTTTAAAAATAAATTTTATTTTTAACTTATGAAACTTTTTTTTATGTTGGTTTAAGTAATTGTCGTATAAAAAGAATAAGTTTTTGTCTAATATTCACAAGGAAATTTACATAAATGAGAATTTCATATTTGAAAACTTAAAATTTTATTTAGAATATAATATGCAATTTGTTCTGCATTTATTCAATCTTTAACGGTTTTTATTTTTTAAGGTTCCATTTAGCATAAAGATATAATAAAATAAATATTTTATATTATTTTATTTTGCTCGATATTGTTATGTGTAAATAGAAAATATTTTATTGTTAAATAGAAAACAAAAAACAAAAATTTAATCTGCTGCTGTCTGTAGAAAATTATTCAACTTTTATGTAAATAAAAATAAGAACGTATGTGTATTGTTTTGTATGTTTACACATAAACAGATAAGCATTATTTTTCTCTTAACCAAAACGAAGTATGTGTGTATGTGCTTTTAATGCAAAACGAATTTCATCTAATGTTGATTTTAAAATAAAATAAATCCAAATAAAAATAAATGAGGTTTGTTGATGGTATAAAATTGCATTTGATTTCACAATAAAAACAAATTTTATGTAAATAGCAACGAGAAAAATAAAATAAAAAATAGTTTTTGCTTTCATTTTAAAATCAATTTTATCTCTGATAAAAAAGTTTATTTTTTAATAAAATCTGCAAACAATATCATGATGAGAAATTATTATTATTATTTTCCTTGTATTCTATTTTTTGCCATTATTTTTATCTCGTTCCGACTTTTCATTTGTGAAGATACTTTCTGGAGTATGATGCAACGCCAAGTATTCTTGGGTCAACTTTTTATGAACGTTGGCCTTGAGGATTCCATTCGAGAGTCTGTGATTGAGTTAATTTTCCTCAAAACGTGTCCTTCTGTCCTAATTTGCTTTCACTACTGTTTGATTTATAGTACATGCTGAATCTTAAATTCGTACAATAGTATCGAGATGACAAATGATTTTAATAAAAATCTACATGTACATATCAGTTGCTTCGCCTTGACTAGTCTTATTTTCTGTGTCTGGCAGAATGATGAAAAATAAGTTGTTTTTTAAATTTCATTTGATCACATTTAAAATAGCATTAAATGAAAATTTGAATAATTTATTTGAATCAATTTTTACTGTTGAGATAGGGACAATAAAAAAAAAAGGAAAAATAAAAACCTCACAAAACACTATTGTTTTCTATTTAGAAAAATTTTAAGCTTTTTTGACTCAGTAACAAAAAATTCTCTCGCAACAATATTTTCTTTTTCGAATTTCGAAATTCAAGGACACTAAATATCTGAATCAAAATAAGATTTCATTTCAGAAAGTATCAAGAAGAATGTTTCAGTGCCAGTAGAAATTTAAATTTTCGATATGAGTAATCATTATCGAATCTAATTTGAATTCAGATAAATTTCAGAAATAATAATGAAAATTTTTTAACTTTTTTTAATCAAACTATATGTACATATATGATTTAGAAAACAGCAAAAATAGGAAAAAAATATTTAAATAATAAATATTATAGTGTAGATACGTTTACATAAAAGCGTACAATATAATGCTTTAAAAAATATATAATGTACTTCAAAAACGAAGTTTATGTTCTATATATTTGTATATATATGTATGTATAGATATATGAACATCATAATTTAGCTTATTCTAAGTTTTATTGTTTTCAATTTTATTACAGTAATATAATAAATTATCTTTAAGTAGGTAGTACATATTTAAAAAAAAACGTGTATTTATTTGAACTATTAAACTTTTTTTTTATATCAGAATTGCTATAATCATATATACATAATTGATAATTGATTACGATTGTAGATCAATAAAAAATAAACGTAAGTATATAATTTACGTAAATCACCTTTTCAAGTTCAATAATCTGAAAAAAAAAATCATAAATCGCACATGAAAGAAAAGAAAACATCTTAAAGAAATCGTTACTTTCTTTTTTAGGTATACATAATATGTTACATATATTTCAATTTTATCTATATTATGTATATGTATACGAGTATATAAGTATGTTTATTCCGATATCCACCATCATCATCGTCATCAATATACTTATAAATGTTTTCATATCATTTAACATAATACTATTAACACATCACATATATTATAATTGATTGTTGAATTAATTTGAAATATTTATTTATTTTTTTCGAAGGTCAGATTATAGGAATAAAATTTGATATATATACATACATATGTATTTGAAAAGAAAACGATTATATTTAATAATTGTACGACCTTAAAAAGATATTATTTTGTTAGTTACATCAATATTATATACATACATATATGTATACATGTATATTTTTTGATAAGCTTTCATACAAATTGAATTTTATCCTTTTGCATATAATTTACTTAATTTTGATGTTTATTTATTTACAATTTATTATCTACCATAAATATTTATTATTTTCGTAAATAATAATTTCATACAATTAAGGATATTATGATAAATATAATCGAAAGATAATCTTGAATTTCTAATATTTTGGGGAATTTTTACATCAAATTAATTGAATAATATTTATTCAGAGCAACAACAAAAAAATAATAACAATCAAAACTGAAATATATTGAAAAGTAGTAAGAATTTAAAGAGTCAAACATGAAACAGTAAATGTACATAAGCTTAATTGAAAATTAATAATGTGTACACTGTTTTTTTTTTTTTTTTTTAATTGAAAAGACGTACAATATCTTTTTAACTAAAATTTCAAATATCTATGATTTTAGATACCGACAAACACATTTTGATTTTAATTTATTAGCTTTAAAATTTTGTATTTTAAATTGGTTTAATTAAAAATTTACGTTGCGGTGATGTGGTTAGAATACTTATAAACATAACGTGTATAGATTAAAACATTACTGAAAATATTGCTAATTTTACATAACAAATATTTTGGCTATATATAAAGTGCTGTTAAAATAACCATAAATATATGACTTTATATGACGTCATATTAATTCACACAAAAATTTCAATTGAGCTGATTGAACAAAGAACAGATAATTTTTATGAAGACATATGTATGTTATGATAATAAGCAAACTGAAAAAGAGTAGAATGAAAAATATATGTGCTTAAGTATTTTATATTCTATTATTCTATTATTATTTATGAATATAGATTGAAAATTGTTGCTTGTTAAAATAAACATTTGTTTGAAAATATACTTACAATTCCATAGAAATGCTTTTTAGTGAGTTAGTCAACTCAGAATAAACGAAGATTGTTGAATGGCGACATTTTCTAAGGATGCATTTTATAATAATATGTATAAAAAAGGAGAAGATATCTTTATTATTGTGCATTGTACGAGTATGCTATAACAAGAGTATGTCGAATGTTTTTGTATTTTAATAAATATGTATAGCCAATATTAAAATGGACTGAATGTTAGTGACGTACATGTCGCGGAAAACAAGGCTATAATGCGGTTACACATTACACAAAACCTTGGAAGTTCAACGATTAAAAAGCTTACAAAATCTCAATTGTATAGTGTTGAACGAGAGTTAGACGGAAGGCCAATACACAGGTGTCGAAAAACAAAATATTCCTTTGATATAGACAGGCGAAGGAAAATTAAAAAATAATGTTTATGTGATATACAAATTTGTGTTATTAAAGTGTCAATAATAGAAAAGAATAAGTATATGCAAATTTTTCATTGCTCATTGACTATAAATAAATTTTGAAAAGTGCCTAATTAAAGCTTTTCTACCGAATGGAGACAACAAATTTCTGAAAACTAGAAATAAATATACACGAAAATACAATTTTGAAGTATTTGAAAATTTTTAAATAATAATATTTTCCAGAAACAATTTACTTTCGTCAAGTGAAATTCAATTTCAATTTCATTTTCTGTGAAATATGTATCTTGTTTTTTTACGATCTCAAAGAATGTGTTACTCATTTCTTTAGAACTGAAGTTATTTTAAGTTATGTGCGTATACATGTTTGACGTATTTGAAAGACATTTACATGTTTTTTTAATTATGTTATTGAAAAGTATAACTATTTATGTATTCAGTTGGTTTTTAATTAAATTTGTTTTGTCTGACGAAAACGAAACCCCTAAAAAATTCAGATATAAAATGCTGAATTCGATTTATTGTTTCAGTTTTTAAAACCAGATTGTTATAGAAAGTGAAGTTTTCAATTTTAACTGTAAAATGTCGAAACTAGGTAGTTAGATAAAAAACATTTATAACATAATCAAAATCAAATTGAATTTTTTAAAATGTTTTTTAGGTTTAATTGTGACTTTTTTAATTTGTCAGGCTTTAGCTAACGGCTTTATATTTCCTGAACAAGAAGAAGATATATATACTAATTCTTTCGATTGGAAATTATTAAAAGTAATTTTAATATTATTTTTCTAATATATTTGTTTAGCATGGATTGATTGAATATTTAATTTGAAATTTTAATAATACATTCATTTAGGCTGAACTTGCTTCAACAAATGATAATGTTGTTATATCACCATACACAGTAAAATTATTGTTGTCACTATTGTCTGAAGGTTCGCAACCAAATTCGCGAACGTACAAAGAATTATCAAAAGTACTACCTGGTATTGAAAGACGATATCACCAATTTGTTTATATAGACCGAACTCTTAGTTCTTTATTGGTAAGATTTTGTATAGTTTTGTATTTCAAAAATTTTTTTTCGTTTTGATTTTAATAAAATTTTATTTGATACCAATAGGAGAAAAGCGAATACTATGAATTAAATATTGCATCACAAATTTTTGTCGATAATTCAATTTCTCTAAGATACCATTTTGAAAATCTTGCAAAAGATCTTTATAAATCTCCATCTACGAAATTAGATTTCAATAATACCAATAAAGCACTTGAAACTATTAATAACTGGGTTTCCACACAGACAAAAGGCCATATCGAAAAACTAGTTGAAGAAGGTAAATTAGAAAAAATAATAATTAAATAAGAATCTATAGTAACCAAGTGAATTTACAATTACAGATGATCTTAAGGATGCTGTTGCAATTTTATTGAATGCAATCTACTTCAAAGGAACATGGAAATTACCATTCGATGAAAATCTCACTAAAAATAAACCATTCTATGTGAATCAATCAAAAACAATTAATGTGCCAACTTTGTCTAATGTCGGAAATTATGATTATGGAATATCTGAAGAATTGAAATCTGAAATTCTACGTTTGCCGTATGTGGTGAGTTTTTCATAATAATGTTCTGATTTGAAATGAGTTATGACTTTAAACATTTATACTTTTAATGGTAATTCAACAGGCTGATGTATTCGCATTGTATGTGATACTTCCAAATGATAAAGACGGTCTTGATAACTTATTAAATATTATCACACCAAAAAAAGTTCAAAAATTAAAAGAAGAGTTAGAAGAAATTGAAGTTGCCGTACAATTGCCAAAATTCAAATTTGACTATAAAGCCGAACTTAAGGAAACTTTGAAAAAAGTAACATTTTCATAATAATCATGTAATTTAATCATGATATTTGTTTATAGCTCGGTCTTAATAACATTTTCGAAGACAGTGCTGACTTTGATTATCTTTCTTCAACTCCCGTGAAAGTATCAAATATTGTTCAAAAAGCTGGAATAATTGTTGATGAAAAAGGAACAACTGCTTATGCTGCAACAAGTATGTACAAATTTATTACGGTATTTTTTTTCTCATTAACGTACAAATAATATATTTTTCAGATGCCGATTTCGGTTTTAGAAGTGGTTTTCGACAAGAATTTATAGTAAATCATCCATTCCTATTCTTTATTGAAGATGAAACGACAGGATCTCTTCTTTTTGCTGGAAAAGTTAATGTGCCAAAGTTTTAAAATGTATTCAATAAAATTTATTTAATACTTTGTCTAAAAAAGATTTTTTGAATGTGGTTAGTGAAAATTTTGTAAATGTTTTTAAATAAATTTTATTTTCTTGTAAAAAATTTATTTTTTAGTGTTTTTATAAATAGTGAGAGTTGAAGAAAAGATATATTGTTGATAATGTCTTTCTTTTCTTATTTTTACAATATGTTTTTTTTTTTTTAAAGTGTTGTAGATACTGAGAAAAAAATTTTTAACTACTACGAAATGTTGAAGGTAATTTTAGTTTGAATCGTCTATACCTCGAAATATGCTGCAAATTTTTCTAGAAGAAAAAATTTGAAGAAACATAAAACAATCAAAAATTTTTTTCTTCATTTAGACACGTCTTAAAAATTAAAATGAAAAACTGACAAAAAAATATTTTATCTTCAAAATTCCAATAAGTGAAGTAGATCCCTCTCAAAAGACCCCATCTGGGTGGCGTAAGTGATAACTTGATTTAGATTTTTCAGAATTGAAAAAAAATATTATTAATCTGGAAGAGTGTCGCTATCGTCTGAACCAAAAAAAAAAAAATTTTGAAAAAAAATTAACAAAATGATAGCCATTTGTCATGTTTTTCTGAAGCTTTTCTGAGTTTCGGGAAAATTGTCTATTTGCTATATGATTTTGGTATTACCACCTATACGCCATTTTTAATTTATTGCTTTATTTATGACTTTTGATCATTGCTTAATAACTAGAAATCCTTATGCGCACATCATCGGTATGTACAAAATTACAAAATACAAAAAATTACATATTTTTAAAGAGAACTTTTTTAAAAAATTGGTCCTTACTTTAAAATACAGAACAAGTGTTTTTTGTCTTGTTTTCCAAATTTCGTTTCATGTGTCTACTAAGCTTATGCTGTTATTTGAATTTTTGAAACTCTGATAAATAAGAAAAAAATTTTTCTCGTGTTGGATTTTCAATATTACTGAATCATTTAGTAAAAATGAGTGTTATCGATGTATATAATAACTAATTACCTTATTGAAGTCAATAATTTACTCAGGTGTGAAACAGAAAGAAAAAAAAAATTAAAATTTTATTGTCACGCTATTACGTTCTATTGAATTTTTATTTAAATTTTTGTTTGATAAACGTGTTTTTGAATGAAAATTTCGTAATACGCTTTTATATTTTTGTGCTGGAGTTGTCTAGAAACTTGAAACTACATTTTATCTAGAATATCTAGAGTACTTTCGAAACAGAACAAAATTTTCAAATTTTATGTTTCTAACATTCCCAGTTCATTAAAAATCCGAAATACTTCTCGTAACCCTATAAACTTGAAATTTTGCCTAAAGATAGTGTTTAGAATACAAAAAAAATCTGGAAATTTGTCTGCATCTGTTACTATTCGTATAAACAATGAACATTTTGATGAGAGAATATTTTGTGACTAGGCGATCAGGTAGCACTAGAATGTGACGGATTTCTAAAGTACATACTTATAATAACTTCCTGGTTTTTTAACTAAAGATATAGACTTGGAATGGTTTGTGATTGAAGGTGTTAGAGTAGAAAAGATTTCATGAGATTTCAAAATGTTTTTGATGGCATACATATGTATAATACATATATTTTACAAATTATATAAGATTTTTTTTTTTTAGCGAACAAAGCGAGTTTTTAGTTTGCAAATTTGGAATATTACTAAAGATGATTTAATTAGCTAATTGTTTACTCAAATAATCAATAATGATGAGAATTTAAAAAAAAGACATACATATATACTATACATATTACATGTGCATGTACATGTATTTTTTCTATATTGAAAATATATTTATAATAACAGAGTTTTTCATATTAAAAATTAAAAATTGTATTTAAAAAGTTAAAAACTGTTTGGTTTTACAAATGTTCCTGTAAAAAGTAATGCACCAGTTGCTTCATCTTGAATGAAAAATAAAAATGGGTGATTTGCGATAAACCTTATCGAATCTCCAGATCTTTGACTCAAGGAACCACCTGTTTAGAAAATAGAAAAATATAATTATAGATTTTATGATTTATAATTAAATTCTTTGATTTGAAATGAAAATGAAAATAAAAATTTAATAAAATTTACGAAATCAAATTCATAAAATATTAAAAGTGAATACATTTCAAATTATAAAAAATTAAAAAAAAAGAATGTAACTTTGGAAAAAAATTAAGTAAACTTACTTGTAGCTCCAGCTGCAACTGTTCCTTTTTCGTTAATACTTATTTTAGATTTTTGTAATACATCAGAAACTTCTAAATAATTTATTCCAGATGAAAGATAGTTTAAATTTGCTTCTGAATTAAAAATTTTTCTAATTCCAAGCTGAAAATATTGTATTAAATAAAATTTTTCATTATTAATAAATATTTTGTCAATAATACACATTTTACCTGTTCAAGAACTTGTTTTAATTCAACAGAGTAATCAATGTTAAATTTCGGTAACATAAGTAAAACTTTAGTTTTTTTCATTTTGCTTTGTGCTAATGAGATTGTGTTATTATTTAATTTATCAATGACAGAATTTAAACCATCAATTTTTTCCGGTAATATAACGTACATTGCAAATTTACCACCCTAAAAATGATTTAGTTTTTTAATAATTTTGTGATTTAAAAAATTAAAAAAAATAAGAGTTAAATTTTATAAATTTACCTTATAACCTAAACGAATAATTTTTGCATCTAGTTCTTTTGATGTACCAAAACTGTAATATTCTTCTGGTTGAATTAAAAACTCAGTTTTAACTTTTTCATTTGGAGAAATTGAAAATGGCCTCATACGAGAAGTATCAGGAGGAAATTCACTTTCCCAAAGTGCTTCGAAATAAATTGCATTCAAAAATAATGCTTTCACGTCAATAAGTGAACCTATTTGAATTCAAAATTAAAATTTTTTTTTAAATTAATCAAAAGATACAGGTGTTGTGAAAATAAAATATTTGAAAATAAAATTTAAAAAATACCATATTACTTACTTGGTTCAATAAAATTTTGAATATGTCCTCGAGTACTTTCATAAATTTGTTTATTAATTAAATTGGCTGTTTTTTGTAATTCATTAAATTTAACTGTATTCAAATTTGTATTATAATTACGTTTTGCTAAATCAACGTAATTTCGGTTAATTGAATTTTTATATGATTCATCAATGTAAATATTAGATGCAAGTGAAACGTGAATGTTTTTATTTTGTTCCTGAAATTAATATTTTTTTAAAATTATTATTATTGTTATTTTTTTGTACACCAATTAATCTATTATTTCAAAACAAATTTTACACACTTTTAATGATTGTAATGTATTTCTAAAATAACTGTATTCATCGTCTACAGATCTAAGATTAGGCATTACAACTGATAATTCATTTCGTGATTCCTTATTTTCTGGAATTGCTTTACCCAAAATTGATAAAATTAATTTTACTGCATATGGTGAAATGATGGTATTTTGTTTTTCTTTTTTTAAAATTGCCTGAAAAAATTATTCAAATAAATTATTTTGAAAATTATATATTTTACAAAATGTGATTATTTCATACTTTAATAAGATTCCAATCAAAATTGTTATTTGATGCATCGGTTGAAACATTTTCTTCAACAAGAGGTTTTTTCTTATTGAAAAAATTATTATGATTATTATTATTGTTGTAATTATTTGATTTTCTTATTTCATCATGAATATTACTGAAACCATTACTTGGTTGATTAAATATATCATCATCTGGAAATACAAATCCGTCTCCTCCGATTGTTTGAGTTATAAGAATTACACTAAGAACTGAATAATAATGAAAAATATATAATATAGATTTTATTTAAGAAATAAATAAATTTTTTACAAAATAGTTTTGAATTCTTACATAATTGTAAAAGTATCATTTTTTAACTTTTTTTTTTTTAATATCTTTTTGTACTAAAAATTTACACAATTCACAAAGTATCTTTGAAAGTTCGTTTTACTTTGACACTAAACTGAAATTTTTTTTAAATTTATATTGAAATTATTTCGTATTTCTTGTTTTGTTTTTTTAATTATAAAACAAAAACAATTGTGTACACATAATTATTACGTTTTTATTTATTGTAATTTTTAAGGTTCGTTAATAATTTACCAATTGTTTTAATATTTAAATTAGACGAAATTCTAAAGAATTATGAGAATGTAGAAATGTTATACGTTTAAGACGTAATTTTTGGAATTAGTATTTCGACAATCTATTATAGATTGTAAAATGGTTCTCAATGGATTTTTAATTATTGCTAAAGAACAAAAAACCATGATATTCACATTTAATTTTTAAATTTTTTAATCTAATTTGAAATTGCAAAATTATAAATGAAAAAGTCAAGTGTATAGAGTTAACAAATATACATACTTGTATGAATATGTATGTATATCACCCACACTATAAATTACTTACCTTCATTTTTTTTTATATTAGACTTAAAAAAAAAAAAAAAAAAAAAATCTCATATAGTCCCTTTTAATATTAACGTGTTCTATATTTTAAGGAAGTTTATAAAGGTTTTATAAAATATTAGGAGCAGAAGTATTCCAAAATTTTAGGAAAGCAGAAAACTTCTTTTATTTCTCTTTCAAGTTTACATACACAATACGTTTTGGATTTTCAACCTCATAATATACACAAGAATAAAATAAAAGAACAAATTTTTGAAGTTTATTTTCGTGTTATTTTTTAACCTTTTCCTTTTCTCTTTTTTTTTTCTTGTCAACAAAATTTTTTGGGTTAAATTTGAAAAAAAATATTCATGAAAAGATAATTTTTATCAAGAGATATTTACAAGCTTCGTATATTTCATAATAGAATCTTAAATTACACAAACAAGTAGATTACATATTTCGAAAATATATTGCAATATTTGAAATTTCATAAAAAAAAAAAAAAATGGAAAAAAATAAAGAAAAATAAACTAATATATTTCTTTTCATTTATGACAACTTTCATAATATACAAAAATGTAATCATAAACTTACGTTACCTTTTTTATATTAAATTTAAGATATCTATCTATCTATAGTTTTCATTCATTTCGTTCGGTCTCTTTTTTAAAATTTTTTATTTTAGGTTTTCTTTTCTGGGTGATTACTTTTTCGAATTTCTTAGCCTAAAAAATTTGTTTTTATTTCGTTTACTAACTTCTAAATTTTTGTGCTATTATTTGTTTAGAAAGTCAAAAAAGAAAATAATTATTAATTGTTAATATCATATTTAATGAATTTATGCTTAATTAATGTTAATATTTTCGAATTTTATTGCGATAATACTAATTCGATAAAAACCAAAAAAAACAAAACAACATGTGACTTCATTTTTCCAAATATATTTTGTTTGTAGTTGGCAAAATAATTTGAAAAAAAATAAGCGTGCAATAAAATCAATAAGATGTATGAGAAAACAAAACAACATCAACGTCACTCAAAATTATAATATGAAAAATCATATAGAATTCATTTAAAAAAATTCAAATACATACGTTTCTTTTCGATATTAAAGAATACAATATTATGTTTTCATTAGAAAAACAATTATTATTCCTATTGTAGTTCAAAAAATATATATACTGTATGGTAACAAAGAAAAAAAAAATGAAATTTTAGGAAAATGATAACGAAAAGTTTATTCTCAGTTGTTGATAATAATTTTAAATTGTTTTCATTTTTTATACAATTTTTTAGATAATTTATAAAATTTGTTTTTTTTTAGACTTTAATACATAGCTGGTGTATGTTACGGGAATATACGGGTACATATGTAGATATATTTATATAAAAAAAATATAGGAGTTTATTAATTATAATGCAAGCAAATAAAATTACCATATATATATTTTTTTTTTTTTTGAAAAGAAAAAAAACAATTTATTACAATATTAAAAGACTTAGTTATCAAATTAACAAATTTTCTGCGGTAAAATTCTGGGACATTATTTCATTCGTTAGGAATTTTTTCTTTTATATCCTTCATTTATTTATTTAATATTTTTTTCTTAAGTTTAAACCACATTATTTCAATGGGATTTAAATTAGATGATTGTACTGATGTTTTTATGACTTCAGGTCAATTATACAAGATATAAGGCAGACAAATATCATGAGGTGTAAATTATTAATTTTGTCCTTTTTACCTTCTACAAAATGGAGTCATACAACCAGAAATAATGAAGAAACTACTAAATCAATTAAGTTATTCTAACTTCAAAGGGTAAACTAAGTAAAGTTTTTTTTTTTTCTAATAAAATTAAGTTTGTCTTTAAATTTAAAGCACACTTCAAAAGTAATCTATTTTTCTTTGTATTTCAATTTCATTATGTATCTTATGTACCTTTACGAAGTAGCAAAGGTAATTAAGTTTATTTTTTCACTCTTATAGTAAATTTTCTACGTCATGAATTTTATTTTATTTATTTTGCTATTTTTCTCCCAGAATAAAATTAAACTAAGTTCGAATACGGTAATGATCTTAGTTTATTTTTATGCAGAAAAAAAATACATCTTGTGTAGTATTTAAAAAATAAACATAAAGCTTTTATTGAAAATTTTTTCTATTTACGTTTGTGGGTTTTGATTGATTTCATTTGAAAAAAATGTCGTATGAATTTGAAATAGAATATTGTCAATGTGAATTATTTGTTATAGTAACTGAAAAACATGAAAAAACGACATTCGACTCGGCCGGGAATCGAACCACGGAACCTTTTCTTTGCCGGAGAAATGCTCTAACCATTGAGCTACCGAATGCCATGTCGTTTGCTGTTCTCAGTTACCACCTAAATCATTGATGAAGAATACCCAAACCTCCTACATTGTTAATTTTTCAAATACACCTACTTGATTTTATTTTATTTTCAAAAATAAATTTTTGGCATAAAATATTTTCATATATTGATTTCCTTAAGCAGTGTCGAAATTAAACTTTCAAAAATTAATCAATTCAACATTTGTTTCAAAACTTTAACAAAAAAAATTTTCTCTTCAATCGATAAATTTATATCTTCATTGAAACTTTTTTTTTGACATAGCATAAAAGATTAAGAATATTGAGAAGAAGTTTTATCACTTTTATTTAATATACATATGTAAATCGATGAAAAAGTAAAATTTATTCTGATTATCTGAAGACTTTTTAGCACGATGTACAGAATACTGTACTGTACTGTATTCTGTACGTCGTCTTTTTTTATATAATAATTTTTAAATAAAAGTAACGATGTTTATTTAACTGTAGTTTATTCGAGAAGAAAAAAATTATATTTTTTAATAAGTTACTTGAACTTATTTGTCTAATTATTACGAATCATTGACAGAACTTCTTCTTTTAGCTATATAGTTCTGTGTGGATTTTGGAACCCATAATTTAAAGTATAAAGTAATTCACGATTTTTTAAACATGTTAAGTGTATTCTTGTTAATTGATATAAAATTCCCAATTTTTTTTAAAATTCAAAATCAAACTTCTTAAAGATATTAAATTGAAGTTTTTCTCATTTTTAAAACCAAGAAAAATTAATGAATTTTTTCAATTGAAAAACCATTAAATCTTTAAATTCTGAAAACCACTGGTAAAACAATTTCAGTTTATTAAATTTTTGATATTTTTATGATATTCTTGATTGAAACTTACTTTGTTGTAAAAAATTGAAAAAAAATAAAAAATAATAATAAAAAAAGAAGAGAAAAAAATACTAAGCTTATTGGTTTTCCATCTTATCATTTATTTTTGTTTGAATATCAGTAATATCATGTATAGTGTGAAAGACATGAAGATTTCTTGACATTGTGGCTTCTATATTATTATAAATTAATTTTTTTTTTTTATTTTAGCTAACACACAAAGCAATAACAAAAATATATATGTATGTACATATAGGTATAGAAAAAAAGAAAAATGGAGTAATTTATAAAAATGAAATAAATAGAGCCACTTGTTTTCAATATCTGGGATTGAAAATTGATTTTACTTCATTTATTATTTATATTATATAATAATTTATATTCAATACTATGTATACATACATATACATATATATGTACACAAAAATTTTTCATAATTTGATTATTAAATTACAAAAAAATTATTATGGATGCCACTGTCAAAGATTATTTAATAATAAAAAAAAGTATATTACTAAACAAGATATATTTGATAACATCCAATTAAGTCTTATGTTAAAATTTCTATTTATAGTTAAATTTGTAATTTAATAGTCTTTTATTATTCATTTCTTTTAATTTCGAATACAAAATAAGGTTTAATTAAACATAAAATAGAACACAAATTATTATAAATTAAATATAATTTATAGAAAGGTATACTAGCTATTTTTAGATATATGTATTTTTGATAATTCAATTGTATTTTAAGAAACAGATTTTTCTATATGTTTTCTTGTTAATATCTTTCAGCTAAATAAACTCGAATGTACTCAACCGAATATACATATATGTATATGTTGGTTTTCTAACCTTATTTTAATTTAATTATTGAATGCTTTTAGTTAATTTTATTGTGTTAGTCAAATTATTTATCACAATGTTAGCATTTGAGATATGTATTTTCATATTTACTTAAAATTGTACTATTATAATGAAAATGCCCTTAGGTATATTCTTGAAAATGTGTTATTAACTTTTTAATCAAAGATAATGTTATTAATATTCGAGAGAAAGTTATAATTATTACAAAACAGGTTTATTTTCTATTGATGATTTGTCATTTATGTATGTACATTTTAAATGAAATTTTGGATGTATACTAGTGTGCAAGGATCTTTTAATCATTAGAAAAAATAACAAATAAATTTAAAAAACTCTAAAATTTAATGTTGAAGAAATTTTTGACAAAAATTTTTAAGAATATTGTAAGGACTTTAAGTATCATCATCAATCACTTTAACCGCCTGAACAATCGTAAAATAAGTAAAAAAGTACATTTCAAACGAATTAAATTCTACTGTTTTAATTTCAAAAATAGTTGATTTAAAATGGAGGATTCTTGATAGAAGGATTAACATTTTAAATAAATTACAAATTAAATAAAAGAAAACCATTGCATTATTGTGAAATAAACAAAAATTATTGTTTAAGTCCATAAAGTACGATTATCCTTGAATCCTTGATTTTTGATATTTTAATAACATTAGTACATAAGTACATTCACAATGAGTTTAATACAATAATATTTTAAGTGATTGTTCATGCCCCAAGCCAGTAAATTTATTATAAATATCTTTTTCGTATTGTTTATTTTTATATCATAAAGACATAACATAGCACGTAAATTAAAATATCTTTTATATAGAATATTTTAATTTTTGAAGTTAAATGATAATAATCATGAATATAAGAAATATGTACTCGTATATATGCCACATTTTTAACGTCTAGGGAAAATGAAAATATTGATGTTAAAATAAAATTTATTAAAGAAAAACAAAAAGGGTAAATTTATAATCACATTAAATCTAACAAAGAGAATTTCATTTAGAATTTTAACAAAAATTTTTCAAGAATTAATGGATTGTACAGTTTATTAACATAATTTTATTCTGAAAAAAACACAAAAGATAGTTTATTTTTGACTTTAATAAATAGAATCAATAAAATTTATGTAGGATTTAGAAAAAATCGTCTGTATTTATAAAAAAAAGGTTATGTATGTTTTTTTTTTTTGTTTATTCTATTCAAAAGATTATGTGTTGTCTGTGTACTTTTGTACAAGTATGATGGTGTTTTACAAATTTTTGATGGTGCTTTATATAAAAATCACATTTTATAAAAAATATTACAGTTGAAAATAGATTTTTTTTTTTTAAATTTTTTATTTTGTTCTGGTCTACTTTATCCACGTTCATCATATAAAATATTTAAATTTTAGAACGTTCTCATTTTCTCATCGACATTTTAATGATTTTTTCCTTTTTTGTTTTAATTTTCTCCAATTTTGTACGTAAAGTATTATAAAATAAGGTAATTAGTATATTGAAATTATTAAGGTTATTTAAAATGTCTGCATAATAAATTCTTTTATGTGCATGTAATGTCGGAATATATTTACATCACGTTATGAATTTGTTATTAAATGGTTATTCATTTAGGGATGTCAAGGTTCTAGACGGGTTGTATGTGTAACGCCATGGAGTAAGTAAGTTAGAAAATAACTACTATTCATCATAATTAATGATTTTCAAGCGCTTTATTACATTGTAGAAAATTAACTTAAATATTTTTTCATTATTTCTAAATAAATAATTATTTATAATTTTAACTGAGTTTTTTTTTTCGTCCTTTAAAAATACGTGTATTTTGAATTAAAAATTAATTTATTCGCTTTAACCTTCTATTTTTTTTTTATTGAAAATTGATAATGAAAAGGAAAAATTATTAAAGTATCTATTTTAAAGTTTTATCAATTTTGTTAATATAACGTATACTTTCTCGTATCTAGTATATTCTATTATCCTTTATATTGAAATGATCCAATTTTTTAACGTATTTTCTCAATTATGAATCATTAGTATAAAATTTGAATGAAAAATGATAAATATCTTTTTACTGATTTTCTTATAAAATATTTTTCTTATTCATTAATTCATAAATGCAAAAAGAAAAAAAAAAACTGTATTGAGAAATATTTCCCATTAAATGTGTATGTGTAAGTGATGGTTAATACATATAAATATAATTAATGATAAAAATATTAAGTTAATTTGTCAATGCAAGTGAATGATTAATGAGATAAATTCATTTTGTAATAAATTAATATTGATTCCCTACAATTCTATAAAATTACATAGATACAAGTATTCTTGAGAAGATTAAAGAACATCAAGTGCTAGCAATTTTAAATTAATTGAATTTTTTAATTAAAAAAACATTTAATTGTATAAAAATAATACGATATAAAAGAAACAATGAGTGAATATAATTTAATTTATGTGAAAAAACCATTTTCAATTATTCATTTCTTTTTTAGTTTTTTTTTAAAAAAACGAAAATAATTCAAATTTACTATTACATGTAAATTTCAGTTCAAATAAAAAAATTCTAAAAGTGTATAGATATTCTTACAAAGCATTCATAAATTTTTTTTTCTGTATTTATCCTTTGTTTTTTTTTTATCTATTTTTTTTTCTAGAATGTAAATAGAATTTAAGTAAATTTTCAGTTCAATATTGAATCTTTTGTGACTGAATTGAAAATTTTTTTGAAGTAGGAAAATTTAACAAAGGTGTATAAAGTGCATATATAAAGTTTTCCAACTACATATGTATGTATTATTAAAAGTAATAACAATGAAAATTTCTTTTTTCTATTTTTTTTTAGCACTACTATAAAAAGGATTCGGAATAATGAATTTTTTAAAAAAAATCTCTGGTACATAGTTTGTGAAATAAAGTTATCTTTATCCAGAATTTTTCAAAATCATTTAAAATTGTTCGATATAAAGGAAACTTTGTTATATTTTTTCTATTACACAAAAAAAAAATAGTCAAAGAGATGTTATTTTGTAAAAATATTTTTCAATTTATACATAAAACTTTTATTAGAAAGAAATTTTTTCCACAAATAAATAAACTATTAAAGTTAATTCCAATAAAGTACAATTTTTTTATGTTAAAAAATTTATTATTCACAAAATAAAATATTGAGCCGTTCATTTTGAAAGTAAGGCAAGTAGTTTGTATGTTGTTTTGAGATATTTGAGATTTTCTATTCCATGTTCTATGTAATACATATGTATGTATATATATATGTATTATGTAATGGCTTAACTTTTGTCGGAAATAAAAACTTACTGATACCTGTTCTATGAAATCAAACTAATATTTATAGTTTTATGAAGCAAAGGGTTAACAAGTAATACACTATTGAGCAAAGATATTTTTACAAACACATTAAAATTCTAATGAATTCTTTCTATTTTTCTACTTGCTTGAAAATACTCTATTTTTTAACTATTGATTGATTAATTACTTTTGTAGAATACTCAAATCTTCTACACTTTGAAAGTATTATTTGTTTTCTGAAACTGAAAGTATTCTTGATAAATAATAGAAATAAAGTTTCATAAGAAATAATATATAGGAGTGAGTGTTGGAATATCTTTTATTTTTAGAAAATTTATTTTTTAAATAAAAATAAAAAAAAGTCGTTCTAAGCTATCAAGAACTTTATTTCGTATTTTATTTAACACCATTGTAAAATTCAATTAAAAATTTCCATCCATTGATTTTATTTTTTATAAATTTCTTTGTGTTTATTAAGAAATTTATTTCTACCTGTTTATTCTTGTACAAAATTTGAAACTGATAGAAATGAGTTATTATTATTATTTAATGAATTCGTCTTTATTCACAAATAAAATAAAAATAACAAAATTTCCAAATAAATATCCTGTATAGAACATAAATGAAATTCTAAAAAGTTATACTTGATTGAACATTTGATAAACGATAACAAATTTTCTTAAGAAAATTTGAAATTTCTAAAGAAATAAAGGTAGGTATTTGAAAATTTTCAAAAAATTGAAATTAAAGAGAGTATCTACAATGTTGACATATTGAATAATTAAAAATGGAAAAGAAATATTGTGCAAATTATTTAAAATTATATTTTGAAGTATGTATGTATAATAATAAAAATAAAATGGAAAAGAAAATAAACGTTAATCTAAAAAAAAGGTCAAACATTTATTAAAGCGTATACTAACATGTTTTTGTGTTTTCATGTACGAAAAAGGAAGATACATCAAGATAAAATATAAAGTACCTTTAAAATCTAAAATGAATTTTTTTGATACATTGTTTTTGTTTAAAGTTATGGAAAATTTAATGTGTTTTAACAATTTAAATAATGGCTACATCCACTATTTTATCTCATATACGAGCAAATATAAACTAAAAACTTTAAAACGTGTGGGAGATTTGTTTTATTAATATACATACATATGTACATACATACTTCAAGCTGACCCAAAATAAACACATGAAAATTACATTATCATTCATGCATCATAAATATAACCTTCATCTTGAAAATTTTCAGCTTTTTAGAATTTAAAGAGTATGAAAAATAGTATCTATTCATGTTAAATTCTCTCCATTATCAAAATTCGTGGAATAGAATTTAATAATAATTTATTGTTTGTATAGACAAAATAATCTTTAGTGTTATCAAAAGACATTTAAATTTAACATTGTTCGTTAGAAAATTAAATTTTAAAGTAATTTAAAGTCTTGGGATTTTAAATCGATTTTTGCAGTCATTTCCGTACCCCCAATAGAAATTGAAATTGAATAAAATCTTGATGAACTTGCAATATTGTTTCAATTTTATTTTCAAATTGAACAGAAATATTCTAAATAACAACACAATCAACAGTTATTGTGATTTTGATAGCAAAATTAGATCGATATTTACAATAAAATTGTAACATCAAGCAGATTTAAAATTTGGTTTGGTTTTTTATTAATTTTTTTTTTCTGAAAAATAAAATACATACGTGATTCTTCCTTGTTGTTGACTTGAGATTTAAAATATGTATTAAAGAAATTTTCAAAAATTCTTGAATGTCATTGATTTACAATTTCCTTCGGAAATTAATATCGTAACATTAGATTTATCTTTTTTGTTCAAAATATTTTGAAAATTTTATGTATACGATGTTTTTGTACTTAAAAATATTTAATCTTTTTAAACAGACATGCAAAATGTTTATATTGTCAGTGTTTTTGAAAAGCTTTTATTGAAATTTAAAAATGATATAAAAAGTAATAAATAAATAATGAAAAATGAAACTAGAATTTTTATCTTTATTTTTAAATTTCATGTACTTTTTCGTATTACATGTACTCTTTGTTTATGTTGAAAGTCCTTTTTATGTATTCATTTTTATTTCATATTTACTTATTTATCCTTCAATTTTCTATTAAAATAAATCTGATACATACATATCTCTTGAGCACACTTTCCTTGGTTTCTACCTTTTTTTTTATTTTTTTCTATGAATGATATCCTGTATGGTAGAAGCAATATTACTCTTTACAAATCTTTTGAAAAAAATATCTTAGTTCTTAAAATGTAAAACAAAAACAAAAATATTTTTAAATAAATTGTTTTCTTTTATTCTAAAAAATCATATTTTTTATTCAAAATTTTCATGTAAGTTATTTTTCATTTTTAAAACTTTTTTAAAGCCATTAAAGAAACGTATAGTTTTATAGAGTTGTAATAAAACTCATATGAAATTTTATACAATTTAAAAAAAAAAAATTTCGAAACTAACAAAAAACAAAAATTTACGTGCTTTGTGTAGTAAGTAACAAATACTGTGTTTTTTTTTTTTATAAACAAAATCATTTTCGCTTGTTGTGTGTTTTTGAATAATGACAGAATTATATTTTTATGTTAGATTTAGATATATATATTTTCTTTATTTATTGGTTTAGAAAATATTTATATGTAACAAAAACGGAAACATTATTAAAATAAATGTAATACATATTGTGAAATACACATGTAACACATTTTTATGGTACATCTATTTTGAGATTTTTATTAAATTCTGAAACATTGTAAAAAATTTATTGAACAACTTGTCACAATTTTAATACAATTTATTTTTTTATTTCACCTGATGTACGTATATATTAATAAAATAACGCGTTATTGTGGAAGAAAAATCTGAAATATTTTTTTTTTTTCGATTTAATTTATTATCTAATTTAGAGTAGTTTTTTTCATATTTACATTTGAATGTTTTTTTTTTCCTATACTATTGCTTTTCAATTTAAGTTGGTATTGTTTTTTCCCCATCTTTTTATCACCCACCACATTTTACTAAGAAAAAATTACGCTTAAGTAAGTTTATATTAAAAAAGAAACACATATAGGATTTGTTTATAAAAGAAGAATTACCTATTTTCACCTAAGTAAACGAAGAAATCGTTTTTTGAATAGAAAAAGATATTCAAATAGATTTTAAATATACACTTCCCAAAAAAAAAAAAAAAAAGCTTATAACTACACCCGGAGATATTATTTTAATTTTTTTGTTTTTTTGTTGGATATGTTTTTTTTTATGATGTGAAGAAAAATTATTATTATTACTACTCCAATAAAACATAAATGTTTCGATTTTTGGTGTCAACTGTGCTAAAATAAAAAAAAAAATTAAGGGAAAACTGGAGCAAAAATTCATATTTCTTTGATATTTTGGAATAAATTTATTGATAAAGTATTAATTAAAAACAAATGAAAATCATATTATATTTTTTAAGAGTTCCAATTACTGGATAGATTACCCTAGCTCCTAAAATAAACATCGATCATTTGTTTCAAAAAAGGAAACATTAGGTACATGAAAAAAAAAATAATATGTATATTGATAAAAAGGGAAATAAGGTCACAGGATTGAAACATTATTTTTCATCGATACAAATAAAAAAATTAATATACAGTAAAGCCCATTTTTGACGCCCCTTATACATAAGTTATTTTTCAAATTTTTCATTGTTATAAAATTCCGCATACAATTTATATTTAATACACATACATTTTACACCATAAGCACTTTTTCTCATATTTCTATCTTATTTATCATTCTATATGTGTATTTTTTTTTTTAAATAATAATAATAATAAAAAAAATATTCATGGATAAAGTTACAGAAATTTGATTTATTTATTTTTTTTTTTTCTAAACTGTGTAATATGTATCAGCATTTTCAAAAGTAATGAAGAAAAATCAGAATTTACAAGTTAACGAAAATTATTTTTTCTATTTTGACTTTATTGCCTGAATAAATTTCCATTTGAAAATATGTAATTCCACATTCTTGTTATAGATACTTATGTATTTTTTTAATTTATTCAGATTAAGTTTTATAAAATTCAGCAATCACAAATGGAAATATTATTTTTTAAGAGAGATAAGCTTTTGAAATTTTAGCACTGTGTATTTCGCCTCAAAATATCTTTTATAGTCAAGTTTTTTAGAAAATCGGATATACCTAACGACGAATGAATTAGTCATTTTTATTAAAAACCAATTAAAATTTTAGAAATATAAAGCTCTAGTATAATATCCAAGAAAATACATTTACGAGTACATAGATACTTTTTTTTTTTTGCTATATAAACATTTAGTTATAAAGCTTCCCAGATTTTCATTGTTCTTGTGAGAACTCAATCTTGGTATTTTAAATTTGTTGCCATTTTTGTAATTTTTTTTAATTGAATTCTGATTCACTATATCATAAAAAAAAAAGATTTAATTTTTTAGAAAACTTATACGCTCATAATCTAAAAATTGCCTTTTAAATCCTTACTTTATTAAAAATTCAGTATTTAAATAATCTGAATACATAATTCTTAAGCTTTCAGTAAGATTTTTAAGTAAAATGTAAAAAAAAAAGAAGTATTTTGTACCTTCAAACCTTTTTGTTCGACCTTCATACATGAAATCTTTTAATATTAAGTAATTATTTCGTAATTATAAAGGTCTTTTCAAAAGCACAATTTTTCTTTAATTTCCCTTTTTTTAAGTAACATGTACATAATAGACTTATTACACATTACATATTAGTTTCATATGTAAATTAATTGCTACTCATTACATTTAATTATTCTAAAATACTTTAGATTTTAAATTATTCAGGTACATACAATTGCCCACCTCTATTATATTTTAATGAAACTTAAGTTTTTAATTCGTAAATTAAATATGTACTCGTATGTATTATACATACGTACATATATTATAATGTACAGTTATGTGTTTTGTAATTTAATATAAAATCTTATAGGATTTAGAAATTATTTTGAACCTAAAAACTTAAATAAAATTGTAAATTTTTTATACCTATCTAAATATGTGTTGTAACTTAGTTTAAATTTTTTTTTTTTTTTTTTAAAAAGATACTGAATATTTTTGTTCGTTTTAAAAAAAATTTAACCTAATATAAATTTTATTAAATACTTTTAAAATTAAAGGATTTATCGAAATTTTTCAGATTTCAAATATTGTTTTTGAATGAATTATTCAAAAAATTCTTTATCCTTATTGAAAAATTTTAAAAGGCATATGTGTTACCCATATTTGATTTATTTACCCGTAAGTTAAGTTTCAGTATTTTAGACTGAAAAGGATAATATTTTTTAAAGAAATTATTTCGAAATTATTTTTCAAGGGTTATTTCTCTATTTTTTTTAAGGTTATATTATAATTTATTTTTATGAAATTTAATAATACGTGAAAAAATTAAAGTCATACATATCATACATACGTACATATTAAATATGTACAAACAGATATATTTTTAGCATATTAAAACTTTGATGTGCTTGTTCTTTATTTAGTTAAAAAATGAATGCTTTTGTAGATAATTGAAGACATACATTTGTAAAACAAAAGAGAAAGTATGAAAAAATAAAAAATAAATAAAATGCAAAATTCGTGACATTTATTCTATTTTTTAAATTCAAATCTACTTTTATTTTTTTAAAAAATATTTCTTTAAAAAGAAACCGTAAATTGACCATGTTGATCATGTTTCGATATTGAATTTATTTTAAATATACTCAATTTATAATTTCTCATTTATCATGAAAATAATACCATGTTTCTGTAAAAAAAAAAAATGTTCACAACCAGGTAAAACCCTCTACCTTATAAATTCATATTGGTTTTTTTTTTATTTAAAAATAAATATTATTTAATTAAAATTGATTGATTGGAAAAACGTGTAAAAATTACAATACATTTACCAATATTATATTTTAAAATTCATATTTCAGTATATACAATGTCAAAAAAAAAAAAATCCAATTAAAAAATTACAAGTATTTTTAATTTACAAAATATTGAATGTGGGAGGACATGTGAAAAGTTCCCCTATATATACCTTCTTTTGATAATGATATTGCTTTTTAAAGATTAATTTGCACAATTGAATTTGCTGTTGGTTTTTGCATGAAATGTCAAGGAGTTTTATTAATAAATTATTTTACGTTTCAGTTCATTTATCAGGAACCACATAAAATTATTGTAATTTTTCATAATAACAACAAAGTACATACATTTTTTTTATTTTATTATTACTCTTTTTCTGCATTAACATTACAAGGACTTTTTTGCAATTGTTTTTTAATTTTTTTTTTTTTTTGTTATTGAAATGTTTTTTTTTTTTTTTTTTCATTCTCACATGAACTTTTATTGTACCTATTTGCATACATATATGTTGGTGAATTCTTTTAAATAAATCATCACATAATAAATTTTTAATGAATATCTAGATTTTTATTCTTTTTGTTAAGTACGCTGGTTGTTTAAAAATTTTATGTAGGTACTTGTATGTGTTGTATGGTGACAAGTTAAATTTATATGAAAAATTTTATAACAAAGAATAAATAAAAATACCATAAAAATAAAGGAAAAAAATTTTTTTTTTATTTAAATGAATTCAAGGATAAAAAAAAAATATGATCATAAAATAAAATTTTAATTAAAATAATTTATACATATATTAGGTTTTGTTATGCATTGTTTTCTTTTTTATTTTGTTCTCTTTGTTAGAACTAAATGGTATAAAAAGTGTGGAAAAAGAAACGGATTTATGTTACATAAATTTTATTTATTACAAAGAATTGTACTTAAGAGTATAAAAAAGTTCAAGCTTTTTCAACAAAATAAATTTATTGAATTGATAAATGTTTTTTTGTTTTTTTTTTTTAAATTTGAGATAAAATAATCATTAAAGTTATGTAAATTTTTATTTTAACAAGATTTTATTTTATTATGGACAATAAATGTTTTATTACGAAAATGTTAAACCTTCAATTTTATCTTTTTAAGATGTACAGTTTTTTTTTTTTTATTTAAACGAAAACTATCACAAATAAAATTTTTCCTGATTAATAAAATCTCAACTGTACGAAAGTATTCCAGAGTAAATTTTTAAAACAAAATAATAGGAATTCATGATTTAGAAATCCTATAATAAAATTTTCCGGTTATGGTTCCTTGTAATTTTTTGTTTATTTTCTTAAGTCAAGTTTTATCACTTCGTGGAAGTCATTTTGAATGAATTAAAGCAATAAAAAAAAATTTACACAAGAAAGTCAAATAAATATCACCTTCAGCATTTGAAAAGTGTTTTCAAGAGTGGGCCAAGCGGTGGCACATGGCAGCCGATGAAATTCACAGGTGAAAAAATGTATACTAAAGTGATGAACAAATATTGGGTGTTTTTTTTTTTTAAAACAATTTCGAAGAAATTTTCTTATAGAATGTACCATATATTTACATAACTTAATTATCCCATTATCTTTTATTATCGTATTTCCTATTTAGAACTTTTTTTTTTTTTTTTAATTTAAAAAAATAATTAAGAAAAAACAAATTCAAATGAACAAATTATTATAAATTATTATCATAATTTTTTTCTTCTTTTATTTTAAGAATTTATCATATTATGACGAATATTTTTAAAATGTGGGAGTAATGAAAGTAGTAAACAATTGCGTATTAAATAAAAAAAAAAAAAAAAAAAAAAACACATAAAACATATTGAGCCACATTAATTTCAATATTCCACGTGGAAGAAAAAGGAATAATTAATTGCTAATTTTTTCTCGTTTATAATTTACATAAAATTCATTTGTGTACACACACAATAAATAAAAACATGAAAATTACATTATGTTTCACAGAAATAATTTTTCTTTTCTGTGTATGTGATGTCAGAAAGTATGTAAAATATTCGAAATTTTCTTTTCATAATTAGAATATGTGAAATAGAATGAGAGATTTACTTAATGTAGGTATGTATAGTATGTATAAACGGATATACGTTATAAAGGATCGATGATGAGGTTTTTTTTTCGTCCTAAATAAACTGTGCTAGAAAAATAAAAATTATCAAAAAGCATGACAAATAAATCATAGGCAAAAGACAAAAGAAGTCTATCTACTATATGTACTTCTAATCTTTTGTGCTATTTATGTTTATTAATCTAAAAAAAAAAAAAAGCTTTGTCTTAGAAATAAAATCAATGTGATAATCAAAAATTCCAAGAAAATGAATGAACAAACAATACGAGTAAACAAACAAGATAGTGGAATGAAAAATTTAAAAATCCTTGAAAACTTTTCAAATTTTCCAAAATTTTACTTTTACAAACATCTGGAACATATCCTCTTCGGGAATATTATGTTAAAATTTACTTAAACATTGCGTATTTGTTGTTCAAATTTATTTGAATTATTGTCTTTTCAAATAGATATAATAAGATAAATAAGATTTAAAGTAAGTACAAAATGATTTTCAATAAAAACTTTTTCAATATCGTTAAAGTAATATTTTGCTTTTATGGTAAAGAATTTATATACACAAACTTTTGAGCGATGAGTATATATGAATCCTTTTTCTTTGTAATAAAATAATATGTGAATGTAATTACCTTTCTAAGTATTTTTTAGTTTTAATGTATATTACCACACCTGTTAATAGAGTTTATTAAAATAAAACAGAAAACAAGAAGAGATTTAAACAGGAATAGCTATCTTGTTAAATTCGAATAGAAAATTTTACTACACATAAAGTAATGAAAAAAAAAAAAAACTAAAAAAAAAAAACAAATAAAAGTAAAGTCATTAATTATATTTGAGAAATTCCAAAAAATTTGAAACTTATAAATTTAACAAATTCTCAAAACAAATATGTGTACATAAAAAGATTCTTTGTAATTAAACTTAATACCGAATTTTCGTTTTTATTTGTTTATACAGCAAGATTTAATTCAAGCATTAGATTAATTAATTACTTTTCATAATGTTCATTGTATGTAATGGATGTTTTTCAAAAATAAGAATATAATATATACGTAGGTATAGATAGCCAACAGATAAGCTTAAGAGTTTCAAAATAAATGAAAATGTGTGATAGCTAAATATAAATATTTTTCAATAAAAATTTGTTTTATTTTTTCTTTTTTGTTTTTTTTTTCTTCTAATAATGAGACAAAAGCAAATTATATAAATTTATAATAGTATATTTAGTTTGATTTTAATCGAACATTTTAATTTTCATAAAGTAATATCTCTCTTAATGCATGTGAATCATGTTTTTTTTTTTTTTAATTTTCTTTTTTGCACTAATTGTAAATGATGTAGTATGTGTGTTTCTTTCAACTTTATTTGTATATGATTTTGTGTCAATACAGAATATTGTTTTGAAAAAAATTAATTGAAGCTGGAAATGAAAGCTATTCAGAAAAGATACTCAACTAATGTACATACATATGTGTATGTATAATATAAAATAGAAATGAGGATTTACAAATTGTATCTTTTGCTAGATAAATATGTTTTCCTAGTGCAAATTTAATTCAAAATACCAATTTTTGTCTTAGCAGGTTTTTTACGAGCTTTTGTTTTTTGTCTTTTTATAAAAATTACACGTGTTCTTTCCACATAATAATACACTTGCCATTATTTTTACATTATTTAAATATAATGGCATTCTCATGCTGCTGTAAAGGAATTACAAAAAATCATGATATCTTTGCATGCGTTGGAATATATGTATTTCATTATTTTGTTTAAAGTCATTCATCTCATAAATTAGAGAGTTTTGAGATTTAGGATAATTTTTTCACTGTTTAGTAACTTACATCTTTCATAACATAATTTAGGATAAACATCGTGAATGTCAGACACAATAGAATTATTGCACAAAAATTATTGTAACAATTAACTTAAATTTTTAATCTAATATTTTAAACATTTTTTTTTAAATTTTTCTTTATTAAAACTCCCATAATTATGGTTTTTCTCAGAAATTTTTTTTTTTTTGCTAAAATTTTTGGAATAAGCTTTAAGAACATGATTAAAAACGTAATGTAAATTTTCTATTTCTTTTTGTTGTTGTTGTTGCTAAAATAATAAAATAAATTCATTGAATAAATTACATTTTATATTAACTTGTGATGTCCTTTCATAAAAAAAAAATTAATATTTTACTATTTAAAAATTCACTAGATATTTTTTATTGTTTACATGATGTTTTAAAATTACTATAGAGAGTGAATTATTTTACATAAATAATTTTGTGGTCATCGTTACTATGTAGGTATGTCTATTAATCAAGAAAAATTTGAATTTTGTCCAATTTTGTATTTTTCACAATAAATTTGAAAAAAAAAAAAAAGAAAAAAAAAACAATTCACGAAATTCATTTTTTCGTGCGACGTTTCATTATAAATCATAACTTTTTTTTTAATAGTCTTAGAAAACTTTTTACTTTTGTAATAATGACATAATTTATAAAAATACTAAAAAGAGACCTTTTATTTTGTCATATTCAAACTGAAGATACAAAAAGGAAAAAGAAATATAAATTATAATTGGAGCCATAAATTATTATAACATTGTAAGTGTATTTTATAAATGATGATATATTATTTTGTTTCTTATAGGAGGAGAAAATTATGAGAATTATTAAAAAGATTGTTGTTGTGTTTCGTCCAAAAACATCGGTTAGAATATAAAATTAATATTATTTTACAAACATTAAAAAGACAATTTATTAATTAAAAATTTTAATTAAAACTAGAATAATTTACAGAAACACGAGAAAAAATTCATATTTTCTAGGCCAAAAATTCAAAAAAAATATTTATTTTTTTCCTTTTTTTTTTACATTACAAACATTTTTCCTTCTGGGATTTTTTAAATTTTAATGGAAACAAATATAGAAAGGAAACCTAAAATGGAATATTAATTGAAATATAGATGACAAAAAAAAAAAAAAAGGAAAAACTTAAAAACTGAGTTCTCTAAGGTTTTTGAGCATTTCAACGTAAAATAAATAAATTTTTATGAATAATTTCAAAATAAAAAAATTACACAATTTTTTTAATATCAGTTCCATTTGAAATAATAATGAAACAGAAAAACCTTGAAGCTAAAATTGATTGGATATTTTACATACATTAGTATGCAAATTCAACTAAAAAGATGAATTCAATGTTAAAGGAACTTTTTTTATGTAACGTGTGTAAAACGTATGCAGACTTTATGTATATTTTCAATATTGATTTTTTTCTAGATAATATTTTTTTTTTCTATTTGTCATGAAACAAATTATTTTAGAAAATGGAAATTAAAATGAGTTTAAAAAATGTTCGAAATTCAATACGAAAAAAAAGAAAACTAAAAAAAATTATGATATGTATTTAAATTTCATGACCTATTTATTATTTATAATAATAATACAGTTATATTTTAAAATTTCCTAAATTTGAAATCATTAAATTTAAATTTAAAAATTTCATAATTTAAATATATTATATGTATATAATATTTTTCTATTTTTATATAATTTTTCATTTATTCATTTTCAAAAAAATATACTTTGTATCTTAAGAATTTTAAAATGCTACTGTCTTAAATTCTTGGAATTATTCATCTTTAAAATAAAGTATATTCTGTATAAATTATCCTCTATTCCCTCAAGGATATAATATTTCCTGTATATGATATTTGTTTACTCAAAGATAGTTATTACATTTTTTTTATGCTTTATCTGATATTTAAAAAAAAAAACAGAACGTTTAAGAAAGCTTGATTAAATTATGGAAAAAATTCTTACTATGTTAAACTACAGTATGTATACTATAGTTGAAATAATTGTACAATATAAACAACAACAATAACAATAAAACAAGTAAATAAATAATTAATAATAATATCGTACCTGACATTAGTTTCTCTGCAGTTTTTTATAAAATAAGAAGAAAGTTTAATTTATTATTCAAGAATATCAACTTTTTCTTGTACTTTTTTTCCTTTAATATTATACGAAGAATATATATTTCTTGGGAATAAGTTCAAAGAAAAAAAAAAAAAATAAATAAATAAATTTAAAGATATACAACATTTTCTAGTTTCCTGTATTTTTGTTTTTCCGTTTATTTTTTCTGTCATACATAATGTGCTTTTTTTTTCGCAAATATATGTATATTCGTGCAAATAAGAAAAAACAAAGAAAATTTCTTTTTTAATATTTCGCAAAATTTTCTAGAATTTATTTTCACCTAAAGTTAATAAAATTTAAATATAAGCTATGTAAATAGTTTGTACCATTTTTTTTTTGTACAATCCTGATAAATTTAATATATTTTTACTTGGAAAATACGACGTTTTTTTTTTTTTTTTAAATTCTGCAGAAGTATACTCAAAATATGAACTATCATACAGACTAGACAGACATACAGTATCGATACCATGGTATCTTCAGCTTAGTTTTAACAACACAATGAAAATTCTGACCTTTAACAAGTAATTAAATATGTTTCAATTAATAAAATTAACTAAGATTTAGGATTTTTTTTTGTCTGTTAATATAAATAGTATTTAAAAAATTAAAATATTGATTTGAATGCCCTAATAAATTTCAATTGAAAAAAAAAAAAAAACATTATTCCATTAACGTCAAGATTTTTGTTCAGTATGCCATTAATGTCAAGATTTTTGGTTATTTTTTCATGGAACTAATAACCGTTTTTACTTTTGCTTAAACATGTTATTGGCAGTGATTTTACTAAATTATTACAACACCATAGTAATTCTGCGAAAATCTAAGAATTTCAATTAAATACCACCCACATATTTTAACACAAAATTTTGTGAAACATACACGTGTTATTTACATGATACTAAAATTTTGTAGTATCATTATCTAATATTTATCTTTCATATTAGTTGTAGATTACTTTTTCTTTGAAAAAAAAAAAAAAAAAAAAAAAAAAAGAATGAGTTAATGATTAAAGTGATAAAGGATTAAAAATACGTGACAGAATACAATTATCTTAATTTCCTTATTTATTTTTATTTTGTATTGGAAGAAGATAATCAATAAAAGATAAGGATATAACGTAAATTACAAAAAACAAAAAAGTTTTTTTTTTCGCATTTTAATTGTTACCCTTTTTATACAAAACTGTACATTTTTGCTATCCTTAAGCTGAAATGGAAGTTATTCAGAACATAGATTACGTTTATTTAAAGTGAGGATGACAAGTTTACCGATAAAAAGAAAATCTTTTGTTAAAAATAATTGAATAAAAGTTTAAAAAACTACAACTGTGAATTTTACTTGGCCCTTGGATTGACATAATTCTTTTTATTTTCCGAAAAGATCAAAACACAAAAAAATTATACCAAGAAACACCACCTATTAACTAAGGTGGATTAACCGTATGATGGTATGATGTTCAATATGTTTAATATTGAAACGAGCCTGAAAGTATACTTCAAAGAGGTAACTTAAACAAGTCTTTTCATTTCTTAATTAAATTTTATATAACTTTAATTTTAGATAATAATTAAAACGTGAAACATTAGATGGATAATCTAAAAATCTTTAATATTTTGTGTTTGAATACATTCTGTCACGTTTACAATAATAAATGTGGTATTATTGTTAGTTTAATTTAAATGATTAATTATTATGTTTAATTAGATTTTGTTAATTGAAAATATTTTTTCCAAAGAACTAACTAATTAAAACTAACTAGTGTTGGTGTTTAGGTGTTTAAAGAAAAATTGTAGAAAATTTTTTGAACACGTGAAATTACACTATTTTTCTTTATACAAATCAGCAAACACGAAAAAAAGTCATTCCAAGGTAACAATATTATTATATTTTTTATTTACCTAATTAAAGAAAATATTCAAGAATTAGTATGCCACTTGTGTATTCCATTTTATATGTATGTACATACATACTTTGATTTTATGTTGAAAATCTGAACATATTTCAATGCACGTGTTTTTTGCTAATTAATTAAAAAAAAAAGTTCATTGTAATTTTGGAATTTTATTTGAGTGTATTTGAGCATTTACATTGTTTTTGTTGAATTATTTTTCATAATTTTATTTAAGATCATTTAAGTTCGTTAAAAAAAACTACTCGTGTTGTGTACTGCATTCATCACAAATTAATTTTAAAATTTTGTCTCTATAGATTTATGAAAATAAAATAAACAATTAAGTATAAAAATGAAATATTAAAACAACAATTATGTATTTACATTTGTATATGAATATTATGAAAAAAAAAAAAATAAATAAAGAAATAACACCTGAAAATTGTTTAGAAAAATGATAAATTATGCCTTGCAAATAAATAATTATATTTTAATAGAAGAAATTTTCTTTCTTCATAATGAAGATTGATTAATGATAAATTATTAAACAATTAACATTATTAAAAAATTTATTTAGAAATATTAATTTTAATTAAAAAACAATGTGGAAACATGAAAAAACAAATTTTTGGTTTTGTAGAGAAATTATAAAAAGGAAGAAATGTAAATCTGAGAATTTTGTGTTTAAACAATTTTTTCATTGAAAATGTGTAATAGGAATTTCACTGAAAAAAAATTGTTCATTGAAGATTTCAGTGATACATTTTTCTTCGGACACTTCAGTTCTTCAAAATCATAGAATCCTTGCTATTGAATGATTTGGTATATAAGTTTTGGATCCAATGTCATAGAAAATGAAGTAATTATATATTTTTCAAGTAGATATTGATTGTTTTTGTTTGACAAAAAACAAAATAAATACAAAAAAAAAATTAAAATAAAAAAAGGTGAAAAAAATGAATTTTGGTCAGCCTTTTTTGTCTTTATAGCGTAAGATTTTTCATTTTTTTTTTTTCGTTTTTAAATAACGTTTGATGTTTTCAACTAAAAGTGTGTAAATGAAAAAAAAAAAAAAAAAAAAAAAAAAAGATTAATGTATGTATAAAAAAAAATTTATAAGAATAATATTATCGTAGTTTGTAATTTGTAAATATATTTTTTATTAATCAAATTCTGAATACAAAATCATATTTATAAACTAAAATTACACAGGAAAATAATTTTTTTCTTTAGAAAGAAAAAAAAAAGTATAAAATAAATTTCTTATATGAATTGTTATTCAATCTCAGTATTTTCGATAAAGCTTTTTATAAGATAAAATTAGAAAGAACTTCATAAAAAAAATTAGTTATTTAAAAAAAAATATATGTATAATTGTGTGTTGTATAGATACTGTAGCTATAGAAGAAAGATATTAATAATTCATGTATTAAAATTGACATTTGTTTATTTTTTGAATCTATATAAAAACTTATACCAATATACTATTTACTATTATAACAAAAAATTTTACAATGATCAAAAATTATACTTATAACAGAAAAAAAAAATATACATATTGTACACAGGTATATTACATACTGTAATACTACAAAGGGAAACATCAATTTGAATTAAATTTAAATCAACAAGAATGTCAAAATACATTATTTGATAAATGTGAAGTAATTTATATAATCTTATTATCTCTTTGTAACACACTAAAGCCTTCATGTGTGATTTTTATAAATTTATGTGTGAAAAATTTACAACTCTAATTTAAAGTTTATTGAGGTTATATAAATTAATGGTATAATTATCAAAATATGTAATATATACATACATAAATATAAATGTTACAGAAGAACTTGAAAATTTTAGCATTTGTTTCACGGGTTTGACTTAACAGTTATACCGTCGAAATATCAGTAAAAGTTTACGAAAGAGTTAATTTAAATGTTTTTACCTTTTTTTTTTTTTGGTGATATCTAGTACTACTCTGTACTAGAATTAATTAAAATATATATATCTATGAACAATTTATGTTTTTAGAATTGTAAATTACCTTAATTAGCTTACTGTGATAGTTAAACAGGATTTTGATAAGCATATTATTATGTATGTATGTGTTTATAGACAGAATTTACATATATGGATGTATTATCTAAATTATGTGTGTATGAATGTTAAGAGGTAATTAATGATTATACTTAGGTATTTAAAACTACTTAACAGATTTACTATAATAAATAAAAAGTTTTCTTTTCACACTGCAAAAGTTATATTAACAAATTTAGGTTTATTTAATTGACAGATAATATTTTTATAGTAAAATTTTGAAAACATAATTAAATAAAAAAATAATATTCGTATTTTGTTCAATTTAAATTTAAATTCTATATTGCATAAAAACAAATTTAGTTGTTTAAAATTTCTTTAAAAATATTTAAAATTTTTGTTTTATTCAAATATCTAAGCAAAAATAAGAAGAAAAAAAAAATAATAATAAAAATTAAACATTAATGAAAAACAAAAAAAACAAAAAATATTAAAAATATATTTTTCATTTATTCATAAATTAAATAAAATAATTTTAAATTACAAAATAAATGTCCATTAAATTAAATATTATATATACGAAAAAAACTTTTTCGTTTTTTTGTTGTTTTTGTTTTTAAAAAAAATTTTAAAATAATTGTAAAATTCATTCATGTATATGCAAACAAATTTAAACCAGTTTGTAATTAAAATATACAAAATAAAATACATATGTACATGGGTACATATGTATAAAGTTTTTAGATTAAATTTGATTAAAAATACAAATTAAATACATAGACAAATATATGAATCATTTTGTAAAATAAAATTTTAATTTTAATTTATTGTATGTGATTTTATTATTAAAAAGATTTAAAAATAGTCCTGAATTTATTGCTATAATTTTATTACTACACATATTCACTATACGTATATATGTACATATATTACATATGACAACAGATACATATACTTTATTTTACAAATAATTTTTATCATAGGATTTTTTTCAAGCTTTATAATATAATTGTAACTTACCAATAACACAATATCGTCTTATTCATAATCATAGATCTAATCTCTTTTATCCATCAATATCCTTGAACAACGTTGAATAAATTTATATGTATATTTGGGGTTAATGCGGATCTTTTTAATGTGATTTTAAAGTTGTGCTGTTTATATTTCATTTGGATTCTAGTTCTTACTGTACATATGGTTTGATACATTCTCATGTAAATAATTTATCCACTAAAGGATACTTACATGTATTCTTTTTATACATACTCTATTTTTTTAAGAAAAAAACTAAAAAAAAAAAAAAATTTCAAGCAATACGCACCACTATCAAACAGGTCTATAGTCTGCACAATTGAGCTTGTTTAGAAACTCATTGAGTTACCAATGTGAAAATCATTAATAATAAAATTGCATTTAATAGCAATTCAAAATTGCAAAATTAATAAAAATATAATCAAAAAGTTTAATTACTGATTACTGTCAGAAAATAAAAAGCTACACAGAGCAGTTTGTATCTTTTTATTTACTACAAAAAAGTTTCATCTTTAAAAAATTCGATTATCCATAATTATGTTAGATAATCTACAATATAAAATTTTATCGTCAATAAAAAAGTTTTATTCAATCACTAAAACAATTTTTCTGTTACTAACGAAAAAAATCCACAAAATTTTATGAAAATTAAATGCAGTTTTTTTTTCTATACAGCTACTCAGAAAGTGTTATACATATTTAAATACATACATTATATACATTACATAAGTACTATAATTTTTCATATTAAAATAATATAAATCGCATTTAATATGAAATTTAAAGAAAAAAATAAAATGCAAATTTGAATAATTTTTTTTTTAATGGAATTTGTTTAACTGTATGTTATTTTGTTTCAACAGAATATAATATTTTGTTTATTTTATAACAATATGTTATTATGCATCTACAAATTTAATATGAAATGAAAAATTGAAAAATGTTATTATTTTAACTGAATAAATTTTATATGCAAAAGCTTCAAAGTTTTTGTTATACATGAAAAATATAAATAATTCAAAAATATATTAACATTTAATAAAAATCTACATTTTAAATATTTATTGCTCTTTATTATTATTATTTTTTTTTTTTTTTCGTTTTCAGATACATATCATATTTTTGCATTGATCAGAGAGTTCTTCCAAAATAATATGTTCTCTCTCTTTTTTTTTATTCTTTTATTTTTTTTTTTTTTAAATTATGAAAATGGTATGTATTAAATTTTATTTAGGTGTATAAAATGAATTTTTATAATTTCACCTTATTGAAGCTCTTTTGATCATCTTTATAGTTACGGTAGTTGGAAAAAGTATCAGATAAAATATTTAGATAAACAAAAATTTTTCAAAATAATTATTTATTTACAAAGTACTTTATAAACTTTTTATAGAAAAAATATTCTTAAAGAAAATACCAGATTTTGTATAATAATTGTGTAAATCTACCATTAGAATATTTTCTTTAAAAATTCTCAGTTTTGTATGTTATCTAACAAAAGAAAACGAATATAATATTCCCTCATCAATATTCTTTTAAATAAAACTTTATTTTTCTTTTAAATTTAATAAACTTTTAATGACTTCGAAATAACATAATTTAAAGTTTTAAAAAGGATTTATTCATTTTTTTGTTTTTAATTATGAGTCATAATATACTAATATCACTTTACTGCACTTATAATAATTAACAAAGCGCTAGCGCATATGCATATGTACCAAATATCATACATACTTTTTTTTTTAAAAGATAGACCATATTTCCATAAAGTGACTGTAACATTTCTTGAGAAATCTTAACACCATAATAGAGTGAAAAAGAGTTATTTGAAAGCTTTACAATTATTTTACGTAATTATCATTCATATCCATTTAAGATAAAAGTAATAAGCCATGTGTAAAATTTTTTAATTATATCTTAACCCTATTTTTCTTCTTTTCAAAAATTTCAACTGTATACTTGAAACATCATTTTAAAAATATCTTTTACTTTTTTTTTTCATATACATATGTATTATACATGTTTATATTACTCGTATGTAATATATATAGTATATGGTATATACAATACATATACTACATACATAATTTTGTAAAATTATCACAAATATTGAATGATATGTGGTCATGAAAGGAATATACATGTATATTGTATATTTTCTAAGAAAAATACTCAATTTTTATGTAAATAAAAATGAAAATATAAGCAAATACGAAAACGCTTTTAATTTCTGATCCAGATATAAAGTACGTTATCTATTCAAAATCCAAAAAGCTTTCAATATTTAATTTAAGATAAAAATAAATAAAGATAATCGATTAAACAAACGATATTGAGTGTCCTTATTTAATTACATTCGATCTGTAAATACATAGAATAAAATTAAATGAAGATCTAGAAAAACAGGAAAATTTAATTTATTTTGGTATTGGTGAATTTTTTGTATAACACAAATGTTTGCGTCAACATTATGATGGTAAGAAAGTAAAAGACCTGATAAGAAACTAGAAGTTATTTAAAATTTTCCAATTTTATAGAATAAATTATAAGTTTCAGTTCTAAAATGGGAATTTTAAAATACCAGATTTATCTAATACGTTCTTATTATCCAATACATTATAAATAATGGAAAATAATCACAAAAAATGGATAACAAATATATCTCCTAAATAATTACTGTTTATCTAGATATAATTCAAAAATATAGCTAATAATACTACTTGAGTATACATAATTTTTTTTAATCCAAAAATTCAGTCTTAATCTGCCTTGAATCTATGTTATTATCTTTCTTAAATTTCTCCATAGATATTAACAAAAAAAAAAAAGACAAGGAAAAGACATCAAAGTGTCTGGAAGAATATGTTAAATGTACGTTTCGGATACATTGTATAAAAATCTTTAACATATTGCGGAAGAAGAAAATTATTTTCAACAAAATAATAGAACCAAAAATTTCTTTGCCTTTTTTTTTTAAATTTCTTTTTAATAATCTCGGAAAGAAAAAAATTTTCATAATGTATACATACACATACATACAATGTTCGTTTTATAATAAATTATAGTCGTAATGTCGAAGAGATTATGTATATTCTTGAAATGGAGAAATTATTGAAACTTGATGGTATTGTATAATTTATGGGATTGACAAATAGCAAAATCACACATAAAATTTATTGGGCTTTACTCATAAACATTTTTTAGTTTTAATGCTAAAATAGTTTTGACTTTATAAAATAAATAAATAATATTATAAGTAATTTAACATATTTTGTAAATATTTTATATATTGGCCTAAAAAGCAAGGTTAATAAAGGACATTCTGAAAATATTCACACTATTAACAATATCATTTTATTTTTATTTTTTCAACTGTATATTTAATTTAGGCAAAATAAAAGGGACTCTAAACAGGAATCATTAGTATTTGAAGTTCGACAATAAATTTATATGTTTTTTCACCTGTACATGAATTGGAAGTACATAACCCAGAAATAAAAATCCAATAATTTACCAGAATATCGTCTAATTTCTTTAAAGGATATAAATCTTTTTTGAAAAATATAAGAATGACACGTGCTTGTTTAATGCGCATGATAATCATTTCTCAATTTTGTTGATAGTGTAAAGGATATATATTTTTTTGTATATTTTGTTAAGGATATTATGAAGATTTGATACTTTTGCAAGAGTTGCCAACTATATTTATTTTTTATGTTTTTATTTGAAACATTTCGAAATTTCAAAACTATGCAATGAGATATTTCTTATTTTTCTTTTTCGAAATTAAAAGGATATAAAATATACCAAATTTATTAACATTATCAAATGAAAAAAATTTCAATAAGAATCTTGTTAGTTAAAATTCGAGTTTCCGATTAAGAACACATGTTCTGTAAGGTGTTATACTAACTAAATTATTTTTCTATGATATTCAAAATTTTTACTTTAATTTTTTTCTAAAGTCACAAAAAATAACAGAGGAAAAGATTAATTTTATATGTGTTATATATATATTTTTTTTTGGGATAGTGGTTGATAAATATCTTAACTTTAATACATACTTTGCATAGAGATACAGATCTAAAAAAAAAATATATTTAAATATTATTCACATAAAACACGTGTGTGTAGTGTAAAAAAAAAAAAAAAAAAACATTTTCATGAAAAAATTATGTGTACCTGTATTTGATATGAAATTGATTGTACACATTGACATGAATATAATTTAATAATTTATTATTATTATGATTAAAAAAATTATTTTTCTTATATCTTAGTTTTTTTTTTATTCAGTTTGAGTGATAGTTTGTTAATAATTTTAGCATAGAAATATTTAAAAAAAAATGAATTTCTAATGAAAGTGTGTATTTATCAGTGTCATCGCAAATATTTTATCAACAATTCAATTTGTAAATTTTTGTGAAAAAGTAAGTGATTGAAAAATTTATTCTGTTAAAAGATTTTATGTATTTTTATTTTTTTATTTTTTTTTTTTTTTTGAATTTGTTTTGAATTTGTTTTTCGTAAAATTGGAGAAAAAAACAAAATTATTTACGAAAGAAAAATAAAATTAAATCAAATTTGATTGATGAAAAAAAGTAAGGATGCATGAAATTGTTATTTTATCTTATAGACATGTTTGTCGTTATGATCATCATCAGCATAAGAAGTTGACATACATATGTATGTATATAAATTAGATATTCATATTTTTTCACTTTTATTAAATTTAAGATAAACATATAAATAATATGTTTAGATAAAAGTAAATGTTTATATCTCATTTATAATGTAAATGTTATCGTAATTTATTTTTATTTTTTTTAAAATTTCATTAGAAAAGTGATGAAAAAGTACATTCAGACTTAATGTTATGTATTTATTATATTTCATATGAATAAGCTGAAAAAAAAAAAACATAATATAAAATTCAATTCGTTTATGTATAGTAATGTTATTTACTTGTCACAGATGATTAGATTTATTTTTCATACGAAAAAAAATGGTGATATTTTTGTTTTATGAATGTACGATAAATAAAAATTTTCATACTGAATTTTAGATTTTTTTCATATTATTATTTTTCTTTTCTCTTTATTTATTCATTTTACGTGTATATTTGTTTTAAAATTTATTATGTAAGAAAAATATCTTATTCAAATAAATAATAATATCTTGAATGAAATTTCATTCAAATTGAAAAGATTTTTTTTTGCCGAAGCATTTTTTGGGTATATGTAATTCAATTAGGATGAAAAATAATAAATTAAAATCATATAGTCTAAATGTATGATAGCATAAAATGTATATTTAGAGTATATTAATTATACTATCTATATAGGTATATCTATATTTTTTGTTTTTATATTTTGTGATAGAGCCTATTTGTAAAAGATACTAAATTACTAAAGGTTTTCGATCGTAGGTCTGAGTGTGTGTGAAAGACAAAAAACACTATCAAAACATTTTTAGAATGTAATTGTGTGTTAACATTTCGTTTGCAGGACATTGTAGAGTAATAATATCTATCATTTTGCGTTTGTTTGTTCAAACCGCAATTTATCAGTTTTGGGTTGTTATAGAATATTACTAATATACATATATCATATGGACGTTTCAAAGTTTTTAGAGTGCAGTGAAGATTGGTAACTGAATATATACAATGTACATAGATGAATAAGTACTTTATGTAAATGTAGATAATTTTCGTTCTAACTTTTCTCATTTCCTTTCTGGTTTACCTGTAGGCTTCTGATCTAAATTTCAATCAGTTTTATTTGACATTGGAATATTTTGTGTATACTGTATTTCAACTTATTAATAACGATATTGTATTGTACACAGAAACAAATATGAATGTTTGGAGATTGAAACTTCAATTTAGTTATATAATGTACTATTGTATGTAACAGAATATTCAATATTCTCAATACTATACATATTCATGCCTTTTTCATTTTACAAGATGAATTTTTTTGAACTGATTTTAATTTATAAATTTTATTAAATTTTAAAATCATATTGTTGAATTTTAACAATTTATTTTTTCTTTTAGAATTTTGTTTTCATTCACTCATTCAAATCTTGAAAATGTTCTTTGTAAAGAATTTCAACAAAGATTAATTTCATAATTGAAAAATTCTTCATTTTTAATGTAGCATATATGAGAAATCTAAATTAAAAAAGTTCTACATATTACACGTTTTTCTAAAATTTCAAAGAAAACTTTAAAGTTTATTTTTCTTTTTTATAATATTTTGCACACTATTTTAAACATTTATTCTTGTCTATCTCATAATATTTTCTAATTATATTGCTCTGTTTTTAGGATTTTATTTTCCTTTTATTTTCTCTTATTTTCTCGGTATTCCAATTTCATTTAAACATTTTCATGTGTTTATATGTTAATGTATTTATGTACATATTAAATTAATTTTCTTAGATTTGTTACATAAGAATATTATATTAAATTCTTGTAAATTTTAAAGTGTGTACAAATAAAATTACATAAAAATTTTATTAAAATTTATATCTAGAAAAGATTCAATTTATGAAAATGCATTCCAATAAACGTAATGTTATTAGTTTTTTTTTTAAAATTTAAACGCAAAATATACATAGTATGTTATTACTAATGTAATAATCTACAAAAAGGGTTTTACACGATACGCTTTTTATATGTATTTAATAAAAATAGAATTTTAAAACATGTATACTACATATACATATATGTACATATGTTTTACTTAATATTCTAAATAATTTTTGAAATTTTATTGCTTAGAAGACGATCCATTTTTTTTTTGTCTAAAAAATAAAAAATAAAAAACTATTAAATTGATGAAAAAAATATTGAAATACATATGTACATATGTATCTCAAATAATAGCTATAGAAAAGAATTTTATCATATTAAAAACCTTTTGTATGCATGACCGTAACTTTTTTTTATAAATAAAAATTTTTAAACGTAAAAAAACAATTTCAATAAAAAAGTTGAATTGAATATTTTAGAAAAAAATTTTTTTCAAGAACTCATTACTTTAAAAGAGAAATTCACCATACAATAAAAAAAGAATTTCTATAAATATAGTAATGCATATGAAGATAGTATACATGCATATAATGTATACATACACACTATATACATACATAGATGTGTATACATTTTGAGTTTTGACATTCTAAAAATTTTTTAATTTATTTTTATTTTTTATTCTCATATCTTGATTAAAATTCTATTTGAGATTTTCACTATTTAATAATTTAAAATTGTTTACTTTTTAACTTTTAAGTCAAAGAAAATTGACTTTTTAGAAAAGTTTAAGCCAAACGAATATTAAAAAATATATACATATGTACATACATATATAAAAATAATTTTCGTAGATAATAGGAGAAAGTATAGGAAAACTTTTTTCAGGTTTCGAATATTTTCTTTTTTCTTTACGTATAAATTATCTGTACAAAATCAACATCAACATATCTGTATAAATTTTAATAAAGTTTTCAACATCAATATATCAATAAGTAATTTTCTTTTAGATTTTCCAACAATGAACACTTGTTGATTTTTGCTATCTAAACATTTTTAAAAACCTTAAATTACAAAAAATATAACTTCTTAAGAAATTAACGTTTTTTTTTTTTAAAGTGAAATTTCTTTAAACTCACACTGATTAGAAATTTATACCTTTACTGCAAAAATAATAAAAAAAGAAGAAGAATGTTTAAAGTATCCTAAATTATTAGGTTGTTTTCTCAGCAACAAATTTAAAAAAAAAAAAGTTATCTGTTTCTCACATAAATTTTGAAGTTAAATAGAAAAAATCCTTTTTTTTTTTTGCTGGATTTCAATTGAAAAAAAATTGTCTTTTTTTTTTTTTTTTGGTGATGAGTCAATCCTAGTTTATTAAAAACGTGACATTTTTGTGAAATTTTTGATTGAATTTTTTATTTTGCAACAGATATGTCTAGAAATACATACATACATATATGTATATATTTATATTTGTGTATCTCGTATATTCTGAAAAAAAAAAACATATACATACATATATCCATATATATGAGCATTTTGATTTACAAAAAATCTAAATTATGAAAACATGAATTTATCTTGACACCTTGACTCTTTTATGATTTATTAAATTTTGTGTTCCTTTGCAGATGACACATATAAAGCCAAATATGTATATGAAAGCAGCTTATTAGGTGAAGAAAGGAAAAACAAAAAAAAATAAATAAATAAATAAATAAAATAAAGAAAATAATTTTCTTTTCATTTTTGTTTATTATTTTTTTTTTTGATTTCATATTCGCATTTAAAAAAAAATAAATGTGATTTCTATAAAAATTTATGTGTTCATAAATGTTAATGACATTGTCAGAAAATTCATTCTACTTTATATTTGTATAAGAAAAACAAAAAATATTTATTATAATAAATATTAAAAAAAAATAATAATAAATCAATATAAAAGGAAAAATATTAAAAAAAAAAAAAAAAAAATTACACATAGATTTTATAGAAATTTTAATATTTCATATTTTTGAATTGAATTTTTAATAACAATAATCATTGATATTTTAATAACGATTCCTAGAAAATTTATATGTACACCTAAAAAAAGGGGAGACAATAACAATCTATAAATTATTTTTAAATTTATGTTTACTGTTAAATTTATAATTGAATAGCTGTTCAATTTTATCACAAACTTTTATACTTAAATTAAAAATATTATATTAAATTTTTCCATGAAATATAATAAATTTATAAAATTTTGAATAACTTTTAAATGTGTTTTTGATTACTTTTTTAGAACTTTTTTTTTTTAATGAAAAGAAAATGTTATATCAATCAATATAAGGACTGAGGAGTGAGTTTCGGGAAATTTTTATTCATAAATTATAAAATTAATGTAACTAAAATAAGTAAATGTATTGACTATGTGATAAAAAAATAAATACATATAACAATATAAAATTCCTTTTTTTTGTTCCTCAATTCCAAGTTCGACATGTTTATAGAAGGTTTTATACAAAATGTAATTTGTGACATACGAAATCTTCATAGTCGTTTAAATAGAAGAAGATTAAAAGTATACGCAAGATATATTAAGAATATAAAAGGATTAAAGTATTGAAAATTTTACATAGTCTAATACGATTCAGAGACAATCAACATGGTTGTCAATCGTGTAGTAATCAACTTGCCATGTTTTAAGGCAATGTTGATCGTCTGTAGATAAGTTGAAGGTTGAAATGTCATGGTGAATCAACAGTGTTGAAGTAGTGAAGTCAAAACTTGGTTTCAAACATTCTTCACATCTACACCTTTTCTTCTATGGACTGTAAAGGGCATTGATAAAGCAATAGATTGAAGTTTTAAAAAGAAAAAAATATTGTTTTTTGTTATTTTATTTACCTTTACGTTTCGAAGTTTGGATCTTTAATTTAAAACTCATAATTTTCTTTTTTACAGCGGCTTGAATTATTATTATTATTTTTTTTGTAACTGGTCAGCAACCATTGATTTACTTCACTTACAAAAGTCAAAGGTCAAATTACCATCCCAATTTTTTCTTCTTACAATAAAATTAAAAATTCAGTCGTTAATTTCATTGAAAAGTCGTAAATTAGCTGTTAATAACATTGTTTTTTTTTTTTTTTTCAAAACAGATATTATTTTTTTCATTTTTTTGCTTGTTTTTATTGTTGTTAAATAAAACAAAAGAAATAGGGTCTACAAAAAAAAAAAGGTTAATTTGTTTAATTAATTTGTAACCGTTTCAAATGAAAAAAAAAAAAAGAATAACAATCGTTCTGGAAATGGAAAATATTATTTTTTGTGTGTTACTAAGCAACTTAATTAAAGTGACAATGTTTGGTTTTTGGTTTTAAACTGAAAAGATAACATAATGAGTTTGCATTCATTTTTCTTCGTTAAATATCTTTTGTAAAATATTTATAAGGGATTATTTTTAAGTGAAAATTCTTAAGAAATAAAATTTTCCGTATGCTTAATTTTATTAAGTGATAAAAAAAAAATGAAATGTTTCTTTAATACAAGAGATCCAACAACAATTGAGTATCTATAGAAGAAAATAACGAAGTAAGGATAAAATTGTATTATAGAGAAAAAATATGTATAAGAAACCAAGTACATTAAATGTAAAGAAGCAAGTATTGGGAATTTTAGCATGATACGTTGGTACGTGCTGAAACTTTGAAAAATTAAATAAACATTTGAAAATAGAAAAGTTGACGATGTTTTTTATTTAATCATGGTGGTTCTAGTTTGTTTGTTATACTGAGGTGCTTTTAAAACATCAACAATATATTTATGAATTAGTTCAAAGTATTTGGAGAGAAATATTTTTTTTTTTTTTTTATAAATTTATCTAGTATACTTTTTCTGTAAAAAAATATCTTCAATAATTTTGAAAATTGGTTTATATGTAAATCTTAACAAATGTATGTGTACCTCATATGAAGAATTTATTTTCTTTTCATATATGTATAAGAAAGCATAAATATCTTATTTACAACGACCAAGCAATTTTTAAATGAAAATTTAACACTTTCAATAAGGTTTTTGAATACGTAAGCCTCAAAAAAATTAAAGCTTTCTCGATTTTCTTATTTGTCTTATTAATTTTTTTTTTTTTTTTCAATGCTCCATTATTATTAAAAATAACAAAAATAAAATTTCAAATAGCAACAAAAAGTATTAAAAAAAACTGAAATAAGAGAATTTGAATTGAAATTCATTTAAAATTATTTATTTCAGTTTTTTAATTAATTAATTTTTTTTTAATGTTCAAAAGAAGTTTTTGGCGCAATTTTTTCAAGCCTAAGGTTATTTTTAAAACAATGAAATTAATTAAAACTAAAATTGAAATTAGCATTTTTTCTTGGAAATAAAAAATTTACAAATGAAAAAGAATTGTTTATTTAATTTTTTCACAAAATAATCCTTTCCACAGTACCATTAAGGAAATGAAAGAAAAAACAATTTTTTTTTTCAATTAAAAATAATTAACTGATGAAACGTGTGCATAATTACAATTTATTTTAATATTTTACAGTTTTTTCTTTGAAATAAACAAACACATACAGTAATATGAATCGAAGTATGTAGTTTTATATTTACAGAGATATTTATAGAGCATATTTGTAAGGTTTATTACATTGACTAGCGCAATAAATATTGTATTGGAAAAAAAAATTCAATTCAATTTATAAAATGAAAATTGTGAAAGTATTGAGGCATGTTAAATTAATTCGTATAAATAAGTAATAACGAAATGCTAATTCAGTTTTTTTTTTTACTTTAACATGTTCCGTATTAATTAAAATATAATTTTAATGATTACTATTCAAATGTTGGTTTTAAAATATTTCTGTTTTTTTTTTTTTTTACATATTCATAAAAAAATTTTTCAATAGAATCTAAAATGGTAATTAATTAATTATTATAAATAATTTTATAAATTCTATTGAAATAGTAATTACGTTGGAAATGAAAAAAAAAAATAAATAAATTAATAAATAGTTATCATTTTTGAAATTTTTCTGCTTGATTTTACACACAAGAATATAAAGTCGAAAGAAAACTAAATTAAGTACATAATATAAGTTTTAATGTCAGTACTGAAATAACAAATTAAAATTCAATTAATCAGAATGATTAAAAAAAAATCGATAATAATTTATAATTTCACTATGAATTTAAATTTTTTATTAAATTGAGTTTTCTCCAGGAATACTGGACTTTCCAAAAAACCCATGAATTTTACCTGAATCCTCCTCCTGAACATACATTTGAATTTGGTCAATATTTCATTGATAGAACTCTCAAACTTTGGCATTCTCTTCCATCTTAAGTGTTCCCCACTCTCATAATCTGCAGAAGTTCAAGTGGAGCATCCATCGACACTTCCTGTCTTCACCATTCCCTAATTCCACTATTACATTTTCCTTCTTCATGGCTCATTAAATATAAAATAAAAACAACACACGAACAAAACAAATATTATAGAAAACTTTTACTTTGAACTTTTTATAAAAATTGTATTTTGGAGAAATAAATAAAATTGAAATTATAAAAAGTTAAAAAAAAAAAAGAGAAATTCTAAATCTTCGAAAAAAGCATGTGTTATGAAATATGTATATATATGTAGGTACTTTGAAATTTTTATCCTGCATATGATGTGAATTTAAATATATGTACGTTTGTGTTTTTTCTTTTCTATTTTAATCAAGTAATCAAAATAAAGTGAAACTCTCAATTTTTATATTTGAATAATAAAAAGATATGAATACAAATTTTTTTGTTTTATTTTTTTTTATTCAAAATTTTTCACATTGAAGTAAAAATTTTCTTAAGAATCATTATAATAAAAATGAAAATATTTTTGGGAGAAATGTGAAAATTCTGAAAGCCAGCAATAAAGTTTTTTTTTTTAAGAAAAAAAATTATAAAGAAAACAAAGGGTCAGTAATTTAATGTTCCGTAATATAATTTGTTATATGCATGAAAAAATACAGGGTGTAACATATAAACATTTGTTTTTGTTTTCTCTCTTACATAAACAAAAAACTAGAATAAAATAAAAAAACAAACTTTGACCCAATATTCTTCACTTTTTAGTTTACATTGTAAGATTTCTTTAATTTACAGTACTTTTTTTTCAAATTAAGAGCGAATTTCTCAACAGCATGTATAGCAGGGCACTGACCAGTACGACAACATGCAGAGAAACTTTGGTATCCCCTTTAACGTAAAGGACAAACTTCAAATGAGAATGAAATTTGAAGGGCTTTGTTTTTTCATATTCAAGTTTCGCCATGTTAATAAAAAATTAAAGGTAGCAACACTAAATAAAACAAAACAAAAACATACATAAACCTTTTATTTTTCTTATGTTAAATTCAATGTAACAATTTAAATAAAATAATATGGTTTTATTCTAAAAATATCGACTGTTTTATAAGAGAAATTAATTTGATAAAGAATTGTAATAAAATTGGCAAAACGTAGGTAGGCATATATTTTTATTACATATAATACAATTTAACATAAAATTTAAGATAAAAATCAAATACTGAACGTGTAAACATTCATTCTAACAAATTATCAAAACCAATACAATGAAGTTTCACTAATCAAATTGATTAGAGATTTTTTGATTCACGTGTAAATTTTTTGTTTTGAAAATTTTGTGTATAAAATAAATTAGCTTTACATAATTTGATGCATTCAGCAATAAAATGGCTTAACCCAAAAATTTTTATAATAAGGTTCGAAAAACCTAGTAGGAGTATTTTTTTTTTGTAAGTGTAAAATAAAATCTACTGGTATACCTACATTTGTTTTTATGGACAGTAGTACTAACTGAAAAAAGAAAAAAATATAACGTCGAGACATATTGAACTTTTGTGAAAATTATAAAAAAAAAAAAAAGTAGACCACTTAAAGCCTTCTGAATTTTTGTTATTTCCAAAATTTAAAAATGCGTCATTTTTTATGTATTCAAAATGTTCTCAAAATATTTATTGCTTGGGTCTAGTGTTGAGGTCGTCATTTGTAAATTTGCAAATTGTGTATTTGTATTTTAAAAGAACTTATTTTCCAAATTAAACTGTTAGTTTGTTTTTTACATATATGTAATGTTAATTTTTCATAAAGAAATGATAATTATTTATTTATAATGGTAAATATAAATATGTTAATGTACTTATAATTTCTAAGTAAAAATTAAAAGTATTTATTTACCCAACTGACACGTTATTTACATTCAAATTGATATCGTAACTCATGTGTATTTTGGACAATTTTGCAATTCCATAGTACACAAAAATCATTTTCCTTTTCGACAAAAACGCGCTTCAACCACTTTACTTAAAATTGAAGATTTTCACTTTTGACAAAAACGTTCTACTAATATTGACCTAAAAAAATATTATATGTGAATGTGTATGTGTATGAAAACTCTACCATTATCACATGTGAACTTATATGTATGTATATCAAAATTATATATTTTTTAAAAAAGTTATTTTTGTTCTTTAAGAAATTTTTCTCACATATTTTATTTCACGTAATTTTACGGTTGATACACATAAAGTATGATAAAAAAAATGTTTACATTTGACTTGACGTATTTCTGGAAAACTTACATAAAAATATTTATCATATGTGAGTATTTTACATATGACAGATTTATTAAACCTTTTTTTTTTATTATTCTATATATATACGTATATTTCATTTCAAAATAGAAAAAAATCTTTTTTAGTTTTTAAATGCTCAAATATACATAAGTATGTACATATATGAAAATAGACTTTTTAAAATTAGTAGATTCTTAGAGATTTGTTTTGAATATTTTAAAAAATGAAACCTTTTTCAAAGATAATTTTTGACAATGTTAAAGAAAAAACTGACATGTTCATTTATTTAAGCCAAAGATTACTCTACGCACTATGAATCTTCTTGACTCAAGAAATTAAAAAGGGAAAACAAAAACCAAAAAAAAAAATTAAAATAAATGATTTACTTATCTTTCTAAATTCCGTAATAAATAATTTTCTAGTTCATTAAATCTTTTCAAAGTCGCTTACTCAGGTGAAATTTACAAAACTAAAAATAAAAACTAAATAAAAAATTTGGAGATATTTACAATGTTTGATTTTATATAGATAAAAATACTTAATCTTTTCACGTTTTTTTTTTTTTTTGTTTTTTTTTTTTTTCAATTCAAAATCATTAAAAAGTTTCAAAATAAATCTATTATTTGAAAAGCACGTTTTCGTTTTTTTTTTTTTTGTGATGAAAATTAATCAGAAAAAAAAATATTGAATTAAAATTCAGAAAATGTCTGAAAAAGAAATTTTCCAATGAACGAAAATAAATATAAAAAAAATTGTAAGGAATGAATCTTAATTTAGAAAAAAAATTCTTTTGAACCTTTTTTCTTCGAAAATTTTGCGTAATTTGAAATTTATAATTTTGTGGTTATGTTCAAAGGAAAAAAAAAATGATTTCTATAATAAATTTACCAAAGTTATAGAAATTCGATCTATATTTACTTAATTGAAATTAAACGGTAATTCTATTGTGTATTTTAATTTTTATTAATTTCCTAATTTCTGCGGGCAATAAGAATTAACTCTAATCAGTTAAGGTAAATTTTTTTCTTAATCAACGAAGTATGGTGATTCAAAGGATTAGGTGTGAAGCGAATAACAGTGGTATATATCTTTGCTTGTGTAATAAATACTTTGTAATTTTTTTTTAATCATTTCTATATACTTAGTATTTTTTTTAGAGAAAAAAAAAGTCCATGAATATGTAAATAGGATAACTTATATAATTGTTATTAGAATAATTTTCTTTTTAATTAGAAATAAAAAATAAATTAAGTATACAAATTTTTATTAAATTAAAATATTTTTTAGTGTTGGTATTCATTTTCCAGTATTTTTATTCTTTTCTAAGACTTTTAAAATAGTAAAAGAACTAAAAAGAAGAAAATCATCATGAAAATTTTAAAATTTTTTATTTCAATTTCTTCTGAAGTTTTAAAAACCAAAAAAAAATTAATTTAACTTTATCCAGGATAAATTTTCTAAAAAAGAAAATTCTTTTGTTTTAGATACTTTAAAAATTTTTAAACTAAAATTTCATAGTTCAGCTGTCGTTTACAATTTACATCGGAAATTGATATTATAACTTTATATTTCTTCTTTATATTTTGAAAATATGTACTCTATCTATTGTATAATCATAAAGATAAAGATATGTATTTGAATGTTGTATCTTTGATCAGTTTTTATTAACAAGAAATAGAAAAAAATACCTTAGTATTTTCATTTAGTTTTCATATTTTCTGTTTTTTTTTTTTTTTTTAATTCAAACCTTCTTTTTATATTAAAATTTATTTTGTTCTCTTGAAATTGAATTTGTAAAAATTCTTTCAAGAAATAAAATTTTATGAAAACTTGTTTTAATAAAATTTACGAAAGGTATAATGTATTCAATGTACACACAAATTTTGATAAGTTATATTTTGATTGGAATTTATATGTCAGTCATATGTTTTTTATATTTTCAATGAATTTCTAAAATCTAAAAGAAAATATAGGCTTTAAGTGAAATATAATACATACATATGTATATGAATATACATACATATGTATAAAAATGAAATATCGTTGAATAGATTTTATTAGGATTTTCGAATATTTTATCCCGAACATCTGAACATTAGAGTAAGCTAAAACCCAAACTGTGTATGTACTTCAAAAAATTTAATACTTTTTTTCTATTGCCACTTTCCTAACAAAAGAGATTTAATATTGTTATCCTTTATCTATGATATACATAAGCTAAAAAAACTGATAGATGGAAGAATATTTTTATTTATTTTATTTTGTTTTTTCATAAATATGAGATCCTATTAAATTTTTTATTCTTTTTTAAGTTATTTATTTCTCCAATTTGTTGTTTTATTTTTTATTTTTTTTATTATTATTCAATAAACTTGATATAAATTACAATAAAAATAATAAATTTCATATGTAAGACATATTTGAAGAATGTGCAACATAAATATTTGATTTTTTTGTTGTTGAAATATTTATTAAATTCTAATATTGATTATTTTATTTGAAAATATATCACACAAACACATACCACTATCATCTGTCCAACACTTGCCAGAGCAAGGTACCGAACAATGGGAAGTTTCCTATTTGAAGACCGAATAACATTTCTAATATCAGGGTCGGGAATATATGTATTATGTTTCTTAAATAAAACAAAATGGGTATAAGGATCTCCTGCCCGTGTGTCAAATGCTACTAAGGTTACGATCAATCTTAAAACCGCCACGTCAACCAACCAACCAATCAGTATATATCACAACCATCTTATTACTCAATTTTCTGTTTTTATTTTATTTTTTTTTTATCAGCAAAGTTATAAAAATATTCCTGAACTGATTATCGTTTATTACATTTTGTGTTATTTATTTATCGTTCATATTCTTAGTAAATGTTCAAAATCAATTTTTTTTTTTCACATTACACAAAATTTTTGTATAACCACGTTTGAAATATTTATTAAATTTTTTATGTTTAACTTTTATGATTTTGCTTTTTGCAACGTATTGATTAATTTTTATTTTCTATAATTTATTACTGCACGAGTATGTGCCTGTTTTTTTTTGTTTTTTGAATCATATTTTTATTGATTTTGATTTATTTATATAATTAAATTTATCTTTCAGAACTATCTCAAAATCTCAGATATAAAATTTCCTTGTAGCGATGATTTTAAGTTCTTGTATTTTCAACAACAGGATTTTATTTAAATAAAATAAAATAAAAATAAGATAAAAATTTAAGATTTATAGGAGTTTTTGATTTAATTGGTATTTCTGAAATATAAAATATATCTTTTAGAAATTCTAAATACGAAAAAGAAAAAGCAATTCAAATTTAGTTTTTTTAAACACTTACTAAAAAGGAAAGTAAAAAATAAAATAAACAAATTTTTTGGAACACAATTTCTGTAAAACTAATAAAAATACAAATTGGTCGTTTAAGAAAACCCTATAGATTTATCAAATCTATTCTTACGTTATATGTATATGTAGTATGTTTATGTGCTTCCTTATTTTATTACATCCTGATTTGATTTTATTTATTCTTTTATTTACTTGTGATTTAGTTTTTTAATAAAATTGATTATAATGAAATTGTTATTTTTACTTTAACGTAAATTTTATAAAAATAGTGAATAGTGACAAATTGTATTACAAACTAACTTCAGAATGATATCTTCTTTCATAAGACACTTTCAAAACGGATAAGGACATTTTTAAAATTTGTTTTTTTAATTTAAAATAAACAATTAAATGAGATTGTAGAGAATTTTATTTAATCCATTAGATAAGATTCAGTAAGATACAATCAAAATTATATGCAATGAATAACGAAATCAGTTTATCAGGATTTATATCTTTTGTTAACAAATTGTGATTCTAATCAAACATTTATCAACTACATCCCACTTCGAAAAATTAAATGAACATTTTTCTCCTCAATTTATATACTCTCAACTTTCTATATAACCTGTGAAAGTTCAAATACAATAATAATTTTTTCTGTCTGACCTGACATCAATAAATTTTATTTCTCAACAGAAAAAAAAAATGTAATACAGAATAATTAAAAACTATTGTGATGGTAAATTTGAATTATGATTATCATAAACCATGACAGCTTGGTGAGTACGGTGGCGTGTATAATTTTAAGTTTTGCATTACTTTTATTTAACGAATCACTTTAGTTGATTAATCTCAATTGTGTTGTTTTAAATTTGTGGTGGGACTTAGAGATTATCTATTTTCAATGAATTACCATTAGAAAAAAATTTTGAATCACTTTATTTAACATTGAGAATGTCCTTAATTTTTAAACCATAACCGAACGATGATTTTGAAAAAGTTATGTTATTTATCTTTATTCATTCATATTAATGCCATCATGTCTCATTATAGAAAGTAACAAATAAAAATTTTCTCTGCTACCAAATTCTAATAAATTAATGTCATAATTTATTTTCATTTAAAAAGTTTCAAGTCAAAGAGAAAGTTTTATATTTTTTATTTTCATTAACCGAAAAAGTATGTGTGCGTAAATTTAGGTAGATTAACGTAAATGATAAATATGAAACAAAATTATGAATTAATTCAATTAAGTTTCTGTCCATTTGTCACGTTAACTTTAAGTTAAATACTCTAAAAACATCTAATCAAATTTCTCGTTTAGAAATGTCAGAGAATTCAAACAAAACAAAATCAATGGTTTGAGGTTAAAAAATCAAAATAAATGTTTCAATTTGAGAATCATGAACTCACAAATAAAATAAAAATGAAAATGTCCTCTAACGGCTTTAATATTCAAAAAACTTTTGTAATTATTTTTAAAAAATTCAACTTTATATTTTCCAGAACGTAGTGGTTAATTTAAATTTTTTTCAAAATAAAAATTCATGACATTTCCTCAGGGCAATTGTTGTTTGTTAAAAATTTGAAGTCTAATTACCATTTTTCTGTCATAATTTTTGGAAAATAAAAAAAAAAACATCAAATCAAACAAAATAAAATAATTTTTTTCTCAAATAAATTTTTTTTTTGACTTTGTTTTTTATCTTCATTTGGCGCAGAAGCTTGATGTCATCCAGTTCCAGTTAAATTAAGTTTTCGAGACTTTTTTTTTCAGTTATTTATGTACCTATACAGTTTTAAATGGAATGTGAACCTCTAAATTCGTTGAAGTTTTCTTTATTTAAAAAAAAAAATAAAATAAAATGTTTTGTATGAAGAGATAAAATCAATATAGTTTTAGGAACTTCATTTCATGTGTAGTAGTAGTAGTATTTTTTTTATTGATTATTAAAATATTACATTTTTACATTGATTTATTAAATACGTATTACTTACTTATGACCACAAATAAATTGAAAATTTCATTAGAAAGATTTTGAAAACTTAAAGTTTAATATTTGAAATTTTGTGATTTTCAATTAAAATTAATTATAAAGTTTTCATATCTCATAAATCTTTTACATTTACATAAGTTGCTTTGCTTTTGAGAAAAAAATACCGAACTCATATTTATGAATTATGTTTTAAGTTGATTATTAAATATCTAGAATCTTTGTGGAGGCGGAGAAAGTACAAGATAAAGTCAAAAAATATATAATAGAAGTAAAAATGATTATTAACCACAAACTAAATCGAAAGTTTATTGTGTCAAAGGAAACAGGAAATATATTACTTTTCTCAAGTATGTATAAGTACGATATTTAATTTAATTTCTACTTGATTTTTCTTAAAACAACAAAAATAAATAACAGTGTATTTTACTTTTGTATTCATATATATAATATATACATAATATACTTATATACCTACTACATGTACAGGATGTTCCGTTTGGTTTGCTTTGAATTGATAACGGGGGAGGGGGTGGTTGGAAATCTCAACGGTGAGGTCCTTCGTGTTATGTTACGAAAATAATGAAAACACTTTCAACAATTTTCAACTACGTATTCTATACATATAAATACTTATACTATAAGTTGTAAAGTTATGAAATAAATGTTTTATCAAATTTATCATATTATTATGTGATCGTTATTATAGGTACATAAGTATTGGATGATCATATCAGCAAATGTCCATTATGGCACATTATTTTTTTGGTCAAATCATCTGTTTTGTTTTTATAGTTAAATGTTTTTGTTTTCCGTAACAGAATATTAGTCTTTTGAGTAAAAGTGATTGTTTTGTTATTGATAAGCTATTAGGTGATATATTACTGGAGTTTATGTGACGTTAAGATATAAATGCTCTACCTTTTATTACTTATCATACCACAGAAATAATTATGCATACATTAGAAGTTTAATGGAATTATGATTAATATGATTTTAATAAAATTAAAACTTAAATTGAGGTCATATATATTCTATCCTTTAGGTAAATATTTTCTACCTATTTTCCACTTATTTTATTTTATTTAAATTTCCTTCTAGTTTAAACATAACATAGAATAAATACTCACCTGAGTATTATAGTTTTATTATTTATAAAACACTGTAAATCTGTTTCAAAAAAATATTCACCCTTTTATGTAAACAAAAACAGAATTGTTGTGTACTGCTTACAATTTTATATTATATCTCAACTGCCTGTGAAAATATAAAGTGTATGCTTTTAATGGAAAAGCTTTCAATATAAATTTATCTATAAAAAAATACAAATAAAAAGAATTGATTGAAAAAAATTGTGCTAAATGATGATATAATGCTGCATTTGATTTCTCAATAAAAACATATTTCATCCATTCAGAGAAATTTCAAATAAATTTGAAAAAAAAAAAAAAAAAAACAATTTGTTTACATTTTCAAATCAGTTTTATTCTCTGGTGATAACTTTACATTCGAAAATTTTTTAAAAGTATTTTTCAATTGAATAGTAAATTCACACTTGATGGTGATGTGTGTACAATGAAAAAAAAAATAAATAAAAAATTTTTTTTCAGAATTCCATGCACTTTATTTCTTTTAAAAAAAAAAACATCTATTGTTCTCAAAAACATTTACATTTTTTCTTCTGTTTAATTTTTTTTCCTCACTTTAATTTTAGTTATTTTCTTTATAAAAAAATATTTAAAGTTCGTAGTGAGAAGAAAAAATTCGAATTTAAGAAAAAAAAAAAAAAACTTATCAGTGCATTAAAAATAAATTTTATTATCCAAGTCAAACTTAAATATAATTTTTCATATACTTTTTTTTTTCTTTAAATAAAAATGCTTCATTGATTACATTTAGAGTCACAGATATTACAAATGTGTAAAATTTAATATTAACCAGAGCTAAGTGGTTCTAGAAAAAAGTGTATCTAAAGTACGTAAAATGTTTTCGAATCCCAGCATTATCCCTTTACATTTTGGATATACACTTATAGTTATACACAAATCACATATACTAGATATATTACAAAAATACATTCTGTAATGAGGACACTTTATATATCCTCGTTAGTTCACATCTGAATTCACTGGGTTGCAATCAAATTTTGTGAAGTTTTTTTTTTTTTTTTGACTATGGGTCGGAAATAGAATTTAATAGTTGAAAAAATTATAAAAGATTGTTAAAAGCTTAGGCTTATTAAATTGTTCTATTTACTTAACATCTAATAAAAAATTCTTTTATTTTAAATAAAAAAGAATTCCTCGAAAAATCATTTATATTTTTATAAAAAATTACTTTTGCTATTAGGATATAAATTTATAACTTTCAAATTCAATCACATTTAATGGACTTTGTGGTATCTAATAATTGAAAATATAAATTTTTCAAATACTTTTTATATCAAAATTTTTCATCTTCCAATTATAAAAATCATAACTTATCAAATGACAAGATAATTTATCTTATCCCATGACAAAAAAGATACATAGTTTTCAAGAAAATGTATATTATCCTTATTTTATGTAATTTATTAGATTATTTTTTTTTTTTAAATTTAAGAGCAATAGTAATCTATTTCTATGAAAAAGATAAAATATTTAACAAATGATAATTGAGAAAGTAATTAAAAAAAGGTCTAAAATTTCATTTTTAATTTTGTAATTTATAAGATACTTTCATGATTAATATATACATATGTATCTTGTAACTTTTTTTAACCTTATGAATTGAATTTCATAATTTGTTTTTTTTTTTTGTTATTTTTTTTTTTAATTTAAGAGCTTAAAATAAAAGATGGAGAAAATTTCGACTCGGGTATATATGTACATTGTACATACATATATAAGCGTTGTACGTTGTGATACATATGTACCTTGATTGCTAAACATTCCTTTTGGTTGTTTTATTGTTGCCCTAGCTTTCTTCAATCTGGCTTCAAATTTTTTTTGTTGGCAACATCCTGTTTTAAAAACCATACCATCAAGATAATTATTGACTGATCGTTTTTAACATATTAAACAATTTTTATTTAATTTTTCTTTAAAGACAGTTTTATTCAAATTAAGTTTTTGCTTAAATCCCAAACAAAATTTGTTTACAAAGAAATAAAGAATCATAAAATTGTATCTTGATTTTACGAAATGAAGTGTTAATTTTTTTTTTTTTATTGTAAAAATTCCTTTCTTAAAATGAAAAATATATTAATAAAAAAACGATTATTTTAATGGAAATCATTAAAATTTTATAAAAATTGCTCAATTATCGTAATTGTTCTCGAAAATGGAATCATAACTCAGTAAAAAAAAATAAATGTGAGTAAAATTCACACAATTCATTTAAGTAAGTATTCAAGTTGAATAATCTGAAAATCTGGAAAATTTATAAATTGTACATTAAAAAATAATAACGCACACATACACACACACACATTTAACACAAAACATGAAAATTTGATAGATGAGAAAAATCAAAGATCCTTGAAATTATTTTATTAAAATTTCGTAGGTGTATCATTTCAATCATCATCAGTCTCATCAACAAAAATTGATTGTATTTATTGAATTACAGTTTTTTTTAAAAAATGTTTTTCTATTTCATATTTTTCCCATTTAATACACAAGATAATACACTTTTAATGTGTAGCATGTTTACGTTAAAATTTTATCATGTTTCATTATTGCAAATGATTATTGAATTGATTCCAGAAAAAAAAAAAAAACAATTTTTTTCTTTGTTTTCTTTATGTATTTTATTTTATTTGTGTGGTGTTTATTTTTTGAATATTGCTTCAGATGATATATCAAATTTGATGGGCTGAAAAAATTGATTAGTTTTTAATGAATAGGCAACAACAAACAATTTTTTTTTTTTTTTTTTTGTATTGTGGTTTGTATTATTTAGTTTATTTATTTTTCATACAAATCAGTATTTAATGAAGTAGTTGGAACAAGATTTTCCAAATAATTTTCTGATACTTTGCAATATAGCTAACAGTTTTTAATTAAAATATAGTTTTCATCATTCTGTATTCTTGAATACTTTGAATTTTCAATTCACTTGGAATTAATACTTTATATATGTACATATACGTATATGATATGTATATGTGGTACATGTGGTTATAATAAATACTGGTAATCATACATACATAGAATGTACACTTTTAAAAATATCTGTAATTTCGCTAAAACCATTCTGTTTTGTATGAATAAGATATAATAATTGATTATAAATATAACCAAAACATGTACAAAGGCCAATAAATTCAATATAATATGTAAATCAAAAAATTTTTTAGTAAATATTAAATTCAATGAACTGAAAAAAAATTAAAATGATAAAACTGTTAAATTATTTCAGATGAATTTCAATTTTTAACTTTCAAATAAAAACCCATTCAAATATATTTTTTTAACTTTCTGTTAATGTCTTTCATGTTTGTTTTAAAACTATAAGTAGATGAAATGGAAACGCAATTTAAGATATATTGTGTGTAATGTAAATGTAAATGATTTATTATTTTAAATATGCAGTACATGATTCTACTTCACTTATTCTAAGAATTAAAAAAAAAAAAAAAAAGGATATATAAATACAGGGTTGCCAAAATATCACGATAAGAACACTCATTTGAATCTGTTGTAAATTTTTGGTATTTTTAAAACTGATGCAAGTAGCAGTCGTTGAATTGAAATAAATCATTTTTAAATTAATTAATTTTTTATTCTTTCACGGTTTTATTTCTAGAATTTCAAAAATAACGTAAAATTAAATCTAAAATCAATGTGTGTTGTGAGAAATTTCTTAAAAGTTAAGTAGAATTATAAGATTTTCAAAGCATTTGTTTATAAACATAAGAATTTTTAAAATTTTCATTGTAAAATACCAAGAAAAAGTAAATTTAGTTGATTGATTCAATAATAAATAAAAATGTTCTTTTTTTCTGAAAATTTTCTTAGTCACAGATGAAAAATTAATAAGATAATCGCTTGTGGAATTTTGAAAATTAATTTGTTATATGCTTTTATAGATTCGTTGAAATATGACATAATATAGGCACAACAGAAATTGATTAAATTAATAATAAAGCATCTTTTGTCTACGTAAGATTTAAAACATTGTTTTATTTGAAAAAAAAAACAACGTCTTTTTTTTTCATTGTTGATTTAATTATTTACATTTTTTATAATTTATCTATAAAATAGATTTCTTTTTTCCTTGTTTAAATCTAAAATAATAATTTTAATTATAAAAAGTAATTTTTATTAATTAAAATGCTTTTATTTTAAATAGCAGATACGATAATTTTATGAAATTTTCTTTCAATTTTATCATGAATTCTTTTAAAATAAGATACAAATTTAGTATCTAAATATATATGTACATAAGTATTATAAATATATACATATTTTTTTCTACATTATTTGGCGGCTTAATGAAGCAGCGAAGGCAATTAATTTTTATTTTTTCATTTTTATTTTTCTTCAATCGAATTAACTTAAAGTTCATCTCTACCGCAAAAATGTGTTCTTAATTTAAAAATGAAAATGTTTTCTCTTTTGGATACAACAAGACATATTTTTTTCTCCTAAAACTTAATTTAATTATAAAATATATTGTACTTAAAAAATTTATAATGAAATTTCATTAGATTAAGAGCTTTACTAGAAAATATTTTTGTTAATGGGGGAAATAAAAAACTTAATTTTGTGAAATTTGGTTAATTTCATTTGTATGAAAATATTTTAGAAATTTTAAAAATAAAAGTGGAAAATACAATGTTTATTTTTATCCTGTAATTTAACATTCATGATTATTCAATCCTATGTATATCAGAAGATTACATACAAACTGTTAAAAATATATTTTTATTCCTAAAAATTTCAAAATCGTAAGATACCTACTACTAGAAAATACGCTCAATATTTCTTCAGATTTAAGGAGAAGCTATTGAGGTTTCCTTTAAATTTTTTGAAGAATTTTTTGTCATCCCAAAGATAGTGCCTAAAGAGAAGTCATGTTTTGCTTTTTAGCTTATTCCAGTGTCTTCTAGGCAGACTATAGTCGATTATCTTAGCTAGATAAAATATAAAATGTAATTAAAATATCATGCAACTAAACATAATATCTGAATTTCTTTCTTTTTAAAGTATATACAGTTTTTAGACATATTATCTGGTTAAAAAATTTCTTTAAAATATGTTTTCAAATAAAAAACTTTAATTAGATAAGTTTTTCTTATTTTTTCTTTTTAAACTTCATGACCTTGAAAATATATAGACATTTCCCTTAAAAAAAAAGAAGAAAGATAAATAATAATAAAAAAAAAAAAATTTGTCTCTTTTGTCTATAACTCTTTATTTTTAGATAAATAAGAATTTATTCTTATTGACATTTTTTTTTCTATGCAGAAATATCTTTAAAACTTTTATGAAAAAGAGAAAGATTAATTTTTACCCTTTTTTTTTTATAAAAAATTATGAATAGTAAACTTTTTTGTAGTCTTTTTGTTTTTGTTTTTTTTTTTTTTTGCTTTTCTTCTTCTGTAAACTTTATATCTTTGTGGTCTTCTTCAAGATTAATATCTACAGAAAATATAAAAAGAAAAAAACAAAAATTTACTATGAATTCACAAGAATGAAGTATCTCTTATTATTTTTTTGTTGATTTTTATTATCAAGATTTTTTTTAATATTGTTATTATTATGATGAAAATTAGAAATGAAGACATTAAGTAATTCATATAATGTATTTTCAAATTAATTGGATTTCATATATGCTGTTGAGCGAAGAAGACATGAATCAGAAAAATGCATTATGGTTAATTAAATAATTAAATAAGTACTACGAAGTACTCAAAGTACTAACGTAATCTTTTTGTTGAAAATTTATAGTAAAAATGGATTAAAAAAAACAAAGTAAGTACTTTTGCTAGACCTCTAAAGACTTCGGTCCTTTTTCCACACTTTGTTCATCTGGCTCTCAGTATATCACTTGTCTGGTACATCTTGGTATAATTTAAACAAGAATCTTTTATATGGTAAATTATACAACAATTTATCTTAATTTTAAAATCGAAGAAAATTATAAAAAAAAGTTTAGTTCTGAATTTCTTTAACTGAAAAATATGACATACATATAAGTTTTTGAAAACTCCTAAATATTCTAGAGTTAATCTGTGTGTCATTTCTATGACATTTTTTGATTGAAATTTATTTCATTTCATATTTTTAAATTTTAAATTTATGATTTTGGTCATTTTTCTTAATTATTTAAATATTAGTAGCAAAAAACACACTATAAAAAATGTGATAACATCTCTTGACACTTTAGCTTACACAAAACATAAAAGTTGTATTGTTTTTCACAAATTATACACAAACACGAAGAAAATCTTAAGAAAATAAATACTAAATAAATTATTAAAATAAAATAAAGGAATTTATTTCTTTTTTGCGTCACAAAAAAAAAAACATATGTATTATGTTTGTGGGATTCTAAAAGAAAAAATGTTTATTTTTTGTTTTGAAAATTGAAAAAAAAATGTTTAGAAATGAACAAATAAATTTTATGTAACAGAATTCAGTTAAGTTGAAAATTGTTATTGATGTCTTGACAGTGTGACAGTTGATTTAATCTGAAAAAAATGTTTGTCAAAAAATAATAAATATTTAATAAAATTTCTTCTAATAGAATCTTAGGATTTATCAAAAACCTAAGTCTATGAGAAGCAAGGGCGGCACAAAAGATCTTTTTAGGTCGAGGTGCTCTATCTATCTATCTATTCTACCTAATTTATTTATTTTTATTTTTGTTAAATTTAGATGAAAAAAATATTTTTTCAATAAAGTAATTATTTGAAAATTATTGTTTGTCATGAAACAAAAAAAAAATAAATTAAATGTAAAATAAACTAAGAAATTATCATACAAGTAAAATCCATGAGGCTGAAATAATAATGAGATTGTTGTTAATTTACATACACGATAAAATTTATACTCGTACAATATTATTTTAAATATGTTTTATCAAAATTAATAATTCATGCTTCAAAACCAAAAAAAAAAAAAAAAAATTTAATTATACATACATATATGTATACATACATCCATATGTATAAATATAACTTTCGTGTTCTCGTGTTGTTTATTTTAACATCATAAAGAAATAAAATCTAAAATAAATTAACAGATCGTGTAGGTGAAACATCTTTAAAGTTAAATGAGATTATTAGGGAGAGAATATGAATAAAATTTTTAAAGTAGAACAAAACTTTTATTGTTGAAGAAAAGATAGAATGAATTAATTAAAATAGGTACATGTAAAAAAAGGGGTGAAATTATTTATTAAGTTTATAATGACATTAAACAAAATAAGTGGGTTATATAAATTTACTAAATCCAATGAAGAGGTTTATAAAAATTGTGGAAATCTGTTAATTACCATGTGGCACGCAATATATTTTTTTAGAGAATTTTTTAGCATTATTCAACTTAATTTTATTATGAACAAATTATTGAAAAAAAAAAAAAAAAAAAAAAATCAAAAAGTTTTAGATAATAATCGAGTTGTCTATTTGTTTCAAATATTTTATGATTTACATGCATTCATGTAATTGACATATGACATGACATGTTTATTTGTAATTTTCTATTTATTTTCAAAATTCAAATCACAAAAACTATAACAAAGTTGAATTTTGTAAAAATTTCATTGCAAACCAAATTTCTCATAAAAATAAATTAAAATAAACAAAAAAAAAATGTTTTTTTACTTTTAATTTTTTTTACTCAAGAAAAATAGCATTCGCGGTAGCTCAATGGTCTAAGAGCATTACTCCGGCAAAGTAAAGGTTCCGTGGTTCGGTTTGCCGGCCGAGTCGAATGTCGTTTTTTCATGTTTTTCAGTTACTATACATAAAAAAATTTTGCTTAAAAACGTTAGTTTTAAATTTGAATATCTCTGAACTCTGAGATCCGTTTGATTTGAAATTTTCACACACTACTCTTCTCATTAACCATACGTATCTCTGGAGAGTAGTAAATAGTTGAAATTCTACTAGGATATTCCTTAATGATTTTTCTATTAAATAAAATATATAGAAATAGGTATATGTGACTTGCCTACTTTGGCATTTTATTTCCAGGATACGACTATTAACTGAAGGAATTACTGTGGGTGAATCATTTAAATTTTGTTTTATAGTAAACCCTTTAAAAAGCATCCTAGCTAAATTTGAATTTATTATTTTCTCGAAAATCGATTTTTTAAAAGAACAAAATAATATGTCTACATTTGTAACCTTAAAATTGATGCGCGTATGCTGAGTTCAGACAAGGTCGGAGTGGTAAATTTTATTATAAAATAACGCTAATGCTTTTAAAAAAATTTCTCACATGAAAAAGCTTTTGAATTATTTTATCCTTTTATCCTTGTATAAATACGAAAATTTAATGTTTTACATTTTCATTTTTTTGTATGAAACTTTTTTCTTCTAATTAGCTACTTCACCTTTTTAATCGTGAATTCTAATAATTAAAATACAAAAAAAGATTCTTAGTATTATGAAAAAAAGTAAAGTACAAAAATTTATATGTCCGTATTTCACAAAATGAGAAAAAAGATATATCAGAATAATATTGAAAAAAAAAAAAAAAAATATGCAAATGAATTTGTAAGCTCATTATTATTTGCTGAAAATTTTGTAGCATTTAATATGTTCAAACAATTTGAATATAATGACTCAGTTATCATTCTCATATAACGCATTAAGTGTTTAAGATTAAGATTATAAAGTACATCTTATCCCTGTTTACATATATCTTAGTTTATGTACTTTAAACTGACCAAAATATAAACACGAAAATTACATTATTATTCATACTGGTACGATGAATGAAACCTTCATCTTTAAAATATTCGGCTTATTTAGGTTTAAACAGTGTGAAAAAAAAAAAATTATTGTACTTGTATTTACTTTTCATCATGAAACTCGTGAAATGGAATAATAATTTATCGTTTATGTAAACATACATACATATATGTAATAATACCTTAATTTACGTGTGTAGAAAGTATTTTAGCTAAATCCCAATGAAAACTTCACAATTTGGAAAAAAAGTTATTTATCATTTCAGCTAATACAGAATTAGATATACATATGTACTTTACACTTTATTTTTCATTTTTTGGGTAAATTTTTGATATGAAAGAGTTAAAGTAGGAACTAAGTAGATATCATCTATACTTAACTGTGACACGTTTTCAATGAGAAATTATTTACAGGTGCATGTATTTTCCGTATTTTATTTATTTTTTCTTTTTAAATATCTTCCACAAAATGTAATACATAATTTTCTATTTTTTAATATTTATGAGAATAAATATAAATAACTCTTGAACGAAATAAAGAAAGATATTTTCTTTCAATTGTAAAAACATGTTTTTAGATTTAATAATTGAAGATATTTCAAAATGATACAAAATATTACTTTTAGAAATGACAAATTTAATAAAATTTTCAAAAACCGCCTAAACCATTTCTTATAAAATTTGATATTATAGATATTATTTATTTATTTTATGTATTTCTAACCTCAAAAATAATCTATGAGTTTTTCAAAGATTTTTGTGGGTGAAAAAGTAATGTTATGTAAATAATAGTAGAACTAATAAAAAACCAGATAAATAAGAAATTACAAAAATCAATATTCTAAATTCAATATAAAAAAAATTCTTTTATCTAGAATTTTTCTCTACAATTTCTAAACTAAAATACTAAAATCTGATAATTGGAAAATTAGCGGATTTAGATATTTCTTATCTTCCTTTAAAGTAGAATCAGTGAGTTCGTTTTTGTATTACTTATGATTATTTTGATTTATAATTTTTTTTTTTTTTTTAAATTTTGATTATTATAAATTTGAATTTAATTAATTTTTTATTTTTAAATTCTGCTTAGTGAATGAATTAAGTTAGAAAATATGAATTTATTCTGACAAAAAATGAAAATTTATTATTTAAATAATTTTAAAATTCACTTGAACGAATCTTAGAATAAAATTAATTTAAATATAATTGAATTATTTTCTACGTTAGTCATTTTCATAAATTTCTAACTTCTTTAAATGACATATTAATTAGTTCGTAATTGTTTTCATTTCGATTGTAAATTAAATGGAAATAATATTATTTTACAATACAACCTACAGCTGTTTGTGCTCACTTCTGACGTCATTTTCATACTTATATTTTTAAAAACTTTTTAAATGTTTGAAAATTATAAGAAAGATGTAATGGAACACTTTTTAAGAATTGATTTAGAGTTGTATCGAAATTTAATATTGCTTTAAAAAAAAATTTACGCTTACGCTTATGAGAATATAAAATACTTTGCAGCTTTCATTGAAATCTGGTAAATTTCACATTAAGTTACTGAATTATTCTTATTGAAAACCCTAATATATAACTTTATTCATATTATAAAATTTTTTTCCTGTATTATAAATCTTTTTTTATCCCTTTTTCTCCAAATATTACACATATTTGCGTTAGTACATATCATTCTCTTCTATTCAAATTGATTTCATCTTATAAGTACACCCAGACCCACCTTAATTTCCTTTTTGTTTGTAATTTTTACAGAAATTTCTTACATTACAAACTTTAAGGTAAAATAATATGTATTTGTAGAAAAAAGGAGAAAAACTTTTTTTTTATATTTCAAAAATTCATGTACATAAATATTATATCAACGTGTACACTGTACAGTATGCACATATTTGACTTAAGTATATGCTTAATATTGCAAGTTTTTTAAAGCCAGAAGAAAATCGATTTTCAAGATAAAAAACAAAAAAATATTTCTTAGGAAAGTTGACGAAGTTTCATATTACAAGAACTAATAATGTACATGAAAGGACATTCCTGTTTTTTTTTCCAGAACAAAACGAATATTGGAAAAATTATAACTTTTTTTTGTTGTTGTTGAAAAATTAAATTTCAATTTTCATTTAATAAAAGTGGTTAATTGTTTTTGAAATCAAATAATGCAAAATAAATTTTATTTCCTCAAAACGAAAAAACAAACAATAAATTAAGTGTCATAAACATAAGTGATGCATTATTATGGTCAAACCATAAACCAAGTATTTCAGGTTCTCTCTGGTCAAATGGAATAATTGATTTATGGTTTCCTTTAAATTTAAAAAAAATATTATTTGTAATTAAATCGAATGACGTGATTTATTTTATATGTCATAAATTAATTAATTACCTTCATAAAAATAAACTAAAAGTATTTGGTACATGTGTCCGTCTGTCTAGAACATTTAACCCGACGTGTGAAAGATCAAATAAAATAAATCTTTTATTTATTATGCACCAGCCATGAATTTATATCAGAACATTATTGTTTTTTCTTTTTATTTAAAAATAATTCTAGTTACTTTTAACCGATTTTACTTTCTTGAGTTGAATTAACTCAAATAACTTATATTGTGAGTATCTATTATTCATTTTTTTTCGTATGTCTGTAATAATAGGAAAATATTCTTTTATGTGTTTTCTTAAATCTTCCAATACATTCCGAAAGAAAACAAAAATAAATCATTATCACATGAGAAACGACAATTTTTCCATTGATTGGATATCAATGAATTCATTTAGCCAAGAGCAAAAGATAAATTAAGCCAAGAAAGGACTTTGTTGATTTTTCTTCTACAATCATAAAGAGCTAATGTATCTCTATATATACCATATGTACATACTATGTATTTCTTTCTATATATGTATGTAAGTATATCAATCAATATTCTACTTTTATTGAATCATTTTTCATCTCAAAACTTATAGACAAAGTGAAAAAAGTATCTTTTTATCAAACTTTTTTGTTCTTCTTGTCGAAAGAAGAAATCATTATTATTTCTGTGCTGTTGAACGATGAAATAAAATTAATCAATTTGGCTGAAAGAGGAAAATTACCACAGAATTGTCACGTAATTGAACAAAATTGAGCAAAAATCGATTGTGTATGTGCTTGAAATATCAATTTAATTATAGCTTGTGTACACACACACACACATGCATAGGTAGAAATAATACTGAAATATAAAATTTAATTTGAATTTATTTAATAGTTTGAAAAAGAAAAAAAAATATATTACAATTTTAAAATACTTTAAAGAAAAGTAAAAAATTAAAAAAAAAAGTAATATATAAACTAGTCAGTTTATTGTATTTTCCATTCTCACTAAGTCCTAGTTGAAAAGTTTGGATTTATAAATTCTAGACAAGTCGTACCACAAATTTCACTAGGTTTTTATTTGACAGTACCATAGGTTTTTGATTACCTATAGTTTTATATCTTCACCTTTGTTACCTGAGATCCACTTTGTGAACAATCCCAGACAAGTTAAGAGTTAATTTTTGTTCCTGCGACTGCTTTTATGGCTGCCTGACTGTTCTAAAGATTACTATGTGTATTTTCATTTCTACAATTCTTAAGAACACACAGGTTCATGGCGTAAAGTTTTGCATTAAAATGTATTTTCATGGTTGTGTAATGTTCCGGATCATTTGAAAATCATGAAGTTTTTTTGTTGTAATAAAAATTACATATTTTTCTTTTATAATATCCAAAAAATTTTTCCATTATTTTGTATTTAAACGATGTTTATTTTCTTTTATACATTTATAATTATTGTTCTAGAGAATGTTTTTAAGAACGTATAACAACGGTATATTTAAGAACCATTATCATATTAAAAATGTATGTAGCTACATGTGTATGTAGGTATGTATGTATATTATATAGTATTTAAAAAACAAAATTATTAAATTTTTTACAAAAAAAAAAAAAGGTCATGTATATAATATTTCATGTGGGAATTCAAACTCACATACATACAAACATATGTAAGGACGTACATATGTATGTTGAACATTTTCTTCTCTCAAAATTTATTTAATTTTTATAAATTGTACTTGAAAAGTTGTTTTTTTGTTTAATTTTATTATTATACACACAAGAAAAAAAATTTATGTTTGAAGAAAATTGTTTTTCGTTAAAAAATATGTTTTTGTAAGATTTTAAAATATAGTCATTTTCCGTATAGCATTTTATTGTGTTTATGCAGACAAAAATAGTTGTTTGTGTTTTGTTTTAGATTTTAAAATTAAAAAGGATAATAAAAAATATTATTTTACGGTTTGAAAATGAAAAGAAAATATAAAATGCTGAATCATGTCGCAATAAAATAAAACAATTAAAGGTTGAAAAAACAAATATTTTTTTACAGAGGAAAAAAAAGATTGTAAAACAAGCAATTTGGTGCAGAATCTCTAGAAGAAGCTTTTTGCTAATTGTTTTCTTCATTTTGAAATGAAAGTAATAAATTAGTTCAAATATGAGTACGATAACATATGAGGACTAATCGGCTTAAATTTGTCAAATGTAAAATATTTTTTTTGGTCAGAAATTAAAAAACTTATTGTTCGTAGTCATTTGAAATATATTCATGATAAGAAAAATTTTCACTTATGTAATAGTAAACATAGTCAATTCTATCATATAAACTTGTGTTCTACGTGAATAAAATTTATTTCAATATTTTTTTAGAAATTATTTAAAAAGTGATTTTATAAAATTATTCAAATTTTTCTGTTTACAAAAGGTGAAAGAGGATACAATATTTTCCACTAATCCAATTTGTTCTTGTGTTCCCTATTAAATTTTGTTCTGTTTTTTCAAAATCTCATAAATAATACTTTTATTACAAGGAAATTTTTAAATATTATATGCATACGTACATATATTTGTATATTTTGTTGTTTTTTTTTCAATTTTAGAAAGAATTTATTTTCCATGTGGGAATATTATAAAAACTATATAAAATAATTTATTAATATTTGTACACGTGTTTGATATTTCAAATAGAGAATTCATTTGTATTCTTCAAAAACCATTTTTTTAAGTTAGAAACACACTTCATTTTTTTTTTTCATATTCAAAAGGATTTGAACAATCTTGAGATAAGAATCATATATAATCATTTTTTTCTAGTTTATATCAAGTTTTTACCTGTATAAGTTAATTGGATTTCGTCTAAAAGTCAAAAAAAAAAAAAAAAAAAAAAAAAAAAAAAAAAAAAAAAAAAAACAGGTATTGGTTTCTATGAAAATTTAAGCATAATTCTTGTATTTTTTTTAACAACTTTATAGTGATAATTTTTGTTACAATAATAAAAAACAAAAACATTTTGCACGTGTTATATAAAATCCTGATTATCATCTAACAAAAGGACATTTTTATCATATATCTTTACAGTACGTTTTAATGATTTAAAAAGTAATCAGATACTTAGTGCCTAAAAAAAGCCACAGACTTTTTTCTTTCAATTAAAGAATGTTTCAAGGGAGTTCCAAGTGAAACATAGAAAACATTTTCCTCAAAATCGACCTTCTTGACTTTTAAGTTTTAACACATAAAGTTTATTTCAAATGAATATCTTATCAAAATTTCAATGTCCTATTCCTACAGGAATATACTATCATACACATTACAGCGTTCTTTAAAATTTCTTAATCTAATCTAACAGTTTATTTTTCTATTTTCTCTCAAGAATAACTTCTCTTCTTAGTGCTTTTCGTTTCTTATTTATATTAATAGATTTCATTTTATTCTAATGAGAAATAATGACTCTAGTTCCTTTTTAAATTTTTAATTCAAATATTTAGGAAAATATTTGAATAGGATGAAAAATTACCAATAAGTCTTAATGTGTTTAACAAAAGCTTATCCCCAAAGCCATAGAACTTGTTTAAGTGAAAGGAAGTATGTATGTACAAATGTGTACTAATATTCTAATTTTTGAACAAAATTGATCTGCCATTCCGATGGTTAAACAAAAATATTTCTAAATGTCTCAGTCAATAGTAGATTTCTTTATTTTATGATAATAATATGTAGGAGGTTTGAGTATTCTTCATCAATGATTTAGGTGGTAACTGAGAACAGCAAACGACATGGCATTCGGTAGCTCAGTGGTTAGAGCATTTCTCCGGCAAAGAAAAGGTTCCGTGGTTCGATTCCCGGCCGAGTCGAATGTCGTTTTTTCATGTTTTTCAGTTACTACAAATATAACTTTAAAATATTAAAGAAATAGTTTTTAGAAAGGCTAACTAATTTTATTAGGATTTAGCTTTTTTTCAATTTAATTTAAATACTTAGGTTTTTTTTACAACAAAAAGTTAACATTTTCCAAAACGAATAAAACATTTTTTTCTTGAAAATGAAAAACCTTCAAATAATATAAAAAACAAATAATCAAAGAAAAACTCAAATAGATAAAAAAAAAGCATGGAAATAACAGCGTTAAAAAAAAATTAGACTGTAGGATAAAAAAAAATTTTTTTTCTTTTGACGTATAGCCTAATGTCGACGCTATTATTGCATAAGTTATCCGCAAATATTTTACTATTATAAATTTCAACGTACAGCTTTTATATTTTATATACACACATTTTACATCACAAGTATTTTATTTTTTTATTTTTATCTGATTTATTATTCTATAAAGTTCTGCATATACATATCTAGTACAATATATTCCATATGAAAAAAATACATAAATATAAAAATAAATAAATAGAGAAAAATATTTATTCATGGACAGAACTGTTTTTTTTTTATATTTTTGTTAGTTTTTATTTAAGTTTTTTAGCCTTGTTAGATGAGTAGATCATGTGAATACTTCATTAAACTAATATGTAAAAACAATAAATATTCAGAATGATTACATCGTCTAGTATAAAAAAGGACATTTCTTCTTCGTTCCTTATATAATTGTATAGGTAAAATAATAAAGTTGAGGCATCGTATTATACTAGAAAAACATGCGCAGAAAAAAAGATACTTACACACATGCGTTTTTGTTGTTGTAACACGTTTCTTCTTTCGTATATCTACACAAAAAAGATCACTACGCCATGTAAAACATGCGCAAAAAAACCTCAACTTTTAAAATTCTAACTATATAGTTAAATTTGTACATATTGGAATTTTTTTTAAATTAGAAAAAACCCATTAATTAAAGAATTTCTAACTTTCGAATTATAACACCGTTTTTTACTTTTTGTTTTACTTTAAAAACCACAAAAAAAAATAAAAAAAAAAAAACATTTTTTCAATTTTCTAATTTTGAGACGAAATTAAAACATAAAGTTTGCCATGTAACAAAATTCTTTTTGTGGGAGATAAAATAAGTTTTTAAATAAAGCCAAGATATTCTTTAAAAGATTTAAAAACTTTGACATAATAGAAATCCGTCCACTGGGATTAAAGTTATTAGAGCAAAATAGACGATAAAACTGGCATTTTGAAAATGCACCAAGAACTTGACTTTTTTCTTCCGCCGTCAAAAGGAAACTTTGTACATTGCTTGCAGTATTTTATTTATTTTTTATTTATAAAATTTAAATTCTTTACAACAAGCTTTAGATACTAATTTTTTAAATTTATCTATTTTTAATCGAAAGTCGATAAATTCATTCTTTATAACTCTTTACAAATTGATATAATTATTAAAAAGTTTATTGAAAAGAGAAAAAAAAAATTTCAATAATTTCAACAATATACGAAATAAGCTTTTATTTTAACTTTTTCTTATCAAAATTTTGTTAAATAACTTTTCTTTTATAAAATTAAATTAAAATTTTTTAAAATTACTTTTTAACTTAAAAACAAGTACAATTTTTATAAAAATATTATCTTTCCGCACAAACTACATATACTCGTACTACCACACATAAAACAAAATGGAAAAAAATTAACAAGATGTACATTTTGTCTAAACAGATATCGAAAAAGTTTTAAATTTATTTTCTAGTTTTTAGTTGAAAAAAAAAAAAAATACAAAATGAAAACTTAAAGTCATCCACAGAGTTTTGAAAAAACACATTAATACTTTTGGTTTTGTTGTTGAGAATAAGTAAACTTTTTTTTTATCAGTTCAAATATTAAAACACCAATCCCTTTCTATTCTATTGTAGTATTTGAAGTTTTTATTTAATCTCTTTAAGCTTCAAGTAAATGAAATTCTAGATACTGAAATGATTTTTTTCTTCCAATTACAAAGAAAATATAAAAAATGAAGAAGAATTACAGAAAATTAAAATTCACCTCACAAAGCTTCCGTATTTGATTCTCTTATTTCATACACTACACACACATAAATCAAAGAAACACAATGTTCAACTGTAATTTAACACTTTTATTGTTATTCCTTTGAATTTAAATCTGAAAAATTAAAAATTCTTGTTGAATTTCAACGAACAGATAAATTGCTTCCAGTGATTCCTTAATTCCTTAATATTTTGAACTTATTTGTGTTATTTCTATGGCACTTTTGATTGAATTTCTATTTTACTATAGAAAATACCAGGAAATAAAAGGATTAACTCCTATGACAGAGATTATTTTATTTTTATTATTTTTTGTAATTTTTTACATCGCCAGCAGCCTCATATGTAGTGTAAACACTTTTTACTTCTAGCTTTGATGATATATTAAATTTTCTATGTATGTATTTTGTTACGAGTACGAGGATAATGGAAAAAGTATTAATAAAAAATTTAATTAAAATTTATCCAGGTTTCTTAAATGCATAAAAAACAAAAGGAACCAAATATGAAATGATTCATAAAATCTTATTTAAATCTATTTTATTCAGAAATTATAAATAAATTGTCTTTCTAGAAATCTTCTTTTGTATTTTTGTCCAAATTACTTGAATATAATACATTCATTAAGCGTCATTATGAACTCTAACAATTCAAAGTAATGAGTTTGTACTTTTTGTAAATAATTCACTAAATAAATTGTACATTTAATGTAAAACAAACAAAAATAATTTTGATTCAACGTGATATTTTCGTTTGATTTAATTGTAAAATAAATCAAACATTGAAACAAAAGATATTTTTGTGAATTTTAAATATTTTTTGTCAGAAACAAATATTTTTAATTATTTAAAAAATATGTACCTGCTTTTATTTTGTGTTTTTGTATTAAAAAGGATACAAATTTTGTGTAAAGAGAGACAGGTTGTTGGAAAACTCAACATAAAATCATTTTTAAATGCAAAAAGTTATTATTTCTTTTTTTGATCTTTCACAAATAAAAAATTTTAAATTTTTTTTTATTTATTTAAAGTATATACAAAACTGTGTAAAATATACATTCATGGAAATTACGAATACCGTTTTATATTAAATTAAGTTTGAAATTTGATTTAATTACTTGGGAAATGTAAAAAGCAGCATCCATAAAATTGAAGAATTACGAATAGCTAAATATAGAGGTGTTTTTAATTTCCAAAAATTCGAGAAAAAAAAACCTACCACTAATAAAATCACTTGAAAATTTAAAAACTATATACTTTTGGATTCTCTATAATGTATAATTCAATTCACCAAAGAACTGAATTTTTTATAAGAGTTTTCTTTATAATATTTCCCTCAGGAATGCAAATTATATACTATATTATATTATTAGATACATTTTGTATCTAAATACAAATTACAATTTAACATTTATCAGTAAAATAAGTTTTTTTTCTGCATATAATAAAAAAATTATAAAAAACAAATAAATTTTTAATTTTGTGGGAGAAAAATATTTTTCAATTAAAAAAATAATTAATTAAATAAACGTGGAGAAAATTACAATTGTCCTTTTTATGCTCGAGTAATAAAAATGTAAACCAACAAAAAAAAAAAGGAAATTATTAAAGTATAATTTATTTCGTTGTATCTATAAAAAAAAATTTTATGTACATACGTATAGATATATTTTCATAAATATTATTTTAAAAATTTGTAATGTGGGAGAACATGCGAAAAATTTAATTTTTATTTTATTTTAATTCTTAAAAAAAAAAAAAAAATTAATTATTTTTTGATAAATTGCTTGACCTATTTTTTAATTTCTTTCAAAATTTTTCTTGTTTTTAAAAATCTTATAAGTAGGTATACTATGAATTGTCGTTTTTATGAACACATTATGCTGTTATAAAATATTGTCTATTTGATACAAAAGTTTTTACATATTTTGTATGAATAAATTAAAAAGTAATAAGAAAAGTTTGATTTTCGAAAAAAACTATTGCAAATAATAGTAGGTATGTACATAATCATTACAAGGTCTGAAAGTTTTAAAGAACAGAAAATCATGAAAGAACAAAATATCGATGTACATATCTATTGTAACTGTATGTATTATAAATATGCTGCACAAAACAATATTATAAAAGTTACAAATTTTATGATTATCGAATAAAATACTCCATTTCAAAATTCATTAATTTTATGTTGTACAGCGTTATAAATACAGTAGAACTGTTTTAACCCAAAAATAGGAGAAATCTTCGAATCTTATTTTCAACATGATCGCTTTGAGCTACTAAATACTTTAAAACTTCATCATTGATGAATTCTACTTAATCATTTTTTTCTAACTTTTAACTCAAAATCTGTACGACAGAAATCCTTGTTTTTTAAATCTCAATTATGACAGTTAGAACGTATACAAAACAATACCGAACATTTTGTATAAATTTCGTTATATGTATTATGTTATCAATAAGTATCAAATACCTACTTCGAAAAATTGTATGTAATCCCATCACCTCAATACAAAAATGATATACTTTCGTCAGAAGATTGTAAAGTAATTCAGAAAAAAAAAAAAAAAAAAAAATGTGAATAAAAGAAGAAAACACGTTTCCTTTCCTACCATACGATACTTGTTGTAAACAATCTAACTGACATAATAAGTTTTACGTGGATAATTATTATCAAAACTTTTTTTAACGAAATATTTATAAAATATTAAAATTATAAAAACGTGGCATTCAATACACACCATCTAGGTGCTACATAGATTTCATAATTTTAAAAATGTAAAATTTTCAAATAGAAAAAATTTATTTTTTCTCGTTAGAAGTTTGCTATAACATCAGAACTTTTTTAATTTAATTCAAAAGTAATGTGCCCCTTTAATGTTAATGGCAGACGTATAAATTGCGTACTTTTACTTATTCGGTATATAGTTATGTACATATACATATAAATGAGTTGTTATGAGAAACTTTCTCTTCATATTCAAAATAAACACATGTACATAAGTATATAAGTTGTTAATTTTCTTTTCCTTACATTACAACACCTGTGTTAATAGAAGGAATTAGTTGAACTCATCAAGAAAATAATAATAAAATAACTGACAGTTAATTGTGAAGAAAAACATCAGCATCTAAGCAGAAGAAGGAAAAAAACAGGCTAATAAAATTATTTTCCAACGAATAAAAGTAAATTTTTAAAATTGTAAACATTACCACTATGTAAGAAATTTCCGAAGCAAATACAAAAGATTCTTACAATATCGAGACTTCTCGTTTTGCATAATTACACACCTACACAAAATTTAGCGCAATAGATAAATTAGTTTTCCTAATGCCATATTGTTTACATGTACTTGATAAATATTCTCTGAATTTGTTTACAAAAAAATTTGAATATTTTTTTAGAAAAAAAAAAAATTCTTCCTTATAAATGAGGTTTTATTTCAACAAATTGAGCAATTTAAAAAAAACGATCTAATTTAGATAACAAGTACTATTTTTTTATTTAAAACACGAAATCTGCTATTTCATTGAATGTGTAAGAAAATGTGTCTACAGGAAATTTCAAAATAAAATTGATGAAAAAAATGTTTAAACACACCTTTTAATTGAATTAATGTAATGTTCAAGTAGCAGTATAACACGTCTGATTACATGTGAATTAATTTAATGTTGAATAAAATTCATTTAAGAATTCACCACTTGGCGTGAATTTTGAAACTTTATTGTTGTTGTTTTTCATATTAAAATTTAAGATTTATGTTGGAGTTTATTTAAATATGGCACTACATTTAATTTATGTGAATTTTTAACTTCTATTTTCAGGTTTTCAAGATACAACTACAGAAAAGAAATTTTAAACAAAGAATTCAATTTATCAAAAGTGAGTATTTTTTAATTTATTTGAATTTTTGACTTTTTCAAGCAAATTGGGAGACATAGAAAAATTTATTGAAATTGAATATAATTATTTTCTGAAATAATGTGAAAATATTCCTCAAAGAATTACATAATTAAATTGGATACATTTATCTTTAATTCAGTTTCAAAATTTTTATTCTTTATTTATTTGTTCTTTTTAATAAGAATATTGTGCGAGAGGAAAAGAATAAAAATTTAAAAAAAGGAAAAAATTTAAAAGGATTTAAGTGATAATTTTGTTCAATTATTATTTTTTGGCAACGAAAATAAAATATCTTAAAATCATGTACATAGATAATAATTTATTAAATTATACTTTCAACAAAGCTCAGCTTTTTTCACATTTTTACAAAAATCTTAATTGAAAACTCAGTAATATGTACTTATTAATTAAAAAATTTTCTCTTTTTTTTAAAAATTTAATATTTTTAATAAAAAATTCAGTGCAATATGAAATATTTTATTCCTTTGAAAATTTATTTTATAATTTATATTATACATGGAAAAACAGTGAATACCGTACATATAATATGTTTTATGTGGGTGGAGTGTATATGAACTTTATACTGAAAAAAAAAAAATGAAAATTACAATAATTAAAAAAGATACTCAACATTTGATGTACATATATGAAAACAGAAATTCAGATGAATTTAAAAAAAAAAAATATTTTTAATTTAACTTGAAAGTACCTACATACTTTTAAAATTGAGTGCAAAATAAAAATAAATATTGAAGATAAAAATGATGCTGACTGTTGATATAGCTTTGTACCTATTTAAATACATACATATGTACATATACGAGTACATGTCTAATTATCTTTGATTCATAATAAAAATAAATTTGTAAAGCAAAAGTTTTTTCTTAGTTAACTTTTTAATTTTAATTTGGAACTTTTTAGAAAATAATAATTGTGAATAATTGAATATCTTGTTAAATTCTAAATCAGTGGTAGGGAACTTTATTATTGTACTTTATTTTTTAGCTTCTTACCATTTCAAAATTTTTAATTTACAATTTATATGTATTGTATTTTTTTATCCACATGTGAAAGTAATACATATATGTACATATGTGATAAAAATCCATATGAATAATTTATGTATATTTTCTCGTCGTAGACTAGAAATATTTATTCCTCATCATCATCAGTTCGAAGTGTGTAAAGCTTAAACATCTTTTGTAGTTTCCTTCTATTTGTGCTTTTTATCTTTTTTTTTAAACAATTTTATCGTAAATTTACCGTGAAAATAAAAGAAAAGTTTAAAAGCGAACCATTTGAAAAGTAAAAATATTTTAATGTATAACAAAAAAAGATTCTATCTCATTATCATTATTACCACAATTGTACAATTCACTCAAAATATGACGAGTAAAAGGTACATATGTACATACATAAATATGTATGTAAGTACAATTTATGTAACAATTGGTTTACTGAATTTTCAATAATTCGATGACTCAAAGATTTTTAAGATATTGTTGAAACAATTTTTTTTTAATGAAAATCCCATAAATAAAATAGATGAAAAAAAAAAGTGAATATAAAAATAAATTGATAGATAAAGGATAGCAAGGATGCCTGAAGTTGTTATTTTATTTCAAAGGTGTAATATTGTATATTGTTATCGTTCTTTAAAATTGACTCTTTATAAATTATGTGCATATGTATATTTATTTCATTCATGATAGCATATGTGTAATGTACATACATATGTGACATGTTTGTATAGAGAGATTTTTACACGTCATATGTAGACTGTGAATAATTTATTTTTTCCAATCGATATTTTAAAGATGTCATTAAAAATATGAATAACATATCCATTTTTAGTATAGGTTGTTACATAATATTACATATAAAATGGAAAAAAGGTCCCAAAGAATATAATTGATTTTTCAAGATTCTAAGGTTACGAAATCATTTATTGTTAATTAATTAATTACCTACACGTTTTTGTTACTATAGTTTCTAATTCAGAAAAATATTAAAGATACAAAAACAAAGAAAACAAAATAAATAGGTTACAAACAGAAAAAAGCTTTAGGATACGTACTGAAGTAGAACGGGTTGTGCTTAAGAATGAATTTTCAACTTAATCTCTTTCTTGACGAATAAAAAACGCAAAAAAAAAAACAAAAAACAAAAAACTCTGACATGACCCAAAATAATAAGATGTAAATTTGAAACATCCAAATTTTCAAAAAGTTCACTTCCTGTTGTGTGAGATAATCATAAATATGAAAACAAACAAAAATATTTGAAGAATCCCTCTGACATACATATATTATACGTTTTTTTTTTAAATTTCTAAAATAAGGACTTTTTTTTATCATTCATATTTTATAAAACTTTTTTATTAATTTTTATTTCAATAAATTACAGCAACAACAAAAATGTTTTTGACTTGGAAAAAAAAAATCTTTTATTTGAGAAACAAATTATCAAAAAAAAGTTTTTCGAAAAACAAAAATGAAATGAAAAAATTCGTTCTAGTGAGTCTTCCTTGTTTTATTTATTTTCTTCACCAAGGATAATATTTATTTTTTTCCTCTTTAAATTTCTTTTGACTTGTTAATTTGTTTTTTCATGGGTGAATAGAAAAATAAGACACACAGAAAAATTAAAAAATAATTGTTATAATTATATATCAATGACATTTCTTATATGGAAAATTATATTTTATTGTTTATAATACGCAAAATAAACATAAAATTACAAAAAAAAAAAATGTATAAATAAAGACACATTTTTTTAGACATTCCGAATTTTATTTAAAATCATTACAACAATAACAACAAACAATTTAAGCTTGAAAACAAAATATTTTCAAACCGTGCACACTCGTACATACATATGTACGTACATACATAAAATCGACAAACATTCAAACTACAAAATGTATGAGTAAATGATTTAATTGTTTTAAAAAAATTTCGACAGGTTTTTTCATTCAACAAATTTCATCGAATTTTTTATCTTAAATAATTAAAACATAAAACGTGTCATAAATAATTTAAATTCCATGTAGCGACTTTTATACAACAAATATTGTATACTACAGTTACTTGTTAATATATTCCAACTGAACTGAATTGAATTATTAAATTATTATGATTATGCTAAAAAAATGTTTTTCACAAATTTATCTATAAACGTTATTGAAGTAATTTAGAAGTAGCGCTGTTTAACATTCCTATAGAAATTTCATGTTTTCAACGTTAATACGTTGTATGTGCGATTAAGTTAATGATGGAGAAAATTACATGAGCATATAAAATTAAACTATGTACATTATATCCTTGAATCCCGATAAATACCAATACAATACAAAAAATTGTAAAGGTAACATGGTAAATATTTTGATCTTATGTTGTCAACATCAACTAATTAGATTATTTCTTGTTACCTGAACAGATTTTAAGGATTAAATCAGGATTTTATAAACATTCTCCTGGTTCTTTGGAAAATTTTCAACCTTCACATGAAAAAAAAAAATCAAAAATAATTAATTCATTATATTGATGCCTTTGATTTGTACCTCCCACGTATTTTTACTTATTGATTGTTTTTTTTTTCTTTTTTGTTGGGATAAAATAAAAGTCTTAAAAAAATTGTATTAGGGCATGAAATAAATGTGAGAAATTAACTTCGATCTAAATGAAAATGATATTTTAAATGTTTTAAATATTAGTTGACATTTTAACCTGAAATACTCTTACATGAAAAATAACAAATCAGAATCTAAAAATAAAAGTAAATTTAAATTTACCATGAGTTAAGGCATATTAACTAAGGTCTGTGTTATTTTTGGTTAATACTTTTTATAATTGGAAATTATTTTTTATATACGCCCACGCATCTTATTTATTTCTTTTCAAAATAAATATTTCTTTTGCTCATTTATTATTGTTACTCTTTTTAATTTTTAATTTTACATTCACCTTCTGTTTCTTATAATTTCGAACAATCAATAATTTTATTTCAAAAAAAAAAAAAAAAAAAAAAACATTTTCATGACAAAAACGAAAATTTAAATTAATGTGAAATTTAGAACAGAAATAGAAATTGTAATGCACATTGTATTTTTCAATTACTCTTCTTCAAATGTTGATAAACTTAATTGATGATCGTCGGTGGGTAGTAAATTTTATTAATTTTTCGAAATACGTAATGCATTTTTCAAATTTTCTTTGTTTTTTTTTTTATGTTACTACATTCTTTTCTTCAATCTTTTGAAATTTATATTTTTTTTTTGCTTTAAAAGCTAATATTATTCTTTTTTTTTTTATGGTATGAACAAAGTTGGTTATTCTAGAAGAAAAGTTTTCATTCTTACAAAAATCTTTTTAATTAGTTGAAAAAGAAAAGAATATCATGAAACATTAAACAAAAAGAATATTAAAATAAATATTTATGAGATGAAAGAAAAAAAAAATAATAACAATGTTCGTTAAATAAACTAACTTCATAAAAATTATTCTATAATGACAACTTAAATTTATCCTAGAGATTCGTTTATAATAAAGGTAAAATGAAAAAAAGGATAAAACATTTTTTTTTTCTTTTTTTAATAGTTTAAAAGTTTTCCATTAAAATCGATTTTTTTTTTTTTTTTTTAAATTTATTCTCTTAATTAAAAACTGAAATCTACAAAAAGAAAATAGATTAAAAGAAAAAAAAAAGAAAATAGCACATAAAAAACAAATTAGTAATTCTTTTAATTAGTTAATTAAATTTCTTACTCTAAATTGCACTTCGTTGAAAGTGTTTTTTTTTTTTTTTTTGGTATTCAAAAACAGAAAAAAAAATCCAATCATGTAGTATAATTTTTTATTCATTTCAAAATAATGAAGTAAACTTTATATAACACACTATATGTAATGAAAAATATTACATAATACAAAAACATTATTGTAAACCTCAGATAATAATCAACCTACAGCAAATAAAATACGTGTATAGAATAAATTAAATTAATATATACTAAATGTACAAACAAGAAGAAAAATTAGTTCGGTGTAACAAAATTTATTTAATGAAGATAATCAATTTTACTATGACATTTTTTTTTTGCATTCTTTGAAAGTCTTTTTTAATGTTGTTATGATAATAATCCATAAAAAACATTATTTTTATATAAATTACTTTAGAAAATATAATCATAATATTGAGATCTATAAATTATAAAAGAACACTGCTTTACAAAAAAAAAATAAAAAATAAAAAATAAAAAATAAAAAATAAAGATATCAATAATTCAGTATTAAAGATGACACTTACTTGTCCGCATATAAAAAGATAACTAATAATATTTCATATAATGATGGTAAAATTTTTTACATTGATCACGAAAAATATAATCAATACAAAAAAATTGTATTCAACAAAAAAGATGTATAGTATATGTATATGTATGTATATACATTTATACGTATATGTAATGGAGCTACAAAATGGAAGCTGTATTAAATTTAAATCAACAAAAATGTCAAAATATACTTTGATAAATGTGAAGAGATTATAATATTGTGAAAATTTTATATAATCCTATTATCTTTTTTCAACATACTCTGTTGTCTTTATATGTGTATGTATTTGTGTTTAAAATTTACGCATATATGATAAATTCACGTGTGAAGCTTATTATTATCAAAAGATTTAAAAAAAAAAAAAAAAAAAAAAAAAAAAAAAACAAAATCCTATAAAAGATAAAATTAGATATTTTTATTAAAAAAATTATTAAGAAAAGCATTGACAAGCAATTTGATTTATTCAACATTAAAAATTAAATAAATTTGTATGGAGAAAAAAAATGTATGTATGTATTTACAGAAATTAAATATATAAAAAAAAAATAAAAATTAAATACAAAATATATATTAAAATTAATGTTGAAGCACTTCAGTTTTACAGGAATAAACATAATTATACTACAAATACAAAATTAAATTTTCTTTTATACAAAAAATTACATTTTAAATTTAATTTGCTTAATTGAAAAATTAAATTATAATGGACATTCATTTATTTTGTTTTTTTTCTTTTTATTGAAATATAATTCATAATAATTAAAAGCAATTCTATGTAATATATGAATTAAAATTTTAATATTGAAATTGAACCACAAAAATACATTTAAATAATATTATTAAAAAAAACCTTACAATGATGTAGAATAGAATTATTTATACAAATTGTGAGTTTTAAAATTAATTACAATATTATTATTATTATTATTATTTTAATAAAAGCAGAGTTTTTAATAAATTAGTCATTATTCCAGTGTATCTTAAATTCATAAAACAATAGAACGAAAACTTTAAATAGAAACAAGGAAAACAAAAGAATGCATTTTACCTAATTTAAATACAACCTCACATACTGTGAAATAGTACACTTATCGTATTAAATTGAAACACATACATTCATAATGGAAACAAAATAATAGAAATTTAGTATTCAGTATAGAAATATTTTCATTATTTAGAGAAAATCTTTTCAATTTAAGGACTTCATAGAATTATTCACGCAACAATCATTGATTGCATTCAAACAACTGACATTTTGTTTTCTGTTTTTTGAGATTTTTTGCTTAAAAAAAAATTAACTTTTGTTTAGGAAATATCTACATATATAGTACATAGATAGTTTTTAAAATAATTGAGTTTAATGTAATAAATTTGAGAGATTATACATATTTTCAATATCGTCTTTTGTTTTTTTTTTTTGTTTTACTTTAAAAGAAAAACGTAAAAATATCATAGATTTTCACATATTGTTGATACTTAATTTTACAGTATAAATTAGAATGAAACATAGAAAAAAATATCCTTAAACATAACCTTCTTGAAATTTAACACATACAATTTATTTTTAAACAAAAATCTTATCAAACTTTTAAAGCCTTATTCCTACAGGAATATACTATCATACACATATAACGTTCTCTAAAGTTGCCTAATCTAAGATAACAGTTTTTTCTCAAGGATAGTTGAAATATTTAACAGATTTTATTTTATTCTAATGACTTTAGTTCCTTTTTGATTTTTTAATTCAAATATTTAGGGAAATAATTGAATAAAAATAACAACATTACCAATAAGTGTTAATGTTTTTAACAAAAGCTCATTCCCGAAGGAATGAACCTTGTTCAAGTGAAAGGAAAATAGTTTTTATTTAACCTTAAATGGCCTGAAGGTACAAAAATTGTTTTAAAATAAAATATAAAATAAGAAAACAAGAAGAAAAACGTTTATATAATTTGCATATTATTTTCATTATTTTGTTTTCTTTTTTCCGAAACTTTTAAATTATAAATAAAGCTACATAGTCATAATATAAGTATACACATGTATGTAAGTGCGTAGGTGTACACAGAATTAAAATGAATAGCAATCAATATATACATATATATACTTTTAGTACGCAATATAATAAAAATCTATATATTTAACTAATGACACATGTTCTTCATCTTTTTTTTTCGGTTACAGAGAATTTATATAACTTTCACCTGTTACTACGTTGAATTATCTACAAAAAATATAAATAAAAAAAAAATAATAAATACTTATAATCGTATTGCTAGCTGGAATCCTTTTTTTAAGCTGAAAACAAAACATTTTAAAAACAAAGTATAAATTTGTATCTATAACGAAACTGAATAATAACCAATTTTGTTTTACGTTTGAACACAAAGAAATTTTTCAATAAATATAAATCCATCTAAGTAGAAACAATCTTTAACTATAAAAAAAAAAATACATCTTATTTTCATTTTAATTGGATTAATTTTAATGAAAACTTATTATGCTTGAACACATTTAAAATCTATGTAATCCAAATGAAAATTATTTTTAATAATACCTTTTTCGAATCAATGTAACATATTTGATGTTCTTGATTTTTTGTTTTTTTGTTTTTTCAATTTGTGTTTTTTCTTTTATAATTTATTTATAGAAAAATATCTTTTTAAAAATATGTTCTTTTATTTATCTTCTATGTATCAAATCATGTTCAATAATTTTTATTAATGTAATTTAATTTTGTGATTTCAGTTTCTCAAGTTTCTTCATACAACATGAAATGAAACGGATACATAAAATATTTTAAACGGATTTAAGTGTCTATTTTGTTTTTTATTAAAAGGTAAATATTTTTGTTGATATTATAAAATTTCCAAAAAAAATTTAATATATAAAATTTATGTATCTATTTGTTTAGTACTTACATGAAAATATACATTTAAAAAAAAAACTGAATTAAAAAATTAATATTTTATGAATAAAATTGTATTTATCTCTCGAAATTTACAATCAATGTTTAATTTAAAATTTGAGTACAAATCATATTTTTTAAAAAATAAAAATTTCTAAAGATATAATCAATAAAATTAAAAATTAGATGCACACTAATTCGTTTATTTTGTTAAAACAATTTTCATAATAATTTTTCAAAAAATTTATATAAATTTTGACGTTTATCGTTTTGAATTTAAATACAATACAATACAATTTATCATAATTTAATTAGTATTTCCATTCATAATGAAAATTAAAAGATACATACATATATTATATTATATACTCGTGTATACGAGTAGGTAGATCAACTCATTATTATTTCTATGTTATTTGTAAATTGAACGGAAAATGTATGTATTTAAAAATGCAATGCAATAAACAGTACGATTATTATGCTGTCAGTTAATCAGGAAAACATTAGTCATACATTATAAAAAGATACTATCTGTTTTTTTTTTGTTTTTTATGCATAATTAATCTTTTTAAAAAAAAAATTGTATGATTCACTAAGGAAATTATTCTTTTGTCAAAAATTAATTACAATAATGTTGTTTTAAATAATTAAAAATTTTGATGAATAAGCAAACATTTTAACGATAAATAGAATATATAATTAAATGTTCCATTAAAAGATTTAATTTGCATATAATATGTAAAATGGATAATTACACAAAAAATCAAAATCAAAAAGTTTTCGTTTTCAAAGATTTAACAGTATAAAAGAATAATTATAATTTTTTGTAATATATATTATTTCAAAACTTTCGAATGACAAAATTTGAAGTTTTGAATTTTCTACATAATATTATAAGATACATATTTTCGCACAATCTTAATAGCTTTAAAAGTAAAAAATTTACACTTAACCATTTTCTGCTTCTTGGAAAAAAAAATTGAAATTTCCTTCAACTTTGTTTAAGATTAAAAATAAAATTATGTCGATTTTTTACCAGGAAATTATGTGGATAAGTTTTTTTTTTTCATTTACTTGAATAAAGTATCAAAAATAAAATTTTTTCAGAGCTAGATATTTAAGAAAGTAGGAGAAAATGGATGTACATTGTTCTTGTAATGCTTTAAAAAATTTGTAAAATTAAACTGAATTATGGCATGTAATTTCCTTCGGAAATTGATATCGTAACCTTGTATTAGTATTTTTTTTATTTAGTGTTACGAGAATCTGCACCTTAGAAAAAAAAAACAATAAAATTAAAATAGAAGCCAAGTACAAGTACATAATATGTATATGTGGTCATAAATTCTTTTTTTAATTTTTTTTTTAGATTTATCTAAATTTTTTTTCAAATTTTATTTTATTTAGCTAAGAAGTATTTTTATATTGGTGTTCTGTTTTCAAAAGCTTTTCGATTTAAATTGTAATCAATAAGGTTCTATAGATTAAGTTATGGCCACTGTCATAATACAAATTGTAAAAATCTATTCTTCATCTTTCTTTTTTGTTTTAGAATTTTCAGTAATCGTATCTTATTTCCTATATTATTTTTTCTTTATAGACAAAAAAAAAAAATTAAAAAAAGCTCTTTTGTTATTTATTTTATTTAATAAGCTAATTTTTTTGTTTTTTTTTTTTTGAAAAAGGTGGTGGCAGATGTTAATAAGAGTAAACAAAAAGTAGATAAAAATTTCTGTTAAAATTATGACTTGTATATGATTTCCAACTTCAAATCTTTCATACAAATCATAAAATCATTACGAATACAAAATATATATAATTGCAAAAGTTTTTTAATTAACTTCAAACTAATCCAACATTCACTTTTAGTTGTAGATACTTTTACAGACTAGATTCGTATTTTAATATAATAACTAAAATTCACTCCCAATATTTTCCAACGCATAATATACTTCATACAGTTATGATTGACAACATAATGTACATATTATGTAACATACGAAATCATAAAGTTTTTTAAAAGTGAATGAATGTATTCCATGCGGAAATTTAATTTCATATATGTTGACATTTTTTCTTTATAACAATTCTCTTAACTTATTTTATTTTATTCAAAATATTTTTTATATGTATGAGAATTTTTCCTATTAAGATAGTTACGGAACTGTTTAATTATCACACTCATACATTGGAGAAATCGAGTAAAAAATGTGAATAAACAAACTTTTGCTTGTTAGATATTTTAAATGAAATTCATATAGCATATATTAGAATTTGTTTGTAATGACGTACAAAATATTGTGAATATTTCATTCGATTCGATTGAACTTCAGGGACATCCTCGGGTATCATTATATGCATAAATGTACATAAGTACATCTGTGCTAAGACTGAATCGGTATTGGTATACTATGAAAATGGCTAGATAAATAATAAAACTATATTATACGGTTAAAGAATAGCACACTTTTCAATTTTTACTGATATCTTACTTGTAAAAACAAAATTTTTATGAAATAATTGTATTTCACAAAATTATTTTAGCACTCTTGTGTAAATAGAAATAAAAATATCTATTTCATTTGAACGACCTCATTTATTATTCTCTTTGTTCAGATATAACATAAATTTTGTATCTTAAAAAAAAAAAGCTTTTAATATTGAATTCCAGATACTTAAAATAAACATAATAAAACTGATTAAATAAATAATATTGAATGTCACTATTTAATTACATTTTGATTTGTAAATAAAAATAAATTCAAGTATATAACAAGAACTAATTTTTTTTCTGGTATCAAATAAAAGTTTCTGACGCCAACTTTATTCGCAAGGAAAAACATTTTTTTCATGGTAAATTTGAAAATAAAAATTAGATTTCAGAAATGTTCTTACTCACAAAACATTAATTTCGAGCAAATACAAGCAAAATTTATGCGATGGAACTGAATTAGTGATTTGGAAAAAAGTAAAATTATGTTTTTACTTTGTGATTACATTTGTCATTCTAGTAACATGTGTTACAGCCATTTTTTTTTTTTTTTTTGAATTCATTTGAATTCATTTGAATACATATTAAAAGATTTTCCTTTGAACAAAATTCATTTAAATAGCCATTTAGTTTAGTTGACAAAAAATATTTGTGCTTAGAATTAGGAGAAAAAACACTGGTTAAAGGAATTAAATTTAAATTGAAATGTTCTATTGACTATTTTTCAAAAAAAATACCTTTTAATTCTTGAATAAAAGTGTATCTTTCGAGTTTTTCTCCATGAAATATCCTTTTCAAAGCATGCAATTATCTTTTTTCACATTATAATAGAAAAAATACTTACAAAAGTAACACGAAAATATTTAATTCTATTTTCAAAATCAAAATAAGATAAATTAAATAAATAAGTATCTCTTTAATAATTACACTGTATCTAAAAATAAATTTACAACGATACAATTAAAAGTATATAAAGTATATAAGCATATAATTTATGTTTTTTAATCCAAAAATTTATTTTTATTCCTTTTGAAACACAATGTACATATGTATGTGTACTCTACCATAATGACCTATAAATAACCCTTCTTTAAATTTTTCATAGATAATCACAAAAAAATATATATATATATATAATTGTATTCTAATGTGTTATGTAGGACACAATAAACACAGTACAAAAATTTCAATATTAAGTGAAAGGACACAATAATATCACACAAAATAATGAAACCAGAAAATTTCTTCTTCTTCTCCTTTTACATCTCGGAAACAAGAAAAACATTTTCACAATATAGATTTGCTAGGACATTCTACATACAATAAATTATCCTCGTAATATTAAAGAGATTATTGTGTATTCTTGAAATAGAAAAATTATTGAAACTTGATATTATTGTATAAGAGTAATTTATAGGATTCACAAATAGCATAACCACACATGAAATTTGTTTGATATTGGCCAAAGAGCAAGGATAATAGAAGATATTCTAAATTATGTATGTTCTTACTTAGCACAAAATAGATTTATGTACTCTATATTGACACAGATCTCCTGTGTTCCGCTCTGTTATCGTTGTGACATTGTAATTATTTAAATATATAGACAAAATAAAAGGAACTTCAAACGCGAATCATCCTTTTAAAGGTCTACATCAGTTTTTTGTAATAAATTAACATTTTTTTACCTATATAACATTGAAGGATATTAACATGAACCAAATGAAAGAGGATGTTTTGAAAATTTAACAGAATTTCGTACATTAAAATTCGGACTCGATACAAATTCACGTATTTTTATGTTCTGTAATACGCATGACAATTAACATTTTTGTCAGTAGTTGATTGCGAAAAGGATATTCTCTTTAAGATATTTTAAACAGATAGGACGAGAATTAAATGCTTTTGTGTTTGTACCACAAAAATGTATATCAAGAGTTACCATTTTTATTTTGTTACTTAATTTGTTTTGTTAGAAACATTTCGAAATTTTTCAAATACAAAAATAAAGAATAAAAGTCACATACACAATGTTAAATTCTTTTTTTTTTCGAAATTGGAAGGATATTTATGAAATATCTTAATTTATGAACAATATCATCAGATGGTAAAATTAAAAAAAAAAAAATTTCGTTAGTTGAAATTTGAATTTCCGATTAAGAGCACACAAACTGAATAAAATGTTTTATTAAGTGAATTAAATTTCTATTGGTTGAAAATAAAGAAAATATGTATTAAAAAATATTAAAAATTATAAATGTGCGAAGTGAAATAAAACAAAATAATTATTTTCTTTTTTTGTTATTCTTTGAAAGAGTAGAAAAATTAATTATAGAAAAAGTGTTTCTTTTGAAAAGTATTGTAGATGTTCATATGAAATGCACTTTCCCTTTTGAGTGAATAAATAAAATTAAATTGGAACTGAAATTTACCTTTTAAAAACAAATTAAAACAAAAGTTAATAAATAAATAAATTTGTTTTTTTTTTCCAAAGACGTGTGCATGTTAAGCAGAGTAAGGAAAAAAAAAGAAAAAGTGGGTCTATATCTGTTAAATTGATTATAAATCGAAATGAATAATTAATAAACGATTTATTTTTTTTTAAAATTTGATTTCACTTTTCATAATTGCAGTACTGAAGTTTAACATAGAAACAAAATAATTTTCAATTAATATTTTTTTTTTTCAATTCAGTGTAGGTATCTAGAAAGTAATTCACAATTTTCAACAATTTGTCAACAATTCAATTGTTAAAAAATTAAGTTAAATTCAAAAATTGACACGAGTTATCCATTACAGTCAATTTAATTGACTTACTTGAAAAATTTCGAAAATAAAAAAACATCATTAAAAATACAAAGAAAATTGATGGATGAGAAGAGACAACGATGCTTGGAGCTGTATAATTTTATTTTAAAAGTTTTCATATTATCATCGTCGTTAAAAATTGATTTCTGTAAGTTAAATTATTCTCATATATAGCATACGTGTACTGTACATGTGTGACACGTTTTCATGAAGAAATTTAAATATTTATGTTATATCAAAATTATATACACAATGAATGATTTTTTTTTTTCTTAATTTATCATGAAAACAACAATAAAATATTCGAAGTATCATGTTTTTCGGTTGTTACATGTGACAAAAATGAATTATAAATGAAAAAAATCAACAATTTACGTTTGCTAACCAATAACCATTCATCTTGGGAAAAGTCCTTTTTTTTACCACAGTATTGACGTTGTCCTTGTTTGTAAATACAAATATGATTTTTTGTTGTCTTATATACTTTTCATTGTTTGTTTATTTATTCTTTTTATCGATAAAAACAAATTCTACTCCAATAAAAAATAATTCAATGAATACATTTACAAATTTTGTTTCTTTTTTTTTAATCTCATAAAAGATACTCATATAAAATGAGCATTTTGTTTTTTTTAGAATGAAAAATAATAAAATGAAATTACTACTAGTCAGTGAAAGTTGAAAATTTAAATAAATTTTTTTAAATAAATAAGCTTTACGCTTTTAATTTAGATTTTAATTATTTTCGTGTACATAAATATTTTGTAAAACGTATTTCATTTTACAGTTATATTTTATAAAAACACAAGTAGTAGTAGTAGTGTGAGATTTTAATTGTGGTGCGGTTATAATGATGTGTTTATGCAATATACAAATTTTAATAATACAGGTAAATTTTTTGGAGCTTATATTACATATGTACATACATACATGCACATATTATGTGATTGTGAATTGTAAACAAATAACATATGAAATATCCTTAAAAATTTTAAAATTGTGAAATTTTTATAGCTTAAGCTTTATTAACTTCAAATTAAATTAATTATTTACATTTCGAGCATAAGTTTTTAAAATTTAAATTTCATTTGAAACATACGAGTGAAATTCTAAAAGTTTATCAATTTATTGTTTTTTTTTTTCCTATTATTTTGTTCTGATTGTTTTAAACTAATAAATTAAACTTTCCAAGAGAATGAATAAAATAATAATATTTTTCGTTTAAAAAACTTTTTTCTAAATCAAGAGTTTGAGTTGAAACAAAAATAATAAAAACAAACAAAAACAAAGATTTTCCTGGTCTATCAACTTTTTTTCTTAATTTATTGAATTTTCCAATCCAATAAATTTTAATAGATTTTATTTACAATTTGACCTTAATGTGATTTTTATTTTTGTTTATTTATAGAAATTTTTCTGGTTTTCAACAATACTTAGACCTATTTTTGTAATAACTGTTATTAAATTTTTTGTTTGTTTGTAATTTTAATCGCACATAAAATCTTCATTATAAATAGAAAAAATAGAAAAGTAGTCCTAATTTTTATTATTCAACCATGAAAATAAACTCAGAAGAATTCAGTATTAATTTTTAAATTAGAATTGATCCTTGAAGGTATCTTGAGTTCAAAAACTTAAACATACAATACGAACATATTTTCAATAAAAAACAAACGTTCTAAATAACTTTTTGAATAAATTGATAAAAAAGATTAGAATATATTGAGTAAATATTTAAATAATTATCCAAATATTTGTATTGTAACAGAATAGACCATCCTTTATTTCGTTAACTGTTTTCATGCATTTTTTTAAATACATTTTAATTAATAGAAATTGTGAAATATTTAATTTATTTCTGTTGAAAGCGTTTTTTAATCCTACATAATATTTGAAGAGAAACATTAGATAAACAAAAAATATTGGAAGAAAAGGAACTAAATAAATAAACAGCAAATATCAATAACATTCCAAAAAATAATTAACTACAGACTGAACATTATTCATACGCATATTACTTATTGCTTATGTTACGAAAATTAATTGGAACTGAATGTACTTTAAGTTTTTTCAAGAAACACAAAAGTCTGAATACTTTTCTTTTCCAACGAATTTCTCAAAATTATACTTGAATTAAAGACATAAATTTCCTTTTTCACGGAAATTCTTGCAATTAAATCAATTTAATTAAATTAAATACAATAAATTTTATCTAATTTATTTAGGACTATTGAAGCACTTAAAAGTAAAATAAGGATAATGTACTATGAATGATGATTTTTTACATATCAAATATAATTATCTTTAAAACACATCTAACAAATACGAAATACAATTATTCAAACAACATTCAAAGTTTTATAGTTAACATTTCTGTTTTTAACACGTTCCTTCCAAGTCACATTTCACACTTCTTTTCACGTCTTGTTTAATTCAGATTGCGTATAACGGTATAACAAAGAAAGCAATAAAATGATCTATCTTTATAGTAATTTTACGGTGATATAAAAGTATTGAGATGGTCAATGGCCGAAGTGGTATTATGGTCTTGGCTTATCAAATTGGAGCTCGTAGGTTCAAATCCTTCTAAGTTCACTTAGCTTCGAATGATTGTCAACTCATTTGAAAATTAGGTATAATTGCTGAAGTAGTTAGTGGCTCTGCTTAATGACCATAAGACCGTAGGTGCATGTATGATGAAAAAATGAGCTTGAAAATTCAAGTTAGCTTGAGTAGGCCAAAGCGATAGTATAGAGTATATTTTAAAGGTAGTATTTGTTTCAAACGGAAAGTTCAGAAGACTATGCAAATGGTAGAGCCAACGTGTTAATGATTATCGATTCGATACATAAAGTTGGAAAATTAAGTTATTCTTTTTAGTATCTATTTATGTATATAAGCGTAAGTGTTTCCAAAATATGATAAAATAGATAAAATTAATGATGGTAAGAAACATAACGTAAAAGCATTTGTATCGTAACTTACATACATACACTACAGAATACATCAACAACTATGTACATATGACACAATCAATTTTACTCAAAAGACTAATATTCTATTCCGCAGAACAAAAAAATTTAACTATAAAAACAAAACAGATGACTTGTGTTGTGTATGAAAATACACATTAGATATCTCTACCTATAAAATGATGTGCCATAGAATCAAATAAATTACAAATCGTATAATAAACATTTGCTATGATATGATCATCCAATACTTATGTACGTATAATAATAATAATAACATAATAATAATATGATAAATTTGATAAAACATTTATTTCATAACTTTATAACTTATGGTATAAGTATTTATATGTATAAAATACGTAGTTGAAAACTGTTGAAAGCTTTTTCATTATTTTCGTAACATAGCAGGAAGGACCTCACATCAATTCAAAATCTCCCTGGCTGCTTGTCAAACTCAATACCCTTCTTCTCTATATGTTTCCGTACATAAATCTAGATACATATATGTGCATACATATGTACACATTTGTATACATTTATGATTTTGTGTAGTATATATTACACCATTCAATTATTTCGATAAAAAAGGAAATAACAGGAAAATTAGAATTTTCCTTTCTTGAAGGTGAATTCATCGATTTCGAGTATGGATTTTCCTTATGTTTTCAAAATAAATCAAATTTCTGTTTTTTAAATGAATTTTTGATTGAAATTTATTCACAATAACCAGAAACAATTTACTCAATGCAATGATTTGAACTACACTTCCTTTTTAATATTTTTGAATAAACTTACACACTTTTTTTAAAAACAACATTTGAAAAAAGTTCATTATTAAAGAATTCACCCTACAGATATTTTTATGAACAATTTTTATAGATATTGTTCATTTAAACAAGGAAACTAATTCTGTTGTTATAGATGAAGGATATGTGGAAAAAAAAATTTGAAAAGTATTTCGACAAAAAGACATTTACTACATTAACAAAAAATTTATGATGCGTTAATTCAAAGTACATATGTATAATATAGACAATAGGCGTAATATAAATTGAATGAATTCTTATCTCAGCGTTATCGAATATATATTTGAAAATTTTCTTTTTTTTTCTTTTTGAATTTCCATTATTAAAGAACTTGAAAATTCAAATTTAAGATGGAAAATTGTTAAAGAAAAGGTTCATTAACTTTGATTTATAAAAAAAGAAAATTCTTGAATACTTTTACCGTTATTATACAGACTCAGATTTCCTTGAAAAAAAAAGAAAAAAAAATTAACAAGGTAGCACGATGAATACAGAAAAGAAAAACAAAATTTATTTCATGTTGTTGTTTGAAAATAATAAAAAAATTCTTCCACTTGAAAAAAGTATTAGATTTCCTTTTCCTTTTAAAACAATAAACATTTGCTTTTTTTGTGGTTTGCATTGTTTTTTACTTTTATTATCCTTTGACTTTATATTTTACTTTTTTTTGGTTCAACAAATATTTTAGAAAATTAATAATTGGTTTAAACAACAGCAAGCAACTTATGAGACTGTAAAAGATTTACGAGAAATGAAAACGTTTTAATTAATTATAGGAGAATAATTTAAATTCACAAAGTTTCAATTATTAATGAAATTTTGTTTTTCATAGTTTCTTTGAGGGCGACTAATACACATATTTTTTTTAAAAATCAAAATTAAATTATTCATTTATAATATTTATTCTAAAAACTAAAAATCTTAAGTTTTTATTTGGATAAAAGGTTAATGAACCAACACAATTTTTGACCTTACTTCATTGATTATATTATTTGTAACTTTTTTTTTCCACAAAATTTTCAAAAACTTATTTCTTATGTTATTGTCAAGTCTGTGAAAAATGAACATAGAAAAAATTAAACAAAGCGAATCAAATCAAGATGGAATAAGATAAAAAAAAATCCCATACATAATGTAATAATAAATAAATAAAATATAAAAATGAAAATAAAATGAATAATTTAATACAAAAGCTGAATCATAAAATTTTAACATAAAAATTTTTATAACTATTTCAAACTTAGCTACAATAATTTTTTCCCAGCAAAAGGATAATGAATAAAAGGAAACGATGTTTTTATCACTTTTTTGATAAGAATAAAATTAAATAAAAGCAAATTGTGTAACAAAGTGAAATGGCATGTGTTATGTGTGTGGACGATAAAGTTTTTAAATAATCAATAAATCCTGCTAAATATTTCAAATAACACAAAAACACAAAATTTTTATATATGGAATCAAATTACAATTCCTCATTTCACCAATTCATGTCATACGTATATTTTTATTATTTTTGGTTTACGTATTTGTTTTTCTTATACTGAAAAAATTTCTTGCTCATAAAAATGATTAAAGGATAAATGAATTTTATTCAAATTGATAATAAATAAAGATTTTCAATGTAAATAGATAAAATTTTAAAAGGTTAGTACTGCATAGTTCATAGTTCTCTGCATTTTTTCCTTCTTTATGATAGTCGGCTGGAAAGTGCCAATTTAAGTTAGAAGACTTGTGATGGTCTTCAACTTATTTCTGTTGAGGTTAAGCAGGATTGGCTAAAGGCCTAATGAATTTCTACACTTGTATATTTTTAATAGTTTCACTCCAGAAGGAGAATCATATTTTTGTTTCAAATTTTTGATGTTTCTTTTTGCATAGCTTTTGGCAAACGACACAAGAAACACACAGGAGATGGAGCCTTTCTTCGAATTTTCAACCATACTTTATTTTTTACTTCCAATTTTCAAACAGATTCGTTTAACTACCAAATTAAATTTTTAAAATAAAATTAATTTAAGCCGAACATCTAGCGTTTTCAATAGAATCAATCAAATAATAACATAACTTCTAAGACTCTTTAAATTAAATGATAAAAATATCTTATTCCTAAAAGGTACACACAAAATTATAAACTTAAATTCTACGAAATTTACTTCATGAAAAAAGGTTCAAAAGGTTCATTATATACTTTCAAATTTTTATTTACATATTTACTTTTACTGATTAAGAATTTTCTTTTTAAAAATTAAATACTTCCTATTTTTTTTTTCTTAAATGTAATTCTTAATATTTTGATTATTTTGTAACACCAAAGAAAGTACTGTACTACTTTGAATTTGAATAAAACACAGTAATTGGAGAAAGTAAATTGAAAAAAAAAAAACTGATGGACTATGAAAATAGGATTTACGAGGAATTTCAAAGAAACTAAGGTATGATGTTTAATTTTTGTTCTTGTACCTTTAAATAAATGTTTGATATATTCTACGAAATATTTATCTTTTTGCAATTTGAAAGAAAAAGTTAGATTAGATATATTTATAGTAGACAATTTTTTACTTCGTGTTACATAGTTCGTATTATACTTCACAAAGTGTAAGAAATAACACTGATTTCTCAATAATATAGATTCGTTAAATTAAAAATAAACAAATAAGTAATCAATTGATAAATAAAACGTAAATTTTAATAGGAAATAAAAATACACACAATAAAAACTATGGATTGAAAATTACAAGGAGGATAAATTATCTTCTCACGAAGAAATTTTTCAAAAGTAAAAAGATAATTGGAATATTTGAAAATAAAGGTTTAGCTAAGCGAATTTTTTATCAACTTTTTTTTTATTTTGAACTCTTGTGTTTATTTCTAAGGTAAATGAAAAAAAAAAAAAAAAGAAGTCAGTACACGTAAGTATATACATATATATGTAGGAAACCATTCACACTCAATGTTTTCTTATTTTTGATTTATATCTGTTTTTTTATTTATTTATTTTTGAATGACTGTTCACATTAATCTTTAAAAATAGAAATTTTAAAATTAAATAAGAACAAAAAAATGTACATGTCAATAAAGGTGAAATAAATCCATATATAAATATACATATCATTCACATGTGTGCTCACACAGTGAGTGATTGTGAAAAAAATACAATTTTTCATGCTGTCTGAAACCACATGAGCTGCATATTTTAAAAGCAAAATAAACATTATTTTTCTTATTTAAATAAAAAAATAATAATGTTATTTTTTTATTTTTCTTCTTTGTTTTGATGTGAAACATCAAATTACTATCCTTTTCTATTTTGCACACTGAAATATTTTTAGCTTTTAGAACTTTAACATATGAAAGATATGAAGAAATTTCATATTTAAAAAGATAATTTGTATTCATATTTTTTTTATTCAAATAAATTGTGAAAATTGAGTAATTTATTTTATTTTGAATATTTGTAAACTTGTGAAAATATACAGATACCAACAAAAAACAAAAAAAAAACATAAAATCCGAATCATATTTATACGTATGTAGATATTTCATACCTGTACAAATAAATTTAGTTAGTTTGTGTTTTTTAAAAATTTTGAAAATTATTCCCTTTTAATTTTGTTTCTCGAGGTACCTACATACAATAGAGCCTTTATAAAATTCTAGTTTTTGTTAACTTTTTTGAGTATTTAAATTTTTGACTCTTAAAAAGAAATTATAAATTTTTATTGTGATTTTAATCTGTATTTTCTTGTTAGTTCTGAGCTAAGATACCAGAATGCCAAACGATGATGGTAAAAATGTTCATATTTTGTCATAGATAATTTCATATTCTATAAAATGTACAAAAAATATTTTTCATTCCTTTTTTTTTTTAAAATAAATTTTCATTGTCAAGGATGAAAATACATAAAATTTAAAAAAAAAAAACGAATTTTCTTTGTGAATATTTGTAAAAATTTCCTTTCAAATCTATTTTTTTGTTAATTAAAAAAAAATGAAGATAATATAGCTTTAAATTATGTTTGGCGCACAAGAAGTTAGAATAATAATGATTACATAACGCTAGTAAAAAATACTTTAAAAAAATAACACAATTTCCATCAGAAACATTTTTATTCAAAAACTTTTTAAATTTTGTATTTTTTCTTAATTTTTCTCTTTTAAGTGTTTTTTTTTCTCTTTTATATTATTTTTAATTTAAAACTTTATTAAACCAAAGACAAAAAACAAAAGATTTTTTTGTTGTATGTGAAAAGTAAAAATTATTCGAAAATTCTGTTTTTTTCACTAATCCTTTTGTTTTATTCCTAACAATATCACATTGTCTTTAAGAAAAAAAAAATCATTCTTCAAAAAACACAGTGAAAAAAAAATCAATTTCTTTTTTTAAAGTTTTAGGAACAAAAACAAAAAAGTTATTATTTAAGAAGAAAAAAAATTTAAAAGAATATAAAATTTATAAAGATACAATACAGAAAGCCAGCATAAAAGTTCTTGTATTTTCATTAATACAGAACTTTTTTTTTTTTTTTTAAATTAATAAAATTGAATCATATAGTCACATAAAAAAAAAAAAAATGTGAACCGTATTTAAAAAATACCATTAAAAAAATAAAAATTTAACAAAAAAAATGTTTTACATATAACAATCCCACATATAAAATTTTTATACAAATAAAATTTTATTCTATATCGATTTCATGTTTTTTCAGTATCATGTGAAAATATTTAATTTTTATTCACAATCATAATAAGATTTACGTTACACGTGTACACAACAACAACAACAACAAAAAGTACAAAAAGGAAACAATTTAATTATACAATTTTTTACATAATTATTTATATACACGGTTTTATAATTACATACCTACATATGTACGTCTAATTAAAAAAAAATAAATAAATTTTTCTCCATAAAAAAAACTTAATGAATTTCTGATTGTGTGAAAATATAATTTAATAACAGTATTTTTTTTTTTATTTGGTACAACGTATAAATTTCTGGAATACAAATTTTTATTTTCGTTGATTTCCCACTTTAATTTGTTGAATGTTTTCGTTAAAAAAATATCAAACTCGAAAAATTTTCAATGAAATATTTAAATTAAAATTAAAAAAATGTACTATACAACACAAACAATATGTGTTCTCTTAATTTAAAATTTATTCTTTTATTCTTAAAAAAAAAATAATAAAAGTTTAAAAGAATTGCAATTTAAATTTTTGTAAAATATTTTCCATGATATTCTAAATGAAATTTTTCATTCATTATTATTTTTATTTTGTTGTTCTTCTTTAAAAATAAGTAATTAAAATTTTCAATACAATTACTCTCTGTACTCAAAATGTTCCTTTATTTCTCTGAATTTCCTCATATTTTGAATTTTTAATTAGAATATTTTCTTTTATTTTAAATTGCATAGTTTTTTTTTTTTTTTTTTCCCCTGATATACTTAAAACTCATAAAGCGAAATGGAAATTTCTATGTAACAGAAAATATGTGTATATGTATATGTAAATATACGGTAACTACACAAAAGCATGAAAAGCATATATGTATGTAAGTATAAAAATGATGACATTCAAATTTGCAAAACAAAAAAGGAAAAAAAAAAAAACAAAGCTCTAATTTTTTTGCTCATTATTATTTTTTATTTAATGAGATTGTTAAACAACATGATTCTTACACGTGTATAATTTACCGTTAGAAGAATTAAATATTTTGAATATGAAACTTACTAAAAAATTAAAACGATTTCTTCTATAGAAATTTTTACATCTTATTAAAAAATTTATTTTTATAAAAAAATGTAGAGCAATAGCCGGGATTCGGGAAAAATATCTTGTTCAATAAATATTAAAAGAAAAAAAAAAAAGTATATAAAGAATATAAAAGATCAATATACTTTTTATATTTTTATGAAATATTAATTTTATACCTATACTTACATCAACAGTAGAATGTTTTCATATTTTTTTACCACCCTACTTCAGTAAGAATTATAGTAAATGCATCATCAGCAACTAAAATTTATATTCTATAGTTTTTCAAAAAAAAAAAAAAAAAAAATGAAAAGAAATTCAATAAAAAGCACAAGAGAACTGAAGATATCACTTGAAAATGTTTGTTGTTACTAGAAAATTTTCTTAATAAAAAAAAAATTATACTTTTTTTTTTTCATGTTGATACAAGATACTGGTATTATGAAAAAGTTTTAAGAAATTTGAAAAGATATAAGATGTGAATTTACAGAATAGAAAAATATTTTAAAAATAAAATAAACAAAGACTTTGAAAGCTATCCGTCTTCTGATAACTCTTTTTTGTTTTTTTTTTTTTTGATCAATAATGTAAAGAAAAACATAAATGAAGAAGAAATACATTTTTATAAATTACCATTATATATGATTGATAAAAGATTTCAATAATTCAAATCAGATGAAGATTTATGCTTGAATTTACAATGAAATTTAAAAGTAATAGATTTTGGAGAGAATCAGTTTTTAATAAATTTCAATATTTTTGAATAAATTATTGAATTTTTATTTAGTCTGAAAACGTTATTTAAGTAAATTTGAGAAAATTATATTTTTTCAATACTGAAATAATTTGTAAAATATTAATTAAAAATGTTTTTTAAAAGTACAACGTTTTCACAACAAAACAATGGAAATATTCTAAAAGTTTTGGGCCTAACATATTTTGGCAGTTAAAAAATATAAAAAATTTATGTCTATACATATATGTATCAATATATTTCAATAAACTAGCTATAAAAAGAAAAGTGACTTTTTGACCTAGAAAAAACAGAAAAGAGAATGAATCCTTTAATAACAATAAAAAAAAAAAAAGTAATGTACATATTAGATCTAAATTTACAAAAATTTTAGAAAATATCAAAAAATAAAAGTAGCATGAATAAAAAAAAAAATAAGAAAAATATTAATGAAAAGTTTTAAAAGGTTTTTCTTGTCAATTATACGTGATTAAACTCTACAAGTAAAAATGTTTTTTTGTTATTTATTTAGTATTTTTTTTTTTTTCTCAATTCAATTATTAACAATCTAAATTATCAATAAATGAAACTTAAGCAAAAAAAACTGCTATTCCATGATTATATAAAAATAAAATATAGAACTGTTGTATTTTTTTAATTTGTGCGTTTTCAATTTTTTAAAATTTCATCACGTAATTTATTTATTAAGTTAAAATCCTTAATTTAAGCAATAAATACAAATGTGTAATACGTGTGTGGTTTATATTGTATTTGTTTTTTTTTTTTTGTTTTTTTTTTTGTTTTGTTTGTTTTTTTTTTCACCACAATTATTTCATTATCTCACTCCATTCTACTTACCTTCGTTATTGTTACTAAATATTTCACTTTCAAGAATTAATTTATTTATTCTCCCCTTCATAATCAAAACTAAATAGATTAAATTCTTTGTAGTTTCTCAAGAATTCCCACTCAAATTTTATAATTCAATAAAAAAGTTTCTACAAAATAAAATAAACAAAAGTGAAAAAAAAAAAAAAAAAAAAAAAAAACAATCATAACAAGACCTTGACATTTTATTATTTCTCATGAGTCTCTCCCTCAAAATTACGTAAAATTAATTTTATTCTAGTATAGTTGCTCAAGACAAAATAATCCCTCTGTTTTATCTTAATAAAATAAATTCATATTTCATTATGCTAATAAACTTCTCATTAGATAAATTTTTAAGTTGAAAATCAAATATTGTCAGTATAATTATGTTAGAGTTTGGTGTAACAATACAAAATATATTTTTCATCTTTAAAATTTTTTCTCATTTTATTTATTTTATGTGCGGTGTTACACATTAAATTCAACATTTTCCTAACTTTAATGTCTTCTATTTTATTCATATAGCAACATTAAATTAAAAGTTTATAGATGAATATTTTTTTTAAAGTTTATCTTCTGTAATTATATTTAGAATTTCAAAATTGTAAAAGTTTACACGATCTGCTAATTATGTAATTCGATGTTTCAATTTTGCAAAGAAACAGAAAAATTAAAATTACACAATGAGGGAATCAAACTTTCAAAATTGCGCAGGAAAACTTTTGTTTTGAGGAGGTTTTTTTTTTTTTCAAATTATAGTAAACTTTTGTAACAACAAAGTAAAATATTTTGTTTATTAAATTAATTTATTTGTGAAAAAAGTTTAACACAATAAAAAATTTCATGAAAACTGAAAACAGAGTTAGATAAAAAAAAAAAAAAAACCGTCAAATAGAACAAAGCTGGTGATAATAGTCTATCAATTTCGATAATAGAACCTAATGACTGTTATTATTGAACTTTCATAAATATAACAATACGTTTATTTATGATTTACAAATAAAACATGAAATTTGAAAGCTTTCAAAATTCCATGGAACATCTTTTGAAAATATTTCAAAAATGAAATCAGAAATATGTTTAAAACTTTCAAAAAAAAATCATACTTACAATTTCTATAATTTTTTAATTCTAAGAAAAATTTTAAAAGTACGTAATTTGAAAATACAATTTTAAAAGTAGGAACAAAGAAATTATTTTAATTTAATAAATGTTTTCTTTTTTTTTTATTATTATTATAACAAAGATAATAATTTCTGAGGATTTAATTGTTATTTAAATTGTTAAAGTATCTGTGACAATTTTCAGCTTAATTTAAAACATTAAAAAAATGTATATTTTTCTTTTTTTCGAAATATAAAATTAATGAGGACATTGTTAAATTGTCTTCATTTTAATAATTTGTAATTTTATAAAATATTATTACGTATTTTCTTTAAAACAAGTTTATAATAAATGAAGTGATATTAATTTTCTACTTTCAATGAAAGATACATCATTGACATTTATGAACACAAAAATTTATAGCATCACATTATTTTCATTGTGAACACAAAAATGAAAATAATTTTCTATATTTCTATGTTTCTAATAATTTTCTAAAAAAAAAAAAATATTTTTCTTTCTTCACTTCAGTTATTTTTCATTTTTTATTCTACTATGTGACACATAACTTCATATATCATAAAAGTCAAAATGTCAAGACTTATATAGATACACGACGTTTTTCACGTTGTTAATTCGTCAACAACAAATTTTCACATTATTTATGTTTTCTACGTTACGTCTTTTCCCCATACTAAGATATTTAAGTCACATTCACATTGTAAAATAAAATTCAATCAAAAATTTCACAAAAATATCACAATCTAATAAATTTTAGAAATTATGTAATTCATCTGAAATGAGCAAATTATTTTTTTATCATTGAAATTTAGTTGAAGGGATTCTTTTCATTTCTTAAAAGTTCACATGAAAAGAAGATAATTAACGTGTTAAAGCTATTTCGGAAAATGTATTGAACAGAATTTCAATTCTTTTCGATTTCATTTTCATTATCTTATAATTCTTTTTCTTTGGAAATAGAATTTCTGTCATAGTTTTTCCCTCACTTCTCAATTTAAAGAAATTTTTCTTCCAAAAAAAGACCAACACGTTTGTTTATCTTATTTCTTTCTGCTATTTCTCCAATCAGTTCAACTCTCATCCTTTTGTTTTTTTTATATATATATTTTTTTTTTTTATTGAATTACGCATTGGATAACCAATAAACGGACTCGAGTTTTATTGTAGGTAACACATTTTTCCGAAATTTTATAGTTTTTCAAGTGGAAGTAAGATTGAAAAATACTTGGGATTGGTTTTTTTTTGATATCACAAATCAAAATTTATTTTATTTATTCATGTCTAAAGTTTCACTAAATCTTGTACAGATGATTGCTTTGTAAACATAGTTAAAACAGCGGAAAAACTAAAAGAAAAATAAAACAAAAAAAAAAAAAATAAATTCTTTGTTTCTCACATTTTGAAGGTGTTCCTATGTGAAGTATAAACTTTTCAAATTTTCATAGTTTTTCACATGTCTTGAGAGTTTGAAAAAAAAAAAAAAAAAAATAGTTTTGAAGTTTTATTGAACTTTTCAACAAACTATTTTATTATTAAATTTTTTATTTTTTCAAAGTATTTCTTCTATAAGACAAAAAGATCACGTGTGCAAAGGAAATTTTATATTAGTGCTTCAACATCATTAGAAATACATTCTCAATATTTTATTTTGCAAAAATGCAATTAATAAATACTTTATAAAGTTATTCTTCACATTATATAGTTTATCGTCTAACACATAGCATAAAAATATTTAAATCTAATTATTGTACTTTTATTAAATTAAAACTTACACATTTTTTTCTTCTTTTTTTTTTTTTGCAGATATAAAAATAATAATCAAACAATCTTTTAACACTGGAAATGATGTAAAATTTTCAAAAAATATTTGAAAATACAAAAATGAACATAACAAATATAACAACAGAAATTGGAATTATAATAAATGATTCAAAATGTCAGAATATAGTGAAAGAATTACATCCAAGCTTCTTGGGGGTACATTTAGCTGTACCAGAATGGGAGGCTATTATTACAGCATTAGTTTTATCAATAATCATAATGCTTACGATTATTGGAAATATACTTGTCATATTGAGTGTATTTACATACAAGCCATTAAGAATAGTACAGAATTTTTTCATAGTAAGTTTAGCTGTTGCTGATTTAACAGTAGCAATATTAGTTTTACCATTTAATGTTGCATATTCAATACTTGGACGTTGGGAATTTGGAATACATTTATGTAAAATGTGGTTAACATGTGATGTTATGTGCTGCACATCTTCAATTCTTAATTTATGTGCTATAGCTTTAGATAGATATTGGGCAATTACGGATCCAATAAATTATGCCCAAAAACGTACTGTTGGACGTGTATTAGTATTAATTGCTGGTGTATGGATATTGTCATTATTGATTAGTTCACCACCATTAATAGGATGGAATGATTGGCCAGATGAATTTTCTAGTGAATATCCATGCCAATTAACTTCAAATCAAGGTTATGTTATTTATTCATCATTAGGTTCATTTTATATACCATTAGTTATAATGACAATTGTATACATCGAAATTTATATAGCAACAAAACGTCGTTTAAGAGAACGTGCACGTGCATCAAGAATAAATGCAATAAATTTGAAAATTAAATATGATAAAGATGCCCCAACTACACAACAAGATCAAGAATCTTTAAGTAGTGAATCAAATCACAACGACCAATCACAAAAACGAATATATAAGGAGAAACGTGTAAAGAAAAAAATACGAGGTGTAAAACAGGATTCATTGAAACGTGAACGTGCCAAACAACAACAATCTGAAAGACTCCTACCTCCAGTTGCTGTAGAAGAATCAATTACTGATAATAATCCTGATAATTCTTCAGAAGGTATGAAACAAAGTGGAGATTGTCTTGTTAATGCTAACAATCAATGTTCAACACAACCACCAACAAAATTTTCAAAAAAATTATCTATGAAAAAACCAACTGGTGTACATCAATTTATTGAAGAAAAACAAAAAATTTCATTATCAAAAGAAAGGAAAGCAGCTCGTACTCTTGGCATAATAATGGGTGTGTTCGTTGTATGTTGGTTACCATTCTTTCTAATGTATGTAATTTTACCATTTTGTCCTTCATGTTGTCCAACAGATAAATTTACAAATTTTATTACATGGTTAGGTTATATTAATTCTGGTATTAATCCTGTAATATATACAATATTTAATTTAGATTATAGAAGAGCATTCAAGAAACTTCTTGGAATTAAATTTTAGAGACAAAAAAAAAAAATTGAATTAAATAAATAAACAAGAAGAACTTTGTAAATAAATTTTATTTGTTGTATACATAGTAAAATAAATTGTTATTGTTTTATTTTAATAGTTTTCACATAAAAATTAAATATAATAATAAAACGGTTCAAATACTATGTTGTTTGCTTTTAGTATCTTTCGTTCCACAAAAACAACCGAAAATCATTTATTTACATTTTTTCAACCGTTCGACCGAAGAAATTCAAAGATACTTTAATTTATTTAGCTCTTTAATGAAGACACTTCATTCATTTTCTTTATATAATTTATTTATAAATTCAGAATAATTTTCATATTATTTTATATTCCACAATATGCCTATTTTTTTGTCAAAATTTCAAGCTGACACCTAACAAAAATTAACATTACATAAACCATTCCTTTTTTTTTTAGAAAATATAAATTAAAATTAAAAAAGTTATAGCGGAAAATAAAATTATATTGAAAAATGGATTTTTATCGAATCAAAAGTAAAAATTTAAAAAAAAAAAATTGTTTATTATTGATATTAGGAGAGAAAATTGAATAAATGAAAAGTATCTACACGTTTTGTAGTTGTCTATGTCAATTATACATAGTACATAAAAGTACGTACATATTTTGAAAATGTTTAAACAAACAAAGAAGTTTTAGATAGTAATGTTCACACACACAAACTTATGATGAATTATTAATTTTATATTCTGAATCATTCTTAATTTACTTTTTGTTTTCTAAATAATTTAAAAGAATTCAATTATTAAATTTATTTAAAAATGAAAAAAAAAAAAAAAATTAGAAAATAATGCAAAAAAAACCATTTTGTATTTTTATTTTTCTGATGTCAAATAAAATTTTATTTCTTTAAATATATTTTTTTTTATTTTTAAATACCGTTATTTAATCAAAACTATAATTTAAAAAAAAAAAAATACTACTCAATATCAGATCACGAAATAATGAGAATACTATTGATTTCTTTCAGAAACATCTTATTTAAATATTTTTAAATACTTTAAAATATATTTTTGTATATACTTCTGGTATTTAGGGATGTTTTGTCTTCATTCGATGAGAAAAAAAAATATGTACCATTAATTTTTAAAAATTTATTGACAATTTATTAATGAACATTCAAAATAAGCATGGATTATACCATATTCATTATTTTCTCTAAAACAATAATATACTCGTAAAAACTGGATTTTGAATTTGTTACAAAATATTTCTTAGAAAGTCATCTAAAGAAGAAGATCTGTTTGATTGAAATTGATTTACCACAATTTGAGTTATAAGGATAAGAACGTTCGTTTAATTTTCGTTTTTTCATATTGTTTGAATATTCCTTAGTATGAAAAAGTTTAGAGTTTATACAAGGTCTTTAATTGACATTTATTCTTAATAAATCAATTTGCATTGTTTCAACTAAGATGGATTCTCTAAAAGAAAACAACAAAATAAAACTATTAATTCATTCAACAATATCCCCACTTGATATAATCAATCATCCATATTTGACTAATCATCTTTAATTGTGTAAAAACTTTTTATAAATAAATTTTTTTTTTTTTCATATCTTTACCTTTCAACACCCACATTCTATTTAATTTTTATTTTGTTTTTCTTTTTATTTTTCTGTGTAAGTTAAAAAAGTAACAAATTTCCAGACATTCCAAATAATTTAAGGTTCGTTATGATCCTCATTAATCATTAAATGGTGTAAAAAAAAGTAGATATAATTTTTAGAAGAAGTAATTATGCAGTAAAAGTATTTTTTTTTCCATACTCATTATAACAAATTGTTTCTTTGTTTTTTTTTTTTATTTTTTTTTTTTTTCAAAAAAAAAAAAAAAATCTTACTTTTATTTTTGTTATGTATAAATTTTTAATGTATAAAAATGTATCTGTTCGTTTTTAACAATTTATCAAATACTAGAATTTATCTTTTATAACATAAATTATTTTCTGGTACAACCAGCTGTGTATTAAAGTCTAAAAGAAAAACAAATTTTATAAATTATCTAAAAAATTGTATAAAAAATGAAAACAATTTAAAATTATTATCAACAACTGAGAATAAACTTTTCGTTATCATTTTCCTAAAATTTCATTTTTTTTTTTCTTTGTTACCATACAGTATATATATTTTTTGAACTACAATAGGAATAATAATTGTTTTTCTAATGAAAACATAATATTGTATTCTTTAATATCGAAAAGAAACGTATGTATTTGAATTTTTTTAAATGAATTCTATATGATTTTTCATATTATAATTTTGAGTGACGTTGATGTTGTTTTGTTTTCTCATACATCTTATTGATTTTATTATTACGCTTATTTTTTTTTTTCAAATTATTTTGCCAACTACAAACAAAATATATTTGGAAAAATGAAGTCACATGTTGTTTTGTTTTTTTGGTTTTTATCAAATTAGTATTATCGCAATAAAATTCGAAAATATTAACATTAATTAAACATAAATTCATGAAATATGGATATTGACAATTAATAATTATTTCCTTTTTTGACTTTCTAAATAAAAAATAGCACAAAAATTTGGAAGTTAATAAACGAAATAAAAACAAATTTTTTAGGCTAAGAAATTCGAAAAAGTAATCACCCAGAAAAGAAAACCTAAAATAAAAAATTTTAAAAAAGAGACCGAACGAAATGAATAAAAACTATAGATAGATAGATATCTTAAATTTAATATAAAAAAGGTAACGTAAGTTTATGATTACATTTTTGTATATTATGAAAGTTGTCATAAATGAAAAGAAATATATTAGTTTATTTTTCTTTATTTTTTCCCATTTTTTTTTTTTTATGAAATTTTAAATATTGCAATATATTTTCGAAATATGTAATCTACTTGTTTGTGTAATTTAAGATTCTATTATGAAATATACGAAGCTTGTAAATATCTCTTGACAAAAATTATCTTTTCATGAATAATTTTTTTCAAATTTAACCCAAAATGTTTTGTTGACAAGAAAAAAAAAAAGGGAAAAGGAAAAGGTTAAAAAATAACACGAAAATAAACTTCAAAAATTTGTCCTTTTATTTTATTCTTGTGTATATTATGAGGTTGAAAATCCAAAACGTATTGTGTATGTAAATTTGAAAGAGAAATAAAAGAAGTTTTCTGCTTTCCCAAAATCTTGGAATACTTCTGCTCCTAATATTTTATAAAACCTTTATAAACTTCCTTGAAATATAGAACACGTTAATATTAAAAGGGATTATATGGTATTATTATTTTTTTTTTAGCTCTATTATAAAGAAAATGAAGGTAATATGGTGTTGGTAATATACATACATATAAATATATACATACATATGTTTATTTTTTTCGAAATTAAACCTAAAATTTTTTTCTGCATAGCAGTCGATATAGACTTGCCTTTTCATTAATAATTTAGCAATTCAAAATTAAAATTTAATTATTCAAATATCACTTATACATCTGATAAATATTAAATCTTTAATATCTTATTTAATACATAATCCATAGTTTGATTTTTTTTTCTTTTTTTATTGCATTGTGAACACATTCCGTCCATTCGTGATTAACTTTTCATACAATTTAGATGTATCTATGTGTTCATAATTTTTTGTTAGAATAAAATGGCCGATTCTTTTAATCATTATTTACCACCCAGATGGGTCTTTTGAGAGGGTTCTACTTCACTTACTGGAATTTTGAAGATAAAATATTTTTTTGTCAGTTTTTCCTTTTAATTTATAAGACGTGTCTAAATGAAGAAAAAAATTTTTGATTGTTTTATGTTTCTTCAAATTTTTTCTTCTAGAAAAATTTGCAGCATATTTCGAGGTATACATTTCGTAGTAGTTAAAAATTTTTTTCTCAGTATTTACAACACTTTAAAAAAAAAAAAACATATTGTAAAAATAAGAAAAGAAAGACATTATCAACAATATCTTTTCTTCAACTCTCACTATTTATAAAAACACTAAAAAATAAATTTTTTACAAGAAAATAAAATTTATTTAAAAACATTTACAAAATTTTCACTAACCACATTCAAAAAATCTTTTTTAGACAAAATTATTAAATAAATTTTATTGAATACATTTTAAAACTTTGGCACATTAACTTTTCCAGCAAAAAGAAGAGATCCTGTCGTTTCATCTTCAATAAAGAATAAGAATGGATGATTTACTATAAATTCTTTTTGATCAAACAAAAGAAAACTGATACCGGCATCTGAAAAATATATTATTTTTACGTTAATGAGAAAAAAAATACCCTAATAAATTTGTACATACTTGTTGCAGCATAAGCAGTTGTTCCTTTTTCATCAACAATTATTCCAGCTTTTTGAACAATATTTGATACTTTCACGGGAGTTGAAGAAAGATAATCAAAGTCAGCACTGTCTTCGAAAATGTCTTTAATACCGAGCTATAAACAAATATCATGATTAAATTATTGTTATTTTTACATGTTACAAATATGCAGAAAATGTTACTTTTTTCAAAGTTTCCTTAAGTTCGGCTTTATAGTCAAATTTGAATTTTGGCAATTGTACGGCAACTTTAATTTCTTCTAACTCTTCTTTTAATTTTTGAACTTTTTCTGGTGTGATAATATTTAATAAGTTATCAAGACCGTCTTTATCATTTGGAAGTATCACGTACAATGCGAATACATCAGCCTGTTGAATTATCATTAAAAGTATAAATATTGAAAATCATAACTCATTTCAAATCAGAACATTATAATGAAAAACTCACAACATACGGCAAACGTAGAATTTCAGATTTCAATTCTTCAGATATTCCATAATCATAATTTCCGACATTAGACAAAGTTGGCACATTAATTGTTTTTGATTGATTCACATAGAATGGTTTATTTTTAGTGAGATTTTCATCGAATGGTAATTTCCATGTTCCTTTGAAGTAGATTGCATTCAATAAAATTGCAACAGCATCCTTAAGATCATCTGTAATTGTAAATTCACTTGGTTGCTATAGATTCTTATTTAATTATTAATTTTTCTAATTTACCTTCTTCAACTAGTTTTTCAATATGGCCTTTTGTCTGTGTGGAAACCCAGTTATTGATTGTCTCAAGTGCTTTATTGATATTATTGAAATCTAATTTCTTAGATGGAGATTTATAAAGATCTCTTGCAAGATTTTCAAAATGGTATCTTAGAGAAATTGAATTATCGACAAAAATTTGTGATGCAATATTTAATTCATAGTATTCGCTTTTCTCCTATTGATATCAAATAAAATTTTATTAAAATCAAAACGAAAAAAATTTTTTGAAATATAAAACTATACAAAATCTTACCAATAAAGACCTAAGAGTTCGTTCTATATATAAAATATTGTCATGTCGTCTTTCAATACCAGGTAGTACTTCTGATAATTCTTTGAACGTTTGCGAATTTGGTTCCGAACCTTGAGACAATAGTGACAACAATAATTTTACTGTGTATGGTGATATAACAACATTATCATTTGTCGAAGTAAGTTCAGCCTGAATAAATTTGTTATTAAAATTTTAAATTAAATATTCAATAAATCCATGCTAAAAAAATATATTAGAAAAATAATATTAAAATTACTTTTAATAATTTCCAATCGAAAGAATTACTGTATATATCTTCTTCTTGATTATGAAATGTAAGACCGTTAGCAAAGGGCTGACAAATTAATAAAGACACAATTAAACCTAAAAACAATTTTAAAAAATTCAATTTGATTTCAATTATATTATAAATGTTTTTTATCTAACTACCTAGTTTCGACATTTTATATTTAAAATTGAAAACTTCACTTTCTATAACAATCTGGTTTTAAAAACTGAAACAATAAATCGAATTCAGCATTTTATATCTGCATTTTTTAGGGGTTTCGTTTTCGTCAGACAAATTAATTAAATTTTAATTAAAAACCAACTGAATACATAAATATTTATACTTTTCAATAACATATATGTAATTAAAAAAAAAAAAGTTTAAACAACATGTAAATATTTTTCAAATACGTCAAACATGTATACACACATAACTTAAAATAACTTCAGTTCTAAGGAAATGAGTAACACATTCTTTGAGATCGTAAAAAAACAAGATACATATTTCACAGAAAATGGAATTGAAATTGAATTTCATGTGACGAAAGTAAAGAAAATATTATTATTTAAAAATTTTCAAATACTTCAAAATTGTATTTTCGTGTATATTTATTTCTAGTTTTCAGAAATTTGTTGTCTCCATTCGGTAGAAAAGCTTTAATTATGCACTTTTCAAAATTTATTTATAGTCAATGAGCAATGAAAAATTTGCATATACTTATTCTTTTCTATTATTGACACTTTAATAACACAAATTTGTATATCACATAAACATTCTTTTTTAATTTTCCTTCGCCTGTCTATATCAAAGGAATATTTTGTTTTTCGACACCTGTGTATTGGCCTTCCGTCTAACTCTCGTTCAACACTACAATTGAGATTTTGTAAGCTTTTTATTCGTTGAACTTCCAAGGTTTTGTGTAATGTGTAACCGCATTATAGCCTTGTTTTCCGCGACATGTACGTCACTAACATTCAGTCCATTTTAATATTGGCTATACATATTTATTAAAATACAAAAACATTCGACATACTCTTGTTATAGCATACTCGTACAATGCACAAGGATATCATTTATTATCTTTTGTATAAAAGCTTTTCCTTTTTTATAAATAATAATAGAATAATAGAATATAGAATACTTGAGCACATATATTTTTCATTCTATCCTTTTTCATTTTGATAGAAAATATCAGAAATTCACTTATATGAAATTATTGTTTACGAAAATATAAATATTTATAGTAGATAATAAATTCTAAATAAATAAATAGTAAAATTAAGTAAATTAAAGATCAAATTTTATATTTATTATTATTATTTTTTTTTTGTTTTTTTGATCAAGATCAAATAAATTTTCAATGTACTGATTGCTACAGGAACAATTGATTGATGAAACACACGTAATTTTTCTTGAAATTAGACAAAAACAGCAACTTTATTTTCACGAGTATGAAAAATTTAAATACGTGTCGGGTTTTATGTTTTTTTGTTTTTTGTTGGTACAAGTTTACAAATATTCAAAATATTTGAATAAAAAAAATATGAATACAAATTATCTTTTTAAATATGAAATTTCTTCATATCTTTCATATGTTAAAGTTCTAAAAGCTAAAAACATTTCAGTGTGCAAAATAGAAAAGGATAGTAATTTGATGTTTCACATCAAAACAAAGAAGAAAAATAAGAAAATAACATTATTATTTTTTATTTAAATAAGAAAAATAATGTTTATTTTTTATTTAAATAAGAAAAATAATGTTTATTTTGCTTTTAAAATATGCAGCTCATGTGGTTTCAGACAGCATGAAAAATTGTATTTTTTTCACAATCACTCACTGTGTGAGCACACATGTGAATGATATGTATATTTATATATGGATTTATTTCACCTTTATTGACATGTACATTTTTTTGTTCTTATTTAATTTTAAAATTTCTATTTTTAAAGATTAATGTGAACAGTCATTCAAAAATAAATAAATAAAAAAACAGATATAAATCAAAAATAAGAAAACATTGAGTGTGAATGGTTTCCTTCATATACGAGTATATGTATATACTTACGTGTACTGACTTCTTTTTTTTTTTTTTTTTTTCTCATTTACCTTAGAAATAAATACAAGAGTTCAAAATAAAAAAAAAAATGATAAAAAATTCGCTTAGCTAAAACTTTATTTTGAAATATTCCAATTATCTTTTTACTTTTGAAAAATTTCTTCGTGAGAAGATAATTTATCCTCCTTGTAATTTTCAATCCATAGTTTTTATTGTGTGTATTTTTATTTCCTATTAAAAATTACGTTTTATTTATCAATTGATTACTTATTTGTTTATTTTTAATTTAACGAATCTATATTATTGAGAAATCAGTGTTATTTCTTACACTTTGTGAAGTATAATACGAACTATGTAACACGAAGTAAAAAATTGTCTACTATAAATATATCTAATCTAACTTTTTCTTTCAAATTGCAAAAAGATAAATATTTCGTAGAATATATCAAACATTTATTTAAAGGTACAAGAACAAAAATTAAACATCATACCTTAGTTTCTTTGAAATTCCTCGTAAATCCTATTTTCATAGTCCATCAGTTTTTTTTTTTTCAATTTACTTTCTCCAATTACTGTGTTTTATTCAAATTCAAAGTAGTACAGTACTTTCTTTGGTGTTACAAAATAATCAAAATATTAAGAATTACATTTAAGAAAAAAAAAATAGGAAGTATTTAATTTTTAAAAAGAAAATTCTTAATCAGTAAAAGTAAATATGTAAATAAAAATTTGAAAGTATATAATGAACCTTTTGAACCTTTTTTCATGAAGTGAATTTCGTAGAATTTAAGTTTATAATTTTGTGTGTACCTTTTAGGAATAAGATATTTTTATCATTTAATTTAAAGAGTCTTAGAAGTTAGGTTATTATTTGATTGATTCTAATGAAAACGCTAGATGTTCGGCTTAAATTAATTTTATTTTAAAAATTTAATTTGGTAGTTAAACAAATTTTTCTGTTTGAAAATTGGAAGTAAAAAATAAAGTATGGTTGAAAATTCGAAGAAAAGCTCCATCTCCTGTGTGTTTCTTGTGTCGTTTGCCAAAAGCTATGCAAAAAGAAACATCAAAAATTTGAAACAAAAAAATAATTCTCCTTCTGGGGTGAAACTTTTAAGAATATACAAGTGTAGAAATTCATTAGGCCTTTAGCCAATCCTGCTTAACCTCAACAGGAATAATTTGAAGACCATCACAAGTCTTCTAACTTAAATTGGCACTTTCCACACAACTATCATAAAGGTGGGAAAAATGCAAAGAGCTATGAGATGTAAGTGCAGAATAACAGATTTGCACAATTCCAAGATGCAGTACTAGCCCTTAAAAATTTACCTATTTACATTGAAAATCTTTATTTATTATCAATTTGAATAGAGTTCATTTATCCTTTAATCATTTTTATGAGCAAGAAATTTTTTCAATTTCCGTTCATTTTTTTTATAAAGAATTAACAGGAAAAGAATCACGTTATAGAATAAATTTTTTTTATAAAAGTAAGTAAGTACCTATTTTAAATTCAGATTTCAGTCAGTCGTTGAAAATTTCCATCGGAAATTGATATCGTAACTTCATATTGTGCTCTTTTAACAGGATTACGACAATCTGTTCTTTAGAATACGTGTTGAAAGAATTTGATGTATAGATGTTTGAATTATTTTATTAGAATTTTTTAATTTAAATATTTATAAGAAAAACAAATACGTAAACCAAAAATAATAAAAACATACGTATGACATTAATTGGTGAAATGAGGAATTGTAATTTGATTCCATATATAAAAATTTTGTGTCTTTGTGTTATTTGAAATATTTAGCAGGATTTATTGATTATTTAAAAACTTTATCGTCCACACACATAACACATGCCATTTCACTTTGTTACACAATTTGCTTTTATTTAATTTTATTCTTATAAAAAAAGTGATAAAAATATCCTGAACTTATTATCTATTTTTACATTTCCTTTTATTCATTATCCTTTTGCTGGCAAAAAATTGTTGTAGCTAAGTTTAAAATAGTTATAAAAATTTTTATGTTAAACATTTACGATTCAGCTTTTGTATTAAATTATTCATTTTATTTTCATTTTTATATTTTATTTATTTATTATTACATTATGTATGGGATTTTTTTTTATCTTATTCCATCTTGATTTGATTCGCTTTGTTTAATTTTTTTTATGTTCATTTTTCACAGACTTGACAATAACATAAGAAATAAGTTTTTGAAAATTTTGTGGAAAAAAAAAGTTACAAATAATATAATCAATGAAGTAAGGTCAAAAATTGTGTTGGTTCATTAACCTTTTATCCAAATAAAAATTTTGATTTTTAAAAAAAATATGTGTATTAGTCGCCCTCAAAGAAACTATGAAAAACAAAATTTCATTAATAATTGAAAGTTTGTGAATATGACTTATTCGCCTAACTAATTAAAACGTTTTCATTTCTCGTAAATCTTTTACAGTCTCATAAGTTGCTTGCTGTTGTTTAAACCAATTATTAATCTTCTAAAATATTTGTTGAACCAAAAAAAAGTAAAATATAAAGCCAAAGGATAATAAAAGTAAAAAACAATGCAAACCACAAAAAAAGCAAATGTTTATTGTTTTAAAAGGAAAAGGAAATCTAATACTTTTTTCAAGTGGAAGAATTTTTTTATTATTTTCAAACAACAACATGAAATAAATTTTGTTTTTCTTTTCTGTATTCATCGTGCTACCTTGTTAATTTTTTTTTCTTTTTTTTTCAAGGAAATCTGAGTCTGTATAATAACGGTAAAAGTATTCAAGAATTTTCTTTTTTTATAAATCAAAGTTAATGAACCTTTTCTTTAACAATTTTCCATCTTAAATTTGAATTTTCAAGTTCTTTAATAATGGAAATTCAAAAAGAAAAAAAAAAAATTTTGAAATATATTTTCGATAACGCTAAGATAAGATTTCATTCAATTTATATTACGCCTATTGTCTATGTCTACGCATCATAAATTTTTTGTTAATGTAGTAAATGTCTTTTTGTCGAAATACTTTTCAAATTTTTTTTTCCACATATCCTTCATCTATAACAACAGAATTAGTTTCCTTGTTTAAATGAACAATATCTATAAAAATTGTTCATAAAAATATCTGTAGGGTGAATTCTTTAATAATGAACTTTTTCAAATGTTGTTTTTAAAAAAAGTGTGTAAGTTTATTCAAAAATATTGAAAAGGAAGTGTAGTTCAAATCATTGCATTGAGTAAATTGTTCCTGGTTATTGTGAATAAATTTCAATCAAAAATTCATTTAAAAAACAGAAATTTCATTTATTATGAAAACATAAGGAAAATCCATACTCGAAATCGATGAATTCACCTTCAAGAAAGGAAAATTCTAATTTTCCTGTTATTTCCTTTTTTATCGAAATAATTGAATGGTGTAATATATACTACACAAAATCATAAATGTATACAAATGTGTACATATGTATGCACATACATACATATATCTAGATTTATGTACGGAAACATATAGAGAAGAAGGTTATTGAGTTTGACAAGCAGCCAGGGAGATTTTGAATTGATGTGAGGTCCTTCCTGCTATGTTACGAAAATAATGAAAAAGCTTTCAACAGTTTTCAACTACGTATTTTATACATATAAATACTTATACTATAAGTTGTAAAGTTATGAAATAAATGTTTTATCAAATTTATCATATTATTATGTTATTGTTATTATTATATGTATATAAGTATTGGATGATCATATCATAGCAAATGTTTATTATACGATTTGTAATTTATTTGATTCTATGGCACATCATTTTATAGGTAGAGATATCTAATGTGTATTTTCATACACAACACAAGTCATCTGTTTTGTTTTTATAGTTAAATTTTTTTGTTCTGCGTAATAGAATATTAGTCTTTTGAGTAAAATTGATTGTGTCATATGTACATAGTTGTTGATGTATTCTGTAGTGTATGTATGTAAGTTACGATACAAATGCTTTTACGTTATGTTTCTTACCATCATTAATTTTATCTATTTTATCATATTTTATAAACACTTCCGCTTATATACATAAATAGATACTAAAAAGAATAACTTAATTTTCCAACTTTATGTATCGAATCGATAATCATTAACACGTTGGCTCTACCATTTGCATAGTCTTCTGAACTTTCCGTTTGAACAAAATACTACCTTTAAAATATACTCTATACTATCGCTTTGGCCTACTCAAGCTAACTTGAATTTTCAAGCTCATTTTTTCATCATACATGCACCTACGGTCTTATGGTCATTAAGCAGAGCCACTAACTACTTCAGCAATTATACCTAATTTTCAAATGAATTGATACTCATTCGAAGCTACGTGAACTTGGGAGGTTTTGAATCTACGAGCTCCAATTTGATAAGCCAAGACTTTAATACCACTTCGGCCTTTGACCATCCCAATACTTCTATATCACCGTAAAATCACTATAAAGATAGATCATTTTATTGCTTTCTTTGTTATACCGTTATACGCAATCTGAATTAAACAAGACGTGAAAAGAAGTCTAAAATGTGACTTGGAAGGAACGTGTTAAAAACAGAAATGTTAACTATAAAACTTTGAATGTTGTTTGAATAATTGAATTTCGTATTTGTTAGATGTATTTTAAAGATAATTATATTTGATATGTAAAAAATCATCATTCATAGTACATTATCCTTTTTTTACTTTTAAGTGCTTCAATAGTCCTAAATAAATTAGATAAAATTTATTGTATTTAATTTAATTAAATTGATTTAATTGCAAGAATTTCCGTGAAAAAGGAAATTTATGTCTTTAATTCAAGTACGTATAATTTTGAGAAATTCGTTGGAAAAGAAAAGTATTCAGACTTTTGTGTTTCTTGAAAAAACTTAAGTACATTCAGTTCCAATTAATTTTCGTAACATAAGCAATAAGTAATATGCGTATGAATAATGTTCAGTCTGTAGTTAATTATTTTTTGGAATGTTATTGATATTTGCTGTTTATTTATTTAGTTCCTTTTCTTCCAATATTTTTTGTTTATCTAATGTTTCTCTTCAAATATTATGTAGGATTAAAAAAAACACGTTTTCAACAGAAATAAATTAAATATTTCACAATTTCTATTAATTAAAATGTATTAAAAAAAATACATGAAAACAATAAAAGAAATAAAGGATGGTCTATTCTGTTACAATACAAATATTTGGATAATTATTTAAATATTTACTCAATATATTCTAATCTTTTTTATCAATTTATTCAAAAAGTTATTTAGAACGTTTGTTTTTTATTGAAAATATGTTCGTATTGTATGTTTAAGTTTTTGAACTCAAGATACCTTCAAGTATCTATTCTAATTTAAAAATTAATACTGAATTCTTCTGAGTTTATTTTCATGATTAAATAATAAAAATTAGGACTACTTTTCTATTTTTTCTATTTATAATGAAGATTTTATGTGCGATTAAAATTAGAAAATAAAAATTTAATAACAGTTATTACAAAAATAGGTCTAAGTATTGTTGAAAACCAGAAAAATTTCTATAAATAAACAAAAATAAAAATAAGATAATGTCAAAACTGTAAATAAAATCTATTAAAATTTATTGGACTGGAAATTTAAATAAATAATGGCAAAAAATGATAGACCGATCCAATATATCCAACTAGGAAAAAAAATTTTTTGTTACTCTCGTTTTTACTAAAATTCTTGAATTGGAACAAAGCTTTTAAATCAAAAAATATATTTTTATTTTATTCATTCTCTTGGAAAGTTTAATTTATTAGTTTGATTTGGAAAACAATCACAACAAAATAAAATCAAAAAAAAAAAAACAATAAATTAATAAACTTTTGGAATTTGGAGTAGAATTTGTTTTTATCGATAAAAAGAATAAATAAACAAACAATGAAAAGTATATAAGACAACAAAAAATCATATTTGTATTTACAAACAAGGACAACGTCGATACTGTGGTAAAAAAAGAAGGACTTTTCCCAAGATGCATGGTTAGCAAACGTAAATTGTTGATTTTTTTCATTTATAATTCATTTTTGTCACATGTAACAACCGAAAAACATGATACTTCGAATATTTTATTGTTGTTTTCATTCATTGTGTATATAATTTTGATATAACATAAATATTTAAATTTCTTCATGAAAACGTGTCACACATGTACAGTACACGTATGCTATATATGAGAATAATTTAACTTACAGAAATCAATTTTTAACGACGATGATAATATGAAAACTTTTAAAATAAAATTATACAGCTCCAAGCATCGTTGTCTCTTCTCATCCATCAATTTTCTTTGTATTTTTAATGATGTTTTTTTATTTTCGAACTTTTTTCAAGTAAGTCAATTAAATTGATTGTAATGGATAACTCGTGTCAATTTTTAAATTTAACTTAATTTTTTAACAATTGAATTGTTGACAAATTGTTGAAAATTGTGAATTACTTTCTAGATACCTACACTGAATTGAAAAAAAAATATTAATTGAAAATTATTTTGTTTCTATGTTAAACTTCAGTACTGCAATTATGAAAAGTGAAATCAAATTTTAAAAAAATAAATCGTTTATTAATTATTCATTTCGATTTATAATCAATTTAACAGATATAGACCCACTTTTTCTTTTTTTTTCCTTACTCTGCTTAACATGCACACGTCTTTGGAAAAAAAAAACAAATTTATTTATTTATTAACTTTTGTTTTAATTTGTTTTTAAAAGGTAAATTTCTGTTCCAATTTAATTCTATTTATTCACTCAAAAGGGAAAGTGCAACTTACACACAATAGGTATACCTTTCTAAATTAACACTTTTAATAAAAAATTATTTTACTTTTATTTTTTTTTTAAATTATTAACTCAGTTGAGAACATTTTATACATACATATGTGCTCTTAATCGGAAATTCAAATTTCAACTAACAAATTTTTTTTTTTTTAATTTTACCATCTGATGATATTGTTCATAAATTAAGATATTTCATAAATATCCTTCCAATTTCGAAAAAAAAAAAGAATTTAACATTGTGTATGTGAGACTTTTATTCTTTATTTTTGTATTTGAAAAATTTCGAAATGTTTCTAACAAAACAAATTAAGTAACAAAATAAAAATGGTAACTCTTGACATACATTTTTGTGGTACAAACACAAAAGCATTTAATTCTCGTCCTACATATCTGTTTACCGACAAAATATCTTAAAGAGAATATCCTTTTCGCAATCAACTACTGACAAAAATGTTAATTGTCATGCGTATTACAGAACATTAAAACACGTGAATTTGTATCGAGTCCGAATTTTAATGTACGAAATTCTGTTAAATTTTCAAAACATCCTCTTTCATTTGGTTCATGTTAATATCCTTCAATGTTATATAGGTAAAAAAATGTTAATTTATTACAAAAAACTGATGTAGACCTTTAAAAGGATGATTCGCGTTTGAAGTTCCTTTTATTTTGTCTATATATTTAAATAATTACAATGTCACAACGATAACAGAGCGGAACACAGGAGATCTGTGTCAATATAGAGTACATAAATCTATTTTGTGCTAAGTAAGAACATACATAATTTAGAATATCTTCTATTATCCTTGCTCTTTGGCCAATATCAAACAAATTTCATGTGTGGTTATGGTATTTGTGAATCCTATAAATTACTCTTATACAATAATATCAAGTTTCAATAATTTTTCTATTTCAAGAATACACAATAATCTCTTTAATATTACGAGGATAATTTATTGTATGTAGAATGTTCTAGCAAATCTATATTGTGAAAATGTTTTTCTTGTTTCCGAGATGTAAAAGGAGAAGGAGAAGAAATTTTCTGGTTTCATTATTTTGTGTGATATTATTGTGACCTTTCACTTAATATTGAAATTTTTGTACTGTGTTTATTGTGTCCTACATAACACATTAGAATACAATTATATATATATATATATTTTTTTGTGATTATCTATGAAAAATTTAAAGATGGGTTTTTTATAGGTCATTATGGTAGAGTACACATACATATGTACATTGTGTTTGAAAAGAAATAAATATAAATTATTGGATTAAAAAACATAAATTATATGCTTATATACTTTAATTGTATCGTTGTAAATTTATTTTTAGATACAGTGTAATTATTAAAGAGATACTTATTTGTTTAATTTATCTTATTTTGATTTTGAAAATAGAATTAAATATTTTCGTGTTACTCTTGTAAGTATTTTTTCTGTTATAATGTGATATTTCATGGAGAAAAAACTATAAAGATACACTTTTATTCAAGGATTAAAAGGTAGTTTTTTTGAAAAATAATCAATAGAACATTTCAATTTAAATTTAATTCCTTTAACCAGTGTTTTTTCTCCTAATTCTAAGCACAAATATTTTTTGTCAACTAAACTAAATGGCTATTTAAATGAATTTTGTTCAAAGGAAAATCTTTTAATATGTATTCAAATGAATTCAAATGAATTCAAAAAAAAAAAAAAATAAATGGCTGTAACACATGTTACTAGAATGACAAATGTAATCACAAAGTAAAAACAAAATTTTACTTTTTTCCAAATCACTAATTCAGTTCCATCGCATAAATTGTGCTTGTATTTGCTCGAAATTAATGTTTTGTGAGTAAGAACATTTCTGAAATCTAATTTTTATTTTCAAATTTACCATGAAAAAATGTTTTTCCTTGCGAATAAAGTTGGCGTCAGAAACTTTTATTTGATACCAGAAAAAAAAAATAGTTCTTGTTATATACTTGAATTTATTTTTTTTTACAAATCAAAATGTAATTAAATAGTGACATCCAATATCATTTATTTAATCAATTTTATTATATTTATTTTAAGTATCTGGAATTCAATATTAAAAGCTTTTTTTTTTAAGATACAAAATTTATGTTATATCTGAACAAAGAGAAAAATAAATGAGGTCGTTCAAATGAAATAGATATTTTTTTCTATTTACACAAGATAGATAGATACACAGATATGTATAAAAAAAGAAACAATTGCATCATTAATTATACTTATACATACATGTTTTTTCGTAGGAAATCTTCAAAATATTTTCATGAGAATTCACACAATTTAGCTTTTATTCTTTTGCTGTGACGCAGAATTAATCCTATATGGGTTTTTGCCTCCTTGGCGGGCATTGGCCGAAACGGTAGAATGCTGGCTTCTGGATACCGAATGTCTCGAGATCGAAAGTCGAATCCGCCTAAGTGCCATATTTAAAACGGTATTAGTAATTTCCATGAATGTATATTTTACACAGTTTTGTATATACTTTAAATAAATAAAAAAAAATTTTAAATTTTTTATTTGTGAAAGATCAAAAAAAGAAATAATAACTTTTTGCATTTAAAAATAATTTTATGTTGAGTTTTCCAACAACCTGTCTCTCTTTACACAAAATTTGTATCCTTTTTAATACAAAAACACAAAATAAAAGCAGGTACATATTTTTTAAATAATTAAAAATATTTGTTTCTGACAAAAAATATTTAAAATTCACAAAAATATCTTTTGTTTCAATGTTTGATTTATTTTACAATTAAATCAAACGAAAATATCACGTTGCTCACACTTGAATCAAAATTATTTTTGTTTGTTTTACATTAAATGTACAATTTATTATTTGGGTGTAAAATTACATTTCATAAACCATAATGGTTCTCAATTTTATTTAGTGAATTATTTACAAAAAGTACAAACTCATTACTTTGAATTGTCAGAGTTCATAATGACGCTTAATGAATGTATTATATTCAAGTAATTTGGACAAAAATACAAAAGAAGATTTCTAGAAAGACAATTTATTTATAATATCTGAATAAAATAGATTTAAACAAGATTTTATGAATCATTTCATATTTGGTTCCTTTTGTTTTTTATGCATTTAAGAAACCTGGATAAATTTTAATTAAATTTTTTATTAATACTTTTTCCATTATCCTCGTACTCGTAACAAAATACATACATAGAAAATTTAATATATCATCAAAGCTAGAAGTAAAAAGTGTTTACACTACATATGAGGCTGCTGGCGATGTAAAAAATTACAAAAAATAATAAAAATAAAATAATCTCTGTCATAGGAGTTAATCCTTTTATTTCCTGGTATTTTCTATAGTAAAATAGAAATTCAATCAAAAGTGCCATAGAAATAACACAAATAAGTTCAAAATATTAAGGAATTAAGGAATCACTGGAAGCAATTTATCTGTTCGTTGAAATTCAACAAGAATTTTTCATTTTTCAGATTTAAATTCAAAGGAATAACAATAAAAGTGTTAAATTACAGTTGAACATTAGTGTTTCTTTGATTTATGTGTGTGTAGTGTATGAAATAAGGGAATCAAACACGGAAGCTTTGTGAGATGAATTTTAATTTTCTGTACTTCTTCTTCATTTTTTATATTTTCTTTGTAATTGGAAGAAAAAATCATTTCAGTATCTAGAATTTCATTTACTTGAAGCTTAAAGAGATTAAATAAAAACTTCAAATACTACAATAGAATAGAAAGGGATTGGTGTTTTAATATTTGAACTGATAAAAAAAAAAGTTTACTTATTCTCAACAACAAAACCAAAAGTATTAATGTGTTTTTTCAAAACTCTGTGGATGACTTTAAGTTTTCATTTTGTATTTTTTTTTTTCAACTAAAAACTAGAAAATAAATTTAAAACTTTTTCGATATCTGTTTAGACAAAATGTACATCTTGTTAATTTTTTTCCATTTTGTTTTATGTGTGGTAGTACGAGTATATGTAGTTTGTGCGGAAAGAAAATATTTTTATAAAAATTTTACTTGTTTTTAAGTTAAAAAGTAATTTTAAAATGTTGTTAGACAGTATAGATTTTTTATGAAAAAAAAAAAAGTTACAACAAAGGCTCCTGTTGAAACGTCACAGTTTTTTTTGATGAACTTTAAAAAAAGATTTTCTATTCTATTTTTGTCCTATAACTGTAATCATAGTGAACGAATTTTTATCATTTTAAAGTAATAAATTTTTCAAAGAATATCTTGGATTAATTTTACTGTTAAACAAATATTTTTTTGTATAGAAGAAAGAATTATCGAAAATCACCAAGAAAATATTCTGGATTTATTTTTCTTTATTTTACAATTTTAAATTCTTTGAATGAGTAAATAAAATTGATCACAAATTTCCTTTTTTGTTTTAGATTATCTATAAAGCATATTTAATAATGAATTTCAAATGAGTGCGATAAATACAAAGAACTACATAAATTTTAAGAATAATTTACAAATCTTAAAATCCATAATGAATGTTTATTGTTTTATTCTTTGTCGAAAAAAAAAAAAATTCTATTAGGTTTTTTAAAATACATTTTTCTTTTTACACATAATATTCTCTACCTTGTTGTTTTTTTTTGTTACATTTTTAAGCTTAATTTAAATAATATTTTATTTTAAAAATTTTGTTTAATTTTTTTTTTTTTTTATATACAAAAAATGAAATTCTCAGTTTATAATTGAATTAAATTGTTGGAAATTTTCTTCTCCTAATACAAAAATAACAAACTTGTAAATATATTTTTCTAACTTTTTTTTTCATGTTCTTTTGAATTTAAAAAAATGGAAGAAGAGGAATACATATGTACATATGTATATGTATAATAAAATAAAAAATTAGCTGTAAGGCAAATTTCATGTTTTTATAAAATGAGAAAATTGAAAAACTTTTTTTGTGGTTTTTAAAAGTAAGAGAAAAAATGAAAATGGTGTTTTCATTAAGAAATTAGAAAGTTAAAAATTAATAATAATTATGCTTGCTTTTAATAACCTAGAAGTACCTTACTTTGTGAAGAAAAAAATATAAATGTAAATTCTAATGATACCATAAGGATTAAGGATAACTGATTAAATTCAATTAATAAATGCGGTAATATATAAATTTTTTTATTTAAATTTCTATTTTATTTTCATACAAATTCACGGTTAATATTATTTTTAAAAATAAAATAGGACATTTTTGAAAATTTTGAAAATTTTCTAGAACTTCAAGGAAAGAGTAAAAACAAGTAGATGATTATTGGTGAACAGTTACAAAACAATTCAATATAATTCTAGCTGAAACTCCATGTATCAATACTGTTTATTTTATGAGCCTAATCCCTACAATAAATTATACATACATACATATATCATTTGAGTCACATTATAAAAATTCTTTAATTCAAGTTTCCCTTGTTTAAAAAAAAAATCCAATATAAACAAATAATGTCTTTTTTTTACTTTACGATGTATTTTTTTTTTTTCGAATACTTATTCCTTTTATCTACTAGTTCACTGAAGTTCTCATATGAACTACTCATTGATCAAAAGTTGAAAAACTTTTATTTAGTTTTTTATTTAAAACTAAAATAAATAAAAAAAAAGTCAATTTTGTGTAACTTTATCCATAAATAAATATTTTTCTCTATTTATTTATTTTTCAGATAAAAATAAAAGGAGAAAAAAATACTTGTACTGTAAAATATGTGTGCTAAATATAAAAGTAGTATGTTGAAATGTATAATAGTAAAATGTTTGCGGACAACTTATGCATAATAGCGTCAACATTAAGTTCTACGTCAAAAGAGAAAAGAATATTTTTATTTAAAAATCTAGCTACTTTTTTTTATTGTTATTATTTGCATGCTTTTTTTCTATTTGATTTTTAAAATTTTTTTTTTTTATTATTTTAAGAATTTCCCATTTCAAAAAAAAAAAAAAAATTAATTATTTATTTTTGGAAATGTTAACTTATTCTTTTTATCTAAAAAACTTACACAAAGAAAACTTGAAAAAGCTAAATCAAAATTAAAAAATAAATTTCCACACAAAATGTATTTTATATAAGTAAATGTATATCATCTGCAAGACTTTTCGAAAAAAAAAAGTATATTCAATTCTATAGTGATTCCAAAATCAGCTCAATCTAGAACTTTGAAAAAAGAGGGGGTTAAAAAAGCCATTCAATGGAGGAAGTTCCATAGATTCATTTTAAAAGGATCACGTTTAAAATAAGGCTCAAAGTCAAAGTATGTACGTAATGTATGTACATATGTATACATTTGTATATAATCAGCCCATTCCACATTTAAATAAAAAACTATTTTCCTTCCATTTAAACAGGGTTCATTCCTTTGGGAAAAAGCTTTTGTCAAATAGATTAACACTTATTGGTAATTTGTCTTTTTAGTTAAATATTTGAATTAAAAATTTAAAAAGGAACTAAAGTCATTATTTCTCATTAGAATAAAATGAAATCTGTTTATATAAATAAGAAACAAAAAGCACTAAAAAGAGAAGTTATTCTTGAGAGAAAATAGAAAAAAAAAACTATTAGATTAGATTAAGAATTTAAATTCTATGTTTCACTTGGAACTCCCTTGAAACATTCTTTAATTGAAAGAAAAAAGTGTGTGGCTGTTTTTTAGGCACTAAGTATCTGATTACTTTTTAAATCATAATAACGTGTTGTAAAGATATGATAAAAATGTCCTTTTGTTAGATGATAATCAGGATTTTATATAACACGTGCAAAATGTTTTTGTTATTTATTATTGTAACAAAAATTATCACTATAAAGTTGTTAAAAAAATACAAGAATTATGCTTAAATTTTCATAGAAACCAATACCTGTTTTTTTTTTTTTTTTTTTTTTTTTTTCGACTTTTAGACGAAATCCAATTAACTTATACAGGTAAAAACTTGATATAAACTAGAAAAAAATGATTATATATGATTCTTATCTCAAGATTGTTCACATCCTTTTGAATATGAAAAAAAAAAAATGAAGTGTGTTTCTAACTTAAAAAAATGTTGTTGGTTTTTTGAAGAATACAAATGAATTCTCTATTTGAAATATCAAACACGTGTACAAATATTAATAAATTATTTTATATAGTTTTTTTAATATTCCCACATGGAAAATAAATTCTTTCTAAAATTGAAAAAAAAAAACAACACAAAATATACAAATATATACGTATATGTACGTATGCATATAATATTTAAAAATTTCCTTGTAATAAAAATATTATTTATGAGATTTTGAAAAAACAGAAAAAAATTTAATAGGAAAGGTAACAGCCTCTTGGATTAGTGAAAAGTATTGCAATATTATTTATAAAAAAAATGTATAATATATTTTTATTACTTTTTCAAAAACTATTGAAATTTACTAAGAAAAAAATTTTAATATATTTTATTCACGTATAACATAAGTTTATGTGACAGTCTGACAGAAGAGACTATAAAATGAGAATTTTTCTTACCACAAATTTTTGAAATGACAACGATCAAAAAATTTTCTATTATTTGACTAAAAAAAATTGTACATTCAACAAATTTAAACCATTTAGTTCTTAAATGACATCGAAATTATATTTAAACCAATTTATTACTTTTATTGAAAAATGAAAAAAAAAAAAGAATTAAAAAAAAAAGCTTGTAGAAGTTCTGCACCAAATTACTTGTCTAATACATTTTTTTCTTCTGCAAAAAATATTAGTTTTTTCAACCTTTAATTGTTTTATTTTATTGCGACATGATTCAGCATTTTATATTTTCTTTTCATATTCAAGAATTTCTTTTTAAACAGTAAAACAATTTTTTACATTATCTTGACAATTTCAAAACTTAAAAAATTAATTTTTTTTTTATCTGCATGAACATGCTAAAATGCTTAACCGAAAATGATAATAATTCAAAATTCTACAAAAAACATCTTATTTAGCAAAAACAAATTTTGAAACATAAATTTTTTTTTGAACGTATGATAATAAAAATTGAACAAAAAAAAAAATACTTTCGAATAGAATTTATTAAAATTAAATAAATGTTGAGAGAAGAAAATGTTCAACATATGTACGTCCCTACATATGTTTGTATGTCTGTGAGTTTGAATTCCCACATGAAATATTATGTACATGATGTTTTTGATAAAAATTCCAAAAATTTTGTGTTTCGAAAATATACATACATACATGCATATGTATGTAGGTATGTGATATGATAATGATTGATAAATGTATCCTTGTAATATGTTCTTAAAAAAGATTCTCTAAAATAAAATAATAATGATATATGAAAGAAAATAAATGCCACTTAAATTCAAACTTAATGGAAAAATTTTTGGATATTATAAAAGAAAAATGTGTAATTTTTATTACAACAAAAAAACTTCATGGTTTTCAAATGATCCGGAACATTACACAACCATGAAAATACATTTTAATGCAAAACTTTACGCCATGAACCTATGTGTTCTTAAGAATTGTAGAAATGAAAATACACATAGTAATCTTTAGAACAGTCAGGCAGCCATAAAAGCAGTCGCAGGAACAAAAATTAACTCTTAACTTGTCTGGGATTGTTCACAAAGTGGATCTCAGGTAACAAAGGTGAAGATATGAAACACAGGTAATCAGAAACCTATGGTACTTTCAAATAAAAACCTAGTGGAATTTGTGGTACGACTTGTCTAGAATTTATAAATCCAAACTTTTCAACTAGGACTTAGTGAGAATGGATGATACAATAAACTGACTAGTTTATATATTGCTTTTTTTTTAAATTTTTTACTTTTCTTTAAAGTATTTTAAAATTGTAATATATTTTTTTTTCTTTTTCAAACTATTAAATAAATTCAAATTAAATTTTATATTTCAGTATTATTGCTACCTATGTATGTGTGTGTATAATTAAATTGATATTTCAAGCACATACACAATCGATTTTTGCTCAATTTTGTTCAATTACGTGACAATTCTGTGGTAATTTTCCTCTTTCAGCAAAATTGATTAATTTTATTTCATCGTTCAACAGCACAGAAATAATAATGATTTCTTCTTTCGACAAGAAGAACAAAAAAGTTTGATAAAAAGATACTTTTTTCACTTTGTCTATAAGTTTTGAGATGAAAAATGATTCAATAAAAGTAGAATATTGATTGATATACTTACATACATATATAGAAAGAAATACATAGTATGTACATATGGTATATATAGAGATACATTAGCTCTTTATGATTGTAGAAGAAAAATCAACAAAGTCCTTTCTTGGCTTAATTTATCTTTTGCTCTTGGCTAAATGAATTCATTGATATCCAATCAATGGAAAAATTGTCGTTTCTCATGTGATAATGATTTATTTTTGTTTTCTTTCGGAATGTATTGGAAGATTTAAGAAAACACATAAAAGAATATTTTCCTATTATTACAGACATACGAAAAAAAATGAATAATAGATACTCACAATATAAGTTATTTGAGTTAATTCAACTCAAGAAAGTAAAATCGGTTAAAAGTAACTAGAATGATTTTAAAATGAAAAAAAAAACAAAAATGTTCTGACATAAATTCATGGCTGGTGCATAATAAATAAAAGATTTATTTTATTTGATCTTTCACACGTCGGGTTTAATGTTCTAGACAGACGGACACATGTACCAAATACTTTTAGTTTATTTTTATGAAGGTAATTAATTAATTTATGACATATAAAATAAATCACGTCATTCGATTTAATTACAAATAATATTTTTTTTAAATTTAAAGGAAACCATAAATCAATTATTCCATTTGACCAGAGAGAACCTGAAATACTTGGTTTACGGTTCGACCATAATAATGCATCACTTATGTTTACGACACTTAATTTATTGTTTGTTTTTTCGTTTTGAGGAAATAAAATTAATTATGCATATTTGATTTCAAAAACAATTAACCACTTTTATTAAATGAAAATTGAAAAAAAAATTTAATTTTTCAACAACAACAAAAAAATTTATAATTTTTTCAATATTCGTTTTGTTCTGGAAAAAAAGACAGAAATGTCCTTTCATGTACATTATTAGTTCTTGCAATATTAAACTTCGTCGACTTTCCTAAGAAATTTTTTTTTCTTTTTTATCTTGAAAATCGATTTTCTTCTGGCTTAAAAATATTAAGCATATACTTAAGTCAAATATGTGCACACTGTACAGTGTACACGTTAATAAAATATTTATGTACATGAATTTTTGGAATATAAAAAAAAAAAGTTTTTTTTTCTTTTTTTCTACAAATACATATTATTTTACTTTAAAGTTTGTAATGTAAGAAATTTCTGTAAAAATTACAAACAGAAAGGAAATTAAGGTGGGTCTGGGTGTACTTATAATATGAAATCAAATTGAATAGAAGAGAATGTATTCACAAAGGAATGGATAAAAAAGGATTTATAATACAAGAAAAAAATTTTACAATATGAATAAAGTTATGTATTAAGGTTTTTATTAGAAATAATTCAGTAACTTAATTTCACATTTACCAAATTTTAATAAAAGCTTATGAAAAACACTGACAAATAACAATATAACTGTAAATCATAGTAATTATTATTCAAAAATACAAGTTAATAGGTTAAATCAATTTAATTTTATTTGAAAATTCGCAAAAGTTAAACAGAATTAAAAACTTTTTTTTTAATTTACCACTAACTTTCGAAAAACAACAAGGAAATCAGTTTTTTGTCCATAAGAAAAATAAGGTTAAAAATTTCTCTAAATTTTTAAAATAGAATCTCAAAATCTGATAATTTAAACTTTACGTCATAATTAAATAAGCTGGACGATTGACGCCTCTTAATTCTTCAAGTAGAATATTAAATCTGTTGATTTTCATTAAGAGATCAAAAAATATATTTCTCTAAATTACAATAGAATAACCAAATAAATCTCGGGAATTTTTTGGGAGGAATTACACATAGCTTTTTCCTGAATTATAAAATTGCTTACTTATTTATGAGCAGATAGTATATATGAATAAATATTATATCAATGTGTTAGAAATTATCAGATTTAAAATTTAAATTTTGTAATTGAATTAGTAGAAACTATAAAGTTTAGAATCATCATCATCATCTATCCTTATCATTTCACGAGGGGATATAATCATTCAAGTTACTTTTAGTTTTCTAGATCGTTTTTCTGTCAAAAGCTTAGAATAAAAATGAATAAATAATATCTATCAAATTTTATAAAGAAAAAAAAGTTTAGGAATTTTTGAAAATTCTACTAAATTTCGTATCATTTTATAATATCTTTAAAAATGATTTATATTCATTCTCATAAACATCGAATAATATAAAATTATAATACCTTTTTTGGAAGACATATAAAAAGAAAAAACACATAAAATACGGAAAATACGTACACCTGTAAACAATTTCCCTTCGGAAACGTGTCAGAGTTTGAGTATAAATGATATCTACTTCCTATATTTTAACTCTTACATTTCTGAAATTTACCCAAAAAATGAAAAAGAAAGTGTAAAATACATATATCTAATTCTGTATTAGCTGAAATGATAAATAACTTTTTTTCCAAATTGTGAAGTTTTCATTGGGATTTAGCTAAAATACTTTCTACACACGTAAATTAAGGTATTATTACATAGGTATATGTATGTATGTTTACATAAACGATAAATTATTATTCTATTTCACGAGTTTCATGATGAAAAGCAAATACAAGTACAATAATATTTTTTTTCACACTGTTTGAACCCAAATAAGCCGAATATTTTAAGGATGAAGGTTTCATTCATTGTACCGGTATGAATAATAATGTAATTTTCGTGTTTATATTTTGGTCAGTTTAAAGTACATAAACTAAGATATATGTAAACAGGGATAACATGTTCACTTCACAATCTTAAACAGCTTATGCGTTATATAAAATACGAAATAAATATATATATACATAAATAGGAAATTATATACAAATAAACATATCATGTCATATAGCAATTACACGAATGCATGTAAATAATAATAAAATAATTTATGTTAAATTATGCTAATATATTCTCTAACAAAATGTAGTTCGTGCGACATGGTAACACATTTCCATAATTTTCATAAACCTCTTCATTAAAAAATTTATTAAACTTATTCTATTTAATGTCATTATGAACTTAATAAATAACTTCACCCCTTTTTTAGTTAAATTTTTTTCATATTTTCTTCAAAAACAAAGATTATTTTTCCTTCAAAAATTTTATTCATATTCTTCCTAGTAATCTCATTCAATTTTAAAGATATTCCACCTACACGTTCTCTTAATTTATTTTAGATTTTTTTTTTTTACTTTATGTTGTAAAAATAAACAACATGAGAGCACAAAAGTGATATTTATAAATTTTCTTGGTTTTAAGGTATGAATAATTACTTTTGATTAAACATAATATTATTCAAATATTATTGAACAAGATATAAACTTTATCGTATGTACAAATTATTTATTACATTATTGGATTAACAATAATCTCATTATTATTATTCTACCTTATGGATTTTACTTGTATGATAATTTTTTAGTTTATTTTACATTTAATTTATTTATTATTATTTTTTTTTTTTTAAACAAACAACAATTTTCAAATAATTATTTTATTCAAAAATATTTTTCATTAATTTAACAAAATAATTTATCCCGAATTATCACAAAAATTTGTAATTTTATATGTCAACAAAATTGAAATTTTTTCAAAATTATTGTAAAAAAAAAAATCTTTTAAAACGCTTTTTTTTTTTTTTTGAATAGAAATAAAATTTCCAGAATTTTTCAACTGAAAATTTCAATATATCTAATACGTAAAATTATAAATTTTAATTTTGAATCTGGAAATTAACAACAAAAATTAATAATTAAATGAAATTTTAATAAATATTTATTATTTTTTGACAAACATTTTTTTCAGATTAAATCAACTGTCACACTGTCAAGACATCAATAACAATTTTCAACTTAACTGAATTCTGTTACATAAAATTTATTTGTTCATTTCTAAACTTTTTTTTTTTCAATTTTCAAAACAAAAAATAAACATTTTTTTTTTAGAATCCCACAAATATAATACATATGTTTTTTTTTTGTGACGCAAAAAAGAAATAAATTCCTTTATTTTATTTTAATAATTTATTTAGTATTTCTTTTTTTAACGTTTTTGTAAGTTGTGAAAAATAAAATAAAGCTTAATATATTTTAAAAGCTAAAATGTCAAGAGGTTTTCACATTTTTTTATAGTGTGTTTGGTGCTACTGTGTTTATTTTATTTTATATTTAAATAATGAAGAAAAATGAAGAAAACCATAAATTCAATTTGTTATTTTATTGTTAGATTTTTTTTTTTTAAATAAAATAAATTTCAATCAAAAAATTTCATAGAAATGACACACAGATTAACTCTAGAATATTTAGGAGCTTTCAAAAACTTATATGTCATATTTTTCAGTTGAAGAAATTCAGAACTAAACTTTTTTTAAATAATTTTCTTCGATTTTAAAATTAAGATAAATTGTTGTATAATTTACCCCCAAAGAAGATTCTTGTTTAAATTATACAAAGATGTACCAGACAAGTGATATACTGATGGCCAGATAGGCAAAGCCTGGAAAATTGTTTTAAAGGACTAAATTCTTTAGAGGTCTAGCAAAAGTAGAACTTGGCTCAATTTTTTATATTGACTTACTTTGTTTTTTTTTTTAAATCCATTTTTACTATAAATTTTCAACAAAAAGATTACGTTAGTACTTTGAGTACTTCGTAGTACTTATTTAATTATTTAATTAACCATAATGCATTTTTCTGATTCATGTCTTCTTCGCTCAACAGCATATATGAAATCTAATTAATTTGAAAATACATTATATGAATTACTTAATGTCTTCATTTCTAACTTTCTTCATAATAATAACAATATTTAAAAAATCTTAAGAAATAAGAGAATATATATTTTTATTGTTGTTGTGAATTCATAATAAGTTTCCGTTCTTTCTTTTTAAATTTTCTGTAGATAATCTTGTGCAGAATACAGAAAAAAATATAGTTGAAAGGAAAAAATTACATAAACAAAAAAGTTACAAAAAAAAGTTTACTATTCATTATTTTCTGTAAAAAAGGTAAAAATGAAGCCTTTTGCTTACAAAAGTTTTAATGTAACTTTTAAGTTATTGTGTCAAAAAAAATATGTCAATAATAATTTTAATGAAAACATGACAATAGATAAATATCAACAAAAGAGATAATATTTTTGTTCGTTTTTTATTATTTATCTTATTTTTTCTTTTTTAACAAAGTGTCTATATTTTCAAATTTATTAAATGTATATAAAAAGGAGAAAATAGGACGAACTTAGTTAATTGAAGTTTTTTGTTCAAAAACATTTTTTTTAAGAAATATTTTAACGAGGTAATATATGAAAAAAATGTATATCTACACTTTATAAAGATTATTATCATATTTTACTTTAGGTTTATTTTAATTATATTTTATATTTAACATTTTCTTTATCTAACAAAGATGCTGTAGGAGGTTTGAGTATTCTTCATCAATGATTTAGGTGGTAACTGAGAACAGCAAACGACATGGCATTCGGTAGCTCAGTGGTTAGAGCATTTCTCCGGCAAAGAAAAGGTTCCGTGGTTCGATTCCCGGCCGAGTCGAATGTCGTTTTTTTCATGTTTTTCAGTTACTACAATGCCAACTCCTGTTCTTTTCGAACGGAAGAATCAAAGAATGGAACAAATAAAACAGTCCATTCAGTAATTCTGTTCTGACTTTATTTTTTTTGTGGGAGTAATCTAATGTTTGCAACCATATTGTACCATTTCCTTTTTCCTTTCTGAGATTTGTTTTTATTCATAATCAATTTAAAAATGCTTGATTTTTAATTTAACGACTTGTACATAAATTAATTTAAAAAATGCCAAAACTATTGTTTGTGAAAAACTGAAAAAGATTTGATGAGTGTTCTTATCGTGACATTTTGAGCTACCCTGTAATAATACTTTTTCTTTTCAAATTCCTGAAAATAGAATCACGTACATATTTAAAACTTATATGTATTATTAAAAATATTTTGGTAATACACACCTTAATTATATTCACACACTATGAACCTGGAATAATCTACTAATTTTATTATTTTAATGTTTGTCAGTTTAGTAAATTTAATGTTTTCTAAGAATGCTTTGGTTTGTGTTTTAAATTTTTGTTGGCCTTATACATGGTTGTATCATACTATACATAATATGTATGTGCAAAACTGAATGAAACCTTTACCCGTTTTGACTATGTTGTTACTTTTGTTAGTTAATTATTTCTACAGACCAAAATGGTTATGATTATCAGTACTTAACCACATATACCACATACAGCATATACACATACGATTATATATGTATATAAAATATTAATCCCAAGTAAATTGAAAAATTCAAAGTATGCGAATATACAGAATGATGAAAACTACATACATATATGTATGTACATATTTTAATTAAAAATTTTTAGTTGCATTGCACAGGGTCAGAATATTGTTATTCAAAAAATCATATTCCTACTACTAATCCATTAAACTAATTTATCATCTGACTTCACATTAATTTTGCACGTATTTGTATTTCAATTGAAAATACACCAAGTAACACATACCACAATACAAAAAAAAAAATTGTTTGTTGTTGCCTACATATTCATTAAAAACTAATCCTTTATTCCAGCACATCAAATTTATTTATCATCTTTGAAGGAATATTTGAAAAATAAACACCACACATTAAAATAAAATATATAAAGAAAACAAAGAAAAAAAAATGTTTTGGAAATATATGTATATTAAAAAATAAATTTGAAAAAGCTTGAACAACAATAAAACAACCAAGGAAAATTGGGCCAAAAAGTCACAACATAAAAAAGTCAACACTTTCACTTTTATGTAGTTTTATGGGGGTGAAATTTTGTTCTTGACAAAGCATATCATACAAAAAATTTAATTAAAATAAATAATGTTCGTTCGAAATTTGAATAATAATTCGTAACGATTTTCATCGTATTGAATTTCATCAAATTTAAAACACAAATAAGACAAATTGTGATATTTAATTCGTTATGATAAACTGATACTTGACATTAGGTTAATTGGAAATTTTAACAATCCTTCATTTTGCTTTTGTAATAGATTCAAAAAAAAAAAAAGAAAAAAAGTACTTCATAATATTTAAAAGGATAATTTCTTTAAATTTTGCCATGGTATACAACATTTTTGGAAGTTACAAGATACTTTTATTTTTTCATAATAAATATAAGAGTATGTCACAAATTATAAAATTAAAAATGAAATTTAAGAACATTTTTTAATTACTTTCTCAATTATCATTTTTTGATTTTATCTCTGTCATAAAAAAATGTAATAAATTACTTGAAATAAGAATAATATACAATAATTAAGGTAAAATTTTGGAATATACATTTTCTTGATAATTCCTTTTGTCATGGGATAAGATAAATTATCTTATCATTTAATAAGCTATGATTTTTATAATTAGAGAAAATATACTACACATTCTTGGATATGAGATATTAAATATATAATACATATTACATGTTCATTAAATTTGATTGAATTTGAAATTTATAAATTTATATCGTAATAATAAAAATAATTTTTTCTAATATAAATAATTTTCAGTATATAACATTCCAAAAAAAATTAATCAATTTACGGTGAGTTTTTTTATTTTTAAATTTTTTTTAAATTTTAAACACTTTTACGGAAAGATAGATTTTCTTAAGAAAAAATTATATTTAAAGTTTGACTTGAAAATTTAAAAGTTTGCACAAGTTAGTTTTTTTTTTTTTTTTTTTTTTTTTGAATACGATTACTGCCATCTGACTTCAAGTAATAGAAAACACTCCAAATATCCTTTGGGGTTTGTGATATTTTTTATTAAAAAAATAACTGAGATTTAAAGTGAGAAAAAAAATAATAAACAGGAAAAAAATATACAGATAAAAAAATTTTCACATCATATTCAGAAACAAAAATCAATATATGTATGTATTGTATATACAATAGATGTTTTTAAGAAGAAATAAAGTGCATTGAATTCAAGTGTGCATTTACTTTTCAATTGAAAAATACTTTTAAAAAATTTTCGAATGTAAAGTTATCACCAGAGAATAAAACTGATTTGAAAATGTAAACAAATTTGTTTTTTTTTTTTTTTAATTTATTTGAAATTTCTCTGAATGGATGAAATATGTTTTTATTGAAAAATCAAATGCAGCATTATATCATCATTTAGCACAATTTTTTTCAATCAATTCTTTTTATTTGTATTTTTTTATAGATAAATTTATATTGAAAGCTTTTCCATTAAAAGCATACACTTTATATTTTCACAGGCAGTTGAGATATAATATAAAATTTTAAGCAGTACACACACAATTCTGTTTTTGTTTACATAAAAGGGTGAATATTTTTTTGAAACAGATTTACAGTGTTTTATAAATAATAAAACTATAATACTCAGGTGAGTATTTATTTATTTTATGTTTAAACTGGAAGGAAATTTAAATAAAATAAAATAAGTGGAAAATAGGTAGAAAATATTTACCTAAAGGATAGAATATATATGACCTCAATTTAAGTTTTAATTTTATTAAAATCGTATTAATCATAATTCCATTACACTTCTAATGTATGCATAATTATTTCTGTGGTATGATAAGTTATAAAAGCTAGAGCATTTTTATCTTAACGTCACATAAACTCCAGTAATATATCACCTAATAATCAATAACAAAACAATCACTTTTACTCAAAAGACTAATATTCTGTTACGGAAAACAAAAACATTTAACTATAAAAACAAAACAGATGACTTGACCAAAAAAATAATGTGCCATAATGGACATTTGCTGATATGATCATCCAATACTTATGTACCTATAATAACAATAACATAATAATATGATAAATTTGATAAAACATTTATTTTATAACTTTACAAAGCATAGATGAAAGCTTTAAAATTGTTGAAAGTATTTTCATTATTAACATAAGAGGAGAGGAGGGACATCACATCAATTTAAAATCTCCCTGGATGCTTGTCAAACTCAATAATCTTCTTTTCTATGTTTTTCCGTACAGAAATCTAAATATACCATGTACATACCTATATACCTATATACACACTGGTATACATTTATGATTTTGTGTAGTATATATTACACCATTCAATTATTTCGATAAAAAAGGAAATAACAGGAAAATTAGAATTTACATTTCTTGAAGGTGAATTCATCTATTTCGAGTATGGATTTTTCTTATGTTTTCAAAATAAATGAAACTCCTTTTATTTAATGAACTCATACTCATAATTGAATAGTTGTTCACCATAACCACAGGAACAATTTTTAGTTTTAAAAAATTGAACTACAATTCTGTGGCCACATCCACAAACCACTTAAGTCTGCAAATTTATTTTCGAGAAAAATTTATTTGAATGTTTGATTTCCAAACTAAAGAAGAGTCAACATGACTTAAGCAGTTATGTTTTTGACCCATAACTATTGAAAAAAATAAGACACAACAACCCAGTTGTTGATTTAAGCGGTTTTTGGATGTGACCACAGTATTCATTTTTGATTATTTTTAAATTTTTATTCATATCTGAAATTTTTACACATAATTTTTTTTTTTTCAAAAACTAAGTATGTACCTTCACTTATTTGAAACGTTCATTACTGAAGAATTCACCCTATAGATTTTTTGCATGAACACTTTCTATAAATATTGTTTATTTAAACAAGAAAACTAATTTTGTTATTTTAATCAAAGAATAAATGAAAAAGTTTATAAAGTTTATCAAGAAAAGATAACATTCACCACATCAATAAAATATTTATTGTGCGTTAATTTAAAACATCTAAAAAGTGTATATAGTATATATAATAATGTACATACTGTAAAGATAGTTATAATCGTAATACTGTAGGAGGTTTGAGTATTCTTCATCAATGATTTAGGTGGTAACTGAGAACAGCAAACGACATGGCATTCGGTAACTCAGTGGTTAGAGCATTTCTCCGGCAAAGAAAAGGTTCCGTGGTTCGATTCCCGGCCGAGTCGAATGTCGTTTTTTTCATGTTTTTCAGTTACTACAATACATAGTGAATTTTTTCAAAAATAAAAGTGTTTCAATAGTAAATCGTTTTTTAAAAATGAATTTATTGAATTTTTTAATCGAATGTAAATAAAAATAATTTAAAAATTTTATACGAAAAATTATTTATTAAAATTTTATTACCTTGATTTTCATAGAAGAAAAACCTTGGATATTCTTACCTCTGGTTTTTTTCGGAAAATAAAATAATACTAATACATATTATATATATATGTATACGAGTATATAACGGCATTTGAATATAAAAGTTAAAAACAATATTAGTTCATATTGTTGTTAAAAACAAAAGATAAAATAGAATTAAAATAAAATCCTTATGTTTGAGATAAGTATTAAATTTCCTGTTTCCTTTGAAACAATAAACTTTTAATTTAGTGTGTAGTTTGTATTCTATTTTTACTTTTATTATTCTTTAACTTTGTATTGTATTTTCTTTACTTTCACAAAGATTTTAGATATTTAATAATTAACTTGAAGACAATTTGCAGATATGAGTTCTGTATGATTTTCATAAAAGCAAAACAACTTATGTGTATGTAAGAGATTTATGAGATATGAAAACTTTATAATTAATTTTAATTAAAAATCACAAAATTTCAAGTAATAAACTTTAAGTTTTCAAAATCTTTCTATAATGAAATATTTTCAAAGACTTCGTTTGTGGTCAATTAGTAAGGAAAAATTATTTTATAAATAAATGTAAAATTTTATGTATAATATTTTAAAAATTCCGTTTATGTAATTTAATTCTAAAAAAAACTTTCAATATTGGCAATTTTAATCGAAAACAACATTAAAACAAACAAAAAAAAAGTTTCTAAGACTTACGTATAAATTTCTTTTTTAACGAAACATTTTTCTTTTGATCCAAGTACCAATTCATTTGAAAATTGAGTATAAGTGTAAGTACTTAGGTACATAACATCACTATAGTCTGAATTTTAAGAGTTGAGGTTTTTTTGTGCATGTTTTACATGGCTTTGTGATCTTTTTTGTGTAGATATACGAAAGAAGAAACGTGTTACAACAACAAAAACGCATGTGTGTAAGTATCTTTTTTTCTGCGCATGTTTTTCTAGTATAATACGAAACCTCAACTTTTTAAATTCTGACTATAAATACACATCAACACTAACCCTGAATTTAATAATTCATATTCTAATTACTTAAAAGCTTTAGGTGCACATATGACAAAAGAAAAATTTCGAAAACTCAAGTTAACTTAAGTTAAGCCATAAAAATTTATTCGGAAAACAATTTTCTCATTTTGCTTGATGTCATTCCTTTGTTACTTTTTTTATTTTTTAAAAATTGTGACAGACAAATCATTATTTTTGGACGTTTTGATCAAACATTTTCTTATTAAAATTAAGTAAATTTTTATTGTTACATTTTTTAAACAAACTACACAATCTAGAAAATATAAAGTTGGATTTTGTTGAAATTATTTAAAAAAGTTTTTTGAGTTTTAAAGCCGTTAGAGAACATTTTCATTCTTATTTTATTTATTTCGAATTAAAACATTTATTTTGAATTTTCAACTTCCAACCAATAAAATTTGACTGTAATTTAAATATTTTTTTCTTCAAATTCTTTGACATTTCCAAGTGAGAAATTTGATTAGATGTTTTTAGAATATTTAACTTAAAGTTAACGTGACAAATGGACAAACACTTAATTGAATTAATTCATAATTTTGTTTCATATTTATCATTTACGTTAATCTACCTAAATTTACGCACACATACATTTCGGTTAATGAAAATAAAAAATATAAAACTTTCTCTTTGACTTGAAACTTTTTGAATGAAAATAAATTATGACATTATTTTTATTAGAATTTGGTCGCAGAGAAAATTTTTATTTGTTACTTTCTATAATGAGACGTGATGGCATTAATATGAATGAATAAAGATAAATAACATAACTTTTTCAAAATCATCGTTCGGTTATGGTTTAAAAATTAAGGACATTCTCAATGTTAAATAAAGTGATTCAAAATTTTTTTCTTATGGTAATTCATTAAAAATAGATAATCTCTAAGTCCCACCACAAATTTAAAGCAAGACAATTGAGATTAATCAAGTAAAGTGCTTCGTTAAATAAAAGTAATGCAAAACTTAAAATTATACACGCCACCGTACTCACCAAGCTGTCATGGTTTATGATAATCATAATTCAAATTTACCATCACAATAGTTTTTAATTATTCTGTATTACATTTTTTTTTTTCTGTTGAGAAATAAAATTTATTGATGTCAGGTCAGACAGGAAAAATTATTATTGTATTTGAACTTTCACAGGTCATCTAGAAAGTTGAGAGTACATAAATTGAGGAGAAAAATTTTCATTTAATTTTTCGAAGTGGGATGTAGTTGATAAATGTTTGATTAGAATCACAATTTGTTAACAGGAAATATAAATCCTGATAAACTGATTTTGTTATTCATTGCATATAATTTTGATTGTATCTTACTGAATCTTATCTAATGGATTAAATAAAATTCTCTACAATCTCATTTAATTGTTTATTTTCAATTTAAAAAAAAAAAGAAACAAATTTTTAAAAATATCCTTATCCGTTTTGAAAGTGTCTTATGAAAGAAGATATAGTTCCGATGTTGGTTTGTAATACAATTTGTCACTATTCACCTTTTAAAATAGCACTAAACTTTTTTTTTTTTCTTTTTTTCTTTTTTTGTAAAATCTACTTGAAAGAAAAGGTAACAATTTCACAGTAATTTATTTTTTCAAAGAACTAAATCACAAATAAATAAAAGAATAAATAAAATCAAATCAGGACATGATAAAATAAGGAATCAAATAAATATACTATGTATAAATATGTATACATATAATACTGTAAGAATAGATATTAGATAAATCTGGATATGTACATACAAACGACGTATTTGTATTTTTATTAGTTTTACAAAATAAATTTTTTTCATTAAATTTGTTTATCTTTTACTTTCCTTTATATTAAGTATATAAAAAAAAACTAAATTTGATTATTTTTATGTATTTAGGTAGTTACTGATATTAAAAGATTTTTTCTAAAGATAAATTATATATTTCCGCCTACTTTGAATGATAGTACTAATTTTTCTAAGTTTGTTTAAGAAAATACCAATTCATTCAAAAACTCTTATTAATCTTAAGTTTTTATCAAAAGTATTTAAAGTATCTTATTTGGGTTGGTAAGGTATTTAAATAGAATTCTGTTATAAAAAATGCAGAAACTTACCAAAGAATTAATTCTATAAGTCGTGAATAAATAAATATGTATGCCTTATTTTATGACTCCAATAAAAATTTTATATGCTTAGATAGCGACTTAGTATAATAACTGCATTATTTTTTTTTTAGAAAAGTAAGTAGTTCGCCTTTTAATTATTAGTCACCTTAAAAATTTGAGTTTTGAAAATGTGTAGTATTGTGAAATTCTTCCTAGAATTTCAGCCAGAGTTAGTTCCCAAGAACTAGCTATACCAACCGAACTAGCTCGTTGTAATTACATAGATAGATGAATGCCTATGACATTATGTGTTAAATTTAATTAAAAAAATACATTATCAGATAATAATAACAGAAAAACACCTTCTCTACAAGAAAATTTTGCATCTGAGATAGTTCAAAAACATAAATTCAATTAGATAAATAAATCAAAATAAAAATACAATTTTAAGTAAAAAAAAAAACAAAACCAACACTCTTTCAGTAATAAATTAGAAAAAATAAAAATGAATCAATAAAACATAAAAAATTTGATAGATATTTCAAACATAGCTATACAACAATTTTATGTAAAGAGAAAAAAAAAATTGAAACATTTTAAACATTTACTAAGGATATGAAAAATAAATAAAATAAAATAAAATATAATAAATTATATAACCAGTTTAAGGACATTTTTATAACTTTGTTGATAAAAATAAAATAAAATGAAATAGAAAATTAAGTAATAAAATTGTAGTGGTATGTGTTTGTATGATAAAATTTTCAATCAATATTAGAATTGAATAAATATTTCAGAAAAATAAGCAAAATACAACAAATACTAGAACATTATGCTGCACATTCTTATTAATAAAGAAAAAGATAAATAGGCAAATAGTATATACAAGAATAAAAAATCTAGTAAAATCTCATATTTATGAAAAAAAAATTCTCCTTTTTAACAGTCCTTGCTTTGTATATATGAATATGAATGATAACGAATTCATATTGCTCTCAGAAATTAGGATATTAATAAAAATTAAAATACACAATAGAATTACCGTTCAATTTCAATTAAATAAAGATCGAATTTACATAATTTTGGTAAATTTATTAAACAAATCATTTTTTTTTTTTTTGCATAACCATAAAATTATAAATTTCAAATTACGCAGAATTCGCGAAGGAAAATGGTTTAAATGATTTTTTTTCTAAATTAAGATTCATTATCCCTACCACACATTTAATGATAAATTTCCTTTTCTGAATTTCAATTCAACATTTTTTCCCTTTGATTAATTTTCATCAGAAAAACAAAACAAAACGAAAACGTTCTTTTTAAATAAAATTTATTTTGGAATTTCTTTATGAGTTTGAATTTAAAAAACAAACATGAAAAGATTGATTATGTATTTCTTTTGTTTTATTTTTAATTTTGTTAATTTCATCTGTGTAAGCGGGTTAAAAAAAATTAATGAACTAGAAAAATTAGTCTTTTAGAGAATTTAAAAAGAAAAGTGAGTTATTTCTTTTTGATACTTTGCGTCAGGACACGTAAGGTAAGAGCACAACCTTCAACACTGTCAAAAATTATTCCCTTTTCATTTTTGAAGATATTCAAAATAAAAAAGAATCTGATAATTATTTTAAAAAGTCAGTCTTCATATTGTTTAAATGTTTAAAAACTAAAAAAGATTATTTTCTATTTTTAAAATGAAATGTACATTATAAAAGAAATAAAGTTTTGATAAATCTGTCATAATATGTAAAATACTCACATATGCTGAATAATTCACTCTTTATGTAAGTTTTTCAAAAATATGTAGGTGAAGCCAAATGTAAAAATTTTTTCCTTTACGTGTATCAAGCGTAAAATTACGTCAAATAAAATACATACATACATAATATGTGAAAAATATATTTTTTTAAAAAAATAAATATATGTATGTAGGAATATATTATTTTATGTATGTATATACTTTATAAAAAAAAATAATAATAATAGATAATAGTGAAGTTTTCATACACATACTATACACATGTGAAAATATGTTTTTCAGGCAATATAAGTTTTTTATTATTTCTATTTTTTTTTTTAACCAATAAATATGTATATTTATCGTTTTTTTTTTTTTTGTTGAAAATTTATTTTTATACATGCATACATATGTATGTTGAATCTTTGACATAATTCTCACTACAATTTCAATATATACGAATGTTAAAAAGATAAAGGACAAAATGTTATTTTTTCCTACTATGTAAAAGCGTTTATTGACAGATAAAAACATATTGTATGAGTGTGAGTTGTAAGATCAAAAGGTAACATATTATTTTTCTTTTCAAATATTTTTATCGCAAGAATTTGTATAATGTTATAACGGTATCTAATTTAACATACAACTGAAAAATTTTTTGAAGATTTTCCCAATCGAAAATAAAAAAGATTAAACTAAAATAAAAATTTATATACATACATATGTATACGTCCGCATATATTGTGTGAAAAGTGCTGAATTTGTTGAATACACGTGTATAATATGAATTTAATTATAAATTTAACAAAAAATAAATTTATCGTAGTGAAATTGTAAATTATTTTTTATTTAATTTTTAATTAACTTAATTTTTTTAAATTGTATTCCATTTTAAATTCTTGTGTAAAATTGAAAAAGTATTTTTTTTTTAAATATTTTCCTACGTAATGACTACTTCAATAAAATTTATTAAATTATTTACCATTTCAGATTCGGTTGGAAAATATTTTTACAAATAGAACAAATTTCATATAAATATAATACAATCAGAATATGAAAAAAAACAAAACAGTTATATTTTTAAATAAACATTTAAACATATTCATAATAATTTAAAGTAATCATTAAAATTGTATTTTAATTAATACGGAACATGTTAAAGTAAAAAAAAAAAACTAAATTAGCATTTCGTTATTACTTATTTATATGAATTAATTTAACCATGCCTCAATACTTTCACAATTTTCATTTTATAAATTGAATTGAATTTTTCTTTCCAATACAATATTTATTGCGCTAGTCAATGTAATAAACCTTACAAATATGCTCTATAAATATATCTGTAAATATAAAACTACATACTTCGATTCATATTACTGTATGTGTTTGTTTATTTCAAAGAAAAAACTGTAAAATATTAAAATAAATTGTAATTATGCACACGTTTCATCAGTTAATTATTTTTAATTGAAAAAAAAAATTTGTTTTTTTCTTTCATTTCCTTAATGGTACTGTGGAAAGGATTATTTTGTGAAAAAATTAAATAAACAATTCTTTTTCATTTGTAAATTTTTTATTTCCAAGAAAAAATGCTAATTTCAATTTTAGTTTTAAATAATTTCATTGTTTTAAAAATAACCTTAGGCTTGAAAAAATTGCGCCAAAAACTTCTTTTAAACATTAAAAAAAAATTAATTAATTAAAAAACAGAAATAAATAATTTTAAATGAATTTCAATTCAAATTCTCTTATTTCAGTTTTTTTTTAATACTTTTTGTTGCTATTTGAAATTTTATTCTTTTGTATTTTTTCCTTTCTGAGTCTCCTAAAATGATTAAAATTCCAAAATATTATTTTTAAAGTAATTTAAGTAGAATCTACATTTTTAATTCTTTCTAATTTTATCTCCTCATTAGAAATTATTAAAAGGTTTTTCCTTTCATAAAAATTCATCAGGGAAAACTGAATTTATTCAACTTTACAAAAGAAAGTTATAATTAATTAACAGAACAAAAGTGTTCAAGGTATGAATATGAAAATTTTTGAAAAAAATTCAAATTGATCCTTCTTTTTTATTATTTTCTTCTAATAAAAAAATACTTTGCTGTTCCTAATTTAATCTTTTACACATTTTAACTTACACAAAAATAAATAATTTTAAATATTTTTAATAATAATAACATGTTTCGAAACAATAATAAAATAAGTATCTTTTACTCTATATAGAAAAATTTGTATGTACCTAAATTAAAAAAAAAAAAAAAACATCATTTTAGTTGATCCAAAGATTTATCAGATTGGTGTTCGATATGAAAAAACTTATAAGTTATGAAATAACACATTTAACAAAGACAAACAATTTTTTTAGTCTATTATGCAAAAATCTATACCATATTCTTGAAGCACAGATACGTATGTGCAAGTTTAGAGAGAAATTTTATAATAATATATGTATTCTTTTTCATAAATATTCACAAGGAAGCATCATCAACTAAACCCTCCATATTTCCATATATAAAATAAATACTATAATAATAAAAACACATGGAAACTCCTACTAAAATGCAATTCCTTTTTCCACACGGCATAACTAAAATATATGTTAACGTCGCGTTTTAGATATCCTATTTTGTTTTTCTTATACTTCAAGTAACTTATTCAGAAAATAAATATTTTTAGAAAAAAATAATTGAATAATACAATTCAATGAATAAGGAAATAATTCACATTTTAAACAAATCGATTTAAAATAAAGAGAAATATAAAAATGAGCTTTTTATGTAAATTTCATACACACCCATACATAATGTACAAGATACGTACATATGTATGTATATGTTTTGATTAGATTTCATCTTTTATTTAACATGATTGATTATGAAATTCTCTATTGTCTTTTCATGCTCCAAAAAATACATACATTTCAATTTGTCTAAACATAGCATGTTCAATAGAAAAAAATGTCTTATTCATTATATTAACACAAACAAAAAAAAATTCTATAAAAATAAAAACAATAAATTCATAACAACACACACATATATCAACAATGGAAAAAAATCTGGTGTTATTGATTGTAAAGAATTTCACGAGTATATACACGTATGTATCTACTTTTTTGTAATTTAAAAAAATTAATTTAAGAATTAATAGGAAATAATAATGGAGCATTGAAAAACGGTTTTATCAACAAAACTTGAATGATATTCAATATTTTAAAAAAAAAAAAAATTAATGAGACAAATTAATCAATAAGAAGATCGAAAAAGCTTTAACTTTTACGAAGCTATATCCCTACGTCATGCCCCATTAAATAAAAAACAAAAAAATATGTATGTTAATATTTATAAACCAATTTTGGAAACTGTTAAGGATAATTTCTAGAGAAAAAGTATATCAAATAGTTTTTTTCAAGTACACTGACTTACATTATAAATATATTACTAAACTAGATCATAAACTAGATCCACCATGATTATAAAGAAAACATCGTCAACTGTTCAATTTTCAAATGTTTATTTAATTTTTCAAAGTTTCAACACGTACCAACATATAATGCTAAAATTCCCAATGCTTACTTCTTTACATCTACATATGTAAAATGTACGTGATTCCCTATATCTTTTCTATAATACATTTTATCCTTAATTCGTTATTTCCTTCTACAGATACTTTATTATTGTTGGGTCTTTTGCATTAAAAAAATATTTCATACGGATAATTTTATTTCTTAAGAATTTTCACTTAACAATAATCCTTTATTAATATTTTACAAAAGATGTTTAACGAAGAAAAATGAATGCAAACTCATTATGTATCTTTTCAGTTTAACACCAAAAACCAAACGTTGTCACTTTAATTAAGTTGCTTAGTAACACACAAAAAATAATATTTTCCATTTCCAGAACGTTTGTTATTCTTTTTTTTTTTTCATTTGAAACGGTTACAAATTAATTAAACAAATTAACCTTTTTTTTGTAGATCCTATTTCTTTTGTTTTATTTAACAACAATAACTACAAAAAAAATGTAATAATGACATCCGTTTGGTGCATTTAAAATAAATAAAGAATTTTACGCTAACGTTTGCTAACTTTGAAATGAGCAAGAAAAAAAAAAAGATTATTGTTACATTTAAAACTCACTCCTGAGTCTTTTTATTGATATAACATTTTCTTTTCATTAAAAAAAAAAAAAAAAAGTTCTAAAAAAGTAATCAAAAACACATTTAAAAGTTATTCAAAATTTTATAAATTTATTATTTTTCATGGAAAAATTTAATATAATATTTTTAATTTAAGTATAAAAGTTTTTGATAAAATTAAACAGCTATTCAATTATAAATTTAACAGTAAACATAAATTTAAAAATAATTTATAGATTGTTATTGTTTTCTTTTTTTTTAGGTGTACATATAAATTTTCTAGGAATCGTTATTAAAATATCAATGGTTGTTGTTATTAAAAATTCAATTCAAAAATATGAAATATTAAAATTTCTATAAAATCTATGTGTGATTTTTTTTTTTTTTTAAATATTTATTAAAATAAATCTTTTTGCTTTTCTTATACAAATAATAAATAAAGTAGAAATCCACTTTCTAAAAATGTCATTGACATTTATGAACACACGAAATTTAATAGTATCACATTATTTATTTATTTATTTTTTTTTTGAAACGAGTATGAAATAAAAAAATATAATAAAAATAATTTCCTTTACTTTATTTCTTTTTTGATTTTTCTTCCTTCACTTTATAAACTGTTTATATACTTTTGGTTTATATGTGTCACGCGGAAAGAAATACAAAAATTTAATAAATCATAAAAAAGTCAAGGTATCCAGGATAAATTCATGTTTTCACAAAGTTATTTTTTTTCTTATTTCAACAAAATTATTAATATATTTGTTGTTTTTGTTTTTGGAATACACGAGATATAGGTACGTGTAAATGTGTATGTTTTTCTTATATTACAACATTTTTAGTCATATCATGTTGCAAAGCAAAAAAATTTCAATCAAAAATTTTACAAAAATGTCACGTTTTAATAAACTAGGATTGACTTATCACAAAAAAAAAAAAAAAATGCAATTTATTTTTCTATTGAAATCTATTTTTCTACTGAAAAAAGTATTTTTTATCTAAAAGTTTTTTTTTTTCAAGAATTTGCTACTGAAAAGAGCTTAATAAATGTATTTCATAAATTTAGGATTTTTTTTTTGGCTTAAAAATGTTTGATCATAGTAAATTTTCAGAAAAAATATAATATGAAATTTCGACTTATACCAAAGATACTATAAGAAGTATTTTATACATATACTAGAATTAAAATAGTTCATTAATCATTCGTCTTATTTACATTAAATTTTCAATTGAAAAATAATTGACGAACAAACTTTAATTTTTATAACGTAGATATTTTTCTTTTGAAAATTTATATGAAATACTTTATGATTTGTAGTTTTATTATCTTTTAAATTGAAAATATTGTTGAAAGTTTTTTAAAAACTTCATAAATGATCGAATTCGATAAATGTTTATTGTTAGAAAAATAAAAATTAAAAATTAATTATTAATTCATTGATATTTAAAACTTTATTGAACTTTATACAGTTGTTGATTTTGGCAAACAATTTACAAGAAAAGAAAAATAAAAACTTCGATACATAAAAAAGTTTTCTCGTATTTTCTACTAAAATTTTGTTTTTTCTTTCTTTTTTTAATATTCGTTAGATTGGCTTAAACTTTTCCAGTCAATTTTTTTTTTTCGACTTAAAAGTTAAAAAGTATACAACTTTAGAATGTTAAAAAGTAAAAATCTTCAACAGAATTTTAATGAAGATGTGAAAATAAAGAATAAAAGTAAATTAAAAATCAAATATTTCTAAAATATTCAATTCAACTTTTGTATTGAAATTATTTTTTTAATTTTAAAAATCTTGTATTTATTAAAAAAAAAGATAAGATCATACATGTAAAAAATTTTTAATATGATAAAATTATTTTCTATAGCTATTATTTGAGATACATATTTCAATATTTTTTCATCAATTTAATAGTTTTTTTTTTTATTTTTTACACAAAAAAATAGGTCATCTTCTAAGCAATAAAATTGCAAAAATATACATACAAAATTATTCAGCGTATTAATACATCCGTACATGGTTTAAATTTTAGTATTAAATTTAAAAAAATTACATGTAAAACCTCTTTGTAAAATATTACATCGCAAACAACATACATATTTTTGCGTTTAAGTCTGAAATAAATAACATTACGTTCATTGGTACTCATTTTGTAAATTGAATCTTTTCTAAATATAAATTTTAATAAAAATTAAATTTCATTTGAAGGTATATTGTGTGTATGTGATAAACTAGTTTTAGTAATTTGATTTGAACACACTTTAAAATTATACAATAATGTAATATAATATTCTCATGTTACAAAATTGAGAAAATTAATTCAATACATGTACATAAATGCATACAAAAAACACATGAAAATATTTGAATTAAATTGAAATACCAAAAAAATAAGAGAAGGGAAAACAAAATCCTTAATTTAACAAAACAAAAATGATGATAATTAAAAAACTTTGAGAACATGGATAAAGAATAAATGTTCAAAATAGTGTGTAAAATGATATGTAAAAAAAGATAAAAATGAAAATAAAGAGAAATCTGAACATGTAAATTAACGAGAAAAATAATTTTCAGTTTTTCTTTGAAATTTTAGAGAAACATGAGATGTACGACATTTTTTTAGTTCTCTAACATTTACTACATTTAAAATGAAGAATTTTTCAATTATGAAAAAAACGTAATTATAAGGATAAAAATAAGATGAAAAAGATTTTCAAAGTTCCAAAAGACTTTTAATTAAATTAATTTAAGTAAATGTGAACATTTTTATTAGAATGCAAATAGTTGGTTTGAAAAAACAATAACACAACAATAACAAAGTTAAATATAAAACAAAATTGTTAAAATTCAACAATACAAAACTAACAAAACAATACTCAATAATTCATCTTATAAAATGAGAAAATTCTGAATAAGAACAAATCAGAATTTTGTATTATAATTTTAAAATCCAATGCATTTTTTTTTTGAATATTCTGTTACATAGAACATTATAACTATAGATTGCAATTTCAATCTCCAAACATTCATATTTATTTCTGTGTACAATACAATATCGTTATTAACAAATTGAAATACAGTATACACAAAATATTCCAATATCAAATAAAACTAATTGAAATTCAGATCAGAAGCCTACAGGTAAACCAGAAAGGAAATGAGAAAAGATATAGAACTAAAATCGTCTACATTTACATAATGCCCTTATTTTAATATACGTTAGATTCATATACATACATACGTTCATGTATATATTCAGTTACTAATCTTCATTGCACTCTAAAAATTCTGAAATGTCCATATGATATACATTATGTTAGTAATATTCTATAACAACCCAAAACTGATAAAATGCGGTGTGAACAAACAAACGCAATACGCAATGAATTTACTAATTGATGAAAACATAATATATGTACTTTGTACTGGTATGATTGATATTATCATTCTGCAATATCCTGCAAATGATATGTTTTACACACATTCAGAACTATTATCCATGAATCTTTAGTCAAATCAGTATCTTTAACATTTATATATATAGACTGTATCATAAAAATACATTGAAGATGTAAGAAATAAAACATAAATTTTATGTACATACGTATTTGTATGTGTTACTATAATGTGCTATCATGCATCCAGACTATGAAGCAGCACATTTCTAATCCTAAGACAGTTATATACATATGTACATATGTACATTGACCCAAAATACTTCTGCAGAATAAATCTTTTTAAAAGTTAAATTAAATTTCATTCAAGATATTATTATTTATTTGAATAAGATATTTTTCTTACATAATAAATTTTAAACAAATATTCACATGAAATAAATAAATAGAAATTTATATTTACATTTTACAAAACAAGAATATCATCATCATGAATTTTATTTTTTTTCAGTTCATTTATATGTACGAGTTAATGAATATGTTATAAATACATAACATCAAGTCTGATATTTTTCCATTAATTTTCTAATGTAATTTAAAAAAAAAAAAATTAAATTTTGAAAACATTTACATTATAAATTACATATTTATATATGTTATCCTAAATTTAATAAAGGTGAATAAATATGAATATCTAATTTCGACAAACGACAAACATATATCTATAATATAAAATAACAATTTCATGCATCCTTACTTTTTTTCATCAATCAAATTTGATTAAATTTTATTTTTCTTTCGTAAATAATTTTGTTTCTTTTTCTTCAATTTTACGAAAAACAAATTCCAAAACAAAAAAATATATCTATTAGTCTAAATTGTTGATAAAATATTTGCGATGGTACTGAAGAATATACACTTTTATTAGAATTTCGTGATTAATGTTTTTTTTTTTTTTTTATTTCTATGCTAAATAAACTATGCTGAATAAACTATGTATGATCACCCAAATTTAAAAGAAAAATTAATAAATTACAAAAAATAAAAATATTTTCTTTTTAATTCTAATAAATTATTAAATTATTCATTTTAATTTACAAACAATTTCTTCATATCATACGTACCATATATGTATATTTTTCACATGTCGTACACATGACATTTATATGAATAATATTTTAATATTTTTGTTTTAGATCTGTCTCTGTGCAAATTATGTATTAAAATTAATATATTTATTAGTCAGTAATCAGTATACCAGTGTCACATTTTCTCCTTTACTTTTTGTCACTTAAAAAAGAATAAATTATGAGCATCATAGAAAAATAATTCAATTAGTGTATCACCTTATAACATGTGTTCTCAGTCGGAAACTCGAATTTTAACTAGCGATGTTCTTTTTGTTTTTTTTTTTTTTTTTTATTTGATAACGTTAATAAATTGGTAATCTTTTATATCCTTTTAATTTCGAAAAAGAAAAATAAGAAATACATACACATATCATATCATAGTTTTGAAAGTTCGAAATGTTTCAAACAAAAACCAAAAAATAAATCTAGCTGGCAACTCTACTTTTCTTTAAAAAATATACGCACAATGATCAAAATATCCTTTACACTATCAACATAATTGAGAAATTATTGTCATGCGCATTATACAATATAAAAAGCACGTGTTATTCTTGTATTCCCCAAAAAGGATTTCTACAGTTTAAAGAGATTATATTTGAAATTTTCGATAAATTATTAGATTTTTAACATCTCTTTCAGGATTATGTACTTCCAATTCAAATACAGGTGAAAAAACATATAAATCTATTATCGAATTTCAAAAAAATACTCATGATTCTTGTTTAAAATTTATTTTATTTTGTCTAAATTAAACATACAGATACAGTGTTAAAAAAAAAAAAAATAAAAAAATAAAAAGAAATATTTGAGTGCTTTGTGTCAATAAAAAATCTATATTGTGCTTAGTAGGTAAATATAAATATGTACACATGTACATACTACATACATAATAGATGTGTATGCATATTTAGAATATATCATATTTTATTAACCTTGTTTTTTTTTGGCCAATATAAAATAAATTTTATATACGCTACTTGTGAATCCCATAAATTACGCAATGTTATCAAGTTTCAATAATTTCTTCATTTCAAGAATGTAATCTCTTCAACATTACAAGTATAATTGATTGTAAAGTGTACATGGTGAATCTATTATTACTTAAAAGCAAAAAAAAAAAAAACAAGGAATTTCTTAATTCTATTATTTTGTGAAAAATAATTTTCTTCATCCGCAATATGTTTAAGATTTTTGTACAAAGTACGTATGTAAGTATATCCAACGCTTACATGTATCAAAATACAGTAACATATTTTTCCTGACACTTTGACATCTTTTCCTTGTCTTTTTTTATTAATATCTATGGAGAAATTTAAGAAAGATAATAACATAGATTCAAGGCAGATTAAGACTGAATTTTTGGATTAAAAAAAATTATGTATACTCAAGTAGTATTATTAGCTATATTTTTGAATTATATCTAGATAAACAGTAATTATTTAGGAGATATATTTGTTATCCATTTTTTGTGATTATTTTCCATTATTTATAATGGATAATAAGAACTTATTAGATAAATCTGGTATTTTAAAACTCCCATTTTAGAACTGAAACTTATAATTTATTCTATAAAATTGGAAAATTTTAAATAAATTCTAGTTTCTTATCAGGTCTTTTACTTTCTTACCATCATAATGCTGACGCAAGCATTTGCACAAAAAATTCACCAATACCAGAATAAATTAAATTTTCCTGTTTTTCTATATTCTTCATTTAATTTTATTCTATGTATTTACAGATCGAATGTAATTAAATAAGGACACTCAATATCGTTTGTTTAATCGATTATCTTTATTTATTTTTATCTTAAATTAAATATTGAAAGCTTTTTGGATTTTGAATAGATAACGTACTTTATATCTGGATCAGAAATTAAAAGCGTTTTCGTATTTGCACATTATTTCATTTTTATTTACATAAAAATTGAATATTCTTACAAAATATACAATGGTGCCTTCATGACCATATATCATTTTATATTTGTTATAAATTTAAAAAATACTTATAGTATGTACTCGTATGTATATGAAGAAAAAAAAAGTAAAAGAAATTTTTAAAATGGTGTTTCAATTATATAGCTCTTGGTTTATATCACTGAAATATGGAGGAAATGTTGCAGTCACCTTATGAGAGTACATTGAAATATTGTCATATTTTTTTAAAAAAGCTCTTACATTGTGGAACACTCTTTCATCTTAAGTGTTTCTCTCTGCTGAAGTTCAAATGGGGCATTCATCGAAATTTTCCTTGTTTGTCTTAATAACTTCCTCCATCCACTTCTTCTCCCGTTAATTATAATTGCAGTAAAGTTATATACCAATGTTGGGGCTCATAATTAAATTAAAAAATAAAAAAAATGAATCATTTTTAAAACTTTAAAACATTGCAGAATGTCATTAAAAGTTTATTAAAATTTATATTTTCAAACGTTTTATTAGAAAGAGTATTAATTAGTGGAATATTACATTCGTTTTCCATTTTAAATAACATGCTATGTGAATATGCAGATGTACAAAATATCTTCAATTTTTTAAAGAAATCTTTTTGCCATAAAAAAAAACTATAAAGAATAATTTTTTTAAAAATAATTTTTTTTTTATCCATGTATTTTATCTGATACTTTTTCCAACTAACCATAACTATAAAAATGATAAAAAGAACTTATTTTCATACTTAAAAAAAAGGATTTCTGAAAGGATTTTCTTATCAATGCAATGCAATAAAAATAACATCTGAATCTAACAGAAATAAATATCATCAGATATTTAAAATGCACATTTTTATTAAAGATAAAATATTTTTGAATTATTTATAATTTTCATGTATCACAAAAATTTTGAAGCTTCTACATATAAAATTTATTCAGTTAAAATAATAATGTGTTTTTTTTTATATATAATTTTCCATTACATCTTACATTAGTAGATTCATAATAAAATACAATTATAAAATAAAAAAGATATTTTGTTCTTTTGCAACAAAATAACATCCAGTTAAACATATTTCATTGAAATCTGCATATTATTATTTTCTATAAATTTCATGTAAATTCGTTTTATATTTGTTTGTTACATTACATATAGAATAATTTATGTATATGTATATACATACATACCTATACGTATCTTATTTATTGTTACCCATACAAAAGTGTGTTTCAGTTAGAGCAAAATATTGAAATTTTTATACAATATTTTTTGAATAATCATTGAAAAAATAAAAGTCGTATTTGAATAAGAAAATAAAAAAAAAGTAAAAATAAAATTTCCACTTGCCCAATTTTTATCAGCAAGAAGGATTTCAATCCGAAAACGCAGTTTGCCAGTCAAATTGTAACTCACTAAATAAGAAATTAGACCAACATATGTATATGATTTTAAATACAAAGATATTATAACGTTTGTATTTGCAAGAACTATTCTATAAATCTAGAATACATTCTATGATAAAAACTATATATAGTATGTATATGTAAAAAATCTACATATATACATACATACATACATATATACATATCTGTTGTCGTATGTCTAGTAATAAAATTATAACATTAAATTCAGAACTGTCTTTAAATATTTTTAATAATAAAATCACATACAATAAATTTTTTATAAAATGCGATTTACATATTTTTGTATTTAATTTGTACTTTTAATCAAATTAAATATTATTATTTTGTATTATTTTATTTACAATTGCAAATTTGTTTAAATTTATTTGCATACATGAATGAATTTTGTAATTATTATTTTTATTTTTAAAAAATAAAAATAAAATATATAAAACAGAAAAGAGTTTTATGTTTGTATACATAAACATACATATGTATTATTTATTGGACATTTATTTTGTAAACTATGTAATTTCATTTTTCACATAAATAAATAAAAACTAATTTTAAATATTTTCTGATCACATATTTTAACTTAATTTAATTTAATTTTATTTTTTTTTTCCAATAATATGTAGTTTTTTTTTTCCTTTTATTATACTTTGTTTTGCGAATATGTAAAAAAACAAAACAAAAATTTTGAATATTTTTAAAGAAATTTAAAATTTGTTTTTGTCAATAGAATTTAAATTGAGCAAAATATACGAATATTATCTTCTCATTTAAATTCAATTATGTTTTAAAATTTTATTATAAAAATAATATTAAATTTTATGATCTGTCAATTAAACAAAACTGAATCCCTTAATATATCCTTTGTGAAAAAGAAAACCTTTTATTTATTATACTAAATCTGTTGGGTAATTTTTTAAATACCTTAATATTTCTTAAGATATTTAAATATAATCACTAAATTTCTTTAAACATATACACACATAATTTAGACAATACATCTATAAATTGTTTCAAAATTTCACACAAATTCCATATATTAAAATATTTTTCAAAATCCCATTTAAATGTTACAGTAAGCTGATTAAGATAATTTTAATTCTGAAAACATAAATTATTCGTAAATAAATTTTGATTGATAATGAAAAAAATGTAAGAATATTTAAATTAACTCTTTCAAAAACAAAATATCCTTTTTAACCTTCAAATATATTGTATTTCAACGATTTAACAAATACTAAAATTTTCAAATTCTCCTGTAATATTTATATTTTGTATACATGTACCTACGTACATATTACATATTATGATGATTGTATGTACCTCAATAAATTTTAAATTTAGAGTTCATCAAATGCGTGAATTTTCAAATTTTTCACATATAAATTTATTAAACACATATGAAGACACCAGTGTGTTACAAAAAGATAATAGAATTATATGAAATTTTAACAGAAATATAATCTTTTCACATTTATCAAATATATTTAGTCATTTTTGTTGATTTAAATTTAATTTAAATTCATATTTTCTTTTTATAACACAATATATAATATACATTATGTGTAATTTTGTTTTTTCTGTTATAAGTATACATATTATTGATCATTGTAAAATTTTTATTTGTTATAATAGTAAATAGTATATTGGTATAAGTTTTTATATAGATTCAAAAAATAAACAAATGTCAATTTTAATACTTGAATTATTAATATCTTTCTCTATAAGAAACTTTATCGTAGAAACTGAAAAGCAAAATGACATAATAAAATTTAATATCTTTTCGACATTAGAACAAGACTGTAAAACATCTCGAATAAGAAATTTCTTTTATGTGTATAGAGAAAAAAAAAAAGGATTTTCTTGTGTCGTTTTAGTTTATAAATATGATTTTGTAGTCACAATTGATTAATTGAAAAGATATTTAAGAATTACATGCTGCTATAATTATTATTTTTATAAATTCTATGTTTTCTCTTTTTTTTTTTTTTCATACAGTCCACGATATTCGATTTTTATAAAGAATAAAAAGTTAATTAAAAACATCAAACTTATTTAAAAATAAGAAAAGAAGACAAATATCCATTTTTTTCCATTATTTTTTTTTTACCTTGAGTAAAAAATAATTACTCCATTTTCTGTGACATTGCATTGAAAAAAAAACTTATATATAAATCAATAGTAAGGATTCTATGATTTTTAATAACCAAAGTGTCTAAAGGAAAATGTATCATGGAAATCTTCAATGAACAATTTTTTCTCAATGAAATTCCTATTTCACTTTCAATAAAAAATTGTGTAAACACAAAATTCTCAGATGTACATTTCTTCCTTTTTATAATTTCTCTACGAAACCAAAAACTTGTTTTTCATGTTTTCACATTGTTTTTTAAAAAAAATAATATTTATAAATAAATTTCTAATTATGTTTATTGTTTAATAATTTATCATCAATCAATCTTCATTATGAATAAAGAAAATTTGTTCTATTAAAATATAATTATTTATTTGCAAGGCATAATTTATAATTTTTTCTAAACAATATTCAGGTGCCCTTTCAATTGTAATTTTTTTATTATTTTATTTTAATCTGTTTTAATTAATCTGAATGGTGTGTGAATAAATGTAGTTTGATTATTTATGACATTTTAAATAGGCTTATTTGAAGTCCTTTAAAAGGCTTTTATATATTTCATGTATCAAAGAGGACAAAAATACACACCGCATTTAAAGCAATCGCTTGTACTCAAGTACCAAGACTAAACAATAAAGTACCATAAAAAAAAATCATTAGAAATATTGAATCACTTTGAGAGTGTCCTTCATTTTTAAACCAAAACAGTACAATAACTCGAAAAAAGTTGTGTTGTTTTTATCTTTATTTATTCATTTTCTTATGCCATCACGTCTCATTGTAGAAATTAAGAAATAAAAATTTTCTCTGCGACCAAATTCTAATAAAAATAATGTCATAATTTATTTTCATTCAAAAAGTTTCAAGTCATAGAGAAAGTTTTATATTTTTTATTTTCATTAACCGAAAAAGTATGTGTGCGGAAATTTAGCTAGATTAACATAAATGATAAATATGAAACAAAATTATGAATTAATTCAATTAAGTGTCTGTCCATTTGTCACGTTAACTTTAAGTTAAATACTCTAAAAACATCTAATCAAATTTCTCACTTGGAAATGTCAAAGAATTTGAAGAAAAAAATATTTAAATTACAGTCAAATTTTATTGGTTGGAAATTTAAAATTCAAAACAAATTTTTTAATTCGAAATACCCTTAATATTTGAGAATCATAAACACACAATAAAATTAGAAACAAAATTTCCTTTAAAATTCACAAAACTTTTATAATTAATTTCAACAAATTTTTTTTTCATTCCAAAATATGTAGGTTGTTTGAATACTTTAAACCTAAAAATTCATTCAACTTCCTCAGGGAGAAATTAATTTAATAACAACTCAAGCAAGAAAATGTTATTTGGTATTTGTAAAAGTTTAAAGTTTTATTACAATTTTTCAAAAATAAATTTTCCAAAAATAAAGAAAAAGTAACAAGAAAAACAACATCAAATCAAACAAAATAAGATAATGATTTTTCAAATAAATTCTTATGACTGTCTCTTTTTATCTTTCTGTGGTACAGCAGCTTATCGTAATTCAAGACCTACCCAAGTTTACTTGAGATTTTGAAATTATTTTTTTGCTATACATGCACTTACAGTTTTAAGTTAAATGCGAAGCACTGAATTTGTTTGGTGAAGAACATAGTTGAGGAAATTCGGGTGGATTTGAACCCGAAATATTTAGAAATCAGCATTCTATCACTTTAATTCGATAAAATAGCATTTTAAATTTTAAGGAAAGTTCTTGAATTTTACATAAGAAATTAATACGAAATTCTCTGCAATTAAAACAAATAAATAAATTTACATTAAATTACATACTATCCTGTTTGAGATATTTTAAATACCTTTGACAAACTTAAATAATTTCATTCATTCACCAGAAATAACAATTCTTAGTTTTATAATTTTAAAATTAAATTAAAATAAGTTTAATATCAACAAATTCATTGCCATATTTTGTATGCTTTATACTTTAATTATGCTGCGTGTTAACACAGAATCTAAAAATATTCTATGATATTTGGTTAATTATTTTGTTTTTTCTTAAAAATATTTGTCATTTCTACAATTTTATTCAATACAATTATAAATTTCTAAAATAATTCCACCCCTTTTTTATTTATATTTCGTTTGTTTTACATTTTATATTTACCCTTGAAACTCTTGAAGATTTTTTTCTCCTAAGTATCTAATTAAATCTCAAAGATGAAAATATATTATGTTGTATCTTTAAATTTACACAACATTTTAATCTTTTACAATAGCGTATACAAAAAAAAAAAAAAAAAACTAATGTTTCCTTAAAATTTCGATTTAAGCATGACTAATTCTTTTTTTACACAGGAGATTAAAAATTTAATGAAAATATATTTTTTTCGAATGATTTAATTAATTCATTTGATAAGGAATAGAAAATATACATACCTTATGTTTTTTTCATTAATCAAGCTAATTATTTCAATTATCTAAAGTATCTTTAATATAAAAATGTTTATACATACTTTCATCATGAGAATTTATGATAAAATGAGTTTAATTGAATTTTTTTTTTACTAGAATTTAAGGTAAACAATTATTTTTTCTAATATAAGTAAGAATATTTGTCTAGTAAGAATTTTAAATATTTTTCAATAAACTTGAAAATACTAAAAAATTTCTAAAAGTATCTTGTTTTAATTAAATAGCGAAAACACGTGCATATATGTAATTTTCGTTACTTATCGCTGATTTGTAATATACTGTAGAAAAATAGCGTCATTTCACGTGTTTCCCAATTTTGCTTCGAGTATTTAAACACTAAAAATGGTAATTATGTGGAAAAAAATATTTTCAATTAACAAAATCTAATTAAACATAATAATTAATCATTTAAATTAAACTAACAAGAATACCACATTTATTATTGTAAACGTGACAGAATGTATTCAAACAGAAAATATTAAAAATTTTTAGATTATCCATTTTAAGTTTCACGTTTTAATTACTATCTAAAATTAAAGTTATATAAAATTTAATTAAGAAATGAAAAGACTTTTTTTATTTAATTTCCTTTTACGTATATTTATGTAAACATATCTATATTTGGACTCGCTTCCATGTTACGTATATGTTGAACATCACACCATGCATACGTTTAGTCCACCTTAATTGATAGGTAATGTTTATAGGTCTGGTGTTTAAGTGTTTAGGTCTTTTTAGAGAATAAAAAAATGATATCAATACAAAGGACCAAGTAAAATTCACAGTTGTAATTTTGAGCTATTTAGTTATTTTTAACAAAAGATATTCTTTTTATCGGTAAACTTGTCATCCTCACTTTAGATAAACTTAACCTATGTTCTGAATAACTTCTATTTCAACATAAGGATAGCACAAAAGTACAGTTTTGTATAAAAAGGTTAACAATTAAAATGCGAAAAAACCATTTTTATTTTTAAATATTGATTTTTGAACATAAAAACACTTTTGAAACTCATTTAAATTTCCATAATCTATAATATAAAATATTCACAACTAATATAATCGTTTGGAAAATTAGTAAAGCATGAAAAAGGATATTTATTGCTCTTTAAATTGAATTTACACATGCGGTTTTCCTTTGTAAAACGTATATATATATGAATATGTTACTGATCAAAATATCTATATTTTAACAATATTATATACGAGTATTTTTTTTTTACCTTGCTTTCAGAAAGATGTGTAAATCTTGTATGTAAGTATGTTGTATTGTATTTTATATGCCTCTTAAACATACATACATACGTATAATAAATTATTTTATGTTTCAATAATTTCTGTATTTAGAAAGTATATTTTCTTTATTTAGAATGTATATCTTTAAAACTAAAGGAATTAATTTATTATAAGTGTTACACACGATGTTTTTAAATGTACCAAATCAATAGTAATAAAACTTATTAGTTTTTTTTTTTTTTTTTTTTCTTTAAATATTAAAAAAATGATATTGATAATTTAGAAAAATCTTCAAAAATCACATTTGAAAATTACAAAGAATATGTATATATTATTTGATCATAGATTCTTTATTTTAATATTTGATTACAAGATTGAATGAAACATCAAAGATTGATTTAAATGAATTCAATCATATTTCACTTTCTGTATAAATCAAATATATTAAAATCAACACGTAAAAGTATTCAATTAATTTTTCATTTTTTTTTTTTGCATTATATGTATTTTCACCATAAAAACCATAGAAGCAACTACTTTTGTCTAACAAAAGATACAATTTATATCACACTCATTTCTATTTTATATGTACTCCAATAATTGAATATCATTTCTAAATAGCTTTCATTTCCTCTTTCTAATCGTATTTATTCATACCAAACAATATTCTGTATTTACACATAATAAATCACAAATACATATATTGAAATAATATATATGTACTCTATTTGCAATTAGTGCAAATGAAAAATTAAAAAGAAATAAAAACAGGAAAAAAAAAATAAAAAAACATATGACTCACATATATTTATTTTTGAAAATTAAAATGTTGATTAAAATCAAAATAAATCTACTTTTATGAATTTATATTTTTATATTTTTTAATTAGAAATTGAATACAGATAAATTTTTACAAAATTAATTAAAATTTGAAATTCTATGTATTATCTTATTTTTGAAATAGAATATTGTACAAACTTTACCAGAATATAATTTGTTTTTGTTTTTTATTTATTATTCAGAAAAAACAGATATTGATGGAAAATATTTAGATTCAACGATTACAGATTTTCATTTTAATTTATTCTAGAATTCTTAAGCTTATGTGTTGGCTATCTATCTACTAAGTATATATTTCCATTTTTGGAATACATTCATCATATACAATGAAAATTAGGAAAACTAATTAATATAATGCTTACACTAAATATTGCTGTACATATAAACAAATAAAAATAAAAAGTCGGTATTTATCTTAATTAAAAAGAATCTTTTATATACATATTTGTTTTGAGAATTTGTTAGATTTATTTTACCATATAGATTTCAAATTTGTTCGGATTTCTCATATATGTACATATAATTAATGACTTTACTTTTAGTTGTTTTTATTTTCTTTACTTTGAATATGTGTGGTAAAATTTTCTATTCGAATTTAACAAGATATTCCTGTTTAAATCTCTTCTTGTTTTCTGTTTTATTATAAAAAATTTTATTAACAGGTGTGCTTAGGAAAAGTAATTACATTCACATATTCATTATTACAAAGATAAAGGATTCATATATACTCATCGGTCAAAAGTTTGTGTATCTAAAATTAATTCTTTACCATAAAAGCAAAACATTACTTTAACGATATTGAAAAAGTTTTTATTGAAAATCATTTTGTACTTACTTTAAATCTTATTTATCTTATTACATCTATTTGAAAAGAAAATAATTCAAATAAATTTGAACAACAAATACGCAATGTTTAAGTAAATTTTAACATAATATTCCCATAGAGGATATGTTCCAGATGTTTGTAAAAGTAAAATTTTGGAAAATTGTGAAAGTTTTCAAGGATTTTTAAATTTTTCATTCCACTATTTTGTATATGTTTACTCGTATTGTTTATTCATTCATTTTCTTGGAATTTTTGATTATCACATTGATTTTATTTCTAAGACAAAACATTTTTCCAGTCACCATGCAATGTTGGATTAATAAAGCATAAATAGCACAAAAGATCAGAAGTATATAGATACTGCTTTTGTCTAGAGACTGATTTATTTGTCATGCTTTTAGATAATGTTGTTTATTTAGGTCAAAGAAAATCTCATCATCGATCCTTTATAAAGTACATGAGTTCATACATACATACCTATACTGATTAATCTCTCATTCCATTTCACGAATTTCAATTGTGAGACGAAAATTTATAATATTTTCCATACCGTTTGATATTACATACACAGAATATATAAATTATTTCTGTGAAAATGTGAAAGTTACACAAACTTGAAATTTTCGTATTATTATGAATTTTTAAATTTTAAACAAGATAAAAATTAACAATTAATTATGTAATACATAATATCCTTTTTGTTCCACATGAAAGTATGAATAATTCTAAAAACATACTAAAAAAGAGTTAGGATAATTAATATATTATTTATCATAATTTATCTTTCTAAATATATTAATAAAGTTTTTTATTTTAATAATAAAAAATGATGTGAATATACATTCAGTAAGAGAACTACTTGAAATTATTTAATAATCATCAATATACTAATTTTTTTTTCACCCACAAATAAATCCCACCGGATGCAACATAAGTTTGCCAACACTTGATCTAGTCCTCTGAAGACACTTTTTAAACGTTGAAGTTAATAACTTGATTTTAGGAAAATAGAAAAAAGTTACAAAAAACCATATCCGGAAAATCGAATGATTGATTGATTGATGATATTCAATGAGTTTTTAAACGAGGGTTCATTTGGGGGAGGAGAAGGAATTTCAGAATGCTCTTAACACAACTAATGTAAGCGCCTGCTGTGGACGAGATGAATGATGAAGCACACACACTTATTAATTCAATAAATTATTTTATTGTTTAAGCTTTTTTGTATTTTCAAACAAAATTATTTGTAATAAATTAAATTTATGTATCATAAATCCGTTAAAAAAAGTATAAAATTCTTAAAATGCATTATCCACTCATTTTATTCTACACCAAAGAGAATAAAATTCGAAAAAAAAAATGTAGGTATAACAAAACAATTTAAAAAATTATTTTAATTAAAATTTTATTTTATGATCCTTGAATTCATAAAACAAAAGAATAATCCACCTTTTGTGATAAAATTTTTCACATATGTATGTACACATGTATGTACATAAATTTAACTTGTCATCATACAACACATACGAGAACATATGTACAATTTTCACATAATAATCAGTGTACTTGACAAAAGGAATAAAAATCTCGATATTCATTAAAAAAAATGATTATGTGATGATTTATTTAAAAGAATTCACACACATATGTAAATAGGTATAATAAAAGTTCATGTGAGAATGAAAACAAAAAAACATCTCAATAATAAAAAAAAAAAAAAGATTAAAAAGCAATTGGAAAAAAGTCCTAGTAATGTTCATGCAGAGAAAAAGTAATAAAAAAGCATATGTATGTTTTTTGTTGTTACTATGAAAAATTACGATAAGGTTGTGTGGTTCTTGCTAAATGAACTGAAACGTAGAATAACTTCTTGACATTTCATGCAAACACTAACGGCAATTTCATTTCATTAATCTTTTAAAAGCAATATAATTTTCAAATGAAGATATAGGGAGACTTTTCACATGTCCTCCCACATTCAATATTGATAAATTAAAAATACTTTTAATTTCTTAAATGGATTTTTTTAAACATTGTATGAACATACATACATGCTGAAAAATGAAATGTTACCTCAGTAGCGTTTTATTTGAACAGATTTTAATTACATACACATGAATATGACAAAAAAATATAAAAGAATTGATTGTGATTTTACACGTTTTTTCGATTAATCATTTTTAATTAAACAACATTTCTTTATGAATGAAAAATAATACATGATTTTTTAAGGTAAACAAGTTTCGTGATACTCATTTTTTTACAAAAACAAAGTATGTATTATTTTCATGATAAATGAGGAATGGTAAATTTTATGTATATAAAAAATACATAAATTCAATACCGAAACATGATCAAAATATTCAACGTGCAGTTATTTTTTTTAAAAAGAAATGCAAAAACAACAACAAAAAAACAAAATTAAATTAAATTTGAATTTAAAAAATCTAAAAAAAAACAGTCGTGAATTCTTTTAGCTTTTATAACTAAAAGAATTTTCTGTGATATGATAAATTATAATTTTTGTTTTTTTTTTTGTTTTAACGAATTTGTATTTTCACATATCTTTAGAAATATTCGTTTTCCATGATATAAACATGATATTTATATAATTTTAATTTTTCCACTGACATATTATTAATAAGTTTTATAAAAATATTATTGAAAAATCCTTTTTCCTTTGTGAAAAAATAAAAAAGGTGTATATTATTCATATTTCATTTACTTATGACTGAATTTAAGTTTATTTTACCAAAAAAGGAATATTATTTTCTACAGGAATTTCTACGAAATTATTTTTCAAGGATTTTTTCTATGTATGAAGTTACTTCATTATTTAATTCATTGAATAATTTAAAATAATCCGAGTCCGAATTTCTAAAAAATTTAACTCTTAAAAATATTTTGAGAAAAATGCTTCTTAAATGATAATGCACACATATTTTCATTTTTAGATACCTAATATATGTATATGCGTAATAAGACCATATAGAATTATTTAAAAACGTAAATTTATTCAGACAATAAAATCAAAAATGTGTAAACAATTCCTCATCAACTTTTAAATTCTAAATTATTCTTCATTTATTTGAAAATGCTCATACATGTGACAGATTTAAAAAAAAAAAAAAAAGTAAACAAACCAAATTGCTGTAACTTTATCCATGAATAATTTTTTTTCTATTATTATACAAAAAAAAAAAAAAGTAAAAAATAAAATATATATACTGACACATAATAAATAAAATAGAAATAAAATGTATATGTGTGTTGAATATAAATCTGTATGCGGAATTTTACAATATAACAATGAAAAAATTACGAAATAACTTATGTATAAGGGGCGTAAAAAATGGGCTTTACTGTATATTAATTTTTTATTATGGTATCGATGAAAAATAATGTTTCAATCCGGTGGCCTATATTCTTATTTATTGTGTCCTATTTTAAAACAAATGATTGATATATTTATTTTAGGAGATAGGGTAATCTATTAAGTAATCGGCACTCTCAAGAAATACAACTTTCATTTGCTTTTCTAATATATACGATTATATGCAAAAGCTCGAATATTTTACTATATTTTTCAGTGTTTCAAAAAGAAAAAAATGTATCTCAGTTACCGGCAAGAAGGCGATAATACTAAATGGTAAATTTTACAAGTTGATTGCCGTCATAGTTGAAAATATTATTTAAGTGCAAAAAACTCTTAAAATCACTTTTTTTGTTGAATTTCAGTGGTTATTAGTCCAATAAACTAAATTTTTAATAAAATACTTCTAAGACGTAGAAGAGGTACTGATTATCTCCGTGGCTTTCCCTTATTTATTTATTTTTTTCAAATTTTGTACAGTTGAAACTAAAATTAAGATATTTTCTCAAAACATTTGTAAAAACTAATGCATAGATAATCATACGAGGCTACATATATGTATATAGAATATAATTCGTAGAAAAAAAAAAGGTAATATTCATTGAAATAATTTAATAATAAAAAACAATCAAAGTAAGTGTGCTCATGAGATATCAGATTTATTTTAATGGAAAATAGGTGATAAATAAATATATAAAATGTAATAAAAATAAAAATATAAAAAAACACAAAACAAAAGTGTACATGTAATACAGAAAAGTACATACATGAAATTTAAAAACAAAGGGAAAAATTCTAATTTCATTTTTCATTATTTATGGAAATACATATTTTTAGATATATCATTTTTATATTTCAATAAAAGTTTTTTAAAAACACTGACAATATAAATATTTTGCATGTCTGTTTAAAAAGATTAAATATTTTTAAGTACAAAAACATCGTATACATAAAATTTTCAAAATATTTTGAACAAAAAAGATAAATCTAATGTTACGATATTAATTTCCGAAGGAAATTGTAAATCAATGACATTCAAGAATTTTTGAAAATTTCTTTAATATTTTAAATCTCAATTCAACAACAAAGAAGAAGCATGTACATACATACATATGTATGTATTTTATGTATTGTATTTTTAAATCTGTATGATGTTACAATTTTATTGTAAATATCGATCTAATTTTGCTATCAAAATCACAATAACTGTTGATTGTGCTGTTATTCAGAATATTTCTGTTCAATTTGAAAATAAAATTGAAACAATATTGCAAGTTCATCAAGATTTTATTCAATTTCAATTTCTATTGAGTACGGAAATGACTGCAAAAATCGATTTAAAATCCAAAGACTTTAAATTACTTTAAAATTAAATTTTCTAACGAACAATGTTAAATTTAAATGTCTTTCGATACACTAAAGATTATTTTGTCTATACAAACAATAAATTATTATTAAATTCTATTCCACGAATTTTGATAATGGAGAGAATGTAACATGAATAGATACTATTTTTCATACTCTTTAAATTCTAAAAAGCTGAAAATTTTCAAGATGAAGGTTATATTTATGATGCAAGAATGATAATGTAATTTTCATGTGTTTATTTTGGGTCAGCTTGAAGTATGTATGTACATATGTATGTATATTAATAAAACAAATCTCCCACACGTTTTAAAGTTTTTAATTTATATTTGCTCGTATATGATATAAAATAGTGGATGTAGCCATTATTTAAATTGTTAAAACAAATTAAATTTTCCATAACTTTAAACAAAAACAATGTATCAAAAAAATTCATTTTAGATTTTAAAGGTACTTTATATTTTATCTTGATGTATCTTCCTTTTTCGTACTTGAAAACACAAATACATATTAGTATATGCTTTAATAAATTTTTGACCTTTTTCTAGATTAATGTTTATTATCCTTTCACTTTTATTTTTATTATCATACTTTTAAAATTGTTCTTTAAAAATTATTTCGACAATTAAAAAAATAAACGTAGAATTAAACTTGAAACAAAATAATGACTACAAACGATGAACGACGGACTATCGACCACAAAATCGCTTATCGAAATTTATAAAACAGTGTTTTCTTATGAAATTGCTCACAACTGTGACTATCAGCGACATCTATTTTTGCAAGTGGTCGAATAAGAACTAATTTTTAATTCTATAGCTGGGATCAAGATTTCCCTGAGGATTTCCATATATGTACATATTTTTAATTTTGAATATTGCAAATACCTATGTATGTGTAGCTGTGTTGCCCTAATTATGTTTAATATTTCGAGTCAGAAAAAATCGCTGGCAAATTTGTGATCGGTAGCCTGTATTCAAAGTTTTATTTCAAATTTCATTTCATTTCAATGTTACACCATTTTTTTTTAATGAAAATTACTTTGAGGAATAATGAATTATAGTGCAAACAATATAGTATATTTTGTTTTGTAAACGATAGACTTCTAGCATAAAAAATTATACTTTAATGGAATTTACTACAACAATTTATTCATTTGTACAAATATTGCTTTTAAATAAAAGTTTTATGTATAAATTGAATTTTTTCTTCCGAAATAATATTATTCTTTGACTATTTATTTTGTGTAATAGGAAAAATATAACAAAGTTTCCTTTATATCGAACAATTTCAAATGATTTTCAAAAATTCTGAATAGAGATAACTTTATTTCACAAACTGTCAGAGATTTTTTTGTTTTTAGTTTTCATTATTCCGAATCCTTTTTATAATAGTGCTAGAAAGATACAAAAAAGAAATTTTCATTGTTATTACTTTAAATAATACATAGTTGAAAATTTTCATATACATATTGTAGTAACTGAAAAACATGAAAAAACGACATTCGACTCGGCCGGGAATCGAACCACGGAACCTTTTCTTTGCCGGAGAAATGCTCTAACCATTGAGCTACCGAATGCCATGTCGTTTGCTGTTCTCAGTTACCACCTAAATCATTGATGAAGAATACTCAAACCTCCTACAATATGTACATATGTACTTTATACACCTTTGTTAAATTTTCCTACTTCAAAGGACTCTCCTATTCAATCATAAAAGATTCAATATTGAACTGAAAATTTACATACGTCAAAATACATTATATTGTACAGAAAAAAAAGCAAAGGATACAAAAAAAAAAAACTTATTATTGCTTTGTAAAAGTTACTACGTTTTTTAAAATTATTTTATTTGAATTAAAATTCACATAAAAGAAAATCCGAATTGTTTACTTTTAAAAAAAAAATTAACGAAACAGAAAAACAATTTAAACAAATGAAAATAATATTTTTACGTAAAATATTTTATATTTCAGTTTGCTTCTCTCAGATATTAATATTTTTATAATTAAATGTTTTTTAATTAAAATATTCAATTAATTTAAAATTGCTAAAACTTGATATTCCTAATCTTGTATCTAATTGTGGAATTCAAGAGATTTGATATTAATTTATTACAAAATGATTTTATCTCATTTATCATTCACATACATATGTATGTACTTGCATTGACAAATTAACCTAATCTTCTTATCATTAATTTTATTTATTTTTAGATATACATTTAATGGGAAATATTTTTCAATTTGTTTTATTTTTTATTTTTTTTAATCTTAAGCAGCAAATATTTTATCAATCAATAAAAAAAAAAATTATCATTCTTCATTCAAATTTTACATTAATCATTCATGTTTGAGAAAATAAATAAAAAATGGTCAAAATTTGATCATTTCAATACAAAGAATACAAGAATACTTTATCTTGATAACTGGTTAAAACTTTTCTTTATCATCATCATATTTTTGATTAAAAAAAAATATTAGTTTAAAGCGTATAAATTAATTTTTTTTATCAATATAAAGCCCTCATTTTCAGTTTAAAATACACGTATTTTTAAAGGACGAATAAAACTCAGTTGAAATTATAAATAATTATTTTATGAGAAATAATGAAGAAATATTTAAGTTAATTTTCTACAATGTAATAAAGAGCTTCAAAATGATTAATTATGATAAATAGTAGTTACTTTATTACTTATTTACTCCATGACGTTAAACCTACAACACGTCTAGACAATCTTGGCCTCCCAAAATAAATATCAGTTAATTTTCATAAATAGTATTAACACACGTGACTTTTACTTAATAACATTCCAACATTACATACACATAAAAGGATTTATTATGCAGACATTTTAAATAACCTTAATAATTTCAATATAATTATCTTATTTTACAATATTTTACGTATAAAATTCAAGAAAATTGAAGAAAAAAGGAAAAAAATTATTTAAAAAATCCTGAAATTTAAATATTTTATATGATAAACATGGATAGACGCGTAGACTAGAACTAAATAAACAAAATTGAACTGTAAAGTTTTTATAAAATGTGATTTTTATATAAAGCACCATCAAAAATTATTTGTAAAACACCATCATACTTGTACAAAAGTACACAGACAACACATAATCTTTTGAATATAGAATAAACAAAAAAAAAAAACATACATAACCCTTTTTTTATAAATACAGACGATTTTTTCTAAATTCTACATAAATTTTATTGATTCTATTTATTAAAGTCAAAAATAAACTATCTTTTGTGTTTTTTTTCAGAATAAAATTATGTTAATAAACTGTACAATCCATTAATTCTTGAAAAATTTTTGTTAAAATTCTAAATGAAATTGTCTTTGTTAGATTTAATGTGATTATAAATTTACCCTTTTTGTTTTTCTCTAATAAATTTTATTTTAACATCAATATTTTCATTTTCCCTAGACGTTAAAAATGTGGCATATATACGAGTACATATTTCTTATATTCATGATTATTATCATTTAACTTCAAAAATTAAAATATTCTATATAAAAGATATTTTAATTTACGTGCTATGTTATGTCTTTATAATATAAAAATAAACAATACGAGAAAGATATTTATAATAAATTTACTGGCTTGGGGCATGAACAATCACTTAAAATATTATTGTATTAAACTCATTGTGAATTTGACTTATGTACTAATGTTATTAAAATATCAAAAATCAATGATTCCATTGTTAATCGTACTTTATGGACTTAAACAATAATTTTTGTGTATTTCACAATAACGCAATGGTTTTCTTTTATTTAATTTGTAATTTATTTAAAATGTTAATCCTCCTATCAAGAATCCTCCATTTTAAATCAACTATTTTTGAAATTAAGTCAATAGAATTTAAATCGCTCGCCATGTACTTTCTTTTTACTTATTTTGTATACATAGTAGGCATTTCAGGCAAATATCTCAGGCATTGCTTAAGGAAATCAATATGTGAAAATATTTTATGCCAAAAATCTATTTCTTTCTATATAACCTTTCAACAATTTATCAAACAATATAATTTATCTTTCATAACATAAAGGTATTTATTCTGGTACACCATGTGTGTATTAAAGTCTAAAAGAAAACCAAATTTTATAAATTATCTAAAAATTATATAAAAAAATGAAAACAATTTAAAATTATTATCAACAACTGGAAAAACAAAAAATTTCCATTGTCATTGTCACATAATATCGTGTTTTTCAATATTATAACACGATTTTTTTTTTTAGATTATTACGCCAATTACCTACTTGTTCAAAAAATATAAAATACATACTTGCAAAAATGAAGTCGTATGTATTTTTTTTTTTAAATTAGTACTGATGCAATAAATTATTAAAATTAATTAAACATAAGTTCATGAAATACGTTAATAACAATTAATTAATATTCCTTTTTTATCTTCTAAACATAAATTATTATTATTAAACAAAAATTTAGAAGTTAATAAACGAAATAAAAATAAATTGTTTATGCTTCAAAGCATGTGTTTTAAAAAACAAATATGATATTTTATTTTTCTTTTTATTATTTTATTTTTTTATTTGTATTTTAGTTTAATTATTTCTATTGTTTTAATAAAAGGCAACTTTTTTACACACATGGCATTATCATTTAAAAAACATACAAAAAAAAATAACATGGAAAATAGAAATATTATGAAAGTTGTTATAACTGAAAAGAAATATATTGGTTTATTTTTCTTTATTTTTTCTTATTTGTTGTTTTTCTATGAAATTTTAAGTCTTACATATTTTCGAAATATGTAATCTACTTGTTTGTTTAATTTAAGATTCTATTATGATATATGTATACAAAGCTTGTAAATATCTCTTGGAAAATTGAATGAGAAATAAAAGAAGTTTTCTGCTTTCCCAAAATCTTGGAATACTTCTGCTCTTAATATTTTATAAAACCTTTATAAACTTCCTTAAAATATAGAACACATTAATATTAAAAGGGACTACATATATGAGATTTTTTTTGTTTGTTTTTTTTTTATATCTAATATAAAAAAAATGAAGGTAAGTAATTTATAGTGTGGGTGATATATTTATACGAGTATGTATTTTTGTTTCTTATAAACTATTTTCATAACCTTTTTCTACATTAAACTCTTTATAGACTTAACTTTTTCATTTATAATTTTGCAATTTCAAATTAGATTAAAAAATTTAAAAATTAAATGTGAATATCATGGTTTTTTGTTCTTTAGCAATAATTAAAAATCCATTGAGAACCATTTTACAATCTATAATAGATTGTCGAAATACTAATTCCAAAAATTACGTCTTAAACGTATAACATTTCTACATTCTCATAATTCATCAGAATTTGGTCTATTTTATAGTAAATATTGAAACAATTGGTAAATTAGTAACAATTTTTTTAAAATTACAGTAAATAAAAACGTAATAATTATGTGTACACAATTGTTTTTTTTTTATAATTAAAAAAAACAAAACAAAAAATACGAAATAATTTCAATATAAATTAAGAAAAAAATTTGAGTTTAGTATCACAGTACAACGGACTTTCAAAGATACTTTGTGAATCGTGTAAATTTTTAGTACAAAAATATATTTAAAAAAAAAAAGTTAAAAAATGATACTTTTACCATTATGTAAGAATTCAAAACTATTTTGTAAAAAATTTATTTATTTCTTAAATTAAATCTATATTATATATTTTTCATTATTATTCAGTTCTTAGTGTAATTCTTATAACTCAAACAATCGGAGGAGACGGATTTGTATTTCCAGATGATGATATATTTAATCAACCAAGTAATGGTTTCAGTAATATTCATGATGAAATAAGAAAATCAAATAATTACAACAATAATAATAATCATAATAATTTTTTCAATAAGAAAAAACCTCTTGTTGAAGAAAATGTTTCAACAGATGCATCAAATAACAATTTTGATTGGAATCTTATTAAAGTATGAAATAATCACATTTTGTAAAATATATAATTTTCAAAATAATTTATTTGAATAATTTTTTCAGGCAATTTTAAAAAAAGAAAAACAAAATACCATCATTTCACCATATGCAGTAAAATTAATTTTATCAGTTTTGGGTAAAGCAATTCCAGAAAATAAGGAATCACGAAATGAATTATCAGTTGTAATGCCTAATCTTAGATCTGTAGACGATGAATACACTTATTTTAGAAATACATTACAATCATTAAAAGTGTGTAAAATTTCTTTCAAAATAATCAATTAATTGGTGTACAAAAAAATAACAATAATAATAATTTTAAAAAAATATTAATTTCAGGAAGAAAATAAAAACATTCACGTTTCACTTGCATCTAATATTTACATTGATGAATCGTATAAAAATTCAATTAATCGAAATTACGTTGATTTAGCAAAACGTAATTATAATACAAATTTGAATACAGTTAAATTTAATGAATTACAAAAAACAGCCAATTTAATTAATAAACAAATTTATGAAAGTACTCGAGGACATATTCAAAATTTTATTGAACCAAGTAAGTAATGTGGTATTTTTTAAATTTTATTTTCAAATATTTTATTTTCACAACACCTGTATCTTTTGATTAATTTAAAAAAAAATTTTAATTTTGAATTCAAATAGGTTCACTTATTGACGTGAAAGCATTATTTTTGAATGCAATTTATTTCGAAGCACTTTGGGAAAGTGAATTTCCTCCTGATACTTCTCGTATGAGGCCATTTTCAATTTCTCCAAATGAAAAAGTTACAACTGAATTTTTAATACAACCAAAAGAAGATTACAGTTTTGGGAAATCAGAAGAACTAGATGCAAAAATTATTCGTTTAGGTTATAAGGTAAATTTATAAAATTTAACTATCATTTTTTTTTTATTTTTTAAATCCCAAAGTTATTAAAAAACTAAATCATTTTTAGGGTGGTAAATTTGCAATGTACGTTATATTACCGGAAAAAATTGATGGTTTAAATTCTGTCATTGATAAATTAAATAATAACACAATCTCATTAGCACAAAGCAAAATGAAAAAAGCTAGTATTAAACTTACATTACCGAAATTTAACATTGATTACTCTGTAAAATTGAAACAAGTTCTTAATCAGGTAAAATGTGTATTATTGACAAAATATTTATTAATAATCAAAAATTTTATTTAATACAATATTTTCAGCTTGGAATTAGGAAAATTTTTGGTTCAGAAGCAAATTTAAACTATCTTTCACCTGGAAAAAATTATTTAGCAGTTTCTGATGTAATCCAAAAATCTAAAATAAGTATTAATGAAAGAGGAACAGTTGCAGCTGGAGCTACAAGTAAGTTTACTTAATTTTTTTCCAAAGTTACATTCTTTTTATTAAATTTTTTATAATTTGAAATGTATTCATTTTTATTATTTTATGAATTTGATTTCGTAAATTTTATTAAATTTTTATTTTCATTTTCATTTCAAATAAAAGAATTTAATTATAAATCATAAAATGTATAATTATATTTTTCTATTTTCTAAACAGGTGCTCCCCTGACTGACAGATCTTCATTTGTTACTCGGTTTCAAGCAAATCATCCATTTTTATTTTTCATTCAAGATGAAGCAACTGGTGCATTACTTTTCACAGGAAAATTTGTAAATCCGAACAGTTTTTAACTTTTTAAATACAATTTTTAATTTGTAATATAAAAAACTCTGTTATTATAAATATATTTTCAATATAGAAAAAATACATGTACATGCACATGTAATATGTATAGTATATATGTATGTCTTTTTTTTAAATTCTCATCATTATTGATTATTTGAGTAAACAATTAGCTAATTAAATCATCTTTAGTAATATTCCAAATTTGCAAACTAAAAACTCGCTTTGTTCGCTAAAAAAAAAATCTTATATAATTTGTAAAATATATGTATTATACATATGTATGCCATCAAAAACATTTTGAAATCTCATGAAATCTTGTCTACCGTTCTACTCTAACACCTTCAATCACAAACCATTCCAAGTCTATATCTTTAGTTAAAAAACCAGGAAGTTATTATAAGTATCATATGTACCTTACAAATCCGTCACATTCTCGTACTACCTGATCGCCTAGTCACAAAATATTCTCTCATCAAAATGTTCATTGTTTATACGAATTGTCAGACGAAAGGACCTTTTTTTATATAGCCAACTAAGTGTTCATTATTAACAGATGCAGGCAAATTTCCAGATTTTGAAGAATTTTTTTTTTAATTTTTTTTTTTTACGCAAAATTCAAGTTGATAGGATTGCGAGAAGTACTTCGGATTTTTAATGAACTGGAAATGTTAGAAACATAAAATTTGAAAATTTTGTTCTGTTTCGAAAGTACTCTAGATAGTTTCTAGACAACTCCAGCACACGGTATTATGAAATTTTCATTCAAAAACACGTTTATCAAACAAAAATTTAATTAAAAATTCAATAGAACGTGATGGCGTGACAACAAAATTTTAATTTTTTTTTTTGTCTTTCTGTTTTACACCTGAGTAAATTATTGACTTCAATAAAGTAATTAGTTATTAAAATTAAAATATATCGATAACACTCATTTTTACTAAATGATTCAGTAACATTGAAAATCCAACACGAGAAAAATTGTTTTCTTATTCATCAAAAACTAAGCATAAGCATGATAGACACGTGAAACGAAATTTGCAAAACAAGACAAAAAAAAAACACTTGTTCTGTATTTTTCTTTTCGATAGACATACAAAACGAAAAATAAGGACCAATTTTTTAAAAAAGTTCTCTTTAAAAATGTGTAATTTTTTATTTAAAAAAACAAAAAACTAATATTTCTTTTTTTAATGATTGAGGAATTTAAAATTCGGTTCATAAATTTTTCCAGCAAAAATAAGTGATCCCATCGTTTCATCTTCAATAAAGAAAAGGAATGGATGATCTGCAATAAAATATTTTCGATTATGACTTTTTGATCTGAGTTCGAAATCTGAAAAAAAAAAAATAATAAAAATTATTGTAAAAACAATTAACAATTTTAAGCGATTATAAAATTTCATTTGAATACCTGTTTCTGGATTAGCACTTTTCGTTTTTTCATTAACAACTATTGCAGCTTTTTGTAAAACATTAGATATTTTAACTGGATCTTCAGAAAGTTTATTAAAGTTGGCATTTTTTTCGAAAATTTTTCGAATACCAAGCTGCAAAAAAAAAAATTTTTTTTTATTCAATTATCATCATATTGATAATGTCATAATTTTATAGAATATTACTTTTTTTAAAGTTTCCTTGAGTTCAAGTTTATAATCAATTTTGAATTTTGGAAGATATAAGAAAACTTCTTCTTCTTGCATATCAGCTTGCAATTTTAGAATTTGTTCTGGTGTTACAGTATTTAATAAATTATCGAAACCATTTTTATCATTTGAAAGTACTATATACATTGCATATTTTCCACCCTAAAATCAGAAGAAATAATTAAAAAATAAATAGATAATTTTTGAAAAAAAAAAATTAAATCAAAAAAAAAAGAATCAATAAAACTTACTACATATTCTAAACGAAGAATTTTTAAATTTAATTCTTTGGATTCTATGTAGTAGTAATAGCTAATGTCATGCATGGTTTGTACAGTTATTATTTTTTCTGAATTTACATAATATGGTTCATCTCTAGTAAGGCTTCGTCTAAATGGTAATTTCCATGTTCCTTTGAAAAAGATTACATTTGATAAAATTACAGCAGCATCTGTGACATCATCTGCAATTTAAATTTAAAATATTCGCATGAATTATTGTTATAAAAATTTGAACTTTTAAAAATTTTATACATTCTACCTTCATCAAATATTTTTTTTATACGCCCTTTTGTCTGTTTAGACACCAAATTATTAATTTTTTCAAATGAATTATTATTATTAAAATTTATTGCTATGGATGATGAATTATAAATATATTTGGCAATATCTTCAAAATGGTAATTCAATATAATCGAATAATTTTTGAATATTTGTGATGCATATTTTATTTCACAACCTTTGACTCGTTTCTATATTAAATTGATTTTTGTTTAAAATAAAAAAGAATTATTTAAATTATTAAATTTAAAAAAAAATTTGTAGAAAAAATCTTACCAATAGAGAACTAAGAGTCTGATTTATATAACGGTATTGATCGATTTTTTCAATAAGACCAGGTAATACAATTGATAATTCTTTATAAGTTTTAGAATTTTCATCTGTACCTTGAGATATCAATGACAATAATAATTTTACAGAATATGGTGACATTAAAATTGTTTTATTTTTTGATGTGAACTCAGCCTGTTTGGAAAAAAAATAAATAAATAAAAAGTTGATTACAACAAAAATTTATCAGTTCAAAAAGTTTATCATAGATACAATGTTTACCTTGATAAGGCTCCAATCAAATAAATTATTTTTAAATCCTTTGAAATATGTTGCATCATCTGAAAGATCTGAATCAATTTCATTGGAAAATTCCCAATCATTTAGATATTCTCCAAAACACTGAAAAATTAATAAGGATCCAAGTAAAACTGAAAAAACGAAAATTAATAAAATTATTTTCAATTAGATATTCAATTCTTATTATTTTATATAATTTACCTAATTTGTACATTTTGATTCAACATCACCTTCCTTAAGTAATCTAATTAATGAAACTGAAATTTTGTATTGAATTGTTAAATTATCTTATATATGAAAATGTGGATGATTTTATTTTTTTTTTTTTTGGTGAAACTTCCGATTAAAGAGCTATTAAAACAGGACATTTTTTTTATTCGTACTTCCGAGTGTCCTCTTTAACGTGTCATATGTCTTCATTGGTGCAAATTCCATTTTTTAGCTTAAAAGTACCGTTAAAAATGTTGTGTCAAAATTGACATGTTTTAAAAAATGCCGTTAGTTAAAAGAGAACTTCGTCTTTCTAATACAGTTTATTTCATTGCGATCAGATCTATGGTTCTTGAGATATAGAAACTTAAAATTTTGGGTTTTTTTAAAATCGATTTTTCAACATCTTTTGATGACGATATACATATCTCTGAAATTTGAAAAAGGACATACATGTATGAATAAAATTCGCATTTACTGAAATTTTGTCATCAAATTTAAAACAGTACTTTTTAACGGTATAAAATGGTATTAGCACCAATAAGAACATATGACATGTTAAAGAGGACATTCCAAAGCTTTTATAGAAAAAGGTTTCATTCCGATATTTCACGCCCCCTAATTGGAAGTATAGCCGTTTTGTTTTTTTTTTGACAAAAATAGATTTAAAAAAACCAACTGAATAAATAATAATTTTTTTTCTAAATATACTCGTAGTGGAAATTTTTTAATGAAAATAAAATGTAATTATGAAAAATATGAGTTTTTTGAGGTATATTTGTTGTTTCAAAAACAGAAAAATATAACATATTTAATAAAATCATTGAAAAAGCTAACAAATTATTTATTTTGAAAAACCAATAATTCGATGTTTTGAAAGCTAATTAAAGAATATGCACATAAAAGGAAATCTGCAAACTGACAATAAAAAAAAAATAATTTATTCATTCTTAATTTATGTATTTTGATAAAAAAATACTTTGAAGTAGAAAATTAATTAAACATATTGTTTTCAAAAAAATAAGATAATCACGCGATTTTGATTGTCAGTATATTTTGATTGGTGTTTTTTTTTCTTTTCATTTTTTTATTATTAATAAATGCGCACAAACTTTTTCAAATAATTAAAAAAAATTTAATGACAGCAACAACAAAAAAATAAACCAATATTGAATAGTATCTATGGAAAATAGAAGTTTTCCAACGATGTTAAAATCACATTGACAGATGACGAAATTTTCGCCGGTATGTCTTCAGTAATATTCAAAAAAAAAAAGAACTGTTGATCTGAAATAACCTCTTAAATTGTATTATACAAGAAAATTTTCTAGAACTAAAATTTTGAAAACAAAAAAAAAAAGATTTGTGATTTTGTCTCATTTTAATCATTTCAATTAATTAAGTACAAATTATCGAAAATATGTTTAAAATTAATAACAGTCGTCATTTTGTGTCATATTTAAAATTATTTTTTGTCTTATAACAATAAACAAATTGAAAGATTTTAAAAAATTCTTATTATAAAATTTAATTTAAAATTAACATCGAACAAAATAAAATTTATATTTTATTTAATATTTTTTGTCATTGATTCCACACTTTTCTTCTTTTTAAGTTTAAATTTTATTAAAGTAGTTTTTGCTGAATCTAAAATTACAAAAAAAAAAAAAACAATATTTGTTAAAAAACTTTTTTTTTTTTAAATTTGTAAAATTCTAAATATACTTCGATTAATATTCCAAGATTGTTCTTTTTGTTTTGATAAATTTTCATATGTTATCGTAGATGATGTATTTTTTAAACATATATTTTGAGTTTCAGAAGTTGTACAACATTTTCTATAAGTCTTAAAAGAAAAATAATTAAATTTAATTTAATTTAATTTATAGGAGTATGATTTTTTTTTTTTTTTCAATTTAAAAAACCTTATTTTTGTTAATAAAACTTGTTGACTTTTCTTTTCCCAAATTTAAATACATGGACTCAGCAGAATTCAACGTTTGCATTTTTTTCATAGCACTAAAAAAAAAATTATTTCTCGAGTTTTTTTTTTTTTTTAAATGACAAATCAAATTTCAATTAAAAATATAATTTATTTTCACAAATAGCTTTTTTTGAATTCTTGAATTCTTATGAAATTTTTTATGAAAAATAAATATTATATCAGTCATGTTCTATACAATTTACGTGAAAGTGAAATGAATTCGGATATCAATTCAATGTGAAAATTAAATGAATTCAAAATACAATAGGATTTAAAAATCAATTTTTTGTTTGAATGACTTCAAATGTCACTTTTGTAAACATTTATTAAATTTCAAAGTGTTAATAATTCATGTTCTTAAACTTATTTTCGAAATCACTTTGTGAAATTGAATCCACATCAGTGAAATTGAATTCACTTTAGTGAATTATAGAATAGAACACCTACTAAAAAAAACACTATCAAATTTCATTCCACTGTGAAATTGAAATCTGAAACATTGCCATATAATTCGAATTCTAATCAATTTACATTTAGATTTACTATTTGTGAATTAAAACTATACACGTATATCGATTACTTAAAAAAAATAATAATAATCGCAAGTAACAATAATATCGACTCACTTTTCCAAAATATTCTGTAATAGCGTTTATTCACTATGCTTGTGCTTTTGAATATGCAAAAAAAAATATATAAAAAAAAAAACAAAAAATTGTAAAATATGTATAAATGATAATCATGAATATTATTATTGAAATTAATAAGAAAATGTGAAGCAGACATCCTATGAAATTTTTTTCAACAAAATCTACTAATGATTAACATATATAAATATTTTGTTTTTTGTTTTTGTGAAACATTGAATATAAATTAGCGGCTTTATGTCTTCTACGTTATCATTAAAAGCAATTAAATTAAATATTATCCAGAAAGTGAGTTGACTAAGCCATCGATATAAAAGACTTTTAATGTACCGATAATCATAAAAATATGGATGCATCATCAATTTTCTAATATCAATTCGATTTTCTGGTAAATATATTAGCATTTTAGTTAAAATATCTAAACCAGTATAACTGAGTAAAGGGACTAATGTTCGAAATCCAGTTGCATGTACTTTTGGAAATGAAAATTTTATATTTCTAAAAATTACAAAAGAAAAACAAAAAAAAAAAAAATTAGATTAGATTTGAAATTAGAAAATATGTACGTAAATTGTAAAATACTTTACTTATTTTTAATTTTTGAAAGAATATTAGATGTTGGTGTACCAAGAATACGATGAATTTTATATAATTGATCAATTCTACTTTCACCAGGAAATAATGGTTTTGAACTTAACATTTCATAAAATACACAACCTAATGACCATATATCCATTTTTGATCCATAATATCCATCAGTTAAAATACATTCTGGAGCACGATACCATCTTGTTGATATATAAGGTGTATGAGGTTGTGAATGAAATATTTTACATACACTACCTAAATCAGCAATTTGTACAACTTCAATCTAAAATTAATTATAAAATTCTATTCAATTTATTAAATTAAATTAATAAAATATCTTACAATTTTTTTATCCAATATACTTTTTCCAGATAATTTTATTAAAATATTTTCAGGTTTTAAATCACGATGAAATAAACCATTATTATGAAGATATAAAAGTCCATTTGATAATTGAAATAAAAAATTTTTCACTTTAAATTCAGATAAACATCTAGCTCTACTTTTTATATAATCATACATATTCATATCCATTAAATTAAAAATTATTATAATTTTACCCGGTAATGGATTACTAAAAATAAAATAAAAACATTTAAAAATAAATATAAAAAAAAAAACTATAAATCATCAAAATAAAATATATACAATAAAATATTAAACAAGTACATATTCTATTTTACCAAATAACATCAATAAATCTATTTATATTTGGATGATTTTCAAGTTTCATTAAAGCAGATATTTCTCGACATTTTTCCACTTGTTCTTCACTTGTAAAACAAAACAAAATATATTACAGAAATTAATTAATCAATCAATTAAAATATATACAAATTACTTTTCATATATATCTCTTAATATTTTAGCTGCATAAAAATTCTTAGTTTCTATATGTTGAACTTTCAATACTTCTGAATATGCTCCTTCACCAATTTTTTTAATTACTTTATAATCTAAAAAAAATAAAAATTTTTATAAAAATTTTTCAATTACATTTTATATATAATCAAAAAATTACTTTTATAAAATTCCATTTATTTAACATGCCACTTTCATATGTATATATACACATATGTATACATATAACAAATATGTAGAAGAGAAAAAAAAAAGTATTACAAAATAAGATTATAATAATAATCAAATAATTTAAAAATCAAATTAATTAAATCTATGATGTATACTTTCGAAATACTCTTGCAAACACAAGTCTTATGAAATTTGTCATTTAATTTCAGCAATATTCTATGACTACTAGATATAGATTTTTTTTTTTTTTTTATAAATTGAACTAGTTTTATTGAAAACATACTCCTAATAAACAACAATCGATATTTTCTTATTGTTAGATTCATTTGAAAATCTTCAAAACTTTATTCTACTCAGTAAAACTCATATTCAAACAGGCCCATTATTGAATAATTATACATCAGATATACATATGTACATATATTATTACAGAAATCTTCTTTTTTTATTACATAAGAAATCGAAATGTAATAGAAAAACATTTTTTTTATTATTTGAAAAATATGAAAAATGATGAGAATTTTATATTCGATATTTTTTAATTCATCAATCGAAAATCTATTTTATTCTAAATACAAAACATAGGATATTAAAAAAATATACGAGTATAAAAACAAAGACTTTCAAAAACGTTGATAAGGATATCATTTTATTTTAATCATAAAATTTTCAAGAACTATAATTTCTGCATTTAAGGACACTTCAGGATAATAGAATAATAATAATAAAAATAAGTACAATTCGTTTTGAGAGAATATTCTATACTTCAAATTGAGTATAATTTCTTATGAAGATTTAAAGATTTACATTTCTCTTTGAATTCCTTTTCTAAAAATTTAAATTGTCACTATTAGAAAATAGGAAAAACATCAGACATAAATGTCATATCTGATCATATATTATAGATACTATATGATGTACTTGTCTGGCAAATAATCAAATCTTCAAATTATATTATGATTTTATACAAATAAATGCATTAAGGAAATTAAATCAACCACCCATATAGTAACATTTTCATATAAAAGCTCATGTATCCTTGGAAAATATTACCATTCAACAATCTTCGTTTATTCTGAGTTGACTAACTCACTAAAAAGCATTTCTATTGGAATCGTAAGTATATTTTTAAACTAATATTTATTTAAACAAGCAACAATTTTCAATTTATATTCATAACTAATAATAGGATAATAGAATATTAAATACTTTTTAAGCACATACATTTTTCATTCTATCCTATTTCAGTTTGATTATTATCATAAAATATGACTTCATCAAAATTATCTATTGTTTGCATGGTTTTCTTCATTGCTACCATAATTAATACAACTACTGGAATACCATCATTTTCTAAACGATACGGTAAAAATAAAATTTAATTGAAGTTCTATTTTTTGTTCCTATTGTATTTAAATATTAGCAACAGATTTTTATTAAAAACTCAATTTCTACCTTCATATATAAATTTTAGATAATTTTGTAATTTTTCAAAATATTTTCAGATGCACTTTCTGGGATTGATTTCGTTCAAATTTGCTTAAATAATTGCGCTCAATGTAAAAAAATGTTTGGTAATCATTTTCAAGGACAAGCATGTGCTGAATCATGCCTCAAATTTAATGGAAAAGCAATACCTGACTGTGAAGATATTGAGTCAATTGCACCATTTTTAAATGCCTATCAATAAATCAATAATTTTTTATGCCGTTCAATATACTTATGTAGTAAGCTATTAATGTATGTAATTTAACATTTTTTTATTGTATACTTTTAGTATTTATACTTGTAATTAGTTTATTTCTGAGAATTTTGGAATATATACATATAAAAAAAAATGCATGAATAAAATAAATGGAAGCAAATAAAATTAAATTTCTTCAATAAGAATCCTTGAAAAACGAGTCAAAATATGTAGTATATTGTTGTTTTGTCTACCTATTAAACCTGTTAAAAAGTACATCTATTAGAATTTTTTTCAAAGAGCTACATGCATTCCGTGCAATAAAAACCAATATGTTTTTACTAAAATCTTTGTTAAAGAGTTCTCTTCGAAATTGTTTTTATGTGATTCTGTATGTAACATAATATGCAGTTCTCAGCCAAAAGAGGAGAATACACGCTTTATTTGGAAAACCAAAAGACATACGAGACTATCGAATGTTTGTTAACAATTAAGATTTCATTGTTTACTCTACGCAGAGAGAATTATTTGAGAACTAAAGTAGCCTAGCACAATTCTCATATCGTGCTTACTAATTTCGCTAAAAGTGTTACATGCATACATGAGTTGTCAAAAAAATTGTCTTTTCATTAATTTGGTGCTAGTGGATAAACTGATACCAATTTTATTCTCAGGATTGCAATTCTTTCATTTGGAAATTTAAAGTTTTTCGCCATTTCCCCTTTTTTTTAAATAAAAAATGGTGATACTTTCAATCGAAATGGTTTTAATAATAAATTATTTTTATTATGTATTTGGAAAATTTCGTAACACAAAATGATAAGAATTTTAAATTCAATATTTCTTCAACTTCATACATATATAATCGAAATCCAAACTAAAGGATATTGAACATTGGAAAACAAAGAAATAATGAACAAATTATTTTCTCAAACTATTTTTTAAACAAATTATTACGTGGAATATAACTGTATAGGATAAATTTTTACATAAGAATAAAATTTTATTTCAAAACATTTACAATATTTTCATAAGTAGATTTTAGAATATCATTGATTGATTATTTTTTATGGTAAATTCAAAATTTTGGCACATTAACTTTTCCAGCAAAAAGAAGAGATCCTGTCGTCTCATCTTCAATAAAGAATAGGAAAGGATGATCTGCAGTAAAATCGAAACCAATTCTGAAACCGTTTTCCGCTTCTGCAAAATAATTTTTATATTATAATTGTAGATAAACCGAAAACGAACACATCATAATTCAAAATTATATTCATAAATACCTGTTGCAGCATAAGCAGTTGTTCCTTTTTCATCAACAATTATTCCAGCTTTTTGAACAATATTTGATACTTTCACGGGAGTTGAAGAAAAATTATCAAAGTTAGCAGTATCTTCGAAAATGTCTTTAATACCGAGCTATAAACAAATATCATGATTAAATTATTATTATATGTTTAATGTCATAAATATGCAGAAAATGTTACTTTTTTCAAAGTTTCCTTAAGTTCAGCTTTATAGTCAAATTTGAATTTTGGCAATTGTACGGCAACTTCAATTTCTTCTAAATCAGCTTTTAGTTGTTGAACTTTTTCTGGTGTAATAGTTTTTAATAAATTATCAAGACCGTCTTTATCATTTGGAAGTATAACGTACAATGCGTATTTATCACCCTATAAATATTAAATAAACAAATATTGCAATGTTACAATTGTTTTTAAACCGAGAAACTCGAAAAACAACTCACTGCATATGGCAAACGAAGAATTTTAGAATTCAATTCTTCCAAATAACCAAGATAATAATAACCAATACCGAAAATAGTTGGAACTCTTATGGTTTTGGTTGAATTCACATAGAATAGTTTATTTTCAGTGAGGTTTTCATCGAATGGTAATTTCCATGTTCCTTTGAAGTAGATTGCATTAAGTAAAATTGCAACAGCATTCTTAAGATCATCTGTAATTGTAAATTCACTTGGTTTCTATAGATTCACGTTAAAATTTTTTTTTTCTAACTTACCCTTTTCAACTAATTTTTCGATATGACCATTTGTCTTCGACTCAACCCAATTATTAATAGTTTCAAGTGATTTTTCAATATCAATAAAATCTATTTTTGTAGATGGAGACTTGTAAACATTTTTTGCCAGATTTTCAAAACTTTCTTTTAGAGAAATTGAATTATCGACAAAAATTTGTGATGCAATATTTAATTCATAATTCTCGCTTAGCTCCTATTGGTATCAAATAAAATTTTATTAAAAAATCTAATTAAAATTAATTTCTAACTATAAAATTATACAAAATCTTACCAATAAAGAACCAAGAGTTTTGTTTATAAAAGCTAACTGGTCATTTTGTTTTTCAAGACCAGGTAATATTTTTGATAATTCTTTGTACGTTTGAGAATTTTCTTCCGAACCTTGAGACAATAGTGATAACAATAATTTTACTGTGTATGGTGATATAACAACATTATCATTTGTCGAAGCAAGTTCAGCCTGAATGAATTTGTTTTGTAAATTTGATTAATTATAATTTTATGCTAAACAAATTTTAGAAAAATTTAAATAATATTAAAATTACTTTTATTAATTTAAAATCGAAAGAATCATGTTTATCTCCTTGGAAATATGGTGCTCCATTTTTTAAAGAAGCCGTCAAAGCCTGTACAATAAATAAAGATACAAGCAAAACTGGAAAAAAAATATTTAGAAATTTTAAATTAATTTAGATTATACAATTAACTTTTTACCAAACTACATATACCTAATTTCGACATTTTGGATTAATTTCACCTTCTAAACCAATTTTATTTAAAAAACTGAAGCAAAGTATTCAATTTATCACTTTATATATGAATTTTCTAAAGGATTTAACTTTCGTAAAAAGCCAGCTAATTAAATAAAAATTTGTTACCTATTTAAATAAATTTTACGTACGTCAAACGCATATGTGATTTTTATTATTTAGAAAGAAAAAATATCAGTGACACATTATTGTGCGTCATAGAAAACAATAGAAAACAATAGATTCTACGGAAAATTATACCAAAGTTCAATAAACTATCGGGTTTATAAACTCTTATATTGATTCTTATTAGGAATAACACCTTATCTCTGATTTCGCTATACTACAGTAAGACTGTTTCAAAAAGAATTTCAATTGTCTTTGCTGTTTCTAATTGTTTAGTTATTTCAAGAAGAACAACAACCAACCCAGTCATGTGACAAAATAAGAAATGGTGGTATTTTTAACGTTTGAAAATTTTCCATTAAAAATAAGAGCATTATCTAATGGAATAATTTTTGTTTGACCAATTAAAATTACACTATTTTACAAATTTTATTTTTGTTTTTGTCCTTTAAATGAAATGCATATTTTCAGATTCAGTTATGATAACTAAACTCAAATATGTATGTACTTACTATATATATATATTTTTGTTTTTTTTCTATCACGTTACAGTTATTTTCAGTATTTATGCATTGCTTTTCCTGGTCTTTCTGAGGCGAATTTAAAAAATGTTAAAGGATGAGAAGTTTGAAAACCCTCTTTCTAATACCAAAAAAGCTGCTTGGAATTCTTTACGATTTGTCATCCAAGAGTTTCTAGGGAATCAACATTTAGTCGCTGATTTATTGCATAACTTTTATCAGATAGGTGTGAATATGTCCCTGTGTGTCTTTTTTTACACTCGCACGTGAGCGATGAGTATGGCATCAGGAATATTGGGATCAAAACATGTTAGATAACTACTGTTGGTCTATTGTAAGAGAGATAAATACAAAAAGTTATAAGAAAAAAGCTAAAATAGTCCAAATTTAATTTTTATTATTTTTTTATACCTATTTCTATTTATAACCAAAAATAACAAATATTTTTTAAATGTGACATGTTGGATTTTTTTAATTATTTTTTCGAAACTCAGAGAACCTCAATTATTAAGAGAAAAAAAAAAACTTTTCATTTCAAAGCACAATATCCTTGTAAACTAGTCACTAGTGTTATTAGAATTTGCTTAAAAGTTATAAGAATAATTTAAAAATTATCATTTTTAATGGTTTATTGTTTGATTAATAATTTTTAATTTTTTAATAACAAATAAATTTTCTTCTCTAATATTCCTCCCTAAAATTTCTATATTTACAACATACATAAAATATGTACGTGTTCATGGTTGTATTTTTTCTGTTTTCACATATGATTCACAAACATGAAGCTTAATTAACAACTTTAGTAACTGAAAAACATAAAAAACGACATTCGACTCGGCCGGGAATCGAACCACGGACCTTTACCTTTCCGGGGTAATGCTCAAACCATTGAGCTACCGAATGCCATGTCGCTTGCAGTTCTCAGTTATCACCTAATCATTGATGAAGAATACTCAAACCTCCTACACAATCAATTTGCTGCAAAAATGCTAAAAATCGCACTTAGAAGCAATAGAACAATACGGAAAAGCGACCTTGGGCAGGTTACATAGATAAAAGATAATAGATGTACCCAACTAATAACTGTTTCAGGGATATAGGTTAAAGAAAAATGTTAATTTTCTTTCCAATTTAGTCCAATGTGATTCATTAAAAAAGAAGCTTTTAACTTACAAAGAATTTTCTTACTTTTAAAAGACACACATTCACATATAGTAAATATGTATAAAAAGAAAACCTTTCTAGCTCATGTTTAGAATTAATTAATTATTGATTGATTGATAATTTTCAAATTTTTAAAACACTTTTTTTCCATAACGCTGAATTACATAATTCACTCCTCGAATTTCTGCCCCTAAAACTAAAAATCATACGTTTAGTTTTTTACGTCTAATTTTCTATTAATTACAAGTTAATTTTTTTATAATGCGAAAAAGCACTCTATTTTAGAAGAATGAATTATACATATATTTATTCTAAATACAAAACATAGGATATTAAAAAGATATAAAAACAAAGACTTTCAACGCACATAATAAAAGTATAGAAAAAAATTTTACAGGCAAATAAAATTTATTTAGAAAAATTTACAAAATTATCATCAACCGATTACAAATACATAATCTTTTATAAACAAAGTTACTCAATAAATTTCATTGTAAATACATTAAAACTTTGGCACATTAACTTTTCCAGCAAAAAGAAGAGATCCTGTCGTTTCATCTTCAATAAAGAATAGGAATGGATGATCTGCAGTAAAATCGAAACCAATTCTGTAACCCTTTTCCGCTTCTGCAAAATAATTTTTACATTATAATTGTAGATAAACCGAAAACGAACACATCATAATTCAAAATTATATTCATAAATACCTGTTGCAGCGTAAGCAGTTGTTCCTTTTTCATCAACAATTATTCCAGCTTTTTGAACAATATTTGATACTTTCACTGGAGTTGAAGAAAAATTATCAAAGTTAGCACAATCTTCGAAAATGTCTTTAATACCGAGCTATAAACAAATATCATGATTAAATTATTATTATATGTTTACATGTCATAAATATGCAGAAAATGTTACTTTTTTCAAAGTTTCCTTAAGTTCAGCTTTATAGTCAAATTTGAATTTTGGCAATTGTACGGCAACTTCAATTTCTACTAAATCAGCTTTTAGTTGTTGAACTTTTTGTGGTGTAATAGTTTTTAATAAATTATCAAAACCGTCTTCATCATTTGGAAGTATCACGTACAATGCGTATTTATCACCCTATAAATATTAAATAAACAAATATTGCAATGTTACAATTGTTTTTAAACCGAGAAACTCGAAAAAAAAAACTCACTGCATATGGCAAACGAAGAATTTTAGAATTTAATTCTTTCGAATAACCAAGATAATAATAACCAATACCGAAAATAGTTGGAACTCTTATGGTTTTGGTTGAATTCACATAGAATAGTTTATTTTCAGTGAGGTTTTCATCGAATGGTAATTTCCATGTTCCTTTGAAGTAGATTGCATTAAGTAAAATTGCAACAGCATTCTTAAGATCATCTGTAATTGTAAATTCACTTGGTTTCTATAGATTCACGTTAAAATTTTTTTTTTCTAACTTACCCTTTTCAACTAATTTTTCGATATGACCATTTGTCTTCGACTCAACCCAATTATTAATAGTTTCAAGTGATTTTTCAATATCAATAAAATCTATTTTTGTAGATGGAGACTTGTAAACATTTTTTGCCAGATTTTCAAAACTTTCTTTTAGAGAAATTGAATTATCGACAAAAATTTGTGATGCAATATTTAATTCATAATTCTCGCTTAGCTCCTTTTGGTATCAAATAACATTTTATTAAAAAATCTAATTAAAATTAATTTCTAACTATAAAATTATACAAAATTTTACCAATAAAGAACCAAGAGTTTTGTTTATAAAAGCTAACTGGTCATTTTGTTTTTCAAGACCAGGTAATATTTTTGATAATTCTTTGTACGTTTGAGAATTTTCTTCCGAACCTTGAGACAATAGTGATAACAATAATTTTACTGTGTATGGTGATATAACAACATTATCATTTGTCGAAGCAAGTTCAGCCTGAATGAATTTGTTTTGTAAATTTGATTAATTATAATTTTATGCTAAACAAATTTTAGAAAAATTTAAATAATATTAAAATTACTTTTATTAATTTAAAATCGAAAGAATCATGTTTATCTCCTTGGAAATATGGTGCTCCATTTTTTAAAGAAGCCGTCAAAGCCTGTACAATAAATAAAGATACAAGCAAAACTGGAAAAAAAATATTTAGAAATTTTAAATTAATTTAGATTATACAATTAACTTTTTACCAAACTACATATACCTAATTTCGACATATTGGATTAATTTCACCTTCTACACCAATTTTATTTAAAAAACTGAAGCAAAGTATTCAATTTATCACTTTATATATGAATTTTCTAAAGGATTTAACTTTCGTAAAAAGCCAGCTAATTAAATAAAAATTTGTTACCTATTTAAATAAATTTTACGTACGTCAAACGCATATGTGATTTTTATTATTTAGAAAGAAAATATATCAGTGACACATTATTGTGCGTCATAAAAAACGATAGAAAACAATAGATTCTACGGAAAATTATACCAAAGTTCAATAAACTATCGGATTTATAAACTCTTATATTGATTCTTATTAGGAATAACACCTTATCTCTGATTTCGCTATACTACAGTAAGACTGTTTCAAAAAGAATTTCAATTGTCTTTGCTGTTTCTAATTGTTTAGTTAATTCTAGAAGAATACAACCAACCCAGTCATGTGACAAAATAAGAAATGGTGGTATTTTTAACGTTTGAAAATTTTTCATTAAAAATAAGAGCATTATCTAATGGAATAATTTTTGTTTGACCAATTAAAATTACACTATTTTACAAATTTTATTTTTGTTTTTGTCCTTTAAATGAAATACATATTTTCAGATTCAGTTATGATAACTAAACTCAAATATGTATGTACTTACTATATATATATATTTTTGTTTTTTTTCTATCACGTTACAGTTATTTTCAGTATTTATGCATTGCTTTTCCTGGTCTTTCTGAGGCGAATTTAAAAAATGTTAAAGGATGAGAAGTTTGAAAACCCTCTTTCTAATACCAAAAAAGCTGCTTGGAATTCTTTACGATTTGTCATCCAAGAGTTTCTAGGGAATCAACATTTAGTCGCTGATTTATTGCATAACTTTTATCAGATAGGTGTGAATATGTCCCTGTGTGTCTTTTTTTACACTCGCACGTGAGCGATGAGTATGGCATCAGGAATATTGGGATCAAAACATGTTAGATAACTACTGTTGGTCTATTGTAAGAGAGATAAATACAAAAAGTTATAAGAAAAAAGCTAAAATAGTCCAAATTTAATTTTTATTATTTTTTTATACCTATTTCTATTTATAACCAAAAAAAACAAATATTTTTTAAATGTGACATGTTGGATTTTTTTAATTATTTTTTCGAAACTCAGAGAACCTCAATTATTAAGAGAAAAAAAAAACTTTTCATTTCAAAGCACAATATCCTTGTAAACTAGTCACTAGTGTTATTAGAATTTGCTTAAAAGTTATAAGAATAATTTAAAAATTATCATTTTTAATGGTTTATTGTTTGATTAATAATTTTTAATTTTTTAATAACAAATAAATTTTCTTCTCTAATATTCCTCCCTAAAATTTCTATATTTACAACATACATAAAATATGTACGTGTTCATGGTTGTATTTTTTCTGTTTTCACATATGATTCACAAACATGAAGCTTAATTAACAACTTTAGTAACTGAAAAACATAAAAAACGACATTCGACTCGGCCGGGAATCGAACCACGGACCTTTACCTTTCCGGGGTAATGCTCAAACCATTGAGCTACCGAATGCCATGTCGCTTGCAGTTCTCAGTTATCACCTAATCATTGATGAAGAATACTCAAACCTCCTACACAATCAATTTGCTGCAAAAATGCTAAAAATCGCACTTAGAAGCAATAGAACAATACGGAAAAGCGACCTTGGGCAGGTTACATAGATAAAAGATAATAGATGTACCCAACTAATAACTGTTTCAGGGATATAGGTTAAAGAAAAATGTTAATTTTCTTTCCAATTTAGTCCAATGTGATTCATTAAAAAAGAAGCTTTTAACTTACAAAGAATTTTCTTACTTTTAAAAGACACACATTCACATATAGTAAATATGTATAAAAAGAAAACCTTTCTAGCTCATGTTTAGAATTAATTAATTATTGATTGATTGATAATTTTCAAATTTTTAAAACACTTTTTTTCCATAACGCTGAATTACATAATTCACTCCTCGAATTTCTGCCCCTAAAACTAAAAATCATACGTTTAGTTTTTTACGTCTAATTTTCTATTAATTACAAGTTAATTTTTTTATAATGCGAAAAAGCACTCTATTTTAGAAGAATGAATTATACATATATTTATTCTAAATACAAAACATAGGATATTAAAAAGATATAAAAACAAAGACTTTCAACGCACATAATAAAAGTATAGAAAAAAATTTTACAGGCAAATAAAATTTATTTAGAAAAATTTACAAAATTATCATCAACCGATTACAAATACATAATCTTTTATAAACAAAGTTACTCAATAAATTTCATTGTAAATACATTAAAACTTTGGCACATTAACTTTTCCAGCAAAAAGAAGAGATCCTGTCGTTTCATCTTCAATAAAGAATAAGAATGGATGATTTACTTTAACTTCTGCTAGAATACCATTTCTAAAACCGACTACGGCACCTGCAAAATATTTTATTTTTAGGTTAATGAAAAAACCAGCCTGATTTATTCATAAATACCTGTTGCAGCATAAGCAGTTGTTCCTTTTTCATCAACAATTATTCCAGCTTTTTGAACAATATTTGATACTTTCACGGGAGTTGAAGAAAAATTATCAAAGTTAGCAGTATCTTCGAAAATGTCTTTAATACCGAGCTATAAACAAATATCATGATTAAATTATTATTATATGTTTAATGTCATAAATATGCAGAAAATGTTACTTTTTTCAAAGTTTCCTTAAGTTCAGCTTTATAGTCAAATTTGAATTTTGGTAAATCTACACGAATATTTATTTCTTCTAACTCCTCTTGTAATTTTTGAATTTTTTCTGGTGTAATAGTTTTTAATAGATTATCAAGACCGTCTTTATCATTTGGAAGTATAACGTACAATGCATATTTATCACCCTGTTGATTTACCATTGAAAATATGCAAATATTGAAAGTCACAACTCATTTTAAATTAGAACATTATAATGAAAAACTCACAACATACGGCAAACGAAGAATTTCAGATTTCAATTCTTCCAAATATCCAAAATAATAATTTCCAACATTAGATAAAGTTGGCACATTAATTGTTTTTGATGGATTTACATAGAATAGTTTATTTTCAGTGAGGTTTTCATCGAATGGTAATTTCCATGTTCCTTTGAAGTAGATTGCATTAAGTAAAATTGCAACAGCATTCTTAAGATCATCTGTAATTGTAAATTCACTTGGTTTCTATAGATTCACGTTAAAATTTTTTTTTTCTAACTTACCCTTTTCAACTAATTTTTCGATATGACCATTTGTCTTCGACTCAACCCAATTATTAATAGTTTCAAGTGATTTTTCAATATCAATAAAATCTATTTTTGTAGATGGAGACTTGTAAACATTTTTTGCCAGATTTTCAAAACTTTCTTTTAGAGAAATTGAATTATCGACAAAAATTTGTGATGCAATATTTAATTCATAATTCTCGCTTAGCTCCTATTGGTATCAAATAAAATTTTATTAAAAAATCTAATTGAAATAAATTTCTAACTATAAAATTATACAAAATTTTACCAATAAAGAACCAAGAGTTTTGTTTATAAAAGCTAACTGGTCATTTTGTTTTTCAAGACCAGGTAATATTTTTGATAATTCTTTGTACGTTTGAGAATTTTGTTCCGAACCTTGAGACAATAGTGATAACAATAATTTTACTGTGTATGGTGATATAACAACATTATCATTTGTCGAAGCAAGTTCAGCCTGAATGAATTTGTTTTGTAAATTTGATTAATTATAATTTTATGCTAAACAAATATTAGAAAAATTTAAATAATATTAAAATTACTTTTATTAATTCAAAATCGAATGAAGCATATTTATCTCCTTGGAAATATGGTGCTCCATTTTTTAAAGAAGCCGTCAAAGCCTGTACAATAAATAAAGATACAAGCAAAACTGGAAAAAAAAATATTTAGAAATTTTAAATTAATTTAGATTATACAATTAACTTTTTACCAAACTAAATATACCTAATTTCGACATTTTGGATTAATTTCACCTTCTACACCAATTTTATTTAAAAAACTGAAGCAAAGTATTCAATTTATCACTTTTTATATGAATATAACGAGAATTTCCGTTTTTGTTGGAAAAAGAAAAATATTAATTGAAAACCATCTGAATAAATAACTATTATATACACTTTAGATTTTATGGAAAATTAAACGAAGTTCATTTCATTAAATTTACATATATTTTGAGAAATTAATAAAAACTGTTTCTATTTGCCTAATGTTTTATTGATATATTATGTATTTATTCTCAAAAGATGAGCCTGATCATGTGGCAATATAAAACATGGTGATATTATCGACATTCGAAAATTATTCATTAAAAATAATATTATTATTTAATGGAATAAGTTCAGCATGTATGGACATATGTACATATATGCACATATTTTTGAATTCATAGATACAAAAATAATTTTAAAAATACCTTACATTTATTCAATGCATTATTTTTTCATTATCCATTATTTGTATGCCTCAGAGATACACGTTTCACAGAGATACACGTTTCAGCAAATTTCACGTATACTTATTTATTTTGTTTTTTATTTCAATTTAATCCAATAGCAGGTTTATCGTCCAATCTAAATCTAAACGATATATCTGCAGAAAATTAATTGGAACGAGAAATTTAAATTTGTGTGGAAATGTATTTAATTGTTATATTTCTCGATTTTTAACAAATCAGCAAATAAATCAGTCATATTTGATCGTTTGGAATATTTGAAAGATTTGAGCGATTTTCTTTTGATTTTATCAAGATCCTTTGAAGTAGATCGCATTCAGCAATTCTTTGAATAGATTGCACTAACATCTTTTAATATCATCACTTGATTGTCACAGATTCCCATTTAGTTTTGTTGTTCCAAATTACCTTTTTAAACTAATTTTTGAATGTGTCCTTTTGTCTTTGTAAAAACTCAATTATTAATTTTTCTAAGTGCACTTTCAATATTATTCAAATTCTATTTCAGAATACATACATAGTTGAATTATAAACCTTTTCTACATGCAGCTTAAAATCATTTTCCAATGAAATTGAATCATCGATAAAAATTTGTGAAACAAAAAAATAAATTGAACTACAAAACTTGTTAAAAAATCTTACGAATAAATAAGGAGCAGTTTCATTTAAATATTCAATCTGCTGAAAATTCAAATATACAAGAATAATATATTTTAATTTTATTATTTTTTTGGTATTTAAATTTAGACATTATAGTAATAATTTAAATAAATAGTAGTAATAAATAAATAATTTCGTTTAGACATACACACATGTGTCTGTTAAATTTATTTTTTGTCATAATTTAAAAATAACGATTCGTTTTCTACCATTATCAGTAATATATCTGGAAATTTAATTGAAAATCTGGAATTTCGTTTTCGAAATTCCAATTTACAGGAATCGAAATCTGTGAAATAAGTGATTTTCTAGGTTTTTCCACTACACATATTTTTTGTTTTGTTTTAGAGATTTCTTCAGTTATTTTCCACAAAACTATTATGACAAGTTTACACAGAAGACTTATGTTTCCAGATATTAAAAACGGTGTCTGGAGACCAGAAGATCTGGTGTAAAAACTCAAGAGACCTAAATATGTAGAAGGCCGAAGGTCTCATTTTTTGGTATCTGGAAACCAAAATCTCCTGTCGCGTAAACTTAACAAAAAAAATGTTATCGTTTTTTCAAAATACATATATACCTATGTAGAAAGCTTTTCAAGCATACAAAGTCAAGTAATTTTGTAGATAATGGATAATTCAATATACATATTATATTTTTCTGAATACCTATAGATTTCACAATTCAAAAGTTTAACCTTGAAAAGTTTATTGAACATGGTAAAAACAAAATGTTTAACAAATAGAATCTAATGTGAAACACTTGACACGATAAAAATACAATATATGTATACAATAAATATATACATACATATGTAGATATTATTTGTACCAATGTCAAATTCGACTCATTTATTATTGAATATTCAATTTTTTTTTTTTACTTTCTGAATAATTTTTTTTTTTTCGCCTAAGCGTGTGTACCAGTCTCATTTGGGAGAAATTCGAAAATTGATCATGATAGCTACCGTAATCAAAAGTAAATCTACCATTTTGATAATTCGCCATTTACCATAATCGAATATTTACCTTTTCGGTAAAGGATATGTGATCAAATGCAGAGTTAACCTGACTTTGCAATAGCCTCGGAGTGTTCATTATATACATATGAAATTTTCATAATCAATTTCAAATGAACTCTCATGACGAATATTTCTTATCTATTTGTAATATTTTTAAACCTTCAAATAAAACGCCATTTGATATTTACAGAATTCGAAATAAAATTTAAATTTAAAAGAAAATAACATTACATACCTACACTATTTGCAGATTTAAATGAAATATCTCCATTCGTGATAAAAATATAAATAAATAAAAAACAAAATCAATTTGAATACAATTATGGATGAATTATATTTACAATTTTTTTTTTTTTTTTTTTTTTTTTTTTTTTTTTTTTTTTTTTTTTTTTTTTTTTTTTTTTTTTTTTTTTTTTTTTTTTTTTTTTTTTTTTTTTTTTTTAAATCAATTAAGGCACTTTGAATAATAATGTATTCAATGTCTTTTTAAAAATTTTTTATCTATGAAAATATAAAAGAAATAAACACATTTGAAATTATTTTACAAATATGGAAAAAAAAAATTGGAATAAAAAAAAATAAACATTTAAAAATCTTATACACTTCTTGAATATCTTGAAACCGAAAATATTTTCACTTTCAACAATCCAGGATTTGCTTCGCTCCACCTAAAATAAAAATTAATATAATCATTAAAAGTAAAATCAAAAAAAAATAAAAAATAAAATATTATGATAAAAAAAACAACAACAATTCAAGTAAAATAAATTTAAAAAAAAAAAACATTACGTTAAATTTCTCTCTCTTAAACGTGTTTTCACTTTATTTTTAATTGCTGAAACTCCTCCTGTACTATGTAATCCTCGTCCAGTTATTATAAATACAAATTTATAACTTCTACCCAAATTTTTCAATTTTGTAATATGTTTATCAATAAATACATCAAGACATTCAACAGCTTCTAATACATGTAAATAATGTAGATCAATTAGATCCGGATTATTTTGATTTAAATTTTGTATTTCCATAATACAACTTGCTGCTTTATGATTATATTTTTCTATTTTACTTTTATGCAAATTAGCAATTTGTGAATAATAGACAGCAATTGTATGATTTCCTTTTTGTATTGCCTCTTTTGCTTTACGATAGCATTCACCTTTTAATTGGCTATGATGTACAGCTAAATTACGACTTTCTTCAAAATCTTTTAATGCAATCTTTTTTGCATCTTCATTTCCTAATTTCATTTCTGTTGAACGGACTTCTGTTGAACGTTTATTACATTGATTTTCATTGTCTGCGATATTCTGAAAAATTAAATTGTAAGTAGAAAAAACAAAAAATATGAAATTTTTACACCATAAACACCTTATTAACATGATTACCAATTTATTTAATTTTAAATTTAAAAATCTTGAAATTAAAAAAAAATTGTTTTTACCTTATCACTTTCATCTTTTGCTTTTTTTAGCAAATTAATTCTTTTCAATTGTATATCTTCATCAATATTTCCTTTTAAGGAATCTTTTAATATTTCCACCGTATCACTGAATTTATTCTCATGAGCAATTAATATTTCCAATAATGTATCTTTATCGATATTTGGAAAAAGCTCATATAATTTCATTCGTGTTAAATGTGATGCTAAATCTGTTGGTTTTGAATTTTTACGATTTTTTGATTCTAATTTATATAATGTCCATGCTAAATCCATATCCATAATATCTTTAAAATCATTTTTTGTATCTAATATTGTTTGACACATTAATGTTGGATTTTGTAAAAATCTAGCAAATTCTTCATCTTCTTTAATAGCATTTTGTTTTTGTTCTTCCATTTGATTATATAATGATTCCATCCAAAGAGCATATAATTGTTTTGCTAAATTTTTTGGCATAAATACATTTGTTTTAAAATCTGATAATGAATAATTTATATTTGATTCTGTATTAAATGTTGATTCTAATTGTTTTACTAAATTTTCTCCAAGATTTATTTCAATCATATCATCACATTCATTATCAAAAAAATTTTCTTCATCATTATTATCTTCATTTAAAATTGTATCTTGCTGCTGCTGTTGTTGTTGTTGTTTAGATGTACTTGGTATTGCTTCCATTGAAGTATTTTGTTCAGTTGCTGGAAATTCTATACCATGTCGAAAATTAAGAAGTTTTTGAATATTTTGCGAATAACAATCTTTTGATAATACAATTTGTTTTTCAATGGCACGTTTCGCTTCTAACATTTCCCGTGATAACAAATTTAATTTTTCTTTTTTCCAAGTTTTATAACGTGGAATTTTTTCTGGTGATAAAGAACTTTCTTTATTTTGCTGTTGTTGATATTGATGTAATTGTTCTTGATTATCAACATTTTTACAATTACATTTAAAATAATCTTCAATATTAGCATCATTTTCTGATAGTTCTTCTTCTTGATTTAAACAGCATGAACTATCTTTAAGAAGTATATCAATAGTCCAATTTACATCTCCATTACATTTTTCAAATAAATCCCAAAGACTAACTAAATGTCTATCTTTATATATTTGTCGTAACATTAAAAATGATTTACTTTCATTCTCACAGTCTAACATATGTCTTTCTAATTTATTATCATCCATTTCATTATTTGATTTTTTACATATTGAATTATCAGAATCATTTTTTAATAATGAACATATATTCATAGTATATTTATCTTTAGAATTTCTCTTTGGCTTTGGAACATTTGTTGAAATTATATCTAATTCATCTTTTTTTCCTGTTAAATTTTTATTTTGATTCATATTCCAAAATTCATTACTTTCTTCTTCATAGCTCTTCCAGTCGCTATCTTTCATGCCAGGTAAATTAATCTCTACAATTTCATCTTCAAATGAATCAATTTTTGTTGTGTTCTGTGAACGAAATCTAGAAGTATTACGTGCTGGTTTTGGTACATTTTGTGTCATAATTTTACTAATTAAATTTTTTGAATTTTCATCTGTATTTGTTTTTTGTTTAATATCACCATAATCTGTCCAAATATCATTTACATCATTTTTAATTTCATCAACATTCTGTTGAGAATCTGATATTTTATCTTTTTCATTTACATTAAATTTAAATTCGAAATTTGTAAAAGTTGACTTTTCTTTCGACTCCAAATCTTCAGAGTTTTGTTTAAAGTCATTAAAATCATGCAATTTTTCAATATTTTCATTTTCAATAAAATCAAATTCTTTTTGTTGTGTACAATTTTTTTCATCATTTTTAAATTCAAAATTATTGGGTAAATTTACTATTTCAGATATCTTGAATTCATCATTTTCTAATTTATAAGTTTCCTCTGGATCAAATTTAAACTCGAAATTTGTAAAAGTTGAATTTTCTTTCGGTTCTGTATCAGAAGATTTAAGATCATGTTCTTGTTTCTGTTTGTCATCGTTTTCAGGTTTATTTGATAAAAATATATCCAATGGAGGATAGTGCCGAAGTTGTGGCATTTGTACGTTATAACTTAAATTATTTATCTGAAATAATAAATAAAATTTTTAAAATAATATATATATATATATTTTTTTTTTAATTTATAAATTATAAAACTCACCTTAATTAATTCATCTACTGTAATTGGCTCGAAATTTTTTAGCATTATTTCAATTTTATCTTTTGGGACACCATGTTTATTTTTTAAAGATAATTTACCAGCTGAATGACACCAATCAGTATCTGGTTCTAAAATATGTATAATATAACCATATTGTACAGCAATATGTACATAAGGAAACATTTCCCATATTTTTATATTTGTATTATCAATAATAATTGGACTCCATCCTTGTGTAGCTTTTTTACGAACACGTTTTTTATTAAATTCATGTGCATCAGATATTTTCTCTTTTTTATAAACATATTCATCATGAACATTATAAAAATAATCATCACTACTAAAAATATGATTTCTAAAATCATTTCCAATTGTATTCTGTATAATATAACGTGCTAAATACGATTTACCAGAACCTGGTGCACCACGCATTAAAATCATTATTTTGTAGCCCAATTTTATATTTTCAATAATATGAAGTAATTCTGATGATTCAACAGCTTCACGTTTTCTTTGAATTTTACTTGTTTGTTGATTGGACGATAATAATGATGATGATGATGATGCTGATAATGTTGTCGAAGTATCAAATTTAAAATCTTCAATATTATTCCTTAAAATATTAGAGAAATCCATTTTTGTACTATTAATTGGCATAAATGAATTGGAATCATATAAGTTGGTTTTGTTGTTTTTTGGAATAGCGCCTAAATTTTGTAATAGCACATCTTCTTCTTCTTTACTTGTATCTTTTATATCTATACTTTGTTGTAAATCTTCGACATATTTAATTAAATCTTCAATACAGTATTCAACTATTTTAAAATTAATAAATAATTTATTAGAAAAGTATACTTTGATATTTACTGTTTTTTTTAAAGAAAAAAAAAATACTTACGTTGCCAATTATGCTTTATACAAATATCTTCTATAACTTCTGGTTTAATTTTTACACCAAACATATCAATTAATTGCACAAGAATATCATGATTTTTATTTTCCATTTTAAAATTGAATTTCTCTATGATTTAATAATTAAAAATTGTACTTTAAAACTGCATTAAAAACATAAAGAACAATGTTCTGTAATATTAGAAACACACACACTTATGCACATACGTACATATGGTAATGAATGAGCCACAATTTTGTAATGTACACTACCCGACAAAATTAAAATCATATGATCACTAGTATACACGCACTAAATCTAAATTGAATTCAAAATTTCGTCGTTCCAATAAATGTTACATTTTGAAGATTTCGTGTTAGAACTTAGAAACATGTCTTATACTCTTATGTCTCTTGACTGTTCTGCTCTGAGTTCTGTTCTGTGATATTCAACAAAGCAAATCTATGATTGACGTGGCGATTTTCGAAATCTTTCGAAGACCGATTTAGCACAAAGAGTGCCATTTGAGCAAATTTATGGACAAATAAAAAAAAAGTTAATGAAAGACAAACTTTAACTTCAAATATGAAATAATTCGAAATCGAAAAATGTTACATACGACAAACATTTATTGGAGCAAAGATTTATTTCATGTTTCTGAACTGTCAAAATTTCAATTTAGCATTTAGCTCAGGATCTTAATATTTTTCAACAAAACGATAGAAATCAATGCTTGACATATGGCATTACCAAAACTTGTACAGTACTATACCAAAGTAGGTGTATTTGCAGGTTTCTGAATTGTGCTGTCTTTTCTTTTTGATTGATTCAGGAGTAGATACTAGATAGAATATAAATTTGGCATACTCTCCTTCCTTAAAGTCCTAACAAGAAAAAAAAATATATAATTTTGTATTCTATATATTTTTTGTAAATTGTATAAATTGTAATTTTATTTATTTATCAAACGAAAACTTGAAAATTTCTCAATTTTGGTAAGTTACTTATTATAATCTTTAAAAATTAATTTTAATTGTGAAGAAAAAGAAGTAAAAAATAAAATGCCTACAACATTTTGGGTACGCCTTATGAAATTCAATTTAAATAAAAACTCAATAGATTTTCATAATTCCAAATTAATATTCTTTATTAAATTGTATTTTATTTAACCTACACATATTTATTGCATTTGAACAATTAATTAATTTATTTTAATTTTTTTTATTATTATTTTTACAGAATGCATCTAGTAATGTAAAGGATTCACCATATCATTTAAAAACACAAAAAAAAATTTATCTATTTACATAGATTTTTATATTGCCGAAAATACTACAAATCCTTTTTAGTTGACTACTACAATTGAAGTTTACCATGCCCCGCGGTAAACGTCGCACGACAATGGAAATGGGGCCTGCAGAAGATGATAGACATTCTTCTAAACGCCAACGAAATAACTATTCTAGGTAAAAAAAAAAAAAATGTGATTGATTTAAATGATGAATTAAGAAATTTTAAATTCACCGTTCGATACCTTTTAATTGCTACTGTTTTTTAAGCACAATTATCAACTATAAATAATTAAAGTTTAATTAGAAGTAACAAGAAATTAGGAGTTTTAAAATTGTTTTAAACGAACTCTAATTTTCAAGAGGATTATTACAAAATTATGTGTTTTTAGAATTACAGCAAAGTAAGTCCAATGGTATTCAAAGTCATAGTGATCCTTTAGGCCTTTAAGTTGACTTGCTACACTTTTATGAAAACTATGGATATTCTCAAAAAGGCAATAATGCAATCATGATGCAGAATTAAGCTTAAAACCTTTATACGCTGAATTGTACATCATGATTGTATCACTGCATTTTTGAAGGTAACCCATATTAAATCACAGTTAAAAAAATACTCTGATGATTCTTACATCTTTCCAAAAATACAGCTTCCTTCTACTTAATCGCATCATATGTATGCAATGATAATGCTTTAAAATCATGTAGTATCATTTAAGAAACATTTATGTAGAGCCTTTAAATGGGAGACAGACCAATACCATGGTATAAATATCGTAATTTCAACAATATCACAAAATTACCCTCTAATGTAATGAAAATTTACATCTATTTGATTAATCTAAATACTAAACAAATAAATACTTTATAAAACAACGAATGTTGTTTTAACCAATTTCTTTTAAAGCATGTTGTATTGAAAGTTAAATCTATTAAACATTTCGTATAAAATGGGATAAGAATCAAATGATAGCAGCATAAAACTACTAAAAAATTTGTCTTTTAAAAATTTTGAAAATGTTTCATATAAAACTCAAAAATTTTTTTTAATCATAATACAAAGATAATATACCTATATTAAATATAAATAGGAAATTAAATGTACACAACAAAACAAAAAATTTTCAATAGTATTCATTTTTCTCATATGTTTAAAAAGATATTTTTAGAATACATAATATGAATAAAAATTTTACTGACTGATTGCTGAACCTGACTGAAAGTATAATTATAAAATTAAGTGTACAAGGTTATACAGCTTCTTTTTTTATATATAATATATATATATATATATATATATTTTTCGGTTTTTATTTTTGATTTTTTTTTTTTAAAAAAAAGAAAAAAATTTCTTTTCAATAATAATTTGGCAGTTTCTAGTTCGCTTATTCAATTGCATGGGTGATGAAAAGTATTTATTCGTTTTTCTTTTTTTTTAAATAAAATTAATAATTAATCCGAAAACAAATTACTTAATTTAAACATTTTTCTATATTAGGATAAAATAATCTTTAAAAAAAAAAATTAAATCTTCATCTTCATTAGTATTAAATTTTTTAATCAACTAAAATAATTGTGTATTTAAGAAAATATTTAAAAGAAATTTTAATAATCTTTTTTGTTAAAAAAAAAAAAAAAAAAGTGTATTTATTTATATTTATTGAGAACCCTGAAGTGAAAATTCTGCAAATATTTTATCTGAACATACATTTTAACGTGATGTATTTTAACGCTATAATTAGTTGAAAAAATGAAAAAAATAAAAATAATAATTGCACACAAATTATTTATGCAAATTTAGTTAAAATGATATCTTTATAGAATTTTATGATAAATCTTTGATAAAATTCAATTATTCGTTATTTTTGTTTTTAATTTCAGATTTTTTTTTTTATATATTCTGTATGAACTTTATATTTAAAAATGTTTCTTCTTATTTTACAGTTCTCGACGTTACACCAAAACAGAAGATGCATTCAGTCAAAAACGCTGTTTGGCTTGGTTCAGAGAATATACAACCACAGATGAACCAGATGTTTTAGGTAAATTTTTATATGAAATTCAAAATTATGATTTTTAAAAGAAAATTTGTTTTTTTTTTTATTTAAAAAAAATAATAATAATAAAGGACCTGATGGAATGGAGAAATTTTGTGAAGATATTGGTGTTGAACCAGAAAATGTAGTTATGTTAGTATTAGCTTATAAAATGGGAGCTAGACAGATGGGATTTTTTAGTCAGTATGAATGGTTAAAAGGATTAACAGATTTACAATGTGATTCTGCTGCAAAAGTGCAATGTAAATTGGATTATTTAAAAGGATTTTTAAATGATCCAAACGTATTTAAAAGCATATACAGATACGCTTATGATTTTGCAAGAGTAAGTTGTTTTTCTTTTTTAAAATTTTATTTAAATATTTTAATTTAATTTCTATTTCTAATTTTTTTTTTTGTCAAAGGATAAAGATCAACGTAGTATGGATATTGAAACTGCAAAAGCAATGTTACAATTATTATTAGGTAAACATTGGCCATTATATTCACAATTTGCACAATTTTTGGAACAATCAAAGTACAAAGTTATAAATAAAGATCAATGGTGTAACATACTTGAATTTTCAAGAACAATAAACAATGATTTATCAAATTATGATATTGATGGAGCTTGTAAGTACCTATAAAAATTTTTGATTTAAAATAAACACTGAAATTTTTAATTTTTTTTTCTTTCTATTTATAGGGCCAGTGATGTTGGATGAATTTGTCGAATGGTTAAGACAGCAACGAAATTTAGATACTACGAAAAGCTGAAATTAAAAAATTCTCTTTTTTTAAGTATGAAAAAATAATATATATTTAATTACTGTAAGTTATCTTGCCATTTAAATATATGGCGAACTCACTAGTTAAACGTTGTATATAATTTATTATAAAACAAGGATGAAGAACAAGAACAAGAACTAAAAAAAAAAAAAAAACTTTAAACAATTTTAAGTATAATTATACCCAAATAAATTAAATTCACTCTCCGATAGCTTATAGTAAGGAAATAAATAAAGTTTAACCGAATTTAAACATTTGTCTTAATTTTTTCTTGAAAACTAAGTTCCTATAGAAGATGTATTAAAAACAGCATCAAGACTTAATATCGTTAATTTGTAATTCCCGGAAATTTTAGTATTTTAGAATAATTAGATGGATGAATTTCAAGAAGTTAATTCTATATAAACAAAAAAAGTTGATTTTTGAATAAAACTTCAAAAGCACACTTTATTTACAATATCTATCAGCTTTCATTTTACTACGTCGATCCAATAAAGTTTCATGAAGATTCCCCTCTACTTTTGCTTTCTCTAAATTTTTAGTATCATCCTTATTTAAACGTAATTTCTTGTCTTGAAATTTCTGAAATTTTTTGCTAAAAATATTTAATTAAAATTTTTAACTGAAAAATTCGTCTAATAAACAATAATTTTACTTACACATAATTAATTTCCACTTGTGTGAGATCACCTTTTTCTTCGATTGGTTCTTCATCTCCAACATCAGTCTCTTTTGGAGTACAACTTCTTATGATGGCAATTTCAGCTTCTCCAACTTTTTTACGTAATGCAACACATGCATCATCCTCAGGATCTATTGCCATGAAACATCCATTTTCACCAAGAAGTGCCATTTTACCATCCTTCAATAATATTCAAAATATATAGGTACAAATTTTTCTACGTTCATTTAAAGAAAATAAAATAATAAACCTGAAATATTGGTTCCCATTGTTCCATACTTCCAACAGCATCTGATCTTCCCGTAACAACACCATCTTTTTCGACTTTCATATATTTTCCATACCCCGATTTAAATGCAACTTTAGTTTCATTTATTGGAAATGCTGTTAAAATTTCTTCTGGAGCTGGTCCATCACCTTCATTATGAGGAGCACCCAATATAAATAATCCAGTATCTAATGCTTTCACATAAGTTCCTTTACCAAATTGTATTGCAACAGAACCTGTAATTTCTGAAACTTTTGATATTTTCCACCATCCTCCATGTTTTAATGCATCTTCATCTACAACATTTTTTTGTTTTTTTGCTTCTTTTTCTTTTTTATCTTTATTTTTTCGTTTTTTTGATCTATAAAAAATTTTGATACATACAATACAAACATAACAATAGGTAGCTTAAATGTTTTTCATACTTTTTACTATTTTCTCCCTTTAGAACAAGTTTACCTACACGTACATTATCGTATTCACTCATATTTTTTTTCAATTTCTAAATTATTTTAAAATATAATGAAAATTCACTTTAATTTGCTTAATTAAATAATTACTGATAAATAAACAAATGTTGACAAATTGACATTGATGTGTTGTAATTGTAAAAAAACTTCAGGACTAGCGGCTAGCGCTATTTATGTTCAAGTGGCGCTTCATTTAACTACAAACATACGAGGCTTAAACCCAATTGAAAACCCAGGACACATATTTCAAGGCTTATGACTCATGACAAATTCAAATAGCAGCTGCAGCTTGACAGTGGTACCACCATTTAAAAAAATTATGAATTTTTGAATTTAAGTGAAAGTGTTTTAATTTGTCTAGTTTTTGAATTTGAAATTATTTTTTTGATGATAAAATTAAATAAATTAAATTATTTACATACATAGTTAAAATAGTAGCTTTAATTCAACATAAATGTCACAAATTTGTTTTCTATTTTTTAAAATTTGAAAATATAAAAAGAAGAAAATATAACATGTGTCAACCAACATATTTTCCACTATAAAGTTGGCACCACTGATACCTTAGGCGTAAAATTCAGAATATTTAGAAACTTGAACGCAGACACATTTGCGTATTCCCATGTTTTTAATTTTTGTGTTTTGGATCCTCAATTTGGATTTGGCTTTAAAATAATCAAAATCATCATGGATTGCAACCACATTCAATTATTAAACCACAATTGCAAAATTGCAACAAATTGCAAGCGTGCATTCATGCATTTGTATTTCTCTCTTTTCAAATAAATTTGAAAAATATTGTACAAAAAAATTCAAGAATTAATTACATACAACTAATTCGGATGAATTCATAAAAAAACAAAAAAACTTCTAGATTAAAAATTATGGTAACTAAAAAATAAAATAAAATTCGAATTTTATATTAACTAATTGCTAATTATATATTTATTGCTCTGTACTTCGTATTACTTTTTTTAAATTGTTTATTTTATATGAATATATAAAGGTAGTGTTTTCCTTTTTCATTTTTTTTTTACAATTTTAATAACTGACTAATTTCTTAAAAAATACCAGTTATGTAATTTCTTAGGTACATCAATCGACTTTTTTTTTTATTAATGCAAAATGAAAATATACCTACACGTTGTTAGTATACATTTTTTTCACGATTGATTTTATAATAATCATTAAGTCATAAGTTATTCTATCTATAGTTTAAAAGAAATTCTATATTTATTGATACATGTATATTAATTACCACTGCATACATATGTATACCTATTCTTTTGTTTAGCATATATTTTAAATATTTCTATATATTTGTATTAAAGTGAAATATTGTTTTTTTTTTTTAAATTTATTTTTACAAAATGTGAAATAACAAATTGATATCTTTAATTAATTTTACATAAATTTCATAATTTTTTTTTTTTTTTTTTTAAATTTTAATCACACTTTACTTTTATTTTTACGTTTCCGTGTATCTAATGAATCTCCTGATCCAGAATTCAAATTTCCTTAAATGATAAAAAAAAAAAAACATATATTTATACATATAGTTAATATACCGTTTTTATTTTTCTTCGTCTAACTTTACAACAGAAAACTTAATTTTTTTTCTGAAATTCTCTATAGTCAAATTTTTTAATAATAAAAAAATAAATAATTTTTCATTTTCAAAAAGGAAAAATATTTTTATAAACCTTCCAATTTTGTGATTCCCATATCGTTCCAAAAATTTCTTATTTGAGAAAAATTTCCACATGCAAGCTCTTAATTTTTTTTTAATAAGAAAAAAAAACAATAATAGAAAAATATCGTTCATACAAAAATGAACTATCTGTATAATTTTTTTTTTTTAAGTTAAAATGATATTAGAAGTGATTATAACAAAATGTGTTTTTTTTTTAAAAATATGATAAAGCAATGAAAAATTCAAAATTTAATAAAATTCTCTTGCATTATGAATTATTCTACTAGAATGATTTTTTGTTTATTTTAAATGAATGTTTTTTTTTTTTGTACAAATTGAATTTTGAATTAAACAGAAATTAGAATTTAAAACGACAAAACAAAAAACAAATAAAATATTTTATATTATTATTTAGTATAAATCTGATATGATTATAATAACTATACAAATAATGCATTTGAAAAAAAAAAAAAAAATAATAATAATAACTACAAAACAAAGATACAATGATGTAAGATTAATAAAGGAAAAATGTATCAAAAGATGAATTTCATTCAAATTTTATTGTCACAAATTTTTAATTGTGTATTTTGTTATTATTGCTTTCATTGTATCTTTGGATATGTAAAAATACAATTTCAATATTTACAAAGTATTGACAATAATTGTACGATTTTACAGCTTAATTTCTATATAATAAATTGAAGAACAAGAAATTAGCTGTTTATTGTGAAAATAGCATAAGTCATTTGTTAAGAAGAGCGAATCAAAATGAGTAAAAGATAAATCGAAAATATTAAATTATTTCCTAAAAAAATATCGATAAAAAACAAACAAACAAAAATCGATAGGAATTCAATAGAAACTGATAGAAAAAACTGAAGAATTTAAAACGCCTAAAAATGACTTATACCACTTTCAAAATAAAACAGCTTAAACATAGAATGATTTAGTTAAAGTGATGATAATGATGATGAATAAAAAAATATTAGAGATATTTTTATTGCAATATTATAATAGAAGTACTGTCACCAATCCGAATATCGTTCATCAGAATCAGAATTATATGTACTACCTTTTAAATTCTTATTTCTATCAACATTTGATGATGGTGGCGGTGGTGGTGGTGACGGTGAACGTGGTGAATATCGATTCTTCAAGATACGAGAAATTCGATCTATTTCTCTATTGCTATTACCGCCTCCCCCTCCTCCTCCACCTACAATACCAATACTACCACTTTTTGTTCGAGGACTTGGTGGTAAACTAAAATCTGTCTCCATATCATATTCAGATATTAAATCTGTATTATAATTGTATCTACTATCTGGAGAGTATCTACCATTTTCGTCATCATCATCATCATCATAATCTGGTGAATATCTACCATGATGATGATGTTTGTCATCATCACTAACACTAGATGAATATATTTCATGACGATGACGATGTGGTGGCGGGGGAGGAGGAGGTGACATTAATCGACCTAATGGTGGTGGTCTCATTTCACCAGGAGGACCTAGCGGTGGTGGCAATGGTGGCGGCATAAATGGATGCGGAGGAGCCATAAATGGTGGAGGAAGGAATGGTGGTGGAGGAGGTAAACCACCTAATAATGGAGAACTTGGTGATTCCATATGAATCGGTGATGATGTATGATGAATTTCATTTGTTAAACTATCAATTGAATTTTGTCCTTCTGTAAAAGACAACAAAAAAAAAATTAATATAATAAGCAAAAAAAAAAAAATTAATTTTCTTACGATTATATAAACTTGTATCTTTGACAATTGAATTTGAACTTAATGATGTTAGTTTACGACGTAAAGTAGCCGCTTCAGATCGAGCTTCTTCATATTTTCGTTCAGAATGACGAGCTGCTAACCAAGTTTCGTGTGTACGATTTTCTAAATTAGCAATCTGAGCTTTATGAGCAGCATTTTGTGCCTCAATTTCAGCACGTAATGAATCATTTTGTGATCTGTGAACAAGAAATAAAAAAATGTATAAATCTCTAACATCAGATTATAAAAAATAACTAAATTTACCTTAACGATTGTATTTCATCTTGCATTAATCGTACTCGTTCTACAGTACTTGTAGTTTCTCCTTGTTGTTGTAACCACATTGCTTCTTTAACACTTAGTTCTCTGCAAAACAAAAAAAAAAAAAAAACAAAATAATTTAAAAAAAACTTTTTATTAACCACAAAAATATGTACTATTTTGTATTATCTTACTTTTGTAACTGAGTTTCTTTTTCTTTAAAATAAGATGAAAGAACTTCAAGACGAGTTTGAGCTTCAAGTTTTTCTTTTTCTGATTGATTATAGTCATGTTTTAATTTATTCAATTCTTCATTTATCGTTTTCATACGATTCTCTAGTAATTTTCTAGAATCCTAAATAAATATTAAATTAATAATCATTTTATGTAATTATACAAAAATAATTATTTTACCATTTCAATTTCGAATTTTTCATTTAATGAATCCTTCTCTTTTTTAAGAATAATATTATCAGCCTTTAAACCAGCAACATCTACTAATTCTTCAACATTTAATCTAGAATCTTTTTTCACTGCATTTAAATATTCCTCAAGAATCTAGAAGAATTAATTTTTTCATACAAATTTAATTAAAATAAAAATAAAATAAAATAAAAATAAAATAAAATAATAATAAAAAAACAATAATTACCTGAATTTTAGCATTACTTTTTTGCAATTCTTTATTAATTTCATCATAGATTTTTTTAAATTGTTTTAATTCATCATTTAATTTTTCAATTTCAAAATATTTTTCATCATTTAATTTTGATAATTGTTCAGTAAAATTATTTTTTATATCTTCAATTTGAATAATTAATGATTTTTTTTCATATTCTAAATCATTATTTTGTTGTTTTAATTCATTTAATTCATCATAATAATTATTTGTTTTTTCATTTATTAATAATTGTAATTCACTATTTTCTTTACTTTTTTCAGCAAGTACTGTATTTATTTGTAGAATTGTACCTTTAAAAAATAACAATAAAATATTACAATAAAAATAATTTTGTGTTTTCTAATTAAAAAAAAAAAAAAATACATACTTTGTTGTTCATTTAATTGTTTTTGTAATTCTTCAACACTATTTAAAATTGATTCATTACCACTTTGATTATTTAATAATTCTGAAACAATTTTATTTAATTCTAATCCAGCTTCAGCTGCAGTCTCTAATTCCTATTTAAATAGAGAAAAACAAAAATTTATATAATTTTCTTAATTTATTTTTATTGAATTAAAAAAACAAAAAAAACAAAATAATTACCTTTTCTAACGATGTAACTTGTTCTTGAAGTTTTAATTTTTCATCTTCAAGATTTTGTAAATCTTTTTTTAATGCAATTACCATATCATTAGAACCAAATGAATTATTTTCAATATTTAATAATTTATTTTTTGTTTCATATAATTCATGTTTTAATATCATTGTTTCTTTATTTGATGCTAAAAGACTTCTTTCAACTATATTCAATTTTGATAAAAGTGAATGTTCTCTACGATTATGACAAATGCAATAATAACCAAATGCAAATATAAGTGTTGTTAATGCTGTTATTCCTAAACATACTAAAAGATCAATCATTTCTAAAATTTTATCAGATAAAGATGAAAAAAAATCATATTCAACATGATGACATTTATTTTGATTATCTACACTTTCTATGATTTTATCACTATGATGTACAAATGGTGATGATGATGATGATGATTGTATTGTATGTTGTTTTAATCCATTATCATGTGAATGAAGATTTTTTGATGATGGACAATTGTTTTGACCAACTTTTTCACAATATCCATATTCAACTAAATTTAATTAAATTAAAGAAAAAAATTGGATTAAATTTATTTATAAATGGTGATCAGTTTTTTTTTTTAGAATAAAATAAATTATTATTAATTATATTGAAAAATTTTCGTTTTTAACTTACCAACATTATTTCCATTATTATTTACAGGATTTTCTTCATTTGAAAATATAATCTTACGTATATCATCATCAGATGATTTTTCATTAATTTCATTATTTATTTTTGAATTATTATCACTATTAGAAAACGAACACCATAAATTATTTAAGAATTTATAAATTGTAAAAATAAAACTTTCTTCTTCTATGTCTGTTGACATAGAAATTTCATTATTATTATTATTATTCTTTATATTCTGATTTTCATCAGAAACTGTTTGAGGTAATGATGTTGTGTATTCATTAGAAGTTTCAATAGCTGATTCAATATTTAAATCTTGTATTTCAAAATTATTTGTTGATATAGTATTTTCTGGTGTAGTATTCTGATAATCATCATTTTCTTTACTTTCATGTTCAGGATAGATTTGTGAAATAATATTTTCATTTGATTCATTTAATTGATCTGAACTTGTAATTGTTTCATTCAGCATGCTATAAAAAGCATTTGTTTCATCTACATTATTATTTGATAGATTTTCATTATGTTTGAATTTATCTTCTAAAATAGTTTTTTTTGAATCAGTTTCATTTTCTTGAACTGAAAGTTCTTCATTTTCTCTAGTCTTATTTCCATTACTTGCAGTAACGTTATAAGATTGGTGATTTTTATCTTGTTCTTCTAATTTTATTATTTTTTCCTCCGCCTTATCGTTTTCTTCTTCATTTTTCTTATTACTTTCATTATTCAATGTATCGTTATAAGATTGGTCATTTTTACCTTGTTCTTCTGATTTTATTATTTTTTCCTCCGCCTTATCGTTTTCTTCTTCATTTTTCTTATTACTTTCATTATTCAATGTATCATTATAAGATTGGTAATTTTTATCTTGTCCTTCTAATTCCTCCATCTTATTTTTATTATCATTTTCTTCTTCATTTTTCTCATTTTTATTGTGAACAGTGGCATTTTGTAATTGATCAGTTGTATATTGTTCTTCATCTACTTCATCATCTTCATCATCGTCTTCTTCTTCTTCGTCATCCTTCATATCAGATATTTTATCCCCTATTTCTTCATTGATTTCAGTTTGATTTTCTACTTTTTCAATTAATTTTTCTTCTTCTACGTGTTCAATATTATTAACATTTTCTGGAAGACTCGGTTCTTTTGTTGTAACTATTTTGTCAAGATTGTTAACATTTTGATCTGTCGTTGAATTTTTCTCTTCTACGGAAGCAATTTCATATTTATTATATTGCTCAGTTATATTATTTCTATCGGTTACACTTGTTATTGGATTATTATCATCATGTTCTATTTTTTCTTCTGTATTTACCTCTTCATCTACAAGAAATTAAATAAAAACAATTAAAAATAAATAATCTCCATTAGAAGAATAACAACAAAATATTAAAAGAATATTTACTTTCTACTGAAACATCAGAGTTATCTTTATCATCTGAATGAGCTTCTTTAGAATCGTCAGAATCTTGTGTGTCTTGCTTAACTGAGTCTGAAGGTAATTCAGACACAACATTTTCATCATTTAAATTTGGATTACGTTCTTCCGAACCTAAGCTTAAATGATCTTGTACTGTTTCTGTGGCATTTTCAGAACTTGAAGGATGAGTATTATTATTTTGAGCATTATCAATCATTTCTTTATTATCATTACTTTGATCATTGCGAGAATCTTTTTGTTCTGGCACATTATCTCCTAATAAACTTTCTTTCTGGTCGATCTTTTTTTTTGTAGAATTATCTACTTGTTGTGAATTATTGAAAACAGTAGTACTTTTTGAATCTTGAGCAGGAGGTTCATTTATTATTTTAGTATTATTTTGTAAATCTGTACTTGTCGAATGATTTTCATTAGTACTAAAGCCCGTGCTATTAAGAGGTGGTGTTGTACTTTTTTTAGTTTCATCCTCTTTTGGTGTAACTTCTGATCCTTGTAAATTTTTACTATTTTTCAATGCCCCACCATTTTTAAGGAAATCTGGTGCTGGAACTTCTATTAATTTATCTGATTTTACATAAACTTTATTTTCTCGAATTTGATCTGTTGGAGTCCATCCCGAACGCCCACCAATTTCTACTTGATAAAATTTTGCTTTATTATTTTCTTGGTATTTACCAAAAATCTTTACATTTTTGTTTGGTTCAAAATCTATTTTCCAATTTTCGTTACTATTGTATCGAGTTTGTGTTGTCCCCACAGAAATTTGTTCTAAAAAAATAAAATAGTCAATAACTTTTCAAAATTATAAAGTTTAAAAAAAATGCAATTTCTCTTTACTTTTACAGTTTTCATCAGCACAAAGTAATTTCCCATTTTTTTCACCATGAATTAATGTAATTATTAAATTAATTAGTATAATAAATAATATTTTAATTTCCATTTTACTTAAAGAAGCAGTAAAAGCCACATCACTATTTTATTCAGGGCTGTCATTAATAAACTCAGTCGAGTACCAGAAACAAAATTTATAGTTTAAAAATGAATAAAAGTATGTTGCCAGCACTGATTGACAACTTGACAATCTTCTCAGTGAAAAACAGACAAATTGAAAATGTTTTGAATTCAAAAGAAAAGTGGTTATCAATATTGATAAAATTTAGAAAAAAATTAAATTAAATAATTGGTTATTATGTTTTTTTTTAATTTTCTAGTTAATTACAAAATTTCAATTTTGGTAATATTATGTATAAGCGGTAACCCTAATTTAGAAATAAAATTTCATAACACTAGTTGAGATAAAGTGTACTGTCAAAATCATATGTTGCCGGAAATAGGGTGCTCTGTCTCCATAATCATAATTTTTCAGGATCTGATGAACTGATAATTCTCATATTTTTCATTTCATCACTTCAGTAATCAGTTTACCAGCTGTTTCTAGTGTCAAAGTGTCGTATGAAATCGAAGTTTGGGTTGTGACGTGATTTTTAATTCATATTTTATATTTCTTCTTTTCATGCTCTTTAAGTTTTTTAATCACATACTTGAACAAATTTCACTGAAAAAATCCAACATTACGAAACAAATTTAAAAAAAATATAAAATACAAATTACAAAATCACGTCCCAAACTTCAATTCCACATGATACTTTCCCACCAAAACAGTTGGTAAACTGATACTAAGCAAATGAGCCTATAATATTTTTGTTCATTACTGAGCAAATGAGATTTTTCGTACCGACCTCTATAGTCGACTCAAGATAATCAGTGCGAAATAAACGCTCTTATCATGTGAGGAAGAGAGAAATCCCAGAATTCTACTACAAATACCTAACTCCTTGTATGTACCTACCTACATAATTATTGAATAGGATATTATTAGATTAGATTATAGAACCAGAACTAGAAATAGGAAGTTATCTTTTCAATGCGACCCAATTGGATATTTTGTAATACTGTGATACTGACTTTGGCCTGATTTGAAAGTCTAGAGCCTTGAAAAATTCCAGGACCTTTCTATGTGATAAGTGTCACACATTTGGTCAATGTGTTCGAGTCTAGGAAGAAATATAGATTTCATAGCTCCCAGAATATATTTAATAAACAACTGATATTCTATACAAGTATTTACACACATAACATATGTATCTACATCTATTTTTCAAACATCATTGCCTTATTAATTATAAAAATCTAAAAAAAATCGGCTTATAATGTTATCCTTTATTGCACCAGAAATACGAATAAAAACTTCCTTCAAAATATTTAAAAAGAAAGAAAAATATATCTCGAAAATGTAAACAAAAATCATGATTTCTTTATATACTTTTTGGTTTTTATAAAAAAATTAAGTAAAAATTTAAATAAGTACCTAGGTTTTTCAGAGAAATTAAGTGCAATACATACAAAAAATTTATATGCTAAATTAAAATTGATACACATAAATAAGACCTAGAGAAAATATTACCGATATGGTAACTACATATGTATAAACTAATAATTAAGCTAATTAAAAGAAAACAAATTAAAAATAATTTTGTTAAATTTTTCCCAATTAGGAACAATTAGAATTAAATATTATCCTCATAAATTTCAATTTGAATGTTAAAATTTTCATATTTCCAAACCAATGTATGATATTCACAAAATTAATAAATATAATTTACAATAAATAAGTAGGTACTTATTATTTTTAATATGTGAAATTAAAATTTTATGAATTTCTGTAAAATTTCTCAATCAACTTTTTGTTTTTGTTTTCAATATGAATCTCTTCCTTTAAAATTTTGTCTTGAAATGTATACTCACTCGTGTGTAGCTACAATGAATTTGTCTAGCTTATGTTACATAATAATAATGTGTTCATATTCAGAATGAATATTGATGAATAAACGTGATCGAAATGTAAATCTTATTATCAACGTCTTCATCGTAAATATAATTTGTCACGTGAAAAAATCTTCAAATTTTTTATGTAGGTCAATACCAAGTATAGTATATAGTAATCAATGAATTGAATTTATGTTTTAGTTATAATCACCAAATCAATTTGCTTCTTTATATAAAAAAGAATGATTTTATGGATTTTTGTCAGTTGAGCCTTGTCTTCAAATTGTACAACACAATCAACAGAAGAGGAAAAAAATAATAATAATCAAAAATGAAAACTACTTGTATAATTGTAGTAATTATTTCTGTATTAAATTTTTCTTCAGCTGCTGAACTACAGAATTCAAGAATTTTCGGAAGAAGACCACAAACACAATTCTTAGGTAGACAAGAATTTTTTGGGGATTCTGATAAACCTTATCCAGCTTCTGGATATCGACCAAATTTTAAATTTAATTTACCAAATGAAAATGAAGAGGATTTATTAGATCAAAATCAAAAAATTTTTAAAAATAATGCAACACCAGCTAAACAATATGGACCACCAACAGAATCAAATTTATCAGGTGAAACAAGAACTGAAAGTCCTGAAGTTGAATCTTTTGAAATAGAAGGTAATCAATCAAAAAGACAAGAAAATAAAAAACCTGAACAACAACTTGCATCTATTAAACAATTAGAAGGAGGAATTGTCGCACCAATAGCTTATTATATTGTTACTCCAACTGGTGTTCTAAATCAAAAACTTCAATCGAATGTCCTAGCACAACCTTTATTATCCGTACAACAAGTAGGTGCAAACCCAATTTTGGTACCACCAAATTTTGTTTACACAGCTCAATACAACGCTTGGTAATTAAATTTTAATAAAAAGTTATTGACAACAATTAATATTTGAAAAAAAAAAAGAAGAAAAATGAAATTTTGTGTGTTTTGATTAGATAAATATAAAATTATTGATATAAAGAAATATTGTGTTTCATATTCAACTTGCAATCATCAATCTTTAAAGGAAAAATCTCATTATCTGAAAAATATTTTTTGAAATTGGTAAATGATAAAATTATATTCCAATTTTATAATTTGAATAATTTTTGTTGTCTCCCTTGAAAAAAATTAATAATTTTTGATTGATATTATCCTTAAATTTCATCTATCTTTTAACTAATGTATTTTTGATCAAACTGATTATTTTTATTTTTCAATGGAAATGAAGAATGTTTTGATCCATTTACAAAAATTTTGTAGATAAAATCACTTTCAAATTTAATTTTATTTCAGATTTCTTAAACCTGTGTAAAGTTGAACCCAGTGTATTCTCCATTATTCTCTATAATTCTTACTTAACTTGAAAGAAAAAATTCTAGTGATAAAGGAAAAGATACGCTGTTCATTATAATGTCTAGAAATCAATTAACACTCAACTCAATTTTGGCACATTTTCGTCAAAAATCAATTTTTAAATTTGAATATTTTTGGGCTCTGTGATCCGAATAACTTGAAATTTCTGCACAGAAAATTGGGACTCGGGCTTTATTGCACCGATTTGAGTCAAATAAGAAGCACTAGATCAGAAAACACTTAATTAATTTACAACGGGAATTTATACACAATAAGTGCAAAAATAAGGACGGTCATAGTAGAGGGAAAAAAACGTTGATTTTTTGAAAAATGACGCTTTTTTGCATTTTTCCGTATAACTTTTGCCTTAGTCGACGAATTTTTACCGTTTAAAGTTTGTTTGGAAGAGAACTCTTCAATAAACATCCTACCAAAATTTCAAACTTTCTGCTCCTCCGGGAGCATACTTTTATAATGTTTAGAAAAATATAAGTATGTATGTTTTCGTTAGAATAGGAAATTAAAATATGGCCAAAATACTAAATATATAAATTTTTTAAAGTAAAATTCCGTTATTGACAAAATGGACAACAAAATCGTTTTTTTTTTTAGCAGGCTTCAAAGAAAATTCTTTTTTCTATCTGTGGAGATTTTCTATTCATATACGACTTGATTCTTGATTTAAAATAGAAAGGATTTAATTACATTCTAGAAATTTTTTGATAATATTTTAAATTTATTAAAAATAAAGTACTTAATTTTTCAAGAGTATTGTTTTTATTTTTATTTTCGTTTTCCTGAAAACAAACCTTTCTGAACCTTCTTCATCATACATATTTTCCTTTTTATTTTTTGTTTGTCACGTAGTTTTTCCTCTTTTATATAAAATAAGGATATATTTTACATATATGTAGGTATATGTATGTAGTATGTATACTTTGAAAAATTATATGTATATTTCTACTACACATATCCAGGCAACATGGTTACAATGTCATTTATATTTATATATTATTATGTTTTCATACATATGAATGTTTTTTTTTTTTTTTTTTTTTTTTTTTTCAAAAAGAATATTTTATATTATATTATCATTAACTTTTCTAACAAGGACATTTCCGTATATTATATAGGGTCGGTCAGTCACATCGAATGAAACACTAAATATGATAAAAAAAAAAAGTAAGAAAGTAAGGCAAAATTGTAATTTTATTATTGTAGAACTTGACGTGATCACACAAAACTATTGTGGCTTTAAATTATTATGCTGGAATGTAAATTATATTTGAATGGAATCTTATTTACATATAACTAATTATTTTAGAAAATAATTTTATTTTTGAATTTTTAGTATGTTTTTCCACATGTGTGAAACAAATACCTATTATTATTCTATGTAATTTTTTTTTTTTCACTTTTTTGTACTGATATGAACTTTATACTTGAATTGCTTCTTTTTTTTTAAGTACGAAATAATTGTAAAAATTAATTTTTATATGATAAATTGGTATTGACCTTCAAATTACCAAATTTTATAAATAACTTTTATATAATATTATTGATGACAGGTAAAGAATATGAAACTATCTTTTTATTTTACTTTTTCTTCTATTTAAAAAAATAATAATAATAATAAAATTAAAAAAGGTAAGTAGATACATTTATGTAAATAAATATGTATATAATATTCGTCTTTTACGAGATTTGAATATGGAATTATTTTGTACTATAAACAAGGTTTATCAAAATTTTACACAATAAAATGATATGCAACATATGTATGTTAATAAATACAACAACAACAACAATAATAATAAAAATTACACAAAAACAATAAAGAATAATAATAAAAATTTGTCATATATAAAAAGTCAAAACAATATGTCTATTTGAACAGTAATTGTTAAACATTTGTTGAAATAAATTATTTAAATTTCATTTTTTTTTTCTTGTTCTTTAAATATTTAAAAAAAAAAATGTATAAATTTTTAATAATTTCAATAATTTTTTATACAACGAATGCAGTTAAATTACAAAAACTTCGTACAGTTCAAGATAATAGAATTTCGATTAATCAAAATCCATTTACAACAGATGATACTAAAAATAAGGATAATAGATTTACAGATTCATTAAAAACATTTTCATCAAGTCAAAATTCAGAATTTCATTCATCAAAAATGTTAACAGATGAATTTATCATATCAACTGAATCAACAACAACAGAAGAAAATTTATCAACAGAAAAATCTACCACAATTATTTCAGATTTAGAAGATAATCAAGAAGATATAAATCCAAAATCAGAAGTTACTGATTTATTATATGGAGATAATAATTATGAACATAAAACAAAAACATTACCAAATTTCTATTTAATACAAATTCCATATTCTAATTATAATGGTTTTTATCAAAATGTTCCACAATTTGTAATTACTCAACCTTTACTTTTACCTTCGACTATTACAAATCATGGATATTAATTGTTAAATGTACAACAACAACAACAACAAATAAACAAAGGAAAAACAATTTCAAAAAAAAAGTTTATAATTAATTTACATGTACACACATACATAGTATACATTTACATTTTTTGGTACAATAACCAATTGACTATAGCTATATTAGGTTTAATTTAGTGAATAAAGATTTAAATTTATTTTATCTAAAAAAATAAAGTGTAACAAAATAAAATTATAGTGTATAGAGGTGAAAAAGTAATTATTATATGTAGTTAACAAAATTTAACACAAAGCATCATTATATGTAAATTATGTGTAAAAGTTCAAATTATCTTTATTTACAAAGTTATTTTAAAGTCAACAAATAAATTTGTGTTTTCGTAAAATTATATTAAATTCATTTTTTATACATACATCCAAACAAATAAAACTTTCTCATTATTCCGATAATAATGAATTTTAAAGTTTATTCATTATTGTTTTGTGAGAAATTATTATTTAAATGAAATTATTTTAAATAGAAAACAAAAAGAGAAGCTCAGAAGAAGAAGAAAAATAATTTAAATAAAAAAGTATATTTTTTGAAATTCTACAAGAACAAGACTATAATCAATATCAAAAATTTATCAACGTAAAAGAAAAGAATATTAAATATTTTTAAACGACATAATTTTTAATAAATACATACCTACATATATGTAATTGAAAAAAATAAAAGATTTTTTACATGAAAAAATTCTTTAAAATAATCGAAATTTACTTTTTCATTAACATAATCAATAACTATTAAATTTTCACAATTTTCAATTACACTTGTTCATTTTTATTATCATATTAAATTTTCAATTAAAAGACATGAACAAGTACGGTATAAGAAATTCTTGAATAAGTATCATCGAAAGTTTAGATTTTAATTTTATATACGTACGTACATATACTTACACTTAAATACGAGTAGATACTCTAAACATTTGCTCTTCATGTACGATAAAAACAAACAAAACAAAATTTCTTTTTTTTTTTTGCATTATAACAGATAAACTAATATGTATAGTCAATATAAAATCACTTAACTGTTTTAATTAATCATGAGATTTTCAAAATTTTCATAAAATTCTGACATCCATCAAAATATCATCAGTTTTTTTTTTGTAAAAATCATTTTAAATATTTAAACAAGTTACAAAAAGTTTTGTTATTTCTCTTTTTTATTTTTATTTTTTACTTGAAACTCTCCTGTTAATAATAATTATTATCAAAAAAAATAAAAAAAAATAAATAAATAAAGAAAAACAATTTAAAAAAAAAACTCTTTTCGAGAATTTTATTTAAAAACAACCTTTTTTTTGTATCAGTTTCATAGTTTAACATAAGGATAATAATATCCTTTAATGGATACTTATCTGAAGTAATTTTATAAAGTAGCTCATTTTTCTTGTTTTATTTTTTATTTTTTTTATTTTTCTTGTTCGATCAATTCGAGGAAAGCTAATCTCCAATGAAGAGTTCTTAAACAATATTATTCGGTTATATTGTTTTTCTATTATTATGTATATATTATATACAAAATAATGTTTAATCAAAGTTTTCAAATAGATAGTAGTAAAAAAAAAAAAAAAAAGAATAAAGAGAAGAGAAAAAAAAAACAAAAGGATTAGATCAATGATAAGTTTAAGTAGGTGTACAATAAACTTAGAAATAAACAATTTAAACGAAAACATTTTTAAACTATGAAACTTTGATTGAATTGTTGAAATTTTATTTTATTTTTCTATATCATAGTTTGAATACAATATAAAAAATAAGTTGAAATTTGAATGTATGTGTAAAGTGTAATGTATTGACTTTGGTGTAAGAACGTGAAAAAAGAAAATTAGAAAATAATGAAAAAAGTAACTTATTTCTTTTTATGTATAGGTAAAAGAATAAACATAAAACCTTAATTATAAATTAAAATAAAAGGTTAACCGTAGGGATATGGCTCAACTAATATTAAAATAAACTAAGGATTTTTATTATTGCTAGAGGACATTTTAGAATTTTTTATGTGTGGATTTTATGAATTATCAGTTGGAATAAAAATATTCTCCTGAAGGTGTTCTTTTTAATGTTGTAAATTTTAAATGAATGATTGATAAGCATTTTAAGATTAAACTAGAAAAATTAATCATTAAAAAGCCATGTTTTAAAGTTAAATTTTTGAAAATTTCTGTATAAAATCCATAATTTAAAAATTCGAAAAAAAGCAATTATGTGGTAGTGTCTTTATTTAATAGAGGATCACGCAGAGAAACTAGGTATCTTATTTAGCGCCATTTACAAAAGCTTCAAGGAGGTCAATAACAGAGAAATCCGCACCCTTTATCATTGCAGCAAAATTTTATACTTTTAAAGGGCCTTGATATTGCAATGGTCATGATCGGAGATAAAATACGTCTCTTGAATGAACAGAATGGTTACAAATATCTCTTGTTCGTATATCAAACATTATCTCACAAGGGTTACCCGAAATGTGGTATCAAAACAGCACTGAAGCATCAGATAACCGCCAAAATACGATTAAAATTTACCAAGGTTACATAAACGAAGTGGTCAAATTAAAATAAAAAAATTTTATTACCTCAAAATTAAAAAAAAAAATTAAACAATTCGAAAATGAGTTTTGAATATCTTAAAATTTCCAGTTAGAACCTTTTAAATATTCTACCACTGACTGTACCATTGTTTGTAATTTAAATCTTATCAATTTCTTAATTAAGTTAAATCTCTTACATAATGAATCCTTTGGGTCTATATAAGGAACTATTATGCGGTTGAAATATGGTTAAATCGTGGTTAAAATATTGTTCAACTATTTGTTACACACTGAAAAGTTTAAATTTGTTCCATGTAAAGCAAATATTATTATTACACTATTTTAAAATTACATAAATTATTTTAAAGTGTAAGAAAAAAAAATGTATAACAAGTTAATAGTTTTCCATTGTAACTAAAGTTTTTGATTTATTTAATTTGGTATCATTTTTTTGTTTGTTTTGGTATACCCTACATATAAATATACATATAAAATCTTATATTGTACGTGTTTACACTTCACTAACTTTTTTTGGTATTCCAAAAAGAAAATAAAAAACTTTTCTTTTCTTCTTTTTTTCACAAATTCTACTAGAGAAAAATAGTGCAATTTTTAAGATGAATAAAATGATAATATGAACTATATACATATGTATGTATGTGTTACTTGTACTATGTATACATATATGTATGTATTGTACATATAATTGAATATATTGTAAAACAGGATAATTAATTTATTGTAGAAAATTTTTTTGAGAAAGAAATAATCTTTTACGATTTTCTTCATTTCATTTTTTTCTATAATAAAAATCGTTATTCCCTTTTTTTGTTATGTGTTTTTTTATTTTTACAACATAACATTTGGAAAAATACATTATCTTGTAAGATAAATTTTTCAAAAGTAGATTAAGAAATATATATTCAAAAAAAAAAAAAAAAAGAAACAACATAATTTACGAAGAAGTGGAATTAAATCAATAAAATTCTCAAGAATAATGAATCATTAAAAAATTTCACAAATGTGTAGCTATTTATGTATGTTCGACGTTCGTATATATAAATTTTTTATTATCCATGTATCTCTAAATTATAAAATATTGTGAGAAAAGATCACAAATAATAATAAGAAAAAATATTTTTTTTATATACTCGTATAATAATAATAAGAATGGAAAATAAATATTAAAAAATCTAGATATTCTTTAATCAACAGCCTCATCAAACATTTTTGAATATTGAATGATTGTGAAAATTTATTTTTTTCAACCTTGTTATTTTTTTTTTGTCGAAATTTCCATAGAGAATTTATTTATTTTATGAAGAAAAAAAAAATTTTTTACATTTGATAGATTTTTTTTTTCTTCACTTTTTTGAATGAATGGTGGAAATGAAATTATTATCGTTTACAATGTCACAAAAAATAAATCTTTTATTATTTATTTATTTATTTTTTTTTTTGTTATCATAAATTTTGAATTTTTGATTTCTAATTTTTTTTTATTGTAAATAAAAATATGATAAATTTAGAAAAAGATGAGTATGAAAAAAAAAATTATATAAAAAGAATATTTTATTTATTTTTATTGAGATATACTAACAATTTCCTGAATTAGGACCTTTTGTTATTTTTTTTTTCCTCTTTTCAAAGAAACAAATTATTTTTAAATTTGAAATTTAAAAAAAAAAAATGAATAAAAATAATTTTTCAGTCGATCACGAAATTTTGTAATTATTGATTGGTTATTTCATTAGTTTTAGTATTTTAACACCTTCGATTATTATAATGGATAATGAGTTTGCTTGTTTTCAACTTGAAAAAAAAAAGGATTATTTATAAATACATAGAACAGTGATTGTTAACGTTAACATTCTTTAGGACTAAAAAGCATAAATTTTCTTATAATGACTGTTTACTATTTATGTATTTTATGATTTTCAGGTCATTTATGTTAGCAAGACTGATTCTAGTATGTATGTATGTATTAGGCGTGTATCTGAATTAAGACATTTTATTTATAATTTCGACGTAATAATTAGATTAGATAAGATTTGTATCTATTTCTTAGAGATAGGATACTTAATTTCCTTTATTATTGCGATCACGTTGGATCTTTTATAATACCGTAACGCTGACTTTGACCTAAAAATCAAAAATCAAGGTCTTTAACAAATCTCAAAACTTTTTTAGTCGGTAGATGTCACATTTCATCTGGTATTTACGTCTGATCCATATAATTTTAGCCTAGGAGGTATTATATCTTTACACTTTCACAAAATGTTTTCTGAGGTTTCCGATTCCCCACTGCAAAATCTGCAATTCTGATCTTCTTCATGCCAAATGGTGTTAATTATTCTTGATATCAGTTGCTTTAGTAAAATGGTCCAGTTCCAAACCAGCCTTGAATCAATCATTTGGGAATTAATAGCTTTCAGAGCATCTTGGTTGTCTGACATTATACATATGGATCTTATTCTTCTAAGACATTCTCTTATGTACCTATGTACATATTTCTGTATTGGAATGTAGCTGAATTTTTCCCTAACTAACTTCTTCGACTTTATAATATAATAGCTTAATTTAGGATACGCTGAGTTCAAAACAACACGATAACTTTCATTCGTATTATTAGTATGTACTTTTTATTTTCAATTTTTACATCGCATCGGTACTGTACTAAAATTTAAAATCTGTTACTTACTTTACTGTGTCAGTAGAAGTGTAATTTAGTTTATTGGAGTTATTTAATTTACAATTGTTTCTTAATTTTTATAAACAATTCAGAAATTTTAAGGATTTAAGGATAATTTAACTGTTTTATAAACTCAAATTCTATTAAATCTAATTTATTTGAAGAAAAAAAAGATTTAAAAAAATGTTTAACAATTTGTAAAAGAAAGCTTCAAAGCAAAAATAAATAAATTTTATGTATGAAGTACTTGAAGTGCAAGTATGTATCTACATATTCATATTCACATTTGAATTTTCATAGATATTAAATATTTTAAAAAGGCAAAATTTTACATTAAGTATATTTTATATGAAAGTCTTTTATATTTAAATGAGAAAGTTCTACATTTAAAATAGTCAAAAGAAAATATTAGAATTTCAAATATAAAAAGAATACTTATAATTTTAAATTTTAACATGAGTACCTATTTTTTGTATCAGATATATACGAGTATTTATTTTTTTCTCTAAAATATTCTATCTAATTCGATTGTAATAAATTGTTGTCTATATAGGTATATACAAAAAGAAGACAACAAAATATTTAAAAATTGAAATTTATCTTAATCCTTAAAATGAAATATATAGCGTGAAGCAATTTTTTATGGGTTTTCCCTTATAATTTGTTTTGGTAAATCCAAAGAAAAAAATAAAAGAAAAGATTTTATCGTTAGTATATGTCGACGACCCTTGTGGTAGTTTATAGTTTCTAATTGAATGTTCATTAATATATTCGAATATAATTTGGATAATATTTAGGGGGTGAGTTTATACAAATTCCAGACTTTCAAAAAGAAAAAAAATTATTTAAAAAAAAAAAAGGAAAATTATAGTAATTTTGTACAATATTGTGTTTATTTGTATGTGTAATAATCCGAATCTATATATGAAAAAAAGTGCATTCGAAATCTTTAATTTAAGGCAATATAAAATACATATATGTATATATGTATGTACATAAAATATTTCGGTCAATAGCATACTCTAGGCTTAACTTGAACATACATTTTACATATGTGTACATATTTGTTTTTATTTTTAAATTGGATATTCAAATTTAAATTAAATTCTGTCTAAATTAAAATTTACTAGAAACTAATAACTTTTTATATTATATTGTAGATGATTTTTTGTTTTATATGTTGTTCATTTTTATTTTACTTTTTTTGTTTTTTGTTTTATTTTTTTTTGTTTTTTTGTTTTAGTACAATGACCTGTTGTATACGTATTATTATATGAATGTGAAAATATTTTGTATACTGTTCTGTTTAAAATGCCTACCGTAACTACAATACATTTTATAAACTATATGATTTTATGGTTCATACACGAATCTCTTTTATAACTTTATCGACTTGTTTAAGGATATACTATACATACGAGTATGTATATAAAATAAAGAAGAAAAATCTCAAAAAAAAAAAAAATAATAAAATAATTATTCGTTTGTTGTCATGCGCATTTTTTTTTCTCTTTTCTACCCCTAAATATAATCCCTTCCCTTAATCTAATACTCATTTTATTGTATTGTATAAAATCACTTTCATATGTATATCCCTTGCCACCCTCTCTCTTGACATAATCAAACTCAATCAACTAAAATATTTTACAAAAAAAAAAAAAAAAAAATAGGATATAGCAGAATTAAAATTACTTGTACTTTCTTCATTTCACCCTTATTTGGTGGATTTTGAAATGTTTAGTTCAGTTGCTGCTTTGCATGTTGCAAGTTGATTTTCGCGCATATGAAAAATAATTTGTTTTTTTGTTTTTTCGGTTTTTTGGTACCTTTAATATTATTGTAATATAATATATTTCATACATACATACGTACCTTAAATTTAAATATTAGTTTTTTTAACTGTATATACATATATATAGTTTTAAAATAGAGAAATCTTTATCTATGATAGTTTAGTTAAAGTTAAAATTTCTTTTTTTTTTTTTTTTTTTTCATTTTAACTTTTAATTTATTATTTTTGTACATATTACACACAAATAAATAACAAACAGCTTTACCATAATATATCATCATGAAACTAAAATGAGAAGTAATCATCATTGTCTTATTGTTTCAGTTGTAAGGATTAAATTAAACTTTATACTGTATTTTGAAATTTTGGAAGGATAAGTGGTTTAACCATTTTTTGTTTGTTTGTTTGTTCATTTGGTTAACTTTATTTTATTTTTTTTCTGTTTTATATACACCTACATTTATATATATGTATAAATTGTTATATATACATATAGTAGAAGTGAAATACTCCATAAAGTTTTGTTTTATAAAAAAAAAAAAAAGTAAATAATAAGAAAGGTTTTTCCGTAAGAGAAGGTGTACGTATATTTATATTAGGAATTTACTTTGTTTTCTCAAGTGCGAGTGTCAAGTTTTCTTTTATAATTGTGAATATGTACGTGAAAGAATTCATAAATAAATAAATAAAAATAAAAAAAATATATACATACATATATATAATAAATAATTAATAAAAAACAAAAGTACTTATGTACACATATAATATATTTCAAGTTCTAAGCTGCTTGTAAGATGATATATGTATTTGCATAAATTTTTTTTTTTTGTACGTCATGCTCTTTTAAGATATTTTCATTTATTTAGTAATAAGAAGGAGATACAAATAAGACAGCATTGTAATTGATATTTTTTTTATTTTCATGAAGGGTTAGGAAATCGCTTAAATTATTAACTTACAAGTATATACCTTTATGTACAATTGAATAATCAAACAGTACAGTATATACTTAAACCAGAGCAACTTACTAACGGATTAAATTACATATAAAAGTATGACAATAAAAACCAAACAAAAAAAAAACGAAAAACAATAAAAATGATAACAAAATTAACGTAAATGTGAAATTCACAGTCATTTAATGCACTGTACCGTGCAACTAACTTCAATCATTTCATGTTAAAGTGTTTTTTTCTTTTTTCGTTGTTATTTCGACAATTTTTAATTTACGGTAGCCGCGCATTGTTTGAATTTTTTCACAGGTAAATATATGCTTTTATAAGACGCGAATTATTTAAAATGTTTAATTACAAAATTTACTTTTTTGACTGATAGTGTGCAATAAAAATAATTATTTAAAAATTTTAATAACAACTTTTTTGTTTTTGTATTTTTATTCCTTTTCTTTTTTAACTACCAGGAAAAAATAAATAAAACATTAAAGTTTTTTTGATGCTTTAAAATTTTATAATATGTAAATCTAGAATATAATATAAACTTGTGTTTGTGTATGTAAATTAAATTAATATTATATAGGAATTGAAACATTTTGTAGTTGTGTGTATAAGAATCTTTTACATTATTTGTTCTCAATGTATAAAACAAATTAAAGGAATTGAATTAATTAAATAAGTACAATCATGTACATAATTTAAATTTTTTGTGTTACATATATAGAATAAAATTACATTTCATTGTGAAAATCATATTAAAATCATGTGATATATAAAATTGAATAAATTCTTGTGATTACATTTAAAAAAAAAAAAAATTTACATGAAAATCAGTGTAAATACAAAAACAGAATGTATATAATATAAGAATGATACCGAAATTACCATAAATTTTGAAGCAATAAAAAAACGAATTGATAAAACAAAAAATAAAAGGATTAGACTTGTAAGTAAATTTTGAAAGAAAAAAATTTGTATTTAATTTAAAAAAAAAATAAAATAAAATTGTCAAGAAGAAAAATTTTTGAAATATGATTTTGGCTGTTGAAAATTAAATTAAATGTATTTCGTTCAAAGGAAATTTTTAAAATTTAAAAAAAGAGGTATTTTTGTAAATTATAGAAAAAACAAACAAAGGACTTTTCATGGGTTTCAGAAATATGTGTTTTTTTTTTTTGAAGCAAAAAAAAAAGGTCCTCAGTAGTAATCTTCAAAAAAATAATCTAATTCAATTGTTTTCCTAAAATTTGATTTACTTAAAAAATGGTTTTGAATAGAAAATTCAATTATTCTTGAAGAAACGTAAGATTTTTTAAATTATATTTTATCCACTAAACATTTTTATTATTCTTTATTCTTTACGGTTTCTTATTTTTCAAAATATTTCTTTAAAGTGCATTCTCAAAAAATTTAAAATAATTTTTTTTAATATCCCGAATGTACATAAGTATACTACAATATATTCGAGTATCTGCGAACCTAAAAAGTTTTTCATAAAATTAGATAGTTTTTATCTTTTTCAATAGTATACACCATACTTCAATATTTTTTTTTTTTTTTTTTTTTTTTTTTTTTGTAAAAGAGAATTCAAAAGTTGCAAACAATTTCAAATATTTCGTTTTTCAAAATTTAAAAAAAAAAAAAACTGTGTAACACCAGAACGCAAAAATAATATAAAAAAAATATTTTAGAAATCATTGTGGTTGTACCTGAATATATGTATGTTCAAATATGTACTCACATAATGGAATTTGAATGTTGTATATTTTTAATAAATTCCACTACAAAATAAAAATTTCAAAATTCTGAAACATTCGAAACATTTTTTAAAACTGTTTTTTATGTCTTTATCTTTTTTTATATTTGTTTAATATATCTACAAAATATAATTTTTTTTTTTTTTTGTTAATTTTTTAAAGCGCAATAAAATTAACATTTTTTTTGTATTCTCGAAAAAGAATGGTTTTATTTAAATTCCCACCAATTTACCATTCCACTGAAATATTTTCTTCTACTTGAACAAAATCAAATGTATAAATTTCAGAGCTTCATATGTATATCTGAGTGAGTTACTTGCCTCTCGAGATTATTTATTAAGTTCAGTACTTATTCACTAAAGTACCTATATTAGTATCTTGAAAATTTTCAATTTTAATTTCAACAAATCCTTCTTTTTTTTTTTTAAACTAAGAATAAAACTTTCATTCATATTTAAATGATTTATCATAAGGATACAGACAACAATATTTTTACATGAAAAGTTCTTTTAAAAATTTAATCAGTGTATATTTTAATAACAGTCATTTTAAATGAAAAATTAAAACTCATCATGTCACATATGTACGAGCTCATTTATACATCGTTTAACACAAAATAATAAATTTCTCTTTACATACTTATGTATATGTACATATGTATATAGCATATAGCTCACTTAAAAACTATTTAGTTTTTCATTTTATAAATCATTGATGAGGAAAATTATGTGCTTTTAATGGTTTCAATGAAAATGTATATAAAATTTTATCTTTTTTACATTGGTTATATGAATCATATGAAAAATTACTTGAAAGTAACTAAAAGAAATTTTCAAATGAAAAGTATTTTTTCTAAAACGAAAAAAAAAAAGAAACTTAAAAGGAAATAAATTTAAAAAACAGCAGTCATTAAGTAATTTTAATTTTTAATTCATATAGTTTATTACTAAACTACTCATAAAATACTCTTTCAGACTATTTCCTAAATGACAGTTTATTCACCCTTTTTTTTTTTTTTAAGGGAAGAAAAAAGAGTTAAATTTCTATGCAATTGAATTAGATTGACCCATTTATAGCAATTAAACGGAAAGAATCATTTTGTAATGGATACTTTTATAATTCGAGGATATATACAATCTACATAGTTCTAAAACCCTTTGCTTGCCTGTTTTTATTTTTTCATTATATTTTTTTTTTTTGGTCGCTGCTGTTTTCAACGTTTTGTCGTAGAAAGAAAATTATCCTCTGCTTATTAGAAAACTAAACTGAAGGTATTTATAAAAAAAAAAAATTTTTTTTTGCTTTTAGATTTATGTGCAGTGAAGATAAACAAAAATGTAATTAAAACGATGGATTTGAAATTTGATATTTTTTTTAAACAACAAAATTGTAACTTTTATTTAGAAAAAAAAAGAACTTTTTTATTTAAATCCTGAAGAATAAATACATAGATTGCGATTTTTCCTTCAAATTATGTTTATTTTTTTTTTCCTTTCTTATTTTATGTCGTTTTAAAAACTTTCATAAATCTAAATATAACACAGAAGAAATTATGTAAATTGAAACTTTTTTTTATTTGTAGACAATTTGATAAGTAAAAAAAAAAAGTAATAGTAAAGTTGAAGAGAAGAAAAAAGTATTAAGTTGAAAAAATAAAATTAAAAAAAATTATGAAAAAAAAAAGAAAAGATATGTACATAAAATTTTTCATTTTAAATGCAAAAATATAATATTACATTTAAAATTTTGTATAAACTTACTTGAAGAAGATATTAAAAGTAAACATAAGAATTTATATTTATCAATTCATAATTCTTTTTAATGGAATTATGATTTTCCTTTGAAGGGTTTGAGAATTAATTACATTAAAAGATTCGAAAATTGAGAAATCTAGGGGGGAGGGGTGTTAAAAACAGAATAAATTTTATTGTTTTATTATTTTAAATCTACACTTTTTTATGTTTTTTGAAGAATAAATAATTTCCAATAATTCAAATAAAAAATTTAATGAATACATAAAAATTAATAGATTTTTGTTCTAGGTTCATTTTGTTCTCTCATTCTTCATCTCATTAACTTTACCACTTTAGACTCCTGACAACATTGTTTATAGAGAAGTCTTTAGAAATGGTATTCATCCCGTTAAGTATACCAGGTGAAGCCTTCATTTTAAAATCTCAGGTTATGCTGCACCAATTAATCAAAAAAAAAAAAAAAAAAAATTTATTTTGATTATAATTTTTAAAATTTTTAAATGACCTATTTTCACGGAAACATAATTATTAATTCTTCTGTTTATTAAAAAGAAAATATGATCTATATACATGTGCAATCTGGCACTAACGCATGAATATATTTTGGAAATTACTGTTTAAAAAAGAAAAATTTTCATTGAAAATCTACATAAATCCTCGAAATTGAAAATTTCTCAACCATAAACGCATAAAGAAAAAACATACTTATACACATACATATTAAGAAAAATTCACAGAATACAATGTATTGTAGGAGTAAAAAAAAAAAAATGAAAATTTCGTTGTAATACTACAGAAATTTATATCTTTTTTTATTCCTTTTTTTTTACAACTTTTGTAATATGTTTCATCACAATTCATTATTGTTAAAAATTAATTTTTCTTCTTCTTCTTTTGTGCGTTATATATTAAAGAACGTGTGGGAGAACTTAAAAAACCATTAAAAAATCATTTTTTAAAAAAAAAAAATATTTCATAAAAAAAGAATAAAAACACAGAAAATTTTCTTTTTAAGAACTTATTTTTCTTTTATAACATAACATAAAAAAAACTATTATGATAAATTGTATTGTATATATGTATATATGTATATGTATGTATGTTTATATAAATGTCTTGCAATTCTGACGTCATACTCAATTTTGTTTTCCTATAGTAACAGTTTATGAAAAGGAATTTTTCTGTGAAACATATAAATTATACATTTTCAACAGAATAAAAATTATTGATTCTAATACACCCCTCTGACTTGATTCATTGTTATCTATCAGTCCGACTTTATAAATGTAAAAACACATAATCGATTTGTTATTCTTCTTTAAAAAGGAGTTTCTTTGATTATGTCCTTACTTATTTGCGTTTTCTACACTTCAAAAAAAAATTTTTATTCAAATTAAAAGGAAAAACTTTAACAAAATTAATTTGAAAGAAATTAATTACATTGACTAAAAAGGTTTGACTTTTCATCCCTAATTTGTTCCTTTTGTTTTTTTTAGTCAAGGGCTATTATTTAAACAATTTTGGTACAGGTTAGTTTAGAATTAATTAAGATTTTAATTTCTTTTGTTGCACATTGTTGAAACTGGCTATAATAACTGCCTTAGAATACAAGAGGCCAACAAAATTTTTTCACAATAGTAAGGCTGCATTTATCCCTTTTTTTTTCTATTTTTCACTTTTTCATATCAAATATTTCATCAAGTATTTTTTTTTTCTAGAACAAAAGAAATTGGGAGCGAAAAAAAATAACAGTATAATTAATGGTTTACGTTCATGCAAAAAGAAATCTGAATAGAGGAAAAGCACACTAACATTAAGAAAAAAATATTAATTTTATTTATAGAAAAGGCCTCTCACTTTATATTTTTTTATAATGAAATGTAATTTTTCTGTTTTTAAAATTATCTAAATGACTTTTCTTATCTTTCATTTTTTTTCTTTTCATTTATTTTTAGCCTAAATTTTATAAATATTTTTTTTCCAGTGTAAATGTATACACTTACACAGCACGCGATGAACGGAATTCAACGTCCATCTTTTTGGGCAAAAATGCATGAATCTGCACGCGATATAGGGTAAATGATGAGCAATTTAATGTCGAAGTATACAAATAGTAAATACACTATATATATTATATACCCTCTAGTTAAAATGGGGTTGTTGTTTTTAGTGCTGTTGCTGAAAGGATATATATATGAGTGCAGATACTAATACAATGAAACAGAATTATATAGACATATACAATTCTGCTATCAGTACGTATATCCTTTTCTATACATAACATAATACAAATGAAATTAGGGGATATTTGCTTCAGATTAGAAGCCTGAACAAACTACAAAGGATTTCCTCAACGTAAGTGTACACGTTTACCATGAATTACCACATATAGAGCAAAAGTAAGGTGTTTGTGTACATACATATTTTATAATGTACTATATGTAAGTATATATGTATGTACATATAGTACTAAAAATATTCTTATACATTCCATGTTTTTTTCATGTACACATAATTCTTACATGGGTACCTTATATTTATGCGAACAGGACGCCGACGGATCGATATGAAATTCTCGTTTCCCTAGTTGGCGTGCTTTTAAATATTTTAAGCAAATGAATATAATACCGAAAGGGTCGTAAAAACTTTCTACCACTAAAATTTTTAGTTAAAAGGAATTGCAAAAGAAAAATATTAATAAACAAAAAAAAAAAGGAGAAAAAAAAAGTTTATTTGAATGGTTTTGGTGAAACACCTTCGTAAATATCTTGAACAAGTTTTTTTTTTTTTTTTGTAAACTTTTTCTGTTAAATAGTTGTGATTACTTGAAAAGAAAAAAAGAAAAATTATAGTTACAAAACCACACTTATTATATGGCTTTTCTTCACATAGAAATGACACAGCAATTATGAATATTTTTTATTTTGTGAAAATGTCAATTTCATGTCATGAAAATTTATTTTAAAAATCCTTGCCTGATAAGGTTCTGTATAATAATAATTATATATTTTTTGAAAAAAAAAAAAAAAGTAAATGAAAAGTATTTCATATTTCTTTCTAATTTATTTTATAAATTCAATTCACTTAGAAGGAAGAAATAGGAGGAATTTAAAACATCACAAGAATGTACTTAAGTTTTAATTAATCGAAAAACGAAATACCACTTTAAAAAAAAATATAAATGATTCTAAAAATATATTTTACTACTAAAGAGAAATTTTCTTTTCTTTAATTTACTTATAAATTACTAGATCTTCCAACTTGATTAAGAAATTTTTGAATTTTAAGACTTTATTAAAATTATTTGCTAAATTAATTCAAAAGAAACATATTTCTTGTAATTAATTTAATGAGTTCATTTTTGATTTTTATAAATTCATTAACAGAAAACATTATGTAATGTGATAACTTGAAAACTATGCGTCGTTAAAAATTTTAAAACTCTTTAAAATGTTTTCTATGAACTATTACGTTTCTTTTTTTTTTTAAAAAAAAAAATAAAGGATTCACTTAAAAATTGTTTACAATTCATATTAAATTGTTGAAACTTATCTTTAGGTTGTTAAATTTGTTCAGAAAATTCTTTACAAAGTTTACTTTTTAGAAGTTCAAAATTATTTGTAACTATACAGGATATTCAGAAGAAAACGAAAAACAATTAAACTTCAAGTATGTCTCCTCGAGACAAGTAACATTTCGTATGGGAGGGTGGCAACCTTAAACGCTTGGCCGGTAGAAGGAGCCGAAGTTTTGAGGTTTTTTTTCGCTCTGTAACTTTTACATGATCCTTTTTATAGACATTTCATGTTCAAAAGAAATGCAGAGAACTTCTTGCCCTTTCCTCTACTTCTACGATCTTTTTTGCCCGGGTTTTTTGAGTTCAAACGGTCGTTTTTAAAGTGCCTCTATATTTTAAGCGATTTTAAGCGTAACAGCAAATAGAAATTTGGTAAACTAATTGCATGATCTTATGCACCTTTCACTTTAAATGTTATAACTTTTTCTGTGTGAAATGAACATGAAGTTCTATTCCGAATGGTTCATAAATAGTTGAAAAAAATGTTCACCATTAAAATAAAAAATAAACAATCAATTAAATTTATTTATTTTATTTTAAAATATTTTGAATTATTTTTGATAAAAATTTAGGAAGTTTATATGAAAAACTTTTTGTTGAATTAAAAAGTTTTAATAAATGTATACACAAATGTACATATTTGGGTTTCATAGCTTTTATTTAAAATTTTATTTTGTTGAAAAATAAATTATATCTTTCCTCTTTTTCTCTTATATCCTTTAAATAAAACTGATGGAAAAACAAAAATGTTCTTCAATATACTCTAGACATATGTGCATATATTCTTTTAAAGTACAATTATAGCTATTTGTCACATTTATGTCATGGTTTGGATAATAAATTATTAACATCATGAGACTGAAGTCTAAACCTCTTATTTTAGTTAAGCATTTGTTTTTCTTTCCATTTTCACAATCACGTAAAGTGCTTCAGAGTCAAGCCACTTTAAATAAATGAAAAAATAAGAGAAATAAAAAAATATATATATTTTGCCTTTCTAAATTTTAGTCTCATTATGCAAAATAAAAAGAAAAATGGATAAAATGACAAAATAAAAAAAAAAGTTGTATATTTTCCAGTATACATTTTCACATATGCATGTAGGTATGTATGAAAGCAAATTATAAGGACATTATTTTTCTTTGCTATTAAAGGACTTTTGTATTCATACATATTGTAAATAAAAATAAACTGAAAATTTCAAAACAAAAAGTGACATACACATTTTATTTCCCAAACCTTTCGTGTTCGTTTATACCATACAAACATACATATATTAAATACATGCATATGTGTATATATGTGTATTTATACATATGTATATGCTATCATTGACTTCTATTTTTATAACATTGAACAACAATGTAAAACAGATAAACGAAAATTCCATAAAAGTTTTATTCCAAACGATTTAATGTAAACAACCCATGAGGAGGTAATGAAACAATAACGAACAAAGGACACCTTCTATTAAACAAACGGGCTTTTTTTTCCTTTCGAGGAAAAAAAGAGCTGTTATTCGGTCATTGACCAAAAAAAATAAAATAAAAAAAAGGAAAATCAAATTTTTTGCTTTTGTTGTTGTCTCTATTATCCACATATACACATGGGAAATTTTTCAGATTTTCGAAAAAAAGAAAAAAAAACTAAACATTATAAAAACGACAGGTAGCTACATACCTTTATTTTCAAAATGAGAAAATGGAAAAAATAAAAAAATGACGGAATATAAACACTATTATTATTAAATATCCTTTCATATATGAATGGTATGGTTCAATATGTTGTACATTTTCACTTAATTTATCGAACTTTACATAAGTCCATAAACTGTTTCGACTAGACCTATATGACCTGCATGTCAACAACATATTATATGAATATGTATGTGTACATATATAAATATTATACATATATAAATACAAGCACAATCTCATGTGGAGTCTATTATGAAATTTATTTATAAAGATATATTTTATTAATCAAAAATACTTCTAACTTTTATCGTTTCAGAATTTTCTTATTTCCAATTTCAATGGAAAATTATTTGGATAATTACATTGATGAGAACAACGTCATTTCATGACACAAATTTTAAAATAACAATTTTTTCAAAAGAAAAACACATAATTTCTTTCATCATGTGTTATTGGTATAAGGGAAAACTCAAGAGATTACTTCGGAGTTTATTATATTTCATCACTGCCTTTACATTAAGTCATGTCGGTAAGAATTTATAAAAGTATTTTTTTGTTTTTATGTATATAAGAGTATAATTTTGTTTTTTATATAGTTTTTAATTTAGAACCCTTTTACACATACATATGTACATATTATTTCTTGATTTAATATGAAAAAATATTTAAAGAAAAAATAATTAAAAGTGGCGAAAGCAAACATACAAACATGCTTATATTATACTTGGTACATACGAATGTACATATCTTGGTACATACGAATGTACAGATGTACATATATGTATGTATAGTATATACGGAAAGAAGGTGTTATAATTTTTTTTTTTTAAAAAGTGTAGTTCCTTCCATTAAATTAAAATAATTTTTTCGGGATAACATTTTCACCAGTAAACCGCGTTTGATCAGAACATTTTTGATTTTGAATTTTCCGTCTTTGTTACAAACTGAGTTGAATATTTTCAATATTTATGGCAAAAAAAAGTTTTATTATATATGTTGGTATGTACATACATGTATTGGTTATTCCTCCTCTAAAGTGCCACTTTGTGTGGTACCTTGTTTCGAAAAATAACCCATTGAAAGGAAAAACTGAATTTATTTTTTATTTTGTAATTTTCCTTGTTTATTTATGAATTTTTTTTTTCGAATAAAAATATAATCCTCCATCATTTTTCCTTAGTTTTTTCGTAAAATTAATAAGAGGTTTATTAACTCTCCGTTTGACGTGTATACTCGTCATTGTTTGATTTTAATTATGTATGTACGTACCTCACGAGAAATTTTTTAATTCCGCAATTAGCTAGTTAAAATGCATGTTATAATTTTTTTTATGTGTAATTTGAAAAAAAAATGCCTTAGTTGTTAATATAATGAATTTGATTTTAATAGTAGGTTGATATTTTGAATTTAAATTTCGCAGGATTTGAATCTAAATTTAAATTTTCAATCGAAACTTTTTAATTCATAGACTTTTTAAAGGATTTATATAAATAACTTTTTCTTTAAAAGAAAAATCACTAAACTCCTTCTTATTTATCAAATATGAAATTCTTAATTTTAAAATGTTAAAAAATATGTCACTAAATGAACCTAATAAAAGCAAACAACCTCTAAGAAAATTAATCACGATTCTCATAAAGCATATTGTCTAATATATAAATGCATGTCGCTTATATTTTTTATTTATTTTATTTTTTTTTCAGTTCAGGAATTCTTTTACTTTTTTTTTTTTAAATTGTATCCTAATTATAAATTCAACCTACATTTTCACGTTTTTCATTAATCTCAATAATAGCTAATTATGAATATACTTAAAGAAGAAAAAAATGTAATTAGTTTATTCTTTTAATTTTTTTTTACAATATTAAAATCTTATGTTTTATTATTATATACATTTTTTTTTACTCTTCCTGCCTTTTATAATTAATTGTTACTCTAATTAAGGTACTTGTATAATTCAAATAAATTAGAATTCTTGTTTTTTTTCTTCTATGTTTTCTTTTGTATTTTTTTTTTTATTTTTTTATTTTTTTTTATTTCTATACAGATTATGTATGCGCCATACGCAAAGGAACGTTAATGGTTCCACTTTCTTATACAGCCTTAAGTGGAGATTTACATGTACAATTACAATATAAAGAACCACCGTTAAATAATTTTAATACAGATTTAAGTTTAGAAATAAGTAAATTTAAAAATAATATAAAAGAAAAAATTGAAATAATAAATATTTATCCTGATCCACGTAATAATATAACACAAATAAGTATTCCATGTCATACCTTCTTTTTGGGAGGTTCATATGAATTTGAAATAATTGAAAATAATGTAAATAATACTTTAGTTGACAATCAACAAAAAAATGATGATCGAATAACACAACAACTTGATGTTAGATGGCCAACACCAAAATTAAATGTTTCACCAGAACAAATTGGTACTTATCCTGAAGAAACAGTTAATGTTATTTTATCATTTCCAGAAATTGAATGTAAAATAAAAAATATTGATGATCCAGAATTACCAGAATTTTGGTTAGAATTAATTTATTGTGGACAAGAAATAGTTTGTGCAAATTCAAATGGAACAAATTCACAGCATATTCTTTATGCTGAACAAATAAGAGGATTTATAAAAACAAAACTTATAAAATTACGTTGTGAATATTTTGGTCTTGCTGGTCATTATATGATTCAATTAAGGCCAGTACAACCAACTCCATCATTTGTCTCTGCATTTACATACATTAGAGCTGATTGGAATGAAAAATTTGTTTTTAATGTACATGCACGAAGTATATTTCCTTGTGATCCCCATAGTGGTGTAAGTGTTTTATTTGAATATCCACCTTGTATATTAGATCAAGCTGACAGAGTTAGATTATTTGCTAAATTAAGAGCTGATGTTGCATCATTAAAACCACCGACATCCCTTCATTATGTGACTGAACAAAAAGTAAATAGAGGACAACATTCCTTACATTTTGACTGCGATTATTTTTCAGAAAAATATATTGAATATTGTTTTGTGTATGTAAGTCAAGCTATATCTGGAGCAGTGGCTGATATTCGAATGGATTGTGTACCAACATTGCCAGTAAGTGGTAAGTATGATACAAAGGAATAACTAAATACTTTATTTTGATTTTGAAAAACAAAAAAGGTTTTTTGTTGATATAAATCATTTGTGAAACAATTATGAATATTCCATCATATATCGAGCACGAAGATATAGAATATTTTTTAGTATTTATGTAAAAATTTTAAAATCAACAAACACATTTAAAATACAGATTCAGATACTGGCGGTTGGGGCCCATGGAGTGAATGGACACCATGTTCAACAACATGTTCTGGAGGAACAAGAAATCGTTATAGATTCTGTGATTCACCACCTCCTCGATATGGAGCAAAATTCTGTGAGGTATGTTATAACGTATTATTATTTTGTGTGTGTGTATGTTTTTTTTCAAACTTCAAGTATATAAATTTGATATTAATATTAAGAAATTTAAATATTAATAATCCAGGGACAAGCTGTAGAAACTCAATATTGTGGACAAAAAGAGTCAGATACATGGGACTGTATCTACGGTTCTGGAGTAACCGGAGATAAATCAAGTATCATTCGTTCTGAGATTGCATCAGAGGTTGGTCCAGGATGTCGTTGTGGATGTATAGTTCATCTTGGATCATCGAAACCTAAAAGAGTTTTAGCTTCATCAGCACAAAGCTGTCCTGGAAGATCATTTTGGTTAATTCAGGTAATATAAAACATCTACACATGAAAAAGGAGAAAAATCGAATTTATTCTAATATATTTTTATAAATCATTATTGCTTATATTTTCAGTCTGATGAAAACTACAAAATTGATTTAATTGTCGATTTTTCTCGATTACCATGTTCTACACAATACGTTAAAATACGTGATGGAGACTCTTTACGATCTGACTTGATATTTCAAAATAATGGTGGAACAAAATTTAGATCAGAAAGTATAACATCCTCAGGAAATCAGGTTTTAGTGGAATTTTTTTCTGATGAGATAGCTACAATAGATAAATCTTGTAATGGAGGTTTTCTTGCACATGTACAGCAAAAAGGTAAGTGAAATTCAAAAATTAACTTATTCTTAAAATTACTTATATCCTTTTCTTACCTGTAATAATATTACATTTTGTTGGATCCTTAGAAACACCTTAGAAATTTAAAAGTAGATTAATTTGTTTTTCTTTATAAAATTTTTGAACAAATAGTTTTTGTCACTTTTTCTTTATTTATCTTTTCTAAATAATTACAGCTCCCGTAAAACAGAATATTACTTCAATAAGTATTCGTGCGATTACTCAAAAATCAAAAATTGGTTTAAAATTTACTGCCGTTCATATTGCAGCTGTAATTTTTGCAAGCATAATTATAATAATAAGCGCACTTTTAGGTATTCATATATTATAAAAATTTATACATGTGTATTAAAAATATATATGTAATTAAAATGTGAAATTTTCTGCTCATTATCGTCATATAGGAACACAATATATTCTTCGTTATCGAAAGTATCATCTTACAGAAAGTATGGGTGAACCTGATTCACCAATACATACTCCAAGAGCATCGATTGGTTCATTACAAAATCCTGATAATCCACCATCTAGAGCTGTTTCAACAAATACTTTACTATCTGAAGTAATATATTTAGTTAAAGTAAGACCAAGAGGACGAATGAAACATTCCATACTGAGGGAAAGTATTGATGGTGAAGCATTAGAGAAAGAAACTAATCTTAATGATGAATCAAAAGAGTTAAAATGGTAACATTATACTCTTTGTTTTTAAATAAATTTAATAATAAATAAATTTAAAAAAAAAAGATATTTAGAAAAGAAAAAAAAAATTCTATTTCAGTGATGATTCTGGTAGCGTAGGAAGTACACATACTCTAACAAATGAGACAGTAAATGAAACACATAATCAAGACGATAAAGAATTATCATCATGCTCCATTAATGATAATATATCAATTAATTCAAAACAAAGTATTTCTAATTTTCATGAAACCACAAAAAATGAAAATAAAACAACAAAAAGAAACCTACCAAGTGTATCTGACACAGAATCAAATAAAAGTATTCAATGTAAAAGAAATTTTTTAAGTGCTAGTCATGTAACTCTTACTAATGTAAGTATGTACATATGTATGTATAAAATGAATGATTTTAAATTGATTAAGAAATTAATTAAAAATCTATTTAAATAAAAATGAGTTAGAAAAAGAAAAAAACATAATCTGTAATAAATTTTATAATTAATTATGATATACTATATTATTTTCAGGGATGTTATTCACCTGCTTCAAGTATAATAAGTACAGCAACAATTCGTACAACTAATCAAAAAGAAAGTAAAGAAAAATTGAATCGAGAACGTCTTGCACGTCCAGATTCTGAATTTTCTTTAGCAAATCCAGAAGATTTAGAACTTGATTATTATGATTATAATGTTGTAAATGCTGGTGCAGCACCTGGTTCATATTTAGGTATGGATCCAGCATATTTAGTATGGATACCACCATTAGATGATGGAAATATAATAAATGAAGTTGAAACAAATATTGAACCACATTATGAAGAAATATTACCAAATTTTAATGATATCAATCCAGGAAGTAATACAGAAACACCTGAAAGTGATATTGTTCCAGAACCACCACCAATATTATTTACTAAAATATTATTACAAGATAATAATGATACTTTAAAATCATCAACACAAACACAAAAAATAGATGAAACATTAAAATTTAAACAAAATAATTCATTATCATCATCATCATCATCATCAACATCATCAAAAAATAAATGTAAAAAAAATCCAGAAAATGAAATTATTCAAATGGAAGATTTAAGTGAAAAATATAATAAATTAAATGTTATTACAAAAACTTTTATTATAAATTCATCAAATTTAGAAAAAGAAACTGCTGTCGTTAAATCTCCAAGTGATTTACAAGATTATTATGAATTAGATGATATTCAATTTGCAGATGAAGAAGAAGCAAATGAAATTATAGAAAATAATAAAACTACAAATGTTAATGTAAAATCAACATGTAATATAAAGACATAGTTGGTTTATTTTTTAATTAGAAGAAGAAGATGAAAAAAACACATACACATATATGATAAAATGTACCTTAGTTTAGTAAACACTCATATCATGAAATTTTTCAGATATATTAACGAAAAATTTTACACATTAACTAAAATTTATATTTAGATTTATGTGTAAAATATAAAATTTAGTGGGTACACATTAGAATTTCTGGGATCAAATCAAATTAAAATAATATTCAATTTTTATTTTTGGTTTTTGATTTTTTAAAACTACAACAAAACTGCCATAAATGAATTTTTAAAATAATGAGGGATTGATTTTGCACTATGTACTTCATCAAAACTTTTAAAGTATGCACATAATATGTATGTATATCTGGAAAAAGATTAGTGAAAGTACGCTTTCTCGTATTGAAATTACAGTTTTGAATTTTAGAAAAGTTGACTTGAATTTATTCATTTAGAGGAATAAATTGAAGAAAAAATAAATGTTTATCAATTCTTCTGCTTAAAAAAAAATTAAAACTCAAAAGAGAGATTATTTTCAGGTGTAAATTCTACTTTTGGTTATTAAACAATATCTATAGAAATATATATAGAAAAAAAAATCAATTATTTATTCATGAATTTGTTAATTTTCCTATAAATCATTTCAATCATACTTAAATTATCAAATTTTTCTTTTTACACAAAAAAAAAAAAAATATTTAGCACATTTCGAATAAAAATTTCTTACAAAAATAATTTATGACTTTAATTTAATTTATGATTTTAATTTCTTAAATTTTCACAATGTATAAAATTATGTTTCATTGTATGTATTTAAATCATTAAAAAAAAAACAACATAAAATCAAAATTATTTGTAGTGTGCAATACATTGACTGATATTTTAGTCTTCTTATTTATATTGAAGAATATATATGTAGGTAAAAAGATGCAAAAAAAAAAAAATTATAAATTTATTGAATAACATATATACATATATATATTTCGAAATTATATAAAATTAAAGACTAAAAATAAATCAGATAAAATATTGTTGAGTACAATGTGCAACATATGTATATACATATTTGAAAATTATGATATTTATTATTTATAATGATATATATGTAGATATATATATATAAAGAAAATATATATGTTTGTAATTGATGATTGATCCATAGAAGAAAATAAATAATAAGAAGGAAAAAAAAAACGTAAAATTTTAAAAAAAAAAAAAAAAACGTTCATTTTGGAAAATTACAAACAAAAAAACACTTTATAGTATTGAGAGTATAATACGAGTATGAAAAATTTGTTTGAAGCACCAATCGCAAAAGTATGTATTTTGTTCATTTATAAATAATATATAGATATATATGTAACTATTAATGTTTTCCTTTTTTTAAGTCACATTTTAAAAGAAAATATATATAAAAATATTTATTGTAGACACAATAAAACATACACAAACACACATTTTATGTATAATTAATGTACAATCAAAATTTTCTAGATAAGAAAAAAAAAAGCTAAAATAATTGTTTTAAATTTTCATAAATTTTGATACTCTTCAAAAAAAAAAAAAGTTCTTGTTGTTCTAGTCAAAAAAAAAAAAAAAATGTAATGTAATACATATACTAAATTTTAAGTTTTAATTTTTAAGACAATATATTTAAAATAAAGTGATTTTAAGAATTTTTGCGCTTCTTATATTTTATAATTGAATTTATTTTATTTATATATAATGTTTTAGTTAATTTTATTATTAATTTCTGCTAAACTATTTGTAAATGTAAATAAAATATTATAGTTAAAAAAAAAAAACCGTTTTTTTTTTTAAACTGTTTTAAATCTTTTGTTTGTTTTAATTAAAAATTATAACGACGTTTTGGGGCTTATCATAGGCCAACTCGCCGTTCCAGGATCAGGTTTCGTCGTTAATGTGATCAAATGAAAAAAATTCAATTTTTTCTTAAATAACTTTATAAACTTTTATTTATTCTTTAAAATCCCAATCTTAACAATATATTTCCTTGAAATTTTTCAATTTACATTTCTCAATGTCTACAAAAGTAGGTATAAGGTTGCTCAACCCAGATATTTAAGATATTTTAATTTGAAATATAAAAAATATAAGATATATTTTTCAATAATAAATTAAAATTTGTGAGTCAAGAAAACCAAGTGTAATTATTTCTTAAAAGAAAAAATAAATCTTATTTAAAATATGGCTCATCAAGTGAACACAAAATATTCCTTATTTGATATATTTTTCAAAGTAGGAATAATTTTTCTAACTCTTCACAAAACCAATCTACTACTTTTTCCATAGCCTACTACTCTACTAGTATTATTTCTAATTTGAGTTTCTTAGAAAATGACAACACTGTCAGATTTTTTTTACATTTACATATTTCAAATTTTAAATGAATGTTGAATTGTAAATTGTAATATAATTTTTTTAGCAAAAGATATTATTGCTACATTGTAAATTTTTATTATTGTTTTGTTGTTTTAAAAAATTATGACCATTGCATGTGAGCAAGTGATAATATAAAATTGAAAAACATATGTAAACATATGTAAAGATAAAATATCAGTTACAACAGCTGTTTAATTAAAAGGTAAGATTAGAAAGGTAGACGGGAGAGAGATTTAACTCTTCCATTTTCCATCCAACTAATACGTCAGTCGTATCGTAGTGCTGTGCTGTGCAATTTAATTGTCGAAATTAAAATTAAAAAAAAAAACTATTATTATCATCATAAAAAAAAACTAATTATAGCTTTATCAAAACGAATTCATTAAAAGTTTTGTCATTTATTAGAAATTTTTCAAAAAAATCTGTAAAAATGGTTATTGAACATCACGTGAAAGGTTACGAAGAATTTACAAAATTAGTGGAAGATTTAGAAACAAATGGCGAACCAATACATGTACTTTTCAGTGGTGGTAAAGAAGAGAATGGTCTTAGCTGGTGCCCATATTGTGTAAAAGGTATAAATTTGTAATTTTTTTACCTAATTTTATAAAATTTATTCAAAAATATTTTCTTTATAGCTGAACCGGTCATAAAAGATGCATTGAAACTTGCTTCTGAGAACAGTCATTTTGTACATGTTGATGTTGGAGAAAGAGTATAGTATGTGTTAATATAAGATATCTATACTAAAAATGATAATTATTAATTATATATGTAACTATGTACCTACGTTCAATTTAATGATTCATAATTGATTGTTTCTTTACAGTTGGAAAGATCTAAATTGTCCATTCCGAAAAGATCCTCGTACAAATTTGGTGTTCTTGCCAACTTTATTAAGATGGAAATCACCACAACGATTAGATGGCGAAAGATGTTCAAATAAAGAATTGGTTGAAATGTTATTTAGTGATGATGATTAAATTAAAAAAATATGTAATTTTTTATATGTATTGAGTGAATTTTAGAAATTACATTTAAAAAAAAAAAAAGCAAAAACACTTCTTAATCTAGTAATTATCTTACCTTGAAAATTATAATAAGGGCACTTGTCATTACTATATTTCTCCAATAAAAAATAAGTGCAAGGTAGTTGTAGGAGGTGGAGGTCCCTCGTTTTTATTAAATATTAATTTATATACATACTTATTAATTTAAAAAAACCACATAATTTCCAATTCAGTTCTGTGTTGTAAAATTACACCATTCCATAGCGTATAGCGATTGCCGATTGGCGCGCGCTCTCTGCACAATCGAACAGGAATTTTTTAGTACATTATTTTTGACAACTGACAAGTGACAGCCGACAGTGACATTTTGTTTGCAAAATTCAAATTCGCGCTACTTTTGTTTATGGTAGCCGGCTTTGTTGTTCGTCTTGTAGTTTTTACGTTTTTTTTTGTGTGTTTAAAGAAAAATTAAAACAAAATCATGTCTCAAAAAGACAGTCCAAGAAATTCCAATACTTTGTTTAATTATTTTAAAAGATCTCCTGCACCTAAAATCAATAATACTCCAGAACACAATTCTGCTACTAAAAAACTTAAAAAAGATGTCCTTTCAACACCTACAACCAGCAAAAAAGAGAAATTTAGTAAGTTTCCAATTTGAAAATTTAATTGAAAGATTGCTTCGAATGCGGTATTATTTTTTCAGGTAAGAGAGAATTAGATAAAAGTAACGATGATGAAGAAATTAAATTGGTTACAAAACGAAGACGTATTGTTGATTCTGATTCTGAAGAAGAGAATGACTTGAAATTAAGTCCAGAAGGAAAAGAAGTAAGGAAGAACTAAAATCTTATTCGAAAAAATGATGATTCTTTAAAAACCATAAATTCATTTATTTCAGAACAAACAATCCGAAAGTAAAAACAAAAATAATATTGAAGAAAAATTAAAAAATATAAAAAATGGAACCAGTGAAATAACAGATTCAGATTCATTAGAAAATGAAGTATCTACAAATCTAGATGAACCTGTAATTTGGCCACATAATAAATTAGAATTTTTAAAACCAGAAAATATAAAAGATAAAAAAGGTAGACGTCCAGATCATCCTGATTACAATCCAAGAACTCTGTATGTTCCGGAAAAATTTTTAAATAGTCTTTCACCAGTAAGTAAAATCAATAAAGTAATTTAGTTAGGTATTAAATATCTGTTAAAATTTTCAATTTATTATATCTAGGGTGTTAGACAATGGTGGGATTTAAAATCGGAAAATTTCGATTGTGTATTATTTTTTAAAGTTGGAAAATTCTATGAATTATATCATATGGATGCTGATGTCGGTGTTAATGAACTTGGATTCACTTATATGAGAGGTGAATTTGCTCATTCAGGATTTCCTGAAGTGTCTTATGATCGTATGTCTAGAATTTTAATAGATCGAGGATATAAGGTACAAATTTTTAAAGATACATACATGAAACTAGTATTTATTTTTAAAATTTTTTTTTAACAGATTGCCAGAGTTGAACAAACAGAAACTCCGGAAATGATGACAGAACGTTGTAAATCACAAAAAGTGACTACAAAATTTGATAAAGTTGTTAAAAGAGAAATTTGTCAAATAACTAATCGAGGAACTAGAATTTATGGGACACAAACGGAAGTATCATATAATCATCAACCAAATTATATGCTTGCCATTGTTGAAAAAGTAATTAAATTTTCTTTCTAATATGTTAAATGTTGTTCAGTATCGAATAAGGACCATAAATGTAATTTTTTTTATAATCAGGATGAAGGATTATCCAGTAAATTTGGTATATGTTTTGTGGAAGCATCCTTTGGTGATTTTTATATTGGTGAATTTGAAGATGATAAAAACAATTCAAGACTTTTAACTTTGTTATCACACTATCCTCCAGCCTTGGTAACATGAATTTACTTTTATACAATTAACACTTCTTATATTATACTTTCTTATTATTATTATTATTTTTTTTTTAAATTTAGGTTTTACTTGAAAAAAGATGTCTATCAAATAGAACAGAAAATGTATTAAAATCTGTATTAAGTGGAATTTTAAAAGAAAATTTAAATTCTGAATCACAATTTTGGTCAGCTGAAAAAACACTAAAATTTCTAGCAGAGAATTATTACATCAGAAGTGAAGGAAAAGAATGGCCGGATACATTGAAATTAATGCAAGATGAAAGTAATGTTGTTTTATTTCTTAAATTTAATAAAAAATTCTTAAATTATTAATTATGTACCCACATTTTAGATGATCATTTAGGTTTAACTTCAAAAGAGAACAGTAAACTTGCATTAAAAGCACTTGGTGGATGTATTTGGTATTTAAAAAAAAGTCTTATTGATCAACAAGTATTAGCCATGGCTAAATTTATAACATATTATCCACCAGATACTCAATATATTAAAAATGAAACTGATAAATTATTACAAAATAATGATGATGATGATAATAATGAAAAAATAATTAATGATAATAAAAAACAAAGAATAAATATTCAATATTCAATGGTACTAGATTCTGTAACATTAAATAATTTAAATATTCTTGGTGAAGGACGTACATTATTGAATGCATTAGATCAATGTTGTACAAAATTTGGTAAAAGATTACTTCATCATTGGATTTGTTCACCAAGTTGTAATATAATAACAATTAAAGAACGTCAAGATGCTATATCTGAATTAATTAATAATTTAGATATTTTAAAAGAATTTAGAACATTAATAATTAATTTACCAGATTTCGAAAGACATTTAGCTCAAATTCATGGTTTTGGTAATGGTATAAGATTGAAAAATCATCCAGATGGTAGAGCAATTCTATTTGAAGAAAAAACATATAATAAAAAGAAAATAAAGGTATTTATACGTTTTTTTGTTGAAATTATATTTTTCCGTAAATTTTTGTGATATATTTTAAATACATTTTTAGAACTTCATCTCAATTCTAAAAGGTTTTGGTTCACTTCTTAACATTCCTGAGATGTTTTCAAATTTTAAATCACCATTAATTGTTCGATTAACACAACTGGAACCAAATGGAATGTATCCCGAAATGAAAGAGATTTTAGATTTCTTCGAGGTATTTGCTAAAAAATATTTTATATATTTTTAATTTTAATATTTTATTTTATTTTTTCACCCTTTCTTTCTAAAGACGGCTTTTAAACACGAGGAAGCACTTAAAGAAGGAATAATCGCTCCAGAAAAAGGTGTTGATCCTGAATTTGATGCTATTGAAGAAGAAATTGAAAATATTAATCAAGAATTAAAAGAATATCTTAAAAAGCAAGAAAAATATTTTGGTTGTCGTTTAAGTTATCACGGTAATGAAAAGAAACGTTATCAAATCGAAGTTCCAGAAAATCATTCAAGAAAAGCTGGAAGTGAATATTTTTTAGAAACTCAAAGGAAAGGTTCAAAACCAGTACGCAGATTTCATACAGCTGAAACAAAAGTAATATCACATTAAAACATATTTCAGGAATTTTAAATAAATATCCTTTTTTTTTTTTTTTTGTAGGATTTCGTAAAACGTATGATGAATGCTGAAGAACAACGTAATAATGTCTTAAAGGATATATCACGACGTATTTTTGAAAAATTTTCTAATAATTATACAATATGGAAAAAATGTGTAGATTCAATATCAACACTTGATGTATTAGGTTCATTGGCAGAATATGCAAGAAATCAAAATCAAATTTGTATACCAGAAGTTTATGAACAATCTGATAAACCGTTTATTCATCTTGAAGAAGGATATCATCCATGTATGTCATCAGCTGATAATTATATTCCTAATGGTATTTCACTTGGTGGTAATGATAATGCACCTTTAATTCTTTTAACTGGTCCAAATATGGGTGGTAAAAGTACATTAATGCGTCAAGTTGGTCTTCTTATGATAATGGCTCAAATGGTAAATTGAAAATTTTAAATTCATATGAAAATTTTTTTAAAAAAATTTATATAAAATTCTTTCACAGGGATCACATATTCCAGCACAGAGTTGTAAAATGTCAATAATTGATAGAATTTTTACACGATTAGGTGCCCAAGATGATATTCTTGCCGGACATAGTACATTTTTGGTTGAACTTAATGAAACATCAACCATATTAAAACATTCAACTATTCATAGTCTTGTTCTATTAGATGAATTAGGTAGTTAATAAAATATAAAAATTACATAAAGAATTGTGGAAATTTCTTCTGTGTAATTAATTTTTTTTTTTTTTTTGCAATTATTCAGGTCGTGGAACAGCAACATATGATGGAACTGCAATTGCCGTATCTGTTGTTCATTTTATGGCAGATCTTAATTGTAGAACAATATTTTCAACTCATTACCATAATTTAATCGATCATTTTCAAAATGATAACCGAGTAGCTCTTGGACATATGGTAAATCTTGCTGTTGTTATCCCCTTCTTTTTTTTTTTTTTTCACTTTTTATTTATATCATAATTTATAGGCATGTGTTGTTGAAAACGAAGATATTGATGATTCTACTCAGGAAAGTGTTACATTTTTATATAAATGCACAACAGGAGCATGCCCAAAATCATATGGATTCAATGCAGCTAAATTAGGAGGAATGCCACTTAGTGTTATAAAAAGAGCATGTCAAGTAAATAAATATTTTTTTTAAACGAAATTATTTTTTTTTTATTCTTAAAGTTTAATTATTTTATTTTTTTTTTTTAGATTTCAAAATCAGTTGAGGCAGCAGCAATTAAAAAGAAAATAATTTCTGAAATTATGGAAAATAAAACTGAACAAATAAAAGATCTTTCTAATAAATTAAGAACATGTAAAGTTTAAGAAGTTTCATGAATAATTGCATGATACATGTTTTCGAATAAAATTTTGATGTTAATTTTTCAAATTAATTATAACTCAGGTATTTGTTACTTTTATAATTTTTTTTTTTCGTTTTCGTTTTTTTAAATTGCTTTTTTAAGTAAATGTCTATGTAATAAAAACAATGCAGAGTAAATAATAAATATAGTATTTCGCCAAAAAAGTACACAAAAAAAAAAAATTATAGTTTTTCATTTAACTCCTTTGAAAAAATTCAACGGTTCCGTAACATCAAAAATGTTTTAATATTTAGCATGTTACAAAATCTTTCCACCAAAATCTAATTTCAATGTTTCAATAATCACTGGACGAAACGAAACATCAATAAACACAACCCGCAACCCGCAAGATGGATTCATCATATTGTGTAGTGCTCAACAATGCTGAATTCTGAAACTTAATCTTCTTTTTTTATTAATTTACCATGTTTGACTTTTTCAAATAAAAGAAGGAATATTTTTTTATATATGTACATTCCTTTTCCGTGAAATATTCCATTTCCTTTTCCCATATTACAGGAACCATTGAACGATCGGAAGAAATTCTTTTTAAATAAAATAAAATCTCATACATTTCATAAAAGTTTATAATCTGAAAATTAAACATTATAAATCTAATCTTATTTGAAATCTTTTAGTTGTTTTTAAAAATATTTTACAACTTCCTAGTTTATTTTTTTAAAATATGTAATAAAGAATTTCATTTTTCGGAAGTTGTTTTTTCCTCGTTACATTTGAAAATTAATTTTTTTCAGACGTCATAAATATAAAAAAAACGTATTAATTGTACCTACTTGTAATTCAATGTAAATAATCTATTTCAAAAATTTTCAAACTCAATTACTTTTAAGTGCAATTGTCTATAATTTAAAAAAAAAATGATAATAAAATTAAATACAATGATTTTTTTTTTTGAAAAATTACAACAAGTTTATAAATACTTACTTGAAGTTACATTAAAGATACACAATAAAATTTCCTATATGAATTTTGATTTAAAGTACTGATTAGAAATTTTAATATCTCTTATCTTAGTTTTTATCAAAATATTAAAAGCCCTTGACAATGATATATAATAGAAATGAAAATTATGAAATTTATATCAAAAGGGTAATAGATACTTCGTTGTAACGTTATATTCAAAATGAAAACATTTTACGTTCTAATTTTGTGCATTGGAATTGCTTTGGCTGATCATTTTGATTGGTCAAAAGTTAAACCAATTGATTTAATACCAAATGTACCGGGTTTTCCACATTCTGATGTAAAACCAGGACATCGTATTGTTGGCGGTAAGGAAGTTGCCCCACATTCACTTCCCTACCAAGTTGGATTAATGTTACATATTGGAGATAAAAGTGGTTGGTGTGGTGGTTCATTAATTTCAAATCAATTTGTTCTCACTGCAGCACATTGTGCCGAACCGTAAGTATTTCATTTACTTTTTTTTGTTGTTTTTAGTTTAATTTGTTGCAAAACATAAAAAACTAAATATAAAATTTATTTTTAGCGCTGAAAAAGTTACTGTTTATTTAGGAGCACACAATATCAAAGAAAATGAAAAAACTCAAATTAGAATTCAAGTACCAAAACAAAATTTAATTGTTCACGAACATTGGGATTCAAAAACTCTTAAAAATGATATTGCTTTAATAAAATTACCACATCCAATTGAATTCAATGGTAAATATCACTGAAATTGAATATTTTTTTCAATAATGTCAAGAATATATTATCTACATATCTACATATATTATTTTTTGTTATAGCTAATATTCAACCTGTAAATCTACCAAGAAAAAGTCAACAAAAGAATACTTTCGTTGATGAAGTTGTTTTAGCTTCTGGCTGGGGAAAAGATTCTGATAGTGAGAAATTTTTATAATTTCATATTTATAATTTGAATTATACTACAAAAAAAAAAATATATATATTATTTTTTACAGAAGCACAAGGTGTATCATCAGTTCTTCGTTCTGTTCAAGCTCCAGTTATTAGCAAGAACAGTTGTAATTTACGTTATTTGGGTGTTATCCAAGATAGTCACATTTGTATCAGTGGTAACGGTGGTAAATCAACATGTAACGGAGATTCTGGCGGTCCATTAGTATTAACTGAAAAAGATGGATCTAAAACTTTACTTGGTGCCACATCTTTCGGTATAGCATTTGGATGTGAAAAGAATTGGCCAGGTGTTTTTACTCGTGTTACATCTTATTTGGATTGGATTTCTTCTAAAACAGGACTTAAAATTAAACCTTAAAAATATGACAAACAATTGTAATTTTTCTGAATAATAAAAAAAAAAACAGTAGTTTAATACTTAACTGAAAAATATATTTGTTTTTATTTCATTTTAACAAAGTAATGTCCTAATAAGTATCAATTAATTGAATAAAATTGCTTCGACTTTACACTGTTTACCTCATCATAACTGTACTTTTTTTTTTCTTCATATAATCATAAATTTTAGGATTAGATAAATAAAATATAGAAAATTTGCTTTTTTATCACGAATTTTTGTAATACGAATTGCTTTCTTTGTTTTTAATCTTAAAATGAAATTTAAATTTCAATTGATCATAAATCAAAAAAATTTCTACAATATTTGAAAATATTTAAAAAAAAAAAATTAATCGAAAATATATAAGTACATTGTTCGTGCTTAATTTTTATTTATACTTTTATTCATTTAAGATCAAAAATTTAAATTTAAAAAAAAAATCCAAAGTTATGAATTGAAAAAATTTATTGATTATTATGTCTAAAGATATCGTTTATTATCTAAATTTAAAAAATTTTGTTTTTAATATAATATTTTAATGATTGATTATTAGGGATGTAAAATAAACAATTTTGTTTTTTTTTTTTTTAAATATTTTTATTTCATAAACATAATTAAAACGCTACGATATTCTCTTATCTTAAAATTATCTTACACCCTTCAAAGATTACTCTTGGATTGCGTTAAATAATTTGTTAAAATGTATAAATACACGTAGAAAATTTTTAGAAAATTTAGTTTTAATTTTAATGTTTAATAATTAATTAATTAATCATAATAATGAAATCATTGTATTTAATATTTTTATTAACGGTTATTACTTCAAGTACAAAACTTAATTTTTCCGATGTATATCCGTTACATATTCTTCCTTCTATAGTAGAAAATTTTCCTAATTTAAATGAAAATAAAATTGGTAATGGACGTATTGTTGGAGGTTTTGAAATTGAACCAAATTCACTTCCATATCAAGTTGGATTAGCATTACCTATACCAATTTTGAATCTTACTGCTTGGTGTGGTGGTTCTTTAATATCAAATCAATATATTATAACAGCTGCTCATTGTGTTGAATTGTAAATGCAAAGTGTACAATAAATTTAAAAAAGAAATGCATTCATTATTTTTTTTTTTATGTATACATATTTTAGAGCAAATGGAGCTACAGTTTTTCTTGGTGCTCATAATATTAAAAGTAATGAAACAACACAGATTAGAATTCAAGTACCAAAAAATAATTTGATTATTCATGAAAATTGGAATCGTTTTAGACTTCAAAATGATATAGCTATCGTCAAACTTCCAAATCCAATTGAATTTGATGGTAATTAAAACTATGAATTTGTTTTTTTTTTTGCAATAAGTGCATAGAAATGTCCTTTTTTTTGTTTGTTTTTATAATTTTCCAGAAAATATTCAACCTATTAATCTACCAACAAGAAAACAACAAAATGATAAATTTATAGGAAAAATTGTTATTGCTTCAGGATGGGGTAAAGATTCAGATGGTATGTGCCACATTTAAAAAAAAAAAATTGAATTCATATAAATTTTTTTTTTCATTTTATAATTTTTTATAGAATCTAAAGGTGTTTCACCAGTTTTACGTGCTGTAAAAAATCCAATAATTTCAAGATTTTGGTGTACGATACGTTATTTTGGTATTATAAGAGATAGTCATATTTGTATGAGTGGTAGCAGTGGTAAATCAACTTGTAGTGGAGATTCAGGTGGTCCATTAGTAATAACAGATGAAAATAAATCTAATTATACTTTAATTGGTACAACATCCTTTGGTATTGCATTTGGTTGTGAAAGAAATTGGCCAGCAGTTTTTACTCGTATTACATATTACCTTGATTGGATATCTGAAAAGACTGGAATTGAAATTAAACCATAAAACTGTTGGAGACAAATTACATAATTGCAAAAAAATTATTTTTCATTTTCATTTGATAATTAAATATTTTTAATTTTTTTTTTTTTTTTTTTTTTAGAAAAATTATTGGAAAATAAATTTAGAAAAATATTTAAAAAAAAATTAAAATAAAAAAAGTAAATTACACATAAGAAAAGTATATTTTTATTCGATTACTTTATTTTAAAAGAAAATTTTTTTAGGATGATTACTTGATAGATCTGATTATATCATCATCACTAAAACGACCTTAATGAAATAATACAAAGTGTTACTTTTGTTTTTTTTTTAAATTTTTTTCTAGATATTTCAACAAATTATTACCTTCATATCTTCCAGATAATATTAAAAATGATATCTAAGTATAAAAGTGTACATACAAAAAACTATACATATAGCTATGTGTAATTAAAAAAATTTTCTAAAAATTTCAAGAGAAATAAAAACTGGAGATGCTGTGAAGAAAAACAAAAATTATGCCTCATAGAAAAAAATAAAATACTTTGAATTCACATTTCATTTTTTTGATATTGTTATGAAGCTGTTGGTATAGGAAGTAATTTTTAGAGTATAAATTTTGAAGAATCTATAGAAAATAGTGTGAAAAAAAAAAATTAAGTATATTATCTAAGCATATGACTTTATAAATTTTTCCATTTGGAACAAAAAATTTCATTGTGTACATTTCGAGTACAGTTACAAGTATCTTTATAGAAGAGCAATAATAGTAAAAAATATTGTATATAATATACTTTGTTACATTTATAAATTTTTGTAAGTATAAAAATTTAAGAAATACAAAAACAAAAAAAATGAAAGTAAAAAAAAAAAATCTATTTAATGACAGAAAATTATTGCATTAAAATATTTTTTTTTTAATTTTATTTGAAATCAAAATATCTAAAATCTTTTTGTTTAGATATAAAAATTAGATATTATGTAACACTAATATTTTTGCTATGTCTTAAAATTGTTAGAAGAAAAAAAAAAGTATACAGTTTTTTTTTTTTCTCAAATAATAAAAAATTTTGTAAGACTTTAAAAAAAAAACAAAATGTAATAATCAACGATAAGTGAGTTCATGGCCATGCATGTTGCAAAAAAATAAAAAAAGTATTTCATATTGACTACCTATATATTATTTTTTTCTTCTAAATAAGTAATTTTTTTTTTTCTTCAATTGATATTTTAATGAATATTTTCATATTTGACATACATACTTGTTTTAAACATAAAATTATCCATCGCATTGAATGAGTGATTTATATTTGAATAAAAAAAAAGACAGTACATATTTAAAGCAGTGTATTTAAATAATCATACTATATAATGTTCATAAAAACGAATTTAAAAAACAAGTATCTACTAGACACATAAGCTCAGAGGAGATACATATTCAAATTTAATTACACGACCACAAGATGCACCTTTCAAATGATTAACAGTGACCTTTAAAGAAGTAACGTTTTAACGTTTTTACTTCACATTTTTTTTATTACTGTTACTTTTACTGTATGTACATACTTTAATTAATTAATCAAAGTATTTAAAAGTTAACCCGATAAAAAAATTTCTTTTTAAATGTTGAAAAAAAAAAATAAGTATCTTGCAACATAAACAAATTTGAAAAATTATTTTTACATTAAAAGATTTTTCTTTTTTTATTTGAATTAATTTTTTGCCCTGAACTCATGCTATTTGAATCAGTTATCAGTTAAAGAATTTTTTTAATATACATAAAAGGACACCAAAAGACATATGATCTGATTTGGATGCAAAAATAATTGAATTTTTTATTTATTTTACTTTTTTCTTGAAATTATCGAAAAATTTATGGATTTTTTTTATAAAAATATTAATAAAATTGATTTTATTTAGAATAAAGGTCATCGATCAAAGAATAATAAAAAAAAAGATATATGTATCTAGTAAATGTGAGAAGCAATTAATCATGCTTGAAATTGTTCACACAGAAATATAACACAAAAATTATATTATATACATGTAAATTTTTGTTCCATTTTTTTTTCTAGCCGCATGGACGAGTATGACGCTATAGTTACAAAACTTTTTTTCTTTTTTTTTTTCTTTTTAAATTTTTGTTTAGATACGATTACCTGTTCAAAACGCCGTAACAATTTAAACATAATTTCCTAAGATGTAACACTCTTTTTTTTTTAAATTTTTTTTTTATTTTTTCTGTTGTCCCCTCCTATAATTATCTAAAATTATTTATTTGGTCAAATGCTATATAAATTTTAGGTTCAAATTATTATTACTTTTAGTCAAATGAAATTGAAAGTGAATTCAATGAAGTCAAAGATCGTGATTATTTTAAATATTTTATATTTTGCCATTGCTAGTACTACTAAAATAGACTGGCGTCGAGTTCAACCGTTATATATGATACCGAAACCTTTAATACGTTCAACTTTATATAGTAGTGATGATTCAGAATTACATAAACTTGGTGCAATGAAAAGGATTTATGGTGGTAATGTTGCTATTCCACATACATTTCCATATCAAGTTGGAATACTTTTAAGGAGTTTTAGAGGATTAAATTGGTGTGGAGGAGCATTAATTTCTGATGAGCATGTATTAACAGCAGCACATTGTTTAGATACGTAAGAATTAATATTTAACAATATTGTGATTTTATATTTAAAGACTTTAAATACATCATTTTTATTGATGGCTTTAAAATAAAGTGTTTAAAAATTTATGAGTATGATAATAAAGTTTAGTTGAAATATTTCATAGGTAACGATAAAAGTTAAGTTCAAATTATACGAATATTAAAAAAAAATTTCATTTTTGTGTGTGTATTGCAGTATAGTGTTAAAAAAGTTCAACGAACTTTTATCCTTTTAAAAAAGAATACTTATGAGATAACAATTTTAAAAAACATCTACTTACAAATTTCTTTTAATTCTAGAGCGACAAAGGCACTAGTATTTTTAGGAGCACATGAAATTCGAAAACAAGGAGAACATGGACAAAAAAGAATGAACGTTGAACGTCCTAATTTTATTATACATCCTGGCTGGAATCCAAATCGTTTAAAAAATGATATAGCAATTTTAAAATTACCAAAACCAATCAAATTCAACGGTGAGATTTTTAATTTAAAATTATTTATTATCTTTTTAAAATTCTAAATTTTCAATAAATTGTAATTAGATTCAATTCAACCAATTAAACTACCAATAAAGGATCAAGTTATTGATGATTTCGATGGTAAATTTGCTACTGCATCTGGCTGGGGTAGATTCTCATCAGGTAATGAAAATTTTATGTATATTTTAAAATTTTCATTAACATTTTTTTTTTCTTTTTTCTAATAAATAAATTCTAACAGGATCTAAAAATATTTCATTTGTGCTAAGATTTGTTGAAGTACCTGTATTAACACATAGTTTATGCCTCAGAAGTTATCCTGGTATACTTCAACCAACGAATATTTGTACAAGTGGAGCAAATGGTAAATCAACTTGTACTGGTGATTCAGGAGGTCCTTTAGTTATTGAAGATGGTTATGATTCAAAAATTTTAATTGGTATTACATCATTTGGAAGTGTATTAGGTTGTGAAAAAGGATTTCCAGGTGTTTATACAAGAGTTACATCATATTTAGATTGGATATCAGATGTTACTGGTATTGAAACTTTTTAAATATATATAAAAAAAATATTATTTTTCTATGAATTTTTTGTTAATTTTTTTTTCTCCATAAATTTGTTACAATTATTTTTTTTTTATAAAAAAAAAAAAATAATAAAAATCATGAGACTGAATGTTAAGTTTTCTAATAAATCGTGTTTATTCTTTTAATTGAATTTTTACTGATCATGTAATTTATTATATAATTAAACTTCAACTTAACATTTAGGGTGGTTTATATGAAATATTATATAAAAATCGATCTAATATTCAAATTACATTGAGCATCTTCTTCCAGCACAACGAAGAAGAAGTAACAAACAATCACAATCACAGTCACAATCATGTAAAACTTCAGGTTTTCTTGGATGTTTTCTTTGTTTTGCTTTTCTCATCCGATCATGCTAAATTTTTTTATAATTAGAAAGGGGGAAAGAAAAAGTTGAACGATTGCACTGATATTTGTGATAAATTATACTGAATACAAAAATAGTCTTAGTCAGTTAAGAACAAATTAGAAAAAAATAATATACATATATTTAATTTTTATTTATTTTTTTAATTTATTTTGTATGATATATTAATGTAAAAATTTTCAAGAATAAATTATAAACCTGAAATTGAAGTGACATTAAATATATTTTCAAGCTTTTAAACTTTTTAAACAACGAAACTATTATTTAATGAATTTTGCTCAATTAAACATCTTGCCAAATTTAGATCATGTAATTCATCAATCTCCAAAGAATCTTTTTCATCAATAATAACGACTGCACATCTAAAAATAGTTTAGTTTGAATTATTAACATAAAATATGTTGATGTGTGCATACGTTTATCAATTTTATTATTTTATGATTCTTATTCAGATTTGATTAGATTTTCTATTTTTCTTTAGATAGATCGAGGTATACAAATTTTCGAAAAGAAAGAAAAAAGTTAAGAAAAAAAGCGAGAAAAAAAAACAAACCTTTTTTAAAAATGATTATCTTTCATTATCATCTATAATTAGTTAAAAAAAAAATAAATCTAATTTTTAAACAGAACTCACCTTTCATTTTGAAAAATTCCCATTTCTATTAATTTTCTTCTAGCAAAATAAAACATTCCAGTTTCGATTAACTCTCCAGACCAATCTTGTCTTCGTGGACGAGATTTTAAATTGAAATTAAGTGGTTTTAAAAAACCATTTGATTCATCATATGTCCATCGTAATGCAAAACTTCTATAAAAATAAAATAAATATAAGTAATATTTTAAAATAAATAATTCACATCTAATTTTCATTTCTTACCTTTTTACACTGAATACACAATCAGCAGATTGAATTTTTTTGATGGCATCTTTAATGTATTCAACTTTTAAAAAGACAGATGTACACTGAAATAAAGCAATGTCCTGAATATAATCACGATTCACAATGAAATTTTTCACTGCTAAAATTGATGGTGTCTCATCTCTGGCTAGTTCAGATGGACGTTGGTGAACGTAAGCGCCAACTGAAAAAAAAAAAAAAACAATAATTGAAATAAAATAATAAATGAATCAAAAATTTCAAAAACAGGGAAATAAATATCTCAAAACTATCGTAGAATAATGCTGAAATAACGGTATTTTTTATGATTAGAAGACATATGATATAAAAATAGAGATTTTTAATAAAATAACATTAGTGAAATAATGGACTTTTAAAAGATAAATAAAAATTTCATTTGGAATTATAAATTATTTAATTTATATTAACAATATTTTTATAACATTTACAATTAACAAAAATTATTTCTATTCAAATTTTTATTATAATCATTATTTTATGTTTTTATTCCAACTTTTAAGACAAAATTCAGGAAATATTATTTTTATTTCTTTATATGCAGATTCAATTCCATCTGACCCATGACAGGCATTTCTTGTATCTGTTAATCCATATAAACCTCTAATTGATGTTGGTTTTTCAAAAATTGTTTTGAAAACTTTAGTTGGACCAAGTAATTCTCTCCATTTTATAATTGCATTACTAGATGAAAGAATTAAAACTAATGAAGGCCCACTATAAAGAAAAATGTTTTTAAATGTATTAAAATAAAGAAATAATTTCCTTATAACAAATTGGATTAGATGTCACATAATATGCACAAACTAAAGCAAAAACTGATGAAAAAAATACTGTAAACAACTCTAAGAAGTTTTTAATTGAAACTAAACCAAAAGGAATACCTAAAGAAGTGTTTTCTAGTTTTTAAAACCAAATAATACCGATTATTAAAAAAAGCCTGTAAATTCAAAAAAGTATTTTGAGCCAGTATGAAGCATTTTAACTACAGAACAGGATATGTTACTACAAGAATAACAATGTGTGCCAAATGGTAGCAATGACACTGTTTGCAGTTATTATTTTTAATGAATTAAAATAAAATGACGTATTTAAGATAAAGTAAAATAAAAACTGAATATCAAAATATTTACAAACCTGCTCATAAATGTTGACAGTCTATTATAAAAAAATTTATTTTTATGTTCCTTGTAAAATAATTCAGCTATCTCCTTATTAATTACAATTTCTTTTGTTTTAACTATTTCAAAATTACTGTTTACAATTTCCATTAATCTGTTAACCACATATTTATTTTTTAAAACATGAGGCTTAAAAATAGCAAGTGTTAATTCAAGATTTTTAATCTGTGCCATTAATTACAGCTACTATTTTCACTCTACTTTATTAACAATAACACTATTAAATAATAATTATTAATTAATAATTAATAATTGAAAAATGTTAATGTTGAATGTTGATTATTGTTTTTTTGCATTACAGAGTTACCATATCAATACAAATTTACCAATAAAATAATATTACAAGTAATGGTACAAATTTTTAAAGTGACTTCGTTATATGAATTAATTTGAATATCACTAATAATAATTTAAAATGACGATATAATTAACTTTCTAATTTTTAAAACTTACACTTTTTTGCTTCATTTGCTATTTCTTCACTATCTGTTGATACCCAGACTTCTTGAAAAAATTTTGAATTTATTATTTGAATTAACGTTCTACCAATTAATGAAATTCCATTTATGATTTGTAAATTTTTATTAATTATTCCTTTAGATCCTTTTCTTGCAAGTACAAGTGCAATTGGTTGAATTTTCGTTTTATATCTTTCACCACATAGAATAAAATAATGTTATAAATGAGTAATTTTTTGTGTTTTTATAGAGTAGGTATTTGATATAAATTTAAAAATACATATAAATGTACATATTATCTGTATATATGTACATATAAATTATAAAGCATTTTTAGAATATTACAGTAATAAGTTTTCATAAACTTTAGATGTACAGATATTTTCATAACTTATTGAAATAACTGAAAAATATACAAAAATCCACAGCCACTTCATCTTAAATTGAAAAAAATACTGAATATTAATTTAAGAATAAATTGATATGTACATACCTACGTATATATTTTCCAGAATTTATATTTAATATAGAAGTCACAAAATCACAATAGAAGATAATAATAATAATAATAATAACTCTTAATAGAGTAATTACTTAATAATGCATTATTATTATGTTTAAAAAAATTCAATATACAAATAATTTAACTGCGTGGTACTGCCAAGTGCGAATTGCAATTAACTGTGCTTCATTAATGCAGTTTTTACATGTTAACTGCATACTGCATAATATGCTTACTTAAAAGTAGAGAATTGATTTGTGAAGGATAACAATAAAATTTTGAAAGAAAAGTGTCTTTATTTTTCGTTCCCATTCTTTTTTGATTTTTCGCAAATTTTTTATTACATACTTTCTTTTTCTAATAGTCTGTGAATTTTCAGTGTAAATATTCACTGCATTAGAAAGGATGTGTCAATTTTTGACAGTTCACGAGAATTAATTGAATATTATTTTTTCAACCTGGCAGTATTTTCAATTTGAAAGTTGAAACGATTTTTTTTTTTTTGACAAGAAAAATTTTTAGCAAGAAAGAAAGTGGTGATCCAACTGCGATACAAATTATTAAAGTTTTTTTAAAAAAGAAAAAAACTAGCCTTTTAGAATTAATTACTAGCATCATTAGAACTAAATATGGCTCGTGGTCATCAAAAACTCCAATCTCAGGCAAAAAATCAAGAAAAGCAAGCTAAAATGAAGAAACAACAAGGACATAGTGCCCTTGATCAAAAGAAAGCTGCACAAAAAGCATTGGTTCATGCATGCGTTGTTTGCAAGGTATTCTTTATAATTAATAATATTCTCTTTTAATATAAAAAATATATGAAATATTATAATTCCTTATCATTGTTTTCAGGCACAGATGCCAGATCCTAAAACTTATAAGCAACATTTCGAGAACAAACATCCTAAGAACGATATGCCTGCAGATCTCAAAGACGTTGTTTAACAAATTATAAAAAATTTAAGTTCAGTTATAATAATATATAATTTAAAAAATTTTGTATAGACTATGAATGCATTCAATTGTATTATTATGCGTACTTTTTACTCCGCATAAAATACATATATACAGTTTCTTGTCCATGTTCTTTTAAATATAAATTAATGGTGTTTGTTAATTTGTAAATTTGATTAATACATTCCAAATTACTCAATTAACTAAATACTAAAGTGGCAATTAATTTCTAATATTGGTGATGATGGCAGAGGTTAACCTATTATTTTAGAAAGTTACAATTACGCCATCTAATCTGTTTTTCAGACATGCTGTCTGACCTGTATTTAACATAATTTTTTTAAAAAGCAGGTTCGCATTGCATTTGTACTTTCTTTTTGTCTTTTAAAGGTTAAAATTTACTTCACATCCTAATATTTGAGATTACTTTCCCAAATTTTGAAAAAGGTGTGATATTCGAATAAATTCGAACTAATAAAAAGTCAATATAACATTGTAAATATTTCAAAGGATAGATCCTGGGTGATTCTTCCTTTCAATCAAAAATTGGTATGATCATTCTAATGAAGCTAACAAAGCTCATTGATTTAGAAAATCGACCAACTCGTTGGATGAAGATTTATTTCAGGAAATTATTTACAATTTTCTTTGATTAAATTAATTTTCTATCACTGTTAATTGCTAAACATAAGTTTAGTAAGTTGGTCAATAGAATTGGAACAATGCATGTACATAGAAAAAAAAACCAAATCGACCAAGTTGTGTAAGTTCTTTGTTATAGGTTGTTTTAAGTTAGAAATCAATGTAAAGGCTAGATTTGAACATTTTTTTCTGATGAAAAGTCGATGCTTCTTAGAGTTCATATAAAACTAAACCAGTGGGATATTGCTCTCATTGATGTTAGGTAAAAACTGTTATTTCTTTTTCTTGAAATCAAATTTTAGCTTCAAATATTAAAATTCGAATATTAATTATAATAAACAGTAAATAGACATTATAAATGTTTTAATATTTTATTCAAGACTAGAATCTTCAATAACTCTAGTTGATGGTACATAAACTTTAAATTCGAATTTTGACCTTATAAAAGATCCCTACACCAAAACAAAAATAAATAATAAATAAAAACTATAACATTTAAAAAATAAAAATAAAATATTTACCGTGTTTAAAACAGAACATCCAGATTTTGTAATGCTAAAAGGATTACTTAAATCACCAATGACAATAAGATCAGGTAACGGATACAACCACAAAGCAGCATCATGAGACCAAAATACTGGTAAAGCGTTTGAGTTAATTGGAGCCAAATGACTTTGACTAATTATTGTTTGTACAAACTGAAATAAAAAAAAAATATTTATTTTTAAAAATGTAAATTTTTTTATTAATTTAAATAAGTAGAATGTCTTACATGATCTTCTATTTGTCCAGTTTTTGGGAAATGAAGTGTATTTCTGCAAAATTTTGTAATTAAATCAGCTCTAAAAACAACAATTTGTTGAGTACAATAATTTAAACGACATGGATTAGTAGCTAATTTTACACGATTCCATTTTTGTTTTAATTCATCTACTAAACATTCTGGAATTGATGATCTAGGTAAAATATGTGGTGCACCAATATCTTCAAGTGATGGAATTAAAATAAGATCTGTTTCTCTTTTAAGTCTATCACAATTTGCAACAAGATCACCAAGATTTTTAAATAAATTTTTTATTTTCTGGTTATTATTTTCATATGGTTTACAAAATGGTCCCATTAAAACAATTGCTACTGGAGGACAACTATTGTATCCATCAAAAAGAAGTTTCAACTTTTCCATTACGACTAATAAATCTAGTCTTACATCTGACAAAAATACAATTGTGTCTTCTATATTTGATTTTTCAATATTTAATAATTGTTGACGGAACTTCAATGTATCATGATCATTATCTTGTATTTCAATTAATTGTAAACTATTTTTTGCTGATTCAATTGGTGGTAATTCCAAATCAGTTACCTGTATTATTTTATCTTGGTATTTTCCTTTAATTAAAACGAAACAACCTTCACAAAATAAACCAGAATGATAATTTACATTCGTTAAATCCAATTCTACAACACCAGTTAAATCTTCTAAAAAGAATTTTCCTTCAAGATATTGTGTCAGTAAACCGAGAACAATTACATTATCAATAGTAGAACTCGAAAGTAAATTTTCTATGTACAATAATTTTGATTTTTTTGAATAGTTAAATGTATCTACAGCTGTTGATGAAAACAAATCATTATGTACAGTTTTCTGATATAACATGATGTATCTATTTTGTAAATATTTTATTTTTTCATTGCCTTCAGTTAAGAATTTTTGAGATTCTTTAATCAATTTAAATTTTTTTGTTTTATTATTGTAAATACATTGAGGTATATCATATGCATTAATAATTTTGAAGATAGATTTTTCATTTAATGAATGAACTTCGGTAATCTCCTGTTATTAAAAATAAATTTTTAGTTATAATAAATGAAATCATATTAGATACAAAATTTTTATCTTACATTAATTGCTGCCTCAATATGATTTTTTTCAATAGAAGCTGAATTTAATTTTTGATTTTGAATATGTTCAATTAATGAATCAATCCATTTTTCTTGTTCTTCGCAACTTAAACTCATAAATTGATTAACAAGAAAATTACAAACATCCCTGTAACCAATCAATTAAAGTAAAAACAAAGTCTAGTTTAGAACAAACAAAAATTTAAGATAACTTACCCTTTTAAAATAAATCCACTTAATTTAAAAGCTGATGAAATTTTTTTATATATACGAGCTTCGTCATTATTCATTTTGAATTGTTTTACTTTAATTTAATTTAGTAAAAAAGTGAAAAATAAAAAAACTTCAAAAATAAATATGAGTAAGTTAAACAATGACATATCAGCACTGCTTTCTAGTCCGGCTTCAATTTAACCGCCAAAAATTATTGACATTTACATACTTTCTCAATTTTTTTTTTTTTTCGTATTATTGAAAATAAGATGTAATAAAAATTATATTAAAGTATGCATTGATTTTCAGTTGTCAATTAATTTGAAATTAAAAATTTTAATCTGGAAAATTTAATAAAAATCCCTTGTACAATAAAATGTCATCCAACAATTCAAATATGGACCAAATCCCATTTTTTCCTATTTATAATTTGGAGCAATTAGAAAATGTTTCAGTTTGGTGGTTTGAAAGAAATTTCTCTCAAGCACAATATGGTGAACATTCAAATCATGGTACAAACTCTTGTACTGTAATTGCAATTCTTATAGCAGAAATAATTGCAGCTAATGGAATAGAAGTATAAATATTTCGTTTAATTTTAACAGAAAAATTTAAATATAATTTATGTTCATTATTTCTTCTTAGACTCGTGCATTAACCACTCAATTGCCAAATGATGTTATAATTGCATTTGGATTAGGTATAATACGAGGAAATCATACATATGGAAAATTTGCTAGTTCTACAAAATTAGTAGATGCAAATTTAAGCATTCCAGAAGCATTAAAAGCTGCCAAAGAATATGTTGCAAAATTACAAGAATGGGTATTTTTTTTATTTTTTTATTTTAATTTATTCAATTTATACATTTAAAACAATTATTATAAGTTTTATGTACACGTGAATGTTCCAATTAATCAAATTTATTTGAAAAATGCATCTCAAAAAATAACAACAGTTCTTAAAGATGGACTTAGAATGTGGAAAATGGTGAATTTTAATAAAAACTATTTCTTTGTGATAATGATTGCAGACAGCAGATCGGTATTACTTTGTTTTCAAAATAATAATAAATGCGTAAGTATCAAGACTTTCTATTCTTGTCATTTCTTTCTAGACTTGTCATTTGAAAACAATTTTATTTTTATTTCTTAGGTCACATTTTTCGATTCACATTTTCATTCACCTCAGTATGGTGCAGTTATAGCTCAAACAGAAAAGAAAAATTTATTTAATTTAATAAATTGGATAATTGAAATGTATGTTAAAATTTTTCATTCTAAACCAGATGTATTTGAATTATCTTTCATTCCTGTTAAAGCAAGTCCAACTTAAACATGTTTATATTTTCACATAATCCGAAATTACAGAACTTTAAAAATTAATTTTTATAAAAAAAAAAAAACACAAATTATAGATTACTTTTAAGTAGGTATTCATATTTTTAAATTTACATTTTTAAAAACATTTATTTGATATAATTTTACAATTTTTTATGAAAATAATCCTTTTTAATGTACCTACAAGAACTTTGAATAATGAAATTATATTGAACTTTGGCGTTTTTTAATTTAATTTATTTTAATTTGAAAATGAATAACAGGTATTTTTATATAAATCACATTTAATGAAAATAAAACTTGTTAATATAACATTGTCAACTGTTTTGCATAAACTCTTAAAAAGATCTTATAAAAAAATGTTTACATGTCTTCATCACTAATAATAACTATGACTAGCAAGATTTGAATATTTATTATAATTAAACCCTTAAGAGAACTATAAAAATTATATAAACAATCTTTTGTCCTACTTAACTTATTTATTTAAAAAAACTATTATTTCAATCATGTAAAAGTTTTAAGTGATTTCTCCCAACTATATTGTAGAGATTTTTTGAAACCTGCTGTAGGAATATTCTTTAATGATTGTAAAATACTATTTTTTCTTACAATCTCCATTAATGACTTAGATATTAAATTACGATAATTATTATCTTTTGACAAGTGATTTATAATTATTGGTATATTATCATTTTTCATATGATAATTATTAATTATTCTTCGTAATAATTCTGAAGGTAAATTCTTTAAATGAATTTCAGTAATATTAATTGATTTATCTTGTTGAAATTTCATATTAGAATTATCTGAAACAGAAGAAGATGTATAAGATGATAAACAAAATGACATATTTTGTAAAATTGGTAAATATAATTTATAAAATTTATCTAATTGTGGTGATACAATATTTTCAACTTTTCTTTTATTTTCACCAAATATCATACGAAAATCACCTTTATAACTCATACTTGCAATTGTATAAAAAAGATCATATTTATTAAAATTTTCAGGTAATAAAAGTAATGCTGTATGAACTGCATTTTGAAGATTTTTCATAAGAGCATCTTTTAATATCATATCATCTTCTTGTATTAAAATTTCTACTGGTTTTTGTAAACGACCAGCAATATAAAAATTTTCCCAATTTTCAAGATCATTAATAAGATGTTCTTTTGATATAACACCATATTTTATAAGACAATTTTGACCATTTTCTAAATAAATTGGAATTAAAGTATTAAAATAACATTTAGCTGTAAAATTTTCTTGAATTTTAGTTATACATTTTGGACCTAATAATCGTATTGATGAATAATGATGAGAATTTTTTAAAATATTATCTGTATGCCATTGCAATGAATTTTTAACACAAAATATTATATCAATCATTTTTGTTTTATTTTCATAATTTGCTTGTTTTTTAACACCTGAACCATATGCAAAAGAAAATGAAATCGGTTTAGGAAACTTTTTAAGTATAAGTTTTAATAAATCCGTCATATTAGAATGGTAAATTGTGTTTCCTTTATGTTGTTAAATACCTGTAATTTGAAAAAAAAAAAATTATATTAACAATAATTCCATTAACAAATTAATATCAAATAATTTTTATTTACCTTATAGTTAATTATTTAATACTGGTAGAAAGTCAATCTTCATACCCAATTAATTTTTAATGTTATCTAATTACTCCAGCAAATGAAACAAAAATTACAATTCAAATTTAACCATTAATTGATTTATTGTTTTTTCTCGTTTGTATCTTTTCATTACCAGAATTCACTTTAAATTTTAAAACTAAGTTATTTTCAATAAAAAAAAAATTTTTTTATTTCTCGATTTCCAAAAAGTTTACCCGGTGAGACTGATTGTGTGTCAAAGTTGTAAATTGACAAAAACTTCAATAATTAGTCGCCAAGCGGCTTTAAGTTTTGATAGTCGAAGACGATTTCGAATTCAAACCTAAAATATAAGGTCTCAGTACATTGTACGTGTATTTTAAAAATTAAACAATCCATTAAAAAAAATTTATTAAAAAGCTTTAGCTTTTATTGATTTTTAATGTTATAATTGTAAAAAATGTTAAAAATTGTAAATAAATTAGTTATTAACATTTTTATTCAAATATTTTGTATGGAACAACGAGCTACGATACGCTAGCGCCACCATAAATTTTTCATGTTTTCAGTTTTCTTATATCGATTCTGACGCGATATGCAGCGTCACCAATTGTATTAACGTTGACAGTTCGTATTAAATTATTGAGTTTTTTTTTCTTCTTTCTTTGTATGTTTGATTTGACTTGTATATGAGGCAAAGGTGTTTTCTTCAGCATTTTCAAAGTCGTCAGATAAAATTCAAGAGAAAGTGTTGCTAAATTTTCAATAAACTGATATTTTATTATCAAATATTTTAACATAAAATTTTAAATATTTAATTAAAAAATATAATGGATAAACGAAAGTTATCGTAAGTAATAATTTTAATTTAAGTATTCGATTCATTGATTTTTCATATATACATACATATATGTATATATATTTTTTTTTTTTGTAATTTATTTAATTATTTTATAGATATATGTATTGTTATATATAAGTAACATGTATTTAAAATCTATGATTATTATTATTGTAAAAATTGGTTTTAAAAATTATTTACACTTCTAATATCATATAACCTATGTATATAATTAATTATTTTTTTTTCTATAATACATTCATAATCATCATTTCATGAAAAATATATGTACGTAATTATTTTAATAAAACATATGTAAAGGATTTATGCAAAATTTTATTGAAATTTTATTTTATTTAAAAAGAACACGAAAGCAATAAAAAGAAAAGAAACGAAAAAAAAAGAAAACAACTTAATCTAATCTACGTAAATGATTTTAATGAAATTTTTAAAAAAGTGTAGGTACCTACATGCTTATTTTCTTTTCTGATTCACCATTAAGATATTTTCTCTGATATACATGTAGTTAAAATTTAAAAAAAAAAATTTAATATATGTATTTACATATATTTATAATACACATATCTGGAATTTCACATCGATATTTTGTGCTTTATTTCTTTTAACCTTTATTTTTCTTGATTTTTTAGATGATACACATTTCTTTATTCGTTCATTATTAAATAAAACTCTAAAAATAAAATTATAATAAAATATTTACTTTTAACAGTTGCAGATATTTTTTTCCTTTACATTTGCATTTTAAAAAAAAAAATAAAAAATTAAATAAAAAACAAATCAACATAAATATTCTTATTTCTTAGAATTACATTTATTCATTTTTATTTAAACAATTTGTTGCATTTCATTGAAAAAAAGACAAAAAAAAAAAAAAAAAAACTAAATAAGAAGCTGATAAAAATCGATTTTCTGTCGAATATTTGATATAATACTGAATAAATTTGCATTGTTACTTATTATTATTAATAAAAAAAAATAAAATAGAAAAAAATAGTAATTTTACAAGTATCACTATTTATAATTTTATGAGGGGAATACCTGTTGTATATCTTAATTTTACATCATATTTTCCTAAATTTCACATACTTTTTTTTTCATTTGCAAAAGAAATAATTTAATTAGTTTATTTTGGAGATATACGAAATATAATAAAAATTAGGACTTACTTACTTTTTCTAACAATACATTTTCAGTGGGAGGGTTGGGTGACCTTGATCCTTTAGAAAGTAGTACAAGGAATTTTTTATTCGATTTTTTGATTTTATCTTTTTTCGTTGTAACTTCTTTACTCATTGGAAAATATATGAAAATAATTTATTTTTCTTTCTTAAATTTTCGTAGAACATCAGGAGATTCCTTATATCAAATTTTGGGTCTTCCTAAAACTGCTACACCAGATGATATAAAAAAAACTTACAGAAAACTTGCTCTCAAATATCATCCAGATAAAAATCCTAATAATTTAGAAGCTGCTGAAAAAGTAAGTTTGCAAATATACATATGTTCATATGCACAAATATATAAATACACATACATATACTCGTATATATAACAATAATATGTAAATATAACAATAAGAGTATTAATTTATGCATCATATCACTTTGGATTACAGTCAACTGGTTTATTTTTCAATTGAATGTGTTGATTGCATTTATTAATTATATAAGTCACTGAAATCAAATGATTGTTTTTTTTTCCATTTTAATCTTTTCTTTATTTTATTTTTTTTTATTTTCTTAGTTCAAGGAAGTCAATAGAGCTCATACAATTTTAAGTGATCTGACTAAAAGAAATATATATGACAATTATGGTTCTCTTGGTTTATATATTGCGGAACAATTTGGTGAAGAAAATGTGAATGCATACTTTGTAGTAACATCACCAGCTTGTAAGGTAAATTAAAGAAAAAATTTATATGTGTGTACTTAATTAGATCTTTTTTTTTTCAATTGTCATATTATAATGACAGAATAAGGTAATTTAATATCTTTTATTTATATATTTATTTTTATTATATTTAGGCTATATTCTTGTGTTGTGCCGTAATAACTGGATGTTATTGTTGTTGCTGCTGTTGCTGTTGTTGCAACTTCTGTTGCGGTAAATACAAACCATCCCCTAATGATCATACAGGAGATTATCATCACTTAAATGTAAGTCAAATAAAAATAATTAATATCAAAAAAATTATATCTTCTTTTTATGCTTTTGATGATTTTTGTGGAACACACACACATTATTTTAAATTCAAGAAAAAAAAAAAATTGTAAATGTATTAAGGTAAGTTCCACCAGATTTGATGCACCGAAAAAAAAAAAACAAACATTTAGTTATAATTTTAAATGAAATTAAGATTTAACTATTTATTTTTATTTAAAAATAATTAAATTAATTAAATTTATTTTTAGCTCTAAAGTCTAGGCTAGTTTATTGTTCTTATATTTCTGTATATAATCAAATATTTGATTTCTTATCGCCATTTTTGTACATTTACAATTATCTACCATTAATTATGTGAAATTCTAATTTATATACATTTTATACAATTAAATTAAATGTGAATAATTGTAAATGTATATAAGAAATATTAAAATTTTTCTACTATTATTAGTATTCAGAATTTAAAGATGTTAAAATGCTCATTTAATTAAAAAGTTAATCGAATTCTCATTAAAACTTTTTCACTAACATCATGTAATTTATCTGGATTTCATATCGTATTAAAATTTTGCATGTTATTTACAATTATGAATATCAAAAGCTTCTATTTATTTTGAAGGATTATTAAAGCATTATTATTATGTTATTTCTAAAAATTTTAGAGAATTCTTTTTTTTATTCGTAAACTATATACTCCTCTTATATAAATTTATATAATATTGATTCATCATCGTTTTTATTAGACGTATATTTTTCATAATAAATTTAAAGAAAAATAAGAAAAACAAACATCAACTTATAAGTAAAACCAAGTAAAACAAATTTAAAAATAAAAATACAGTCAAAAATTCTAAATTAATTAATTGTGATAAATAAATTATGTTTTTGTTACTTTCTCTTTTTTTTTGTTTTTTTGTTTTATTTTCAAAATTGTTTCTTATAATATTTTCGTTCCTTTATCAATGGAACTCTTGGAAGATTCGATCTATATGTGAAAAGAAGGTAAATTAATTTTTATTATAAAAAAAAAAAGAAAAGAAAAGTTAATAAAATAATAATAATAACTTTGACTAGAAAATTGTACCCTTCTTTTGGAAAATTTATAATTAAATGCTTCATACAAAAAAAAAACCTATTTGTTACTAACTAAATGAATACATTTTGTTGAAAAAGAAAAACTAATTCTTGTTCAGTTTCGGTATAAATGGAAAGGAAGGAAGAATTTTAAAATTTATTAATATTATTATTTCGTTTTTTTTTTTATTTTTATTTTCTGTTCACGTCGATTTTTGTGGAACTACACAAACATTTAGATATTGGCATTACACAAAATAATGATGAAAAATAAAAATGATTTTTATTTAAAAAAAAAAAGAAAAAAGTGATCAAAATTTATTATTATTTCGTTTTGTTTTTACCTACAATATTTTTTTTTTTTTTTTTTGCTTTTAAAAATTCACGAAAATCATCAAGTTTTTCCTCATTATTTATTTCTTGTTATGTTTTTATTTTTTTTTTTTCTTAAATTTTTTATTTTTTATTTAACTTTCGTCACATATCAAATAATTACTTTTTTGGTTAGCGGGACGGAGATCCTAATAGAAGCAATACAAATGCAGATTCAATGATGCAAAATAAACATAAGGTAAGTATATTTAAAAGAAAAAGAACAAATAAAAATTAATTATAATTGCTAAAATTAACACTTACAAACCATACTTATATTTATAGTTGTGTTCTATTTTAAAAATTGATATACATATATATATTTTTGTTTGTTTTATATGTTATATATTTATTAACAACAACAAAATTTACACAGCATTTTTTTTGTCATTTTATTTTAATACTAACAAATTATTTTCAATTAATTTTGATTAATTTTTAAATGAAAATTATTTTTTATCGAAAATTTCAAATAATTTTCATTTAAAATACGATTTTTTTTTAAAAACTACTTGAAATAAATTTGCTTAAATTTCTATTCTTTCAATTATTGTTAATTAATACATTAGTTTATTTTTTATTTTTATTTTTTTATATACATATTATAAAACTTCATAAATTTTGTCATATTTACATAATTCATTTCAATTTTGTTGAAATTAAAAAAATACCATTAACCATTTCATTTCAATGGAATTGATATTTGTTGCATGGTAACGAAATAATTATCATTGAAAATAATTGTTTAAATAATTCAAGAAGTTTTGTTAAATTTAATTTTTTGAAAAACTACAAAATAAAACTCAATATTACTCGAGATAAATATGTATAATTAACAAAAAATTATTAAAATACTCATAAATCCTGAATGGTAATTAGATTAAAATGTCACCAACAACACTTTTATAAAAATGATAAAAATAATTTGGAAGATTACACAGTTTAAACAACTAAAAAAAAAAAAACCTTTTTGCACAAAAATTTCATCTAATTTATTTTATAAAAATCACAACAAAATTTATTAAAAAAGCAATTTTATTAATTTAAAAAAAAAACTATGCACAAGTGTCGGGTAAATTACATAAATTGTAAAAAAAAAATCATGATTATTTATTAAAAATTTTAAAATTTATTAAATATAGATGGTACATTAAATTTATTCTAATATTTACAGGAGGATATGGCAGCTGATTTAGATGAAGTAAATATTGGAGGATCAGCTCCAATAACATCTCAACCAGCACCAGGACAAGGTGTTGGAGCAGGAATGCCAGCTTATGCAATGCCACCTCCTTCAGCTTCAGGCACAAATCCTTTCACTTCCGCCAGTGCAACAGAATCAACATTTTTAAATACATCTGAACCAACTATGTATACTCCAGGTATTTAAAAAAATTTCTAAAATATCCAATAAAAGTAACAAATTTATCTTCAATTTAGCTTAAATTTTTTTTTTGTTTCTGATAAAAATTTTTTTAGGTCTTTCAGCATCACCTCGTCATGGTTAAATTTTATTACAATTAATTAATGTTCATTAATTATAAAAATAATCATTTAAAAAAAAAAAAAACAATAAAACAAAAAAAACAAAAAAAAAAGTCTTGTTTACTGAAAAAAAAAACAAAAGGAAAATAAAAAAAAAAAAACGAATAAAGTGAAAATCAGAATTTCAAAATTTAAGAAAAAAAAACAAAAAATAAAAATAAAATTTGAAATATATAATTAAAGATAATAATAATTAAAAAAAAAACATACTAAACATTTTTAGTTTTTAATTTATAATAAATTTAATGAATAATAAATTTAAGAAAATGCAAATTTTGTGTCAGTCAATACTTTTAAAATACCCGCGTCTACCTATACATTTAAAAAAATTATATTATTAAAAAATAATAATTATAAAAAAAAAAAAAAACACTTTGAAAATTCTTAATTTAAAAAAATAAAATAATAAAATTATTAATTAAAAAAATAGTATTATGTACTTCTGTTATGATTTTTACTTCTAGCTAGTTAAAATTGATGTTATGATTAACTATGAAAATTTATTGTATATATATGTATATATATACATACATACATATATATATATATCTTCGCGTCAATATTATGTTTAAAAATTTAGAAATCAAGAAATAAACAAAAAAAAAAGTAAATCTATACATATATTCGGTCTATTATTTCTATTTATTATTATTATTATTATCATAATAATTCTATATTAACAATGAAAAACCAAACAAAATAAACAATAACTTCGAAATAGGAAATAAAAGAATATTAATTAAAAATTAAACAATGTATGTATTGTATGTATTTGTATTATATTTCGAAACATATATAAGTTTATTACATTCAAAATCATACCAAAATTTAATAAAAAATATTATGTGTCATTTAAAAAAGAAAAAAAAAAAACTGATTAATTAAGTTTAATTTTTTTTTCCTCTTGTAATTTTGTTTTTTGTTTGTTTTTGTTTTTTATTAAACAATTAAAAATCAAAATGTATCATCTATTTTAAATTTAAATTTTGTTCTTTTTACTGATATTTTCCTTTTAATAATTATTTCCTTAAACATTCTTTGCTTGTAGGTAGTTAAATATAAGGTTGATTTAATTGTGGAAGTTTTAATAGGATTTCTCTTTTAATTGAACACACATTTCGAATGGAGTCAATAGATGATGCATTCTGTAATCGGACACACACTAGTGAGTTATTAGAACCTTTATTTGGAGCTTAGTTAAACTGTTAGACCCTTTGCATTTTTCATCAAAATAGTTTATGTTGACTCTTGGTTTATGAAATATAGTTTTTCAAAGTTTACAGAAAATGCTACATCCTCATAGTAAATTTCAAATTTATGAAAGTGGTCTAAGTAACTTTTTTAAAAAAAAGAGTTAGAGTAAGTAATAGGTGAAGACTAATGTATTCTTTCAATTATTTGTAATACTAAAGCCCAAATTTCAGATTATCTACACAAAATTGTCGGTAGAAATAAGGTAATTGTATGGAAGCTTCATATTCAAAGAAGCTGACAAAAAAAAAAAACTGAATAATTCGAAACAGCACTCTTCCATCATGTGTTTCCCCTCTCTTATAATCTAAAGAAGTTCAAATCTGACATCCATCAACACTTCCTCTCTTTTCTCCTTGAACTCTTCATCGGCCTTCTTCAATCTTCATGCGCGAGCGCTGTACTACCCTTAATTTATAGAAAAACGGATACGGATTTTTCTGTATGAGTCTTGGTTTTCCAGATTATTACAAAATGAAAATATTTGTGTGCCTAGAAATTATACGTATTAATTTTCATTCGAACATCATGTTTAAGTATTCACTGTCCAAAGTTACAGTGCGTGTACTCAATATGCACACAAATATTTTGAAAAGAGTTTGTTGATAACATTAGATCATTTTGTCTTAATTTTAAGATTTTATTTTAAATAATAAGAAAAATAAGAATTTGTAGTAAAAAGCACGAAATCTCAAGTAAAATTTCAGGACAGCAAAGGACCAAGGAGCGATAATACCAAGGAAATAGTAAAAAAACATATATATATTTTTTTTAAAAGTGTGTTTTAAACTTTTATTTTCTCTTTTTGTTAAATTATTCATTATAAAGACCTTATAATTTTTAATGCATACATAATTTCTGTACTTACATATTTTAAATGAGGGTACTTAGTTTAGCAGTAAACATGACAAATTAGTATCTTTATTCCTCTTCCTTTTTATTTGGTTTTTTTTTTATTTTTGTTTTTTTTTTATATATAAATTTATAAAGTGCAAGTAAAATAATTTGTACACAAAGTATGTGTGTTTTTTTTTTTTTTCATAATAAATATGTATTTAAATAAATTAAATTTCATTCATTTATTTATTTATTTTTTTTTATCAATGTTAACTGCTGAAATAATTACTCCAATTTATATAATAAATAATAAAGTGGCAAATATTTACTTATCACTACTTTTTTTTTTTTTTTTTTTTTTAAATGTTTGACACAGTTTATTGTATCATTTTTTTTTTTCATTCTCTTTAACTTTGTTTAATTTAAATTTAACTTATCCTTTATATTTATTTTAAATCTCTTTTGTGTATCCCTTGCGTACAGCATTTATTTATTTTTTTCTCTCTATATCTAAACAAATTATTATTATTAATATTTTTTTTTTTTTATTTTATTATTTAAAAACATTTTTCAAAAATATTTCATATAAACAGATTTATAAAACATTGCCATAAATGTTGTTTATTTACTTTTCTTATTTATTTTTATTTTATTTATTTATTTATTATTTCATTTTGTTTTTTTGGTTTTTTTTTTTGTTTTTGTTTTTGTCTTGTCATAATAGCTTCATAGCGATATTCGTAATAATAAAAAAAAAAAATAAAAATAAATTTTTTTTTTATTTTAAAATTTTAGTTCATTTTATTATTATTATTATTATTTTTTTTTACATAACATTAAAAATTTCTTTGTATAGATGATATACATTGCAATATAGGTATATGTATATGTAATTATTTATTTCATTTTTTTTTCAATTATAATTATGTAAATTTCCAGTATATATGGTTTATTTTTTATTTTTTTTTTTTTTTGTATTGACAAAAATCATAAATTATTAAGTATTTAATAAAAATTATAATATCACTGCTTTGTAAAGGAACTATTTTAGGCATTTGCCAAAATAAACATACATACAATAAATTTTTTAAATGAAAAATGTTTTTTTGTTTTTAAATATTTTCCGTGTAATAATTGTTATTTTTTCGTTTTTAGATAAAATTTGAATTACCATTTATATTTTTTTAATGTATTTATTTTGAAAATATATATAATTATACATTTTTTTTTTTGTTATTTCTTTAAATAGTTTCATCCAGGTCTAATTATACAAAATATTATAGTTTATCAGTATTTTTAAGCGCTTTTAAGGATTTTTTAAAAATAAAATAATTAATATAAACAATGGCTCATATATATGAAGTTTTAAGATTGCATTTTTTTTTTAATTAACTGGTTGAATTCTTAATTAATTTTTTGAATTTGAAGATTTAAAAAAAAAAAAAAAGGGAAATAAATTAAACGTGAATTTTGAATTTTGATTGAAAGAATAATGAAAAATTTTCTAATACATCGAAATTTTAATTTGTTTTTTAGTAGATTGATTTTCAGTATTTAAAAAATTTCTTTCAACCTAAAAAAGGGTTCATGATCTTTTGAAAAAAAAAAATTTATTATTTAAATTTTTATTTATAGAAAGATATTAGGTGCAATGGTGAATGATAATCGTTGTAAGAAGATTTTCTAAAGGTATTTAAGTACTATATGCTCACTTATACATACAAACCATTGTGTTCAAGAAAATTAAATTTAAAAAATAATTCTAACTTAATTATTTTCGTTGAATTCAGTTTTGAAATTTAATTTTAGAAAATTAAAAAAAAAAAAAAAAAAAATTGAATGAATTTTAAGTTTAACTGTTAATTAAAATTTAAAATGAACAAATATAAATAAAAAAATAATATAAAGAAATAAAGTTTCAGATTCGAAATCAATTTTAAAATAAGTGAAATAAAGAAATTAATTGTTTCTATCAAAATATAAAATTGTATTCGTCATAGAAAGTTATGTATTTGATTTTTTTTTTTTGTTTTTGTCGCTAAAACTATTATAAAATGTAAATGTAAATGTTTATTTGAAATTTTATTTAAAAATGTTTATTTCATTTTTATTTGTAATAACTTTATTATTATTATTATTTTTTTCTAATTATATATTTGTAGTGATTTTTTTGAATATTGACTAGAAAATTATGGTTTCAATTTCTACTCCTTTGAAAATTTTGATTTATTTATTTTTTTTATAATTGATTTTTGGACAAAAAATTTTGCTTCTATGTTCATAATTTTTAGGAAAGATAAATAGAGTAAAATTTCTTCTAAAGAATTGCAAAATTTTCTTAAGACTTTTTTTTGTTTTTGTTTCCTAGCTTTCAGACTACGTTTCCATCGCGATTCGATTGATAATAAGATTGAACAAACATAGATATTTGGAAAAAAAAATAATTACTTTTGAGTACTGAAAGGAATAGAAATTGCTTTTTTAAATTTTACAATAATTCCATTTTTATTGTTTGTATGTATTTATAATTATTTATAATAATGTTTATATATGAACATTACATACAACTTTGAAAACCGTATCCTTTAAAAAAAAAAAAAAAAAAACTTGATGTTCTTGAAATTTAAAATATAATGCATTTGGTTTTGTTTTTTCATAAGCATTAACTTTCTCCCTGTTCATTAAATATTTTTTGTTTATTTTTTTATTTATTTTTTTTTTTTTGCCATTATAATTATGTATGTAGGTAATTTTTATTTATTTTATTAGCTGAAACCTTCACTAAATGTTATTTAGAATTATTATTATTATTATTGTGTTTATTTTCAAAAAGAATCAAAAAAAACAATAATAATGAATTTGAAAAAAAAAAAAAAATACTATTTGAATGAAATACAATTAATTGATTTAATTATTATTATTTTTTTTAACAACTTTTGTATTTTTATTCAATTTGAAATATGTATATTACTATATTCAGGATTATCTTACATACTATATTATTTTGAGCCTTGTTTTTGTTTTTTTCTTCTTTTAAATTTGAATTTTAAAATAATTATCAAATTAGAATACAATTAGTTTGAATTTTTTTTTGCTGTTGTTGTTATTGAAAATTATTAAATAAATTAAGTAAATTTCTTTTTAATTTTAAGAAATAAAAATTCGCTATTAAGATTCATTCAAGTATGGAATTATTATTATTATTATTTTTTTTTTTTTTGAATTGTACCTACCTTTCTTTTCATAAATAAAAAAAAAAATAAAAAAGTAATCAATGGGAGTATCAAACGGAGAAAAACAAATACAATTTCTTTTTAAAGTAAACATTGTTTAAGTAAAATGTAAATATTTTAACAATAACAGTTTTTAAGATATTCAAAAAAAAAAAAAATAATAATAAAATAAATAAATAAATAAAAATGTATATTTTATGAAAAATTTGAATCATATTCAAACTTGTTTTCGAATCTTTTGATTTTATATCACAATATGTACCTATTTATTTGCAAACTATTACATTTTATTTTTTTCTGTTTTGTATACAATATTAAAAAAATTGAATTTAATTGTTAAATAAATTTAAAAAAAAAAAAAAAAAAAATCTTCTTTAATTAATCTCATTTTTATTTTGAATGATTTGTTTTTCAATAAACTATTTTATTTTGAAAATTTTTCAGTCCTGTCGTTTATTTCACTTATTTATTTATTTAATTTTTTTTTTTTTTTTTTTTTTTTTACTATATATTCCATAAAAATTGGATTGTTTACAATGTAAGGTGCTCTTCAATTCGAATATTGTTAAACGTTATTTATTTTTTTATTTCAATGTATTTTTTTTTTTGTTGTCTCTAAATAAATATTTTAGTAATTCAAATTTTTTTTTTGTTTGTTTGTTTGTTTGTCGTTTCAAAAAATATTTATAATTAATGATGAATATTAGTGAAAATTATTAATATACAATATTAACTAATCTATTTTATGTTTATTTTTATTTATTTTTATTTTTATTTTTTATTTTTTTTTTTTTTCATTTCATTTTATTTATTTTGTTTATATTTGGCAAAATACTGCTCTCTATTTCCTTTTTGTTTTTTTTTTCTTCTTTTTTAATAATAATATAATTTAATAAATTTATAAATCCATATGTGGTGGGAAATTTTCCTTATTACTTATATATATATATATATATGTATTAAATTATTATATATTATATATAGTTCTTAATAAAATGGCTTTAATTTTTTTAAATTTATTTATTTTTATTTTTATTTTTTTTTTTTTTTTTGTCAATCATTCAAATAAATTTAATAATTTTTTTTTTTTTTTGACTTAATATTAATGTTATTGTTATACTTCATCATAAATTTTTAATCCTATATGTAATTTATACAAATTTAATATTCCCTAGAGTTGTTTTTTTCTTCTTCTTCTTTTTTTCTTAATCTTTTTCTTATTATTTTTTTTGTTTTCATCAGATTATATATAATAAAAATGTTTCCAATAGTTTTTTTTTTTTTTTATTTTATTTATTTATTTATTTTTTTTTTTTGATCAATCTAAGAACTAGAATATATATATAACATTTTTATTAAAATATAAATTCGCTTCAGTCAATCTTTAAAAAAAAAAAAAAAATACAAATTAAATTAAATTAAATTACATAAATTATGATCATATATTTTAATTACAAACATAACATTGCACTTTTTTTTCCCATTAATTTATTTTTATGAATAATTTAAAACTGTTCAAAAAATTGAGAACTGACAAAAGGTTTTTTTTTTTTTTTTTATTTTTTAATTATTTTAAATTTAATTAATTATTACATATTGATATTATTTTTGTTATTTTTTTTTTTAAATTACGATAGGTATTCCTGTGTTTTATTTTTGATTTTCCTTGTTTTTTGTTTTTTTTTTTTAATTGTAATAAATTATTTTTTAAAAAAAATTAAAATCAGAGAAAAAAAATTTTTTTTTTTTGAAAAAGCAAATTAATTTGAAAAAAATTTCGAAAAAAAAAAAATTATTTGCATTATATATTTTTCTTTCTTATTCTTGTTATATTTTTTTTTGTCTACAAAATATAAATCATTATCTGTTTTTTTTTTTTGTTTCCTTTTTTTTATGTTTTTATATTTTTTTATTTTATATAATTTTTCTGTTTCTTTTTTTTTTTGTTTCTTCGCCTTATCGTGTTACATATATGTAATAATAATGATAGAATTGAAAATTTTAGTTCCTTTTCGAAATGAATACTATAGTATATATTTATATGTACATATGTATATTATATGTATATATATTTTTTTGGTTTTTAATTTTTATGCAGATTCAGTTCAAATACTTGGTTTTTTTTTTTTTTTTTTAAATTTAATTCTTTGTTTTTAACTTATATACTTAATTTGTAACTACGAGAAATATTTTAATTTATTTTTAAACTATATCGCTTATTTATATATAGTTTTAGCTTCTAAAATACGTTTTAAGTATTGTGTCGCATCTTGTATATAACTGTTTATATATTCCTAAAAAATAATCTGTTTACACTACATTATGTTTTAGTGCACTTACTATTGAATATTTTTAAATAAAAATTAGCAAAACATAAATAAAATACTCCTAGAAGATAATAAAAATAACAGAAAAAAAAACTTAATTCACTGATTTATATTAATTTTAATTGAAAAAAAAAAAAAAAAACAAAATTTTAATATAAAAATTAATTTAAATAAACGAACATTCAACTACTAAAACAATAATGCATGAAAAATCCTTCTTATGTAAGGATAGTGGATAACTTTTAATTTTTTAGAAAAATATGACAAATTATAAAAATATATTTTATCTTTACTATTATTATACATAAATCATCAAATCAAATAAAACAATTTTTTTTATTTCTTCATTACTTTTTCCAACCAATAATTTAGTGTGAGAGTAGCTTGGTCTAAATTACACAATATATAGTTCAACTTTAGGTGATCTAGCCTTCATTAATTTAATATTTTTAAAAATATTGGATTTTTATTTCATTATGATTTTTTTTTTTCAGTTTAATCAAAAGAATTTTTTCCATTTTTAACCTCTTTAGTGAGACTAATGTTGTTTCTCAAATCAGACTAAAGGACTAGATGAAATAGGTCACCAGACGTCATCACGAAAATTTTGTGAGACGAAATTGTTAAATTTATGAGAATGAATAAATCGTAATCAAACAAAAAATTGTTTTTTTTTTTCTTCTCACATTTGAAAAATCGTCCCTGATTAGGTTAAAAGTGTTGAAATTCTTTATTTCTAAAAAAATAAGACCAAACTAGTCTGAGAGTATGATTCATAAAGAATATTGAATAATTTCCACCGACATCATATTTAATAGAATTCCAGAGTATCATTTTGGAATTTTTTTGAAATTTTGATGATGGTTGGCTTTCAAATTTACGATGATTTTCCTCCGAAACAAAAAAAATATATATAAAGTAAAAACTTATTCCACCAGAAAAAAAAAAAAAAATAATTGAATAGTAATAATCTCAAATATTAGTAGAAAATATTAAATTCAATTATTATTACATGTAAATTAAAAAAAAAAAAAAAATTAACAATAAATGCAAATAAAAATTAAATGAAAAAATGCAAGCGCACTAAAAACACATCTTTTTTTAAAAAAAAAAAATTTTTTTTAAATATCTTTTTTTGTTTTCTTTAGAAACATTTCCGCTAAATACCCTGTATCCTATTTTTATAAATTCAACTAAATTTTACGTTTATTTCCTTTTTTTTTGTATTGGCATGTAATACATTTTCAATTTATATCTTTTTTTAAAATTTTAATTTTTTTTTAATATTTTTTTTAGATTTTTAATTTTAATAAAAAAAAGGCGATTGAATCATTTATTTTCAAATATAATTCCTTCCAAATATTAAATAGTATCATTAAATTTTTTTTTTTTTTTTGGTTTTCAAGATTTCATTTTACAATGTAAGTTTTTTTTTTTTTTTTTTTTTTTTAAATGTATAAAAAGCGTTTTGTATACAATATTATAAAATTTGACAATTGTATTTTTTTTTTTATTTTTTATAAATTTTAATTTTAAATTATTTTTCATTTGAAATTCGTAAGCATGTTAAATGATTGCTATAGTATTAGACTTATAGACAAGAATATAAATTTTAATAGTATAATAATAATAATTAAATTTATTTATTTTATTTTATTTAATTAATTAATTTTTTTTTTCTGGTTTTTGTTGACATTTTTTTTTTTATTATTTTTCTATTTTATAATTAGATTTTTATAAATTTGTTTTTTTTTTTTTTTTTTTTTTCAAATTTATGTATATCAACATTATTTTTGAAAAATTTATAATATAATATAATTATTTATTTTAAAAAATAATTTTTGAATATTTAAAAAATAAAAATAAAAATTTTTATGATACAATATGGTATATATGTATGTATGTATGTAACATGTGCATGATATTATTCCTTTTTTTTTTTTTGGTTTTTTGGTTTTTTGTTTTGTATTTTACATCAAATAGAATTCTCTAAAAAATAAAAATGAAATAAAATAAAATAATAACTAAATAATATATATTTTTTTAAAATGAATAAAAAAAAAAATAAAAATAAAAAATAAATAATCAATAGAGAGAAAAAAAAAATAATAAATTCATTTTAAAATGAAGATAGGTACATTATAGATTTTGCTTAGTTTTGATATAGGTACGTATCATAAAATTCATGTACGCATACGCATAACCATATTTATAATTTCTGAAAAGTAACTGTTTGATTTTGTTTATTTTTTATATTAGTTAATTATAATAAGTATTGATTTCGGTGGGGTTTTCTAACCCGAGTACACGTTTTTAAAAATTAATCATTTAATTTTCTTTTTGTTTTTTGTGTGTGTGTGTGTTTTTTTTTTTGTTTTTTTTTTTGAGATTATTTAACCACTTGCCTATAATATATTTTCTATAGAAAAGTGTCCTCGATGGTTAGTTTAGATTGTTATTATTTTCTGTCTAAATTTATAGTGATTTTCATGATTATCTCTTTAAACAAACTTTGCAGAATTCTATAAGTTTATTTTCCTATTTATTATTATTTAATTAATTAAATTTATAAAATTTAAATAAATTATGGAAGAAGTTTAGTTTAAAAATCGTACACTAAAAAGAAAAAAAAAACATATTTATAATTTAAGTTAAGGAATTTAAATTATAATTTTACTTGCTAGTAACAGAATTTTCTTATTATTTCATTTCACACAAATGGACGTTTTTAAAAATCCAAGATTGCCTCAAGATTGACTTGTTAAACGCTTCATAAAATCAAACTTATAAGAAAATCTTACGTTAGCTGTGCAAGCATTTGATACAACTTGCATTTTAAATTTTAAAAAAAATGAAAACCTGTGTTACCGCTTGAGAGTGTGTTGTGAGTTAACAGTTTTTGCCATTTAGCAATTTTAATAAAATTGTTTACTATTAAAACTTTAACTTTTAATCAGATCTTAATTTATCAGCACTTAGTTTACATTACAATAAAAATTATCAAATTAATGAAAATGTAAACAATTTTTATAGCGGCTGGCAGCACTGATTTCCTATCAAATTTTAGCAAAACAAACTTCATAAATGTATTCTTTTTTGAAAATTTGACTTCCATGCTTTGTATGCGCAATTACTTGCATTTTTGAAAATGCACAACATTTATTTTTTGTTATACTAAAAACTTATTTTTGAAAAGTAAAAAAAATAGAAAGTAGATTCTAAAAAAAAAATTTTTAAATTATTAAAACTATTTTCTTTCTTTTTCTTTTTTTGTTTATGCAGTGTACGATTTTTAAATTGAAATTGTATTAAAATGCATATAGTATTTTATTTTAAAAAGAAAATAACACTTAAAATATTAAAATTTTTCAGTTAAAACTTTAAAAAAAATAAAAACGAAGATTTTTTTTTTAAGTATATAAAATTTAAAAAAAATAGTATGAATATATTTGTAACGAATATTATGTGTATTGATTTTATCAAAGGAACACCATTAATTTATAAAATAAATGAACACTATCTGAACATCACATCATAATTTTTACTTGTATGTATCTTCTATAATTTAAAAAAAAAAAAAATGGTTTCAAGAGGAAGAAAAATGTTAATATTCCATTTTAAATTAAAAATTTCTCATATTTAGAAAATAACAAAACCCACGCGAAAATTTTTTTCATTGTGAAAATTATTCAAATGAAATTTTTATAATAATGAGCAAGATTGTATGGTAATTAGTAATTGTATATAATTAATAATTAAATTATCCTTACAGAATTGCATTGCAGTATTTTTCATTTGTAAATATTCTTTGTGTTTTTTTTTTGTTGTTTAAAAGTGTTACTGTGAAATAAATTTTTTTTTTTACATAACCGCTCAATTTATTTTTGTAAATTTTATATAAATGATAGGAGTATTTTAAAATTGAAAAAAAAAAAAATTTAAGAGAAAAATATTTGTTTAAAAAAAAAAAAATAATTAAAATAATTAAAAATGTACTTAAACTTTGAAGAAACAATGTTGAAAAATTTGTACTTCAAAATATATTATAAATAGATACATTTTTTTTTTTTTATTTTCGTTTGTAAATTTTTTATATGTTAATTCCGATAAAGTGGTAAATACATATTAGATACTTTGTGTTTTTTCAATAATAATTTTCGTTATAGTTAATATACTAGGAATTTTTTTTTTTTTTTGTTAAAATTTTAAAACCAATTTTTTTTTTTTTTTTTCAATTAAAAACATTTTGCATTTGCATTTTTCTGTTTTTATTTTTCTAATTAAAATTTCAAAATTAAGATCAAATTTTAATCTTTATTTATTTATTTTTTCTTCTTAATGACATCCTTTTTCTATTATTTTCAATCGACCAAGAATATTAATTGTATGTGATATGGACATGAATATGTATGTATATATTCATCAATTCCTATACATTCGTGTTAACATAGCTGTTATAAAAAAAAAAAAAAAACATTCTAAGTTAATGGTTCGTTAATAGAACATTTCATTAATTTGAATATTGGAACTTTATTTAAAAATAAGAATTACTAATCAATTATTATTTTTTTTTTTTCATTCGAAATTTCTTCATTTATTTTATTTTATTTTTTTTTTCTTCAGAATTAGCAAGTGACATGTAATTTAAAAAATATGTAGATACTCTACAATTGTAAAATTGAATATTTTGTCATAACTTAAAAAAAGTTCCAAAATTAAGCATTATGCATGATTTTTCGTAAATTTTTAAATTTATAGAAATTATCTTTAAAACATTATTTTTGTTGAGAAAAAAAAAATAAATTGAATTTGATATTCTTGCTAATTTTCTCCTGAAAATGATTTCTAATTAATCTCAATTTTTTTTCTTTTTCTAATTATTTTTAATTAGGTTTAAATTTTTTTTTTTTGTTTTTTTTTTTTTTTTGAATTTTTTTATGGTATAATTTTTGCTTTTTTGATTGTTTTCAATACCTGGTCGATTAACTCTCATTTCACAGCCATCTTTCCTTGCCTTCTAATCGCGTACGGTGGGGCAAATTCTAGTTGAAATTCATTTATTTTATTTTATTTTTTTTAAATTTTCTTTTTTCGAGAAATTTTATTTTTAATTTTATTTTTTATTCAAAAATTCAAAACAAAAATCCTTCTTTAATTAATTTGAATCACAAATTATACGAATTATATTCGTTTAAATTTCTACAATAATAATATAAGAAACAAATTAGAAATAAATTATATAAAAAAAAAAAAAAAATTAATAAAAATTTCAATAATAAGAAAACAAAAACAAATTAGCACTTTTTTAAAAAAGCTTATAAATTGGTTCCAATATTTAAATAAATATTTTTGGTATAGGTACTTGAATATTTAAAAAAAAAAAAAAAAGATTTCTATTATTTTATTATACTTAATTCATCAATTTATAAATATTATTATTTAATTTTCTAACTTGTTTTTATTTTTTTATTTATTTACTTGTTAATTTTTTTTTTTTTTAGTTTTTTTTTTTTTTAAAGAAAATTTTTCTAAGATAAAAATAATTTTATTTTTATATTTTTGTTTTAATATAATTATTAATTAATTATACTTTCTTTAAATAACGGTATTACTATTTTATTCATAATTATCTTCATTGCAATAATAATTATAGTTTTTCAAAGATCATTTTTATATTTATGTAAGTCTAGGTGGGTCTTATGAAGAATTTAAAGCCATATATTTTGTAATAAACCGCATTCAAAAGGTGTTAATAGGAAAATTATTTGCTTAAAAGGAAATGTTTTATTTCAATTTAAATGGAAAATAACAAAAAATTAAGTATGGATTTTACTAAAAAAAACTTTTCTTTTCATTATTTTTATATTGCTAAATTTTTCGTTTAAAAAATCCAAATTATTAAAAATTTTTCCGTGTGTAAATTACAAAAACCAAAACAACTTTCTCTGGTAAATCCTGATTGTCCAATTATGTATACAATTTACTTAAAATCTGATTTATATTAATTTCGGTTATCCCAAATTTTAATTCACTTCCCGTTTTCACTTTTACTTTATATCTTTTTGGCTTATTACTACGGATATCCGAATTTATCCTATTTATATGACTTTGAACTCTTCATATTTTAAACATTATCAAATGACATGAATACAATTAATTCATTCAATGACGCAAATATGATTTGACAAAGCGTATGTTTTTAACATTACTTTGCGATTTTTATATTTTAAATTTTTTTTATTTTTTTTTTTTTTTTGTATAATTATTTTTATTTCACAGAATTTTTTTTGATCGCCCCTAATAATGTAGTAAACTTTTTAATTCTTATTTGTTAAACAAATTTCAATAGATGAACATTTTTATTTTTTCACAAAAAAGATTCAAATTTTCATTCGTAAAAATACTTATTTTTTTTTTTTTTTTTTCTAATAAATTATTTTTTTCTGTTAATTAAAATTTGAAAAATAAAATGAATTTATAATATAAAATCCATGTATAATATAATTGAATTTTTTTTTTTTTTTTTTTTTTAATGAAAAATTCGGACGTTTAATTTCATCGAAAAACCATAACGTTTAGTTATTTTTTCTTTTCCTTTTTTTTGTTTGTTTGTTTGTTTTTTATTTAAAAATTGACATAAATACATATAAAGTCAATATTGTAAGTATTTTAAATCATTTTTTTTTTTTAATTTTAATTTATTTCTTTTTTGAGAATTTCGATCACTAATTTCGGTGGATTTGAAGTCTATTTATTTTTAAAAAATATTTTATTTGTTTGTTTGTTTTTTTTTTCTCTAAATTTTATAGTTTACACATTTTGTTTTTCATTTTTTTTTGTCAAATTAATTATTTTTTTTTTTTTGTATTTTTATATATATATATGTATATATATATATTAAGCTAGTATATGTGTATCGTGTATAATATATATGCAAAGGATTGAATATGGTTGACTACACAATTCTTGTATAACTTTAGACTGTTTGTTGTAAAAGTGTACCTTATATAGCACGGATTTTATTGTTTTTATTGTTTTTTATTTTTATTTTTTTTTGTTGTTATTTTAATTCCTTTGTTGTAATTATTATTATTATTATTACTTTTTTTTTGTTTTTTTGTTTATTTTAGTAATAGTTGTTGTACTTTTTTATAATAAATACACTATACGACCAACTTTGTTTAGTGTATTTTAGCTCACTGATTTCCAAGTTTTAAAGTCGAAATTTTTGAATATGAAATTGTGAGCCATAAAATTTTAAGTATTTATTGATACTTATTTCAAAAAGTGAATAATATACATATTCGGATCAAGGGTTCAAAAAGATACACAAGCGTAACATAATGAATATTGTTAAAATTAATTTATTGAATTAAAATTTTTAAATAATTAACTTTGGCATTTATGTAAAAAAAAAAGAGTAATTTTGATTGTAAATTAAAAACAAAGTTAAAAAAAAGTTTTAATAAAGCTTCAATTTAAAAAAAAAATAAAAATATATTCTGTAAACATCGACACTATTCTGTATTTTATTTTTTACAAAATAAAGTAAAACCACATATGTATTAACTTTTTATGTTTTCTACAGTTTCTTAATATTTCATTATTATGAAAGTAAAAAAATTTATACAGACTTGTGTGTTTTTGATCCCTATTTAGTTAAAATTGAGCATGTTCGTTCTTTTATTTTTGTTAATAATAATTTTTTGAAAAAAAAAATTGAAAATTTCACGTTGAAGCAGAAAATCATAAAAACAATTTTTGTACAAATTAAATATGAAAATCAGTGCAATAAAATACACATAAAAAAATCTAGTTGGTCCCATTCTAGTGATTAGACAAAAAAAAAATGTTTTTTTTTTTTTTTTTTCTTTAATTTTAAAAATTTGTATTTGATTTCTAATTATTAGAAAAAAGTTTGAAGCGCCATTATTTACTGTATATATATATATGTATAATATTGTTTTTTTTTTTTCAATACAAAAGGTCAAAACTAGGGTTTTTTTTTGTATTTCTCATCTTTTATATAATTTATTTATTAATATTTTTTTTTTTCTAAATAGAAAATAAAATCAGTTTATGTATTATTTTAGTCTTTTTGCAATATTTATAATATATATACTTATATTATATATATACTATATATCTTACCATTTAACTCTTCTCGTCGGAAATAATTTAATATAATGTTTTTTTTTTTAATTAATTAATTAATTAATTTTTTTTTTTACTCTCATTCTTTTTTTATCTACACTTAATTTTAATTTTTTTTATATGATTTTTCTCCTAATTTATATATGTTCCATTTTTTTTTTCTTCTTTTTAATTAAACATATATGTTTTTATAATGATTATTATACCCTGGTTTCTCAAAATCGAGTAAGACTTTTTGTTTTATTATTATAATTTTTTTTCTTCTAATTTTTACTTATTTGTTTTTTTTTTTAAATTGCTTTCTAGAAAAAATAGCAGCAATTATAAAAAATTCAATTGTAAATTATATAAAAAAAAAACAACAACAATAAAATTGCAAAAATAATAATAATAAATTTAAAATCAAAATAAAACAGAAAAAAAAAAAAATTAATTAAAATAAAATTAAATTTGGACGTGTGTATATTTCTTATTCTTTCTTCTTTTTTTTTTTTTTGTATAATTTTTTAATTATAAATTTTTCAGTAATTATTCATTATTTGTTTTGTTTTATACATTTTTACTAGTTTTTTTTTTTTTGTACGTAATTCTATTAATTATGTATGTAAATTAGATAGTTTATTGTTGTTCTTTCTTTTGTTTTTTTTTTTTCATCTTCTTCATATATATATTTTTTTTTTTCATGCGTTTACTTGTTTGTTATTTGTAATTGTTTAATTTATTTAATTAATTTTTATTCTAAAATTATAAATAATAGTAGTTTATTTTTTTCGCAATTTTTCTAAAAATTTACTTTTGTACATTTCTGTTTTTTTTTAAAAAAAAAAACAGAAATATAACATATATACTATAACAAAAAAAATAATAATAATAATAATAATAATTTTGTTTTTTGTTTGTTTTTTCATTTTTATTTTTAAATTTAATTTAATAAATTGATATAAAAATTTCCTATTAAATAATGTGATGAATTTTGTGATGAAATAATTTATTATTAGTATTATTATTATTATTATTTTTTTTTTTTCAATTTTAAAATTAAAAGTATATATAATGTTATAATAATTTTTATTAATTATTTAATAATAATTTTTTGTTTTTTGCGTTTTGTTTTCTTTTCTTTTTTTTTTTAATATAATTTTATTCTTATTATACTTAAATATATTTTTATGTATATATATGTTTTTTTTTTTTTTTTGTTGTTTTTTATTAAATTTTCTCCAAAATTATTTCTAACTATAAGTTTTTGCCTAAAACATGGGCATTGTTTTTTTTATATTTTAATAAAATTGAAATTCTTATATAATTTTTTTTTTTTAAACTTTCATTTTGAAATATTTTTTTTTGTTCACTTTTTTTTTTTGAATAATGCAAAATATATGTGTGTATGTAATTTGTAAAATGTAGAATGTTTTTTTATTATTTTTGTTTTCTTTCTTTTTATAATAATTATCAATAAAATATATATGCAAATCAAAATTTTATTATTTTGTTTGTCTTGTATAAACTGATGCCAAATGTTATTTTTGTAGTTTTCTATTTCGAGTAAAGATAGTTTTTTTGTTTTTTAAATATATTCGGTAGTGTTTTTCTTTGTTGTAAAATTTTTATATTTTATTATTATGCTATTATTATTTTCAAATATAGGTAAATGGTTAACATTGTGTTTAAATTTTCCATGTAGTGCTCATTCAAATGATCCATTATATTAAATTCAATAAAATGATAAATTCAAAAATTGTATTTTGTTTTTCTTAAATACATTTCGATTTATGTTTTTTTTTTTTTTCATATCGATAAAAACGATTAATTTATTTTAATTTTTAATTCCGTTTCATGATTTTAATTCAATTTGTTGTTGTTTTTTTTTTTCTTTCATATATGTTTGACATGTGTGCTTCATTATTAATTTTTGAATTAATTATTATTTCATACTTGCCATTAATTTATGTATTTATATAGACAATATTCATGTTAATAAGGTCTGCTGGCATCCTTTGGTCGTTTGAGTTGAACTTTCAGTCTTTTCATACCGATTTGAAATCCATTCATAGCTTGAATAGCTCCCTGAGCACTAGCTGGGTTGTCAAAAGACACAAAACCTTTATACAAACATGAAAATTATGATATATGTTATCAACCAATGTATTTCTTGTAGAAAATTAATCATTTTTTTTCTTTATTATTTATTTTATTTTATTTTTTTTTTTTCAATTTTTTTTTTTTTTTTATAAAATCGTTGTCACACATACCGAAACATTTACTTTGATTTGTGGCTCGGTCAATAAAAACTTTGGAACTGATTACATTTCCAAATGGTAGGAACATCTGCATAAGTTCAGCATCACCAAATTCTTGTGGTAGATGATAGATAAATAAGTTACAACCTTCTGGTCCCGATATAGAACATCCTGGGAACATCAGAAAATCTTTAAAAAAAAAATAATTAAAGTTTTATGTCAATTATGATGATTAATACTTGTATATTCTGAATTTTATGTGAATTTGTAAAGAAAATAATGATAATGTCCTTTAAAAATTATTTAAAAATTCTAAACATATTTTCACTTTTTCAACTTATACATTAATAAAGCATAAAAAAATTTATATTTTATTTAACACAAATAACAAAAAGCTAATATAAATGCTAAATAAAAAATTCGAGAACAGAAAAAAAAAAAATAATTATTACAATTTACTAACAGAATTTAGATTACTAACTTGAATGTGTGAACAATAGGTGTAATAAATAAAAGTGTATACGAGTACGTACATTTTTTTCTTGATATAAAACATACCTACAGCATCTAATTTCTATACGTAATTTCTAATGAAATTTGAAAGGAAAAAAAAAAACTATCTGATAATGACAATGATACTATTGTCATTGACACTGATTTAATTTTGTAATTAAATTTCTGTATTTGAAAATAATGCTTTGCAAATCTAAATCAAAATCAAACTTAGAATATATTAAAGTTTTGTTTTTTATAAATTTATTACTTTCTATCTGAATTATGTACATTTGAAATTTTTCTAAGAAATTCGTAAAAATATTTGAAAATAACAAAGATCCCCTATACTTTGAAAAAAAAAAAAAAAAAAAATTAATTTATTTTTTAAAATATTTCTTTCATTTATTCTTCAATCTCTATTTTCCCACAAAAGTTTAATTTTGTATTTTAAAAATAAAATATATATGCACATTTTATTTTCCTATATAAACGAATAAACATATTTTCAAAAACTTTATTTCAAAATATATAAAAAAAAAAAAAAAAATAGTAATTTAATCCAATCAAAGGTCGTTAATAACATTTTTAATGCCCTTTAAAACATCAAAAGAAAAAGTTTTCACGTTACCTGTTAAAAAATCTAATTTAAATCATGAAAACATCGTAAAAAAAAAAAATAATTTGTTTTTCATTTGAACTTGAAATAGGATAACTAAACTCATGAGAATGCTGTTTATTTCACAAGAAAACAAATTATATATTTTAAAACTTTATTTAGTAGTGGGGAGTGGGAAAGAACAAAAAACATCTTTTTTTTTTCTTGTTTGTTTGTTTTTTTAAGAAATAATACAAAATCATATATTTTTGTTATTGTTAAAAAAAAAATGTTGTTTTTCTTTGTTTAAAAAATAAGCAAAAATTAGAAGAAAAAAACACACACACACACAAATACTGAATACGCTGAAATATTTTACATGATAAAATTTTTAAAATTTTTCTTTTTTATCTTAAAAATATAAAACATTAAAAATTTTCTAATAATAATGTAAAAAAAAAATTTTTTATGTATGTCAATTTAAATGAATTATAAAGACAATAATTACAATTAATAAATGAATCGTACACATTAATACAATAAAATAAATTTTACATTTAACATATAAATTCATGAAAAATTTTATCAAAATGGAATACAAATTTGTTATATGGGGTAGAAAAAAAATAATATAAATTGATAGAAAATGTGCAATAATTATAAATTATTATCTTATATTATTGGATAGTATTATGTATATTGAGCATTCATGCATACACAAATAATGGATTTTCATAAACAACAATCAAAAAATATATATTCTCGAATGAATTATTTATACAAAAAAAAAAATAATAATAATAATAATAATAATGAGTATTAATAAAATTCCATATTTTTTTTTATTTTTGTATCTCTCAATCCTTTTTCAATCACATAAGAGAGATAAAAATAAAATAAATAATAAATAATAAATTAAATTAAAAATAATAACACCGACTTACCTTCTCTTTGAGGTGGTGCTAATGCAGCTAATGGCGTAGTAAGTGCCTGAGGAAATTGCCCATAAACGGCTGGAAATGCTGCGTAAACAATTCCACACAGTCAAAACAAGAAAAACATCACGACAAAATATACAAGCAATGTTTACATACAAAAAAAAATGTTTTTTTTTTTTTTTTTACTAAGATAATATTTTATAAAATTATCTTTTTTTTATCCCATTTATTTATTTTTTTTTTTTTGCTGTTGTTTTATCACAATAATGCAAAAAGTATTAAAAATAAAATTTAAAAAAAAAAAAAAGAAAAAAAATACATTTATAAAATGATACTAAATTCAATTCAATCCATTCTTTGTTTCCTTTCATTTTTTTTTTTTTTGTGGTAATACAATTTATAACTTCAATTTAACTATGAAAGGAAATTTTTTTTTTTTTTTTTGTATCTTTTTTTTTTATTTTAAAAAGGAATAATAAGCTATTATGAATTTTCAATAGAATTTATTTCAATATACTTTTATGATAGTTGTAATATAAATTTGAGAAATGATCAATAAATAAAAATTTATTATTACATTTATTTTTAAAATTAGTTTTTGAAAATATTAAGAAAAAAAAAAAATACGAAAAGGGGTGTTATGCTGAATTTAACTTTATAGTAACTTTATGTCATCTGCATTATCATAACAAGTATTCTGATTTAAGTATGTAGAAATATCACACATATTATTTCAATATAATTTCCAAATGAAGTCAAGGATCATATTTGACAGTGTCTTTGCGAAAACAACATTTACCAAATTATAATTTACTCAAGTAAGTATGTATTATGTATATCAAAGACCTAAATGACATCTAAAATGTGAGAGTTTGGAATATGGTGTAATTTCTGAACGAAACAGGATAGCTATTTGCATCATACCTTAAATATACTGAATCAAACGTACTTCCTGTGTGGCATTAAAACAGCACACTTAGTGCTAATTGGTTTTTTGGTAGTTTCCAAAAATCATCAATGTAAACTAACCAACCAACATATGTATCAATCAAATGTCTAAAACTCATTAGTCCTTTTTCCATCAGGAGACCTTTATGTAACGCAAACATATTAAACTTTTTGATAGTTTTTTTTTTTTTTTTTTTTTTTTTTCGACCGAATATCTAAAATTTGGAACACATTTTTTTTAAAGAATAATCATTCGAAGCTTTCTTATTTTTATTTAGATTTTTTCTTTCTCTAATTTTCGTTTAATTTTAATTTTAAAGTACCAGGTAACATTTGCGCACCAAAATTTCAAAAATGTTGAATTTTAAAATATAAAACTAAATTTCAATTGTGATTTTTTATTCTTTACTTCGAACTATTTTGAAGTTGATTGATTGAAATTCAACATTCAAAATTTGTACATTTTTTATTTAGTATTTTTATTATCTAAGACTTTATTATACTAAAAATAGTCAATTTTTTTATTTATTTTATTTACTATATTTTTCTTCTTTTTGTTGCCAATAATAAAAATCAATAAATTATTCCACTGAGAGTTCTTATTCATTACTTTTGAAATATAAATATCTTGTTCATTACATAAAGTGAAAAATTACAAAAACAGATGAGGCAGGAAACTTTTTTTTTTTCACTTATTTTTTCGTTATATCTATTCATGTGATTTTGAATTTCTAAAAGTTTGCCATAAGGGAGAAAAACTGATTTTAAGTGTTGACACTAACTATGTACGATTATTATTCAATATATCAAGTAAAAAAATAAAAAAACAAAATATAAAAAAAAATTTATAAAATTGATAAATTTTAGTTTATGAATAGAAAATCAATATATGATCATTTCTCATATAATATTCTTGATCTATTATAATAATGAGTACATTTATCAAATTTATTTTATTTTAAAAATAAATACACACATCATTACTAGATACATAACACAAAATATAAAAAAAACAAGTAAGTTTTATTTTATTTTAATTTTTTTTTTTCATTTCATTTTTTTTTTAGTATGCAATATCAGGTAACTTTGAATAGCTACTTTTCAAGATTTATTAAAAATAATAAAAGAACTTTTAATTTCAAACAAAATAAGAAATAACATTAGATAGTTAATTTAAAAAAAAAATTTTAATTATATCCGACATTTAGAAGAAAAAATAATTTCGCTTAAAATTTTTCAACCAAAATTCAAAGTTATTATAATTTTTAAAAAGTAGCTAAATTCTTACTTGAAAAATTAAAACAAATCAATAAAGCGCTTTTTAAATAAATAATGAATATGTATAATTTGTTTTTATTGAAAGCATTTTACCACTTAAATTTTCAGTTCATCAATAATACATATTTGAAAAAAAAAAAAAAAAGTAATGTGCTTTTTTTTAAATATAAAATCAAATTGTATACTGTATGATTGATATTCAAAAAATAAATTAATCCTTTTGCTGATTTTTTTTTTTTTCTTCATTTTCTCATGAATTGAGTTTAATTAATTTTTTTTTATTTAATAAGAAAAAAAATAACAATAATAACTACCTTTATTTTATGTTATAAGCGTAATTAGTATTTTGCATACGAAAATTTTGAATATAATCTCGATATTATCAATTGAAACACACTTCAATAAATTACACAGCAAAAGTTTTGAATATACAATTCCCGGAGACCATCACTATAAATCAATAAATTTTCTCTGTTTTTTTTTTTTTTTAAATAATTATTTTTATCATTTCAAAAATAATAATTTTATATTATTATTTCCATTCAATATTTTACTTATTGGATAATGAAATTAAATTCATATTTTTGTTTCGCTTACGGTAGTAAACAAATATATTTTTTTTTTTTCATAACAAATATTTAAATTTAGAAAATTATTTTCCAAATGTATTATTTGATTTTGTATAAATACTAAAAACAAATCACTGAGAATAATTTAGAAATTAGTAACGCCATAGAATTTTAAGGATAATACACATTATATGAAAATAAAATATAATTATCCTTCAATAATATTTTTTCAATCAAATAAAATTCATGGTCTCTGGGAACATACACATATTAAAAAAAAAAATAAAATAAAAAAATAAATATTTGTTATTGATAACTATAAAATTAAAATAAAATAAAAAAGTAATAAAATAAAAACAACCAACAATTTATATATATATATATGTATATACGTATATATAATAACAAAACATCAAATGACATAACGTTGTCCACATTTATAGCTACAAATGGAATTTAACTTTTTCAAAATTAATTTTATAGAATTTTTTATATTCTGTTTCCAAAAATATTTGATAAATAAACATATATGTATATGAAAATTTAACTATTTTAACTTACCGACACCGGAATAAGGTGGCATTCCAGGATATGCAGGATGGTGCAAAGCTGCATCACCATTAGGAAGTCCTTGAGGAATAGATAAATGCAATGGATCTGTAATATAGAACAAAAAAAAAATCATTTATTTTTTTAATTTTAAATAGTAGAAAAATAAAAATAATAATTAATAATATTATTATATTTTTTTTATCATTTATTAATTCAAATTAATGTACCATACATTTAATTTTACTTACGTCCAGAATATGATTGTGGAATTCCATTTGGATAAACTCCATCTGCTCCAGCTGTTTGCCCAGCTGGACTTTGAGCAGTCATATTAAATGCTGGCATTGTGGGTGATGGAAGTGATGGTATTGTACCGTTAACTTGTTGATTTCCACCATTCAAATTATGAGGCATTTGACTTGCAAGCGAAGCCATGGGATTAATATATGATCCTTGAGCAGCAGCAGCCATTAGAGCAGCTTGTTGTTGCTGTAGTAATATTAAAATAGAATTATTAATTTCTCTTTTTATTTTTTATTTTTTTTTTATGTCAAGTATTATTTGTATAGTATTCATCAAGACTTTTCTTTTTCCAATTCACGTTATATTCATCAATTTAATCCTTTTAATAACATTTTATTTGACACTTTTCAGAATTGAATTTTAAATATTTTCGTTAAAAATGTAATTACCTGTGCATAAGCGCTGTATGCTCCAAATTGATTAAATACAAACGGATTTAAAAGATTCATATGACCAGCCATTTGCTGCATGCGTCTCAATTGCCTCTCCTTCTCCGTATCAGCAAATTTTACAACTAGACTAGAAGATGCTCCCTAAAAATAATTTATTTTTTTTCAATAAATTTTATTTTATCATAAAGTGTTTTTTTTTTTTTCATTTTTCTCCAATTTTTTTTTTTTTTTAAATATTGTTTGTATAACTCTAATTTACCGGCATTGTTTGACTTCCGTGTAAAGTAGTAATTGCCGTTTGAGCTTCCTGATGGGAACTGAATTTTACAAAAGCACAGCCTATAAATAAAATATTAAATTAAATTTTTTTTTTTTACTATTTGCTGTTTTTTGTTATTATAATTAATCATAATATTTAGAATAAAACGAACTAACATTTTAGTTAAATTAAAAATGCAAAAAAAAAAAAAATAAATAAATTTAAATTAAATTAAATATTTAAAATAATTTTCATAAAATTTCAACATGAATATACAAATATAAGCATTAAAATAATTTTTAAATATTATTATTTTTTTGTTTTAGAGAATTAAATAAAATTTCACTTTTATCATGCCACAGTTCATTTTTAATTAAAAAGGGAAGAAATATATGTAAACTAAATTGTAGAAGGATTGCTAAAGTGTCACCTAATGTATATTTAAAATATAATAGCACAACAGTTTCACAAATAAAAACTATTTTACTAAAAATTGATTAACCAAAGAATAAAAAAAATAAAAAAAAAAGCTAATGTGTTAAATGTTTAAACAGTGTCTGTTGAAAATCTGATTTTAAAAATTTTTTTCATGAATTTATATGTATTTTCGTAATTGGCTGTACATACATATATACTTTTGACTGAATAAAATTTTCTAAAATTTCGACACTTTGGCAAAAATATTATTTTGAAAGAAAAGAAAAAAAACTTTTTAAATTTTATAACTACAGACTGCATCAGTAGCTTGTTTTATTGAAAAAAAAAAAAAATTAAATATTTATTTGAACACATTTTACTTTACGAAAAATTTTTGTTATATTTCTCTATTGAAATTTTTTCTATTCATTTTAACCATAATACTTTGAATGTAAAAAGAAAAGAAAACAAAACAAAAAAGATAAATAATTTTCAATTTTGAATAAAGGTAAAGAAAAATGATTATAATTTAAATGAAATTTGAATTAGAAAAAAAAAAGTCTTATAATTAATTATCTTTGAACGTGAAAAAATAAATACAAAGAAAAATTACAGCTTTTATATGGAAGCTATCCGTTAAAAAAAACTTTAATGGTTCGTTGCATTTTGTTTTTTTTATATATTTTTTTTAAATATTTCAATATTTTTTTTTTGTTCGTATGAAAAGAATTAGCCTGAATAAATTAGAGCACATACCTTTACTGGCACCGTCTGGTCCTCGAAGTATAGTACACTCTTCAATGGTTCCAAAAGGATTAAATAATTGTTTTACATCCTCTTCTGTTTGCTGTTTACTAAGCATTCCAACGAATAGCTTTCGATCTTTTTTTATTTTATTCAAAAAATTTTTTTTTTTTTTTTTTTTAATTTCAGTTTTTTGTTTGTTTTTTGTGTTTATTTTTTTTGTTTCAAAATCCGATTAAATGAAAATATCATTATTTGTTGAATTTCGAGAAGCATGAAAAACCATAAATGAAAATAAACGATAAAATGTATGTTTATTTTTTTTTTTTTTCATAATAACTCAATTATAAATAAAAGAAAATTATAAAATAAAATTGAATATTATATGATTTAAGCCAATTCAAATTAATTAGTTGTATGTTTTGTGAAATTTAAGCAATTCAAAAACAAAAAAGTAATAAAAAATTAAGAATCGTTTTTGTTTCACATGGTTTTTTTGATTTTCTTAATAATACATTATTTTCCTTTCTAAATACTATCCGCCATTGAAAATGTAAAAAAAAAATTAAATATACCTAATTAAACTGAATCGGCCTAAACCAGAAATGATTTAAAAATTATAAGTAGTAAAAGTTAAACCAAAAAAAAAAAAAAAAAAAAATACTATATGTAAATTTTGGAAAACAATGTTTAAGTATCTTTTTTTTTTTTTAAATTGTTTTACTATTTTTCTATTTAAAATAGAATATTAAAAGTGTAATTTCTCAACGTTATCAAACACAGGATCTGCACAATCACTTGATTTTATTTAATTTTTAAGAATATCTTCAATTCAAGTATGGTTTATTGTGCAAAATCTATGCTGTTTGATTGTTTTAAGTGATTTTGTATTCACCTTTTTCATATAAATGTAAATAAAAATTTAAAAAACTTAAATATGTATATGTAGTCTATCTTTAAAAGAAAACATAACTATCTTGTTTGTTGAAGAAAATTTGTCTTAGTTATAATTATTTTAAATCTGATTAAATTATAATTAAATGATTAATTTCAATAAGAATATGAAAAAATTCAACTTAATAAAACCTAAAATACCCTACTATTATTTTTTAATGTTTAATTTTTTTTCAAATGAATCCTTTTCAAAGGATTTTACATACAATTTGAAAAATTTCAAAAAGTACAGTATTTAAATTAAAATAAATTACTCATGATAACATTATATAGTTACTATTGTGATAAACCAAAAAATTATAAAGGAGGAAGATTGTTGAGATTTGTAGATGAAATTTAAAAAAAAAAAAAATCAAACCACTAATCAGGCCAATAAACCTCCAAACTTTCTTAAGACCTATACATATTAATTTTATTTACATGCAAAAACATAACCGAAGTAACAGAAATTTCTTGATATTTATTATGAAATTTTTTTTTATAAATTTTCATGCTCCTTTTTCTAATCAAAATGTATGATTCTTACCTTTTTTTTTTTTTCATTTTTAAGAAATTTGTTTGAGGAAGATTTCAAAAAAAAAAAAATGCATTAATCGATTTATATTTGATTTACTGAGTTCAATATTACATTGTATTTTTTCAATTTCTAATCTTTTCTGAAAATTCTACAATAAAAAAAAATCCTAAAGAGAAATTTAAAAGCTATTACTAAAACTTGAAAACCAGAAAAAGGACGAACAAAAAAGACTTCAATTTTTCAAATATTTTATAAAAATTAGAAAACTGCAATTATCGATATTTTAAATCTCTTCGAAAAATATAATCACTTATTATTATTTGTTTTTTTTACTTAGCCCGGAATAAATTTAAGAAGAAATTTTATTTTATGTGATTATAAATCAGAAATTCAGGAAATACTCTATAAAAGATTTTTTTAAATTTTCTATAACAGAGATGTATATTTTTGTTATTCCACTTCCAATAGCTGTATTTCTGTAGTTATAAAATTAAAAATATTCGAATTTTTTTTTTTCATATTTGCTTTCGAGAAAATCACTATTTCTTTCTTTTTCATTTAAATAGAAGTTAGACTCAACACTTCTTCCTCCATTAAAATTTTAGTTTATGTAAAACCCATATATTTTATTTATTGATAATTAAAGAAAACATCCTGTTTGTCCTGAACTATGTGATTTTCTCAATAATACATAAATATTTTTTTTTATTATTTGTTTACCAATACACATTTATTCTAAATTATATACTTACTTTAAATTTACCAATTGACTATGATTGCAGTTTTTATTTTTTTTATTTTTTATTTTAGAATCCAAAACACACACATAAAATGTTATATTGAATAGTTGACAGCGGCAACAATTTTAATTTTACTTCATGTAAATCACATGAAACTGTTAAAATAGATGGAATCTTATGTTGTCGATGTTGCCACACACTTGTAGGAAATATTGAAAAAAAAGAAAATCAAAGTAAAAATAAAAAAATAAAAATATAAAAAAAAAAACAATAAAATTATGATGTCAAGATATAATCGAAAAAACATTACACTCAAAACAGAAATCAAAAGCTACAAAAAACATTTACACTTTAACAGAAAATAAGAAAAATAAAAACAGGAAAAAAAAATACTGAAAATAGAGCATTCTATTTGATTATAGCTCTTATAAATATATAGGATCTATTAAACAACATTGTGTAAAGGAAAACATCAGCGGCACATTTACAACACAAAATTATCTGTCTCATTATGCTAAAAAGTCAATGCTATATGAATTGAATGCAATTATAAATAGTTGAATAACAATGTAAATAATAGTAAACACTTTTATTCTTTGTAAAGTATATATATACATTTTACATATATACTATTCTAAAAGTAGAGTAAAAAAAAAAAGGATTGTAATAAATTTTTCGATTCATGATAAATAAAGAAGATTTGTTTCATTTGGCAGATATTCAAATTCAATTTTTTTTTTTTTTTTACAATTTGGAAAACCAGACAAAGGCTATGGGAAATGTATCAGATTTTACTTTTTTTTTTTTTCTAGGTCACTAAGAACAAGGGCAGTACTTTCACATTAAAAAAAATACCAAAAAGGAAAAGGAAAAAAAGACGACATTCAAAAACAATTGAAATATTTACACATCTAATTGTATTTTTTTGAAGATAATACATATAAGTAAAAGTACATACATATGTATATAAAAGTCGACTGACACAAAAAAGGAACTTCGAAAAAAAGTCAATAATCTCCGTAGCATTTAAAATATTGAAATCATTAAAATTATTGTTTTTAATTTTTAAAAAAAAAAACCAAGCTTTAATTATTGCTAAAAATCATATCCTATTATAAAACCTAGTGGTTCACAATATACATAGAAGTGTTAAAACTCTTTCAACAAAGAATCAAAAAACAAACAAAAATCCCAAAGCTCCCAGTATGTAAGATTTTAGATATTAATATCCTTTATTAACAAAAATAAAATAATTTTTCATTAAAATTTGTTTGGAAAAACTTAACATTGAAATAATTTCCGTATTTATTAAAAATTTTCTCAATTCCTTTGAGTATCGTAAACTTAATAATATATGTAACAAAATAACAACCGACAACCAATCTTAAAATGAGGCTAAACTTATATATGTATGTATATTCGTACAACATTATTCATATAAAACAAACAACAATAACAGTTTATTTTAATTATAGAATTACTGTTATGTCATTATAAAAAATAATTATTATTATTTATATATATATTTAATCAAATGTATAACGAACCGTAGCTATTTAATTCATATTTTATTAAATTGCCTTTAAAAGAATCTAAACAAAATGATCATAATAGGTTTGATATACATATATTAAATTTTAAAAACTCAGTCACTGAAAAATATATATTTTACACGAATTTTTGTTTTTTTAATTTCCACATGAAATATTTTCAAATGTTTTCTTTATAAAGAGTTTTCCTAACTAAATTTTTTCATTAAATTTATTCCTTATGAGAATATAAAAGAATAGTATGAAAATATAAAAGCCAGATTATTAGGTAATAATTAAAACTATTAAAAAAGAAACAATATTCTTAAAATAGGATATTAAATTTTTATACTACTCGTATATACTATATGTATGTATGTATACGGTGAAACATATAAAAAATTCTAACACACATATTAACCAAATAAAAAACATGCAGAATTTCCAGAATACACTTCACAGAGTTATGACAGTTTCAATGGACAACAATTACACTTTTTTTTTTTTTTTTTTTTTTTGAAAATAAATTGTCACAAACAGAGACTGCGTAATAATTATATAAAATGAAAGACAATAAATCTGTATACTGTAGTCTGTACGTACATATATTATTTTTAAAAATAAATCATATTCAAAAGCTTTAAAATTAAAGCACATTAGTGAAAAGAAAAAAAAAAAAGGAAAAAAAATTTACTAAAATAATTATATTTTATATGAATTATTTTTACACTATATACGATACATATATCAAAAAATATATATATATATGTACATATGTGTATGGTACACGGTTATATCGAACAGCTCGAAAATTAATAATGCAAAGTTATACAATTTAATACAATTATACTGTTTTTTACTAATATGCATAATTTAAGATTTTTTAAATATGCATTAGAATTGACTGGAACCTTTATGTATGATATATAAAAAAAATTTTTTTTAGTAAATTTTACAAAATTTTATTTTTCTAAAATGTGAGATACGCGTATACTCTTACGCTGATACCTTAAAATCACTATACATATACTTTAGTATATCAAATGAATAAAAGATTTGATTTTGAAATTTTAAAATTATTTACTTGAAAATATCAAATAAATGAAATTGTGAAATTCATCTGCTTGAAAATACAATGTCTAATTAACTCATTTATAAAAGGCTCAAGAGGCATAACTAATATACGGACTTACATATATTTATACATATACATACATATATATAGACATATATATATATTAACAAATCAAAAAGGATAATTAGAGAAAATTAGAAATTATTTTACAACTGAATATATACATATATGTGTATATGAAAGATGCTGAAAAGTTTTTGAAAATTGAGAAAATTCAAATTTCATATATATGTATGTATGTACAAAAAAATAGCCTAAAATTTTGCATTTGTCATTCATTTGAAATATATATGTACTATATATGTATTGTATGTATAAATTATGAAATCGAACATTTTGATAACAAGACAAAATTATAAAGTTACATCGTTAATCACCAAAATATCATTGAAGCATGAATATATTACTAAAAGATACATTTTTGAATATAAAGAGATATAACAAATGGTATTCATAATATCAGGTATACATCAGCTAAAATATCAACCATAAAATTACAATAGAAGAAAGAAAAAAAACATAATTTCAATGGATTTTAACGAATCTCATCGACTACTATAATATAAGATGAAAAAGTAAAAACGATAAAGGGTTTTAAAGTAACATTCGATTCTTTGCTATATATAAGAAGAAGAATTTTCCTTATTTTGTTTATTTGAAACATTATTAAAATTAATATTACATTAATTCATTTTAAAATTTATACAAAGCCAAGAGAAAGACTCAGAAATAGATACAGCATGAATGATGGTAGACATAAATACGGGACTTAAAGATAAAATCCAAGGATAGATATTCTGCGAGAATCGTTATTATAATTAAAGTTCCTACTCAAAACTATGATTCCATGATGATATTGTTGATAATGAATATTAATTTACTGTTAATTTTTACCTTCAAAACAGGTTATACTTCTAAATGGACTTAATGAATGATGCTAATACACGTTAGACAAAAATTTTAAAATACATACATATGTATATTTTATTCATTAACTTAATGTCATAAATAATATTGAGAAAGACTTTGGAACAGATCAATCAGTTAAAAACTCGTATGTATTTTTACTATCAAAAAAAAGAAAATTTAATTCACAAAAGAAAACCTTTTAAATTTAAATTAAATTAACAAATAATAAAACAATTTAAAAAAAAAAAACTTATTCAGGTGAATAAAATTCTATCACAATAGATTATCGTGAATCTACACATATGCAGATAAATGTATGTATTAGAGAATCTATAATTAAAACTTTCGTAAGTGTATTTTATTGTATAAGAATGTAGATTGTCACCAAAAATATATATAAAAAAAAAAAAGAAAAAAAATCACATAATGCAGTGTTCATTATTCTATATGTATACATGTACTCTCTATAATGAGTAACATAAATTGAAATCAGGATAAAAATAATGCAAAATATTCTCCCTTTTCAATTATGCGAACTTCACGTACATACATATATGTATATGTATACGATTATAGTTAAAATATTTATTTAATTGATGATTGCTTTTTTTTTTTCGAACATAACAAAAGTACACATCTATTAATATGAAAATATTTATATGATTTTGATTTTATATTTTGATATACATATATTCACATAATTGAAAATAAGGATTATATGACAAGTTGACAAGTGTTTATCACAACAGTGCTTTTCATCACAAGTTTCAATACTTTTGAAAATAATTATGATACACAGTATACATCAGCAAAAACAAAAGAAACTGTGACGACGTTATGTTTTTACATGCAAAATTATAAATTTTACATCAAAATTATTATTATTTTTTTTTTTATTAAGTATATTATTAAATTCAGAAAAACACCGTACATTTAATACAAAAAAAAAAAAAGAAAACATGTTTTTTTTTTTTAAATTAAAAAAGGCAAATATTTTTATAACACTGAAAATTGTGTATTTTTTATATATTTTTCACAATAATTAAATAATTTATTAAGTTTTTTTTTTTCTTCTTTTGTTATACAGAAATTTTTTTTCATTGTTTCATCTGCCCTTAAAATTTTCTTATATTATTTTCGTTAAAATGTAAAAATATTTCATAATTTTTACTAATGAAATTATGATGCCTATAAATTTATATAGAATTTTGTGTATGTTGAAAGAACACATATTAAGTTATTCTATATTTAAAAAGCCTAAGATATTGTAAATTCTTTTTAAGGCATTAAAGAACAATTATACAAAGATCTCTGTCTAAGAAAAAAACAAAATCCTTGTTAAACCAAATAATATATGTATTGATATACTTATATTTGAAAAGATAATTTATCCTTTTTGTTATTGTTATATATTTTTTCAAAAAAATATAAACTTTATAAGCTTTTTAGAAAATGAAAAACAAATATGTATACCGTAATATTTATCTTATATTAAATTAGATTGAAATTAATTTATAAAAAACGTAAAATTTAAGATTTCGAAAACATCATAAAATTACTAAAAATAAAATAGTAATTTTTAGTTAATGTAAATATTAAATAATAATCTTTAGGGCAGACTAATAAAATTTAAATATGCCAATTGTATCTGATAGATTTTTTCAGTGTTATTAGCTTATAACATTTACGCTACTTCAATTACTTCGAACTAAATTTTTTTTTTTTTTCTTTCACACTTACCACTTCGATTTTCACTATCCGTGGATTTCAAATGAATTGGACGGTTCATCTGTAAAAGTTATAATATAATTTTCAAATTTAAAATTAATAACGCAATAGACAAAAAAAAAATAAAGTAAATTTAATTTCATATTGAGGAAAATAAGTTTGAGGAAATTGGAGATAAAAGATAATAATCATTTGTTTCGAATTTTTTGTATTAAATTATCAAAAACTACTATTATTATATTTTTTTTATTAATGAATCACAACGTAAGGATATTCCTTTACTACACTTTTGTTAGTACAGCGCTGAAGCATCAGGCTAAGAAAAAAATTTTGGGGGAAAATTTTGGATATAGGGGAAAAAATGTATTGATGGATGCCTCACTTGAACTTTTGTACATTATAAGAGAGGGTAACACATAAGATGGAAAAACGTTCCACAATATAAGAATTATATTTTGGTATTTTCGTTCTTCGGAGGACAAAAACAATCTTTTTAAAATCATGTATAATACGTATATATGTATATTATATAAAATGTATAGAAAGTACGAGTAGATCATATACTATATCTAAGCAAATCACATAAAAAATTCCAGGTTGAAAATTTAGTTGAAACAGTACATATTTGTTCGTATATCTACAATTATGTTGTGGGAATAAAAGTAAACTTTGATTGATATATATATTTTAGTCAAAAAGAAACGTATCTTAGAAAGGGTTCATGGTATACATATATATATATATGTATTAATAAAACGAAACAATGAAAATAAAATAAGTATTTTAAAAATGTATATATTTAAATTTATGAGCTGAAAAAAAAAAAAACTAAATTAAGTTTTTATATTTTTTATTTTTAAAAAGAAGCTCTCGAAATAGAAATTTTTCTGTATAATAAAAAAAATATATGTACATATAAATAATTTCAAATAAAAAATTTACGGCAAAACAATGATAAATTTTTCTTTCTATTTGTAAGAGATAATAAATACATAATATATACAATACATACACATTTGTGTTTCTAAAGATCTAAAAAATATTGAATCTGTTTATTTTCAATAAACAAAATTCAATATTTTTAGATATATTCAAAAATTAGAATATTTCATTTATGGAATTTAATTTCTTATATTCAATTGATTTTAAAAAAAAAGGAATTCGAGACTAATACCAAGTATTTATTTATTTGAAAAATCTATTTTTATACATTTTATTGTTTATTTATTTCATAATTTTAAAATTATTTTCTGAAAGAAAAAAAATTAATAATAATTCAAAATAAAAACTGTGATTTATTTATTTTTTTTTTTTTTTCAAATATTTTCTTTTCTCTTTAAATATAAAAGCCCTCAAGTTTGAAAAACGTGATTACAATTGAATATCTATTTTAAAAAGAAAATAAGAACATATATACATACACATACATATAATCTTGGCAGGATAATCTGAACTTTTTATATGTTCAGCATTGCATATAAATAAAGTATAAGAGAAAGTTTATAGTAAGTACATGTTATCCATTTCAATATGTTTGAATTTATTTGAAAAAGTTTTTTTTTTTTTTTTTTACTATTTTATTTTATTTTTTATTTTTGAAAAAGAGAAAAAAAAGTAAATAAAAAAGCTCCATTGATAAAGTTAAACTATATCAACTACATTACAAGACTATATATATTCTATACTTTTTAAAGTGCACACACATACACACATATACTCGTAAATATCAAATGAAAATAAAAAAAAAATTTAAATTATCAATTTTATTTTAGTTTTAAGTTTTGTGTGTCCTTTTCCATGCTCTTCTTTCACTTTTTTTTTTCTAATAAAAATTATACAAAAACATTCTTTAAATAAACACTATTAGTATGTGTGTAATGTATATATATGTATATATGTATGTATGTACACATATATAAATTTATGCATATAATATATTTGTGTTTTATTTTTCTCCAAGTTTTTATTCATTCTTTTAATTTTTGGGGTGTTCCTATATTTAAATTAATATTACCATTAAGGAAAAACTGATGCATGTTCATAATATAATATAATTGAATTGTAAATTACTTGAATAAACTTTTTTATACAAATACACATATAAATACGTCCTTGTTTTTTGTTTTTTTTTCAATTGTATAACAAAATAAAACCTATCATTTTCACACTATTATATATCGTACTATGTGTATGCTGTGCGTTTAAGTTTTAATTTAACCTGTTGAAATGGACTTTTTTTTTTTTTTTTTTTTATTTATTTATATTTTTTTTTTGTATGCTCAATTATAATAATAATAACAATGAAACTATAAACCGCACATGCAACCTTATATTAATTTAATTTTATTTATTTAATTCTTACGTGATATTTAATGACGTATGAAAATTTGTGATGTTGATAATATAAATAAAAAAATAATAAAAAAACAAAAACAAAGTTAATTAAAAGTATAATTTTCAATTCAAAGAAGAAAAAAAAAATAACAGTGTTTTAGATAATTCCATTGCGATTAAAATGTATATTTATCGACAAATAATTCAATATTTTTCCATTTAGAATTTAATAATTTATATAGAATTCCATAAAATGTGATGTGAATAAATGTGAAATTGTTAAATGAAAAAAAAAAAAAAAAATTATTTTCACATATTTGTACATGTACGTATATATGTATGTATGTATCTATATTTTCAAAATTCGTTTTATATTGTATATTGTATCTAAATAAACAGTCAGTACTTTAAAATAAGCCGATGGTAAAAGCAAAGAATTTTTCTTTGTAAACAATAATCAATTTATAATATGCAGGATGGTTTTAATCAATTGAAATTCGTGCTATATTTTAAAATAAATTTGATGAAAATTAAAAGAAACAATTTTACACTATGGATTATTATTAATTGTAAAATTTTCAATATTTGTTTGTTCAAGATGAATATGTTTTAAAGTTTTAGATATAGAAATTTAAATTTTTGTACAGAACGTAATTTTTTTATTTTTTAAATGAGGAAAATTTCAAGCACCCTGGAACACCCTATATGTTAGAATAAATACGTACATATATGTATATATATATAATATACATATGTATATAGTTCATATAAAGTGCAATATATATTTTTACGTAATTTAATACTTGAATATGGTACATATGTATATATTTAGATACATTTAATCCGAAAAAAAAAAATAATTAGACATGTACATATATCATATATTATAATGAAGTACAGAAACATAAAAACATTGTTAGACAACATTCATTATATAAATTAATTCTAATTAGAGTTAGAACTATACAAAATTCACTCATTATTTGATTTTTCTATTTTTCGTTATATTTTTTCCTTTTTTTTCAGTTTTTAAATAAACATCTAGAATAGATACTATAACACTTGAAACAAATATACATAACTGAACAATAATTGAATTTAAATTTGGTTGAAAAATGTTCTTTTTTATTTTAATAAATTTTTATTTTTATTTTTTTTTAAATAATAAAAAATTTGAAAAAAAAAACAAATGAATTTGAAAAAAATTGTTTACTTTATATACGTATATGTATGTACATTTTTTTCTGAAATTAAATTATGTTTTTTTTTAATATCTTGAACATACGAGTAATAAAAATCAAAATGTAGAACTAAAAAAAAAAACATTATTTAGTTAAATTGTTTTCACAAAAGCAATTACAAAAGAAAAAAAAACATTTAATTTTTAACTAATTAATTTTTTTATGTTTCATGTTTTTATTTTTCTTGGTTAATTAGATTTTTATGAATATTCATATGTATATGTATCTTACTTATTCGTTATATCGCACAATAAATGCATTTGCTTTTATTTTAAACAACTAAAATTTTAGAAAAAAAAATAAACTAACAAAACAGGATTTAGATTTAAAAAAAAAAAAAAAACGCTTTAAAACTTCTATTATTTGTTTTTCTATTTTTTATTTTATATTTTTTTCTTTAAAAATTAAATTATTTTAGAATTGAGAATTCACATGAAAATACACTTCAATTCTCACTGTATCTAATTTAGATTTTTTTTTTTTAGATTTTATTATTTTTTCATCTTACATATAACAATGAATTTAACACGAAAAAAAAAAAACATGAATTTTTTTCAAACGTATGTACTGTAAGCAGTTAAAACGTTATAATTCACTAAATATAAACTTTTTGTTGTTTTTTTTAAATTCATGTGTTTTTTGTTTTCAGATATTTTTTTTTTTTTTTGCAATATTATTTTTTTAATTAAAAACTGGAGAAAAATATCTTTTTTTAGAATTACACGTTATGAATGTTTTATACGATTACAATTCATTTCTTTCAGTTACGATTATATTTTCAGCGAGAATCTAAAGCAAAATAAATTAAAAGAAACAAAAAAAAAAACCCAAAAAATATATACATATACTTTTTTTTTTTATAAATTCAATAAGCAAAAAAGTTATTATTAGAAAACTTTTAAAAATTGATGTATACTCATAAAAAGATTACATCTTGTACATATAGGTATATTTACATATATATATATGTTACATATGTGTATATTTTTATAGAATACCAAATATATCATTTACTTCAAATTTCCTATATCAAATGAAAGAAGAAAAATAAAGTAAAAGAGTATACCTACACAACATTTTATATTGAATGATCGACTTTATTAATTTCTCATTGTATTTCATAAGATTTACTACATGGAATGTATAATCATTTTCGGAATGAAAATTTTTGAATATACATATATATTTTTTCTTCTTCTTAGGTTTTTTTTCTATTTTTTTTTATATTTTTTTTTTTGTACTATTTTTCTTTTTAGCATAAATTTTTCAATATCTTTACTTGACCTATTACTAGATTCTTTTTGTACATTTTATACATATTAATGAAAATGTACAAAATATAAATGTATATTAGTAGGTATATAAAATATATTTAATTTTAGCTTTTAATACTGTTGTTGGCTTGCTTTACTTATGTTACTTCTGCTGCTGGAGAAAATTGTTTCAAAATGGAGGAAAACTTATTCATATCAAACTTGTCGGATTTCATTATAACAAATGAAAATAAATGTATCACATCTTATAAAAATACACCTTTATAGATATGTATATGTATATATAAATGAAAAATATCGAACAAAAAGCATCAAAAACACATAAAAAAAAAAAAAAAAATTAAAAAAAAAAAAAAATAATAAAATAAAACAGATTTGATCTGATGTGTATATCATCACATACAGAATTTCAAATACAGCGAAAAAATCTACACATTTTTAGCAATAAAAAAATAAAAATAAAATCATCCAATCGCCTGCAGAAAAACGTTATTTTATTTTATTTAAAATTTTTATTTTATGCTTTTTTTTTTCATTTGGCAAATTTTTAAACTTTTACCAGAGGAAATTGAAATTAAAAAAAAAAAAATTTTTTTCGAATGTAGATACCATACTTTTTGAAATTAAATTATAAGTTTATTTTTTTCTTTTTTTTTTAAATAAAAGTCTTGATTAAAGTAGAACTATATTTTATACTCATCAGATTTTAAATCGTTTCAAATTCATTTTACTTTGCTAAAAATCAAGCCGCCATTTTTAATAATTATTTTTTGTTTTTTTCGATTTCCTTTTTTCAAATGTAGATATTAAAGGTATATTTGCAAACTTTTCGTTTTAGATTGAAAATATTTCACCATCAACTTATTTGAACAAATACATTATTATAAAACAAAAAGGATAAAATAATTTTATATATATATAAAAAAAAATTTTTAATTAAATAAGAAAAAAAATTTTATATGCTTTTACATAGTGATGGTATACAAAAAAAAAAAAATATCTATACTTTTTGTTCATATTCCTTTTTTTTCACAAGAAAAATAAAAGAAAGCTTATTGCTACTAGTTGCTTTTACTGTGACACAAATATATGTATGTATATATAATTATTGCGTCCATTACAGAATGTTAAAATATCTTAATCCTGTATATTTCACTATATACATATAAACAAAAAGGTAAGATACTATATGTATATGCGCTCATGAAAACGTAATATAATACATATTGAATTAAGAATATATAATCATTAATTAATTGCTTTAGTATTGTTAACGTAAAAAATAATAAAATATATGTACATATATGTATATCCACATATATGAATACACATATACATATACTCGTATATGTATATAATCATTTTTATTTATTTTTGATTTTTTTCTGAAAATTAATTAATTTAATTATATTTCAAATATTTCCTATGAAAAAAGATTTATTAAAATTAATAATATCGAATAACAAAATGGACAGGTAAAAAAAAAAAAAATCTAACAAATGTATATATACATATATATTATAACATCAATACTTACAATTACAGGATGAGGAAAGTCAACTTTCCCTTGACGCATGATTTCAACAATATGGACCATATGGAATAATTTTAGCACTTGTAACTTTTAAAAAAAAAAAAAATTTTTTTAAAAATATTTTTTAAATTTTTTGTATACACTGTTTTCGTTTTTATTTTTATTTTCTTTTATTTTTTTTATAAATATGTTTTAGAATAAGAAAAAAATTTCGAAAACAAAAAACATAGAACTACTTTTACAACTTTTATTTTTTTCTATATTATCTTGTATATTTAATTAAATTTTTAACTGTTTGTATAAATTTTAAGTACATACATATATACGTATATATACATATATATATTTGTTTTATAATTTCATTAATTTTGTATACTTAATTTAACTAATAATATATTTTCGAAAAATTTTGAAAAAAACAAAAAATTTTTAAGTTATTTTTTATTAAAGATGAAATTGAAAAAAAAAAAAAATAAATAAAAAAAACAAAAATCTTAATAAGTCTGAAAAAAAAAAAGAAACACGCACATATACCACATAAATTCAAAGAAAAAAGATTCTTTTTATATTTTTTTTACATTTACAATACGTTACACATTTCCTTTGAAAAAAAAAAAATTCCTTTATTTCTTTTTTATATTTTATTTTCGATTTAAATTGAATTTTCTTCTTAAGAAAAAAAAAATAAAATGTTAAAATTTCAAATTTTTTTTTACCTAATTGAAAATAGTTAAATGGTATAATGAAGTACAAAAGCAAAAAAAAAAAAAAAAAAGAAATTGAAGAGTATCTATTTTATATTTTTATATAGAATTTAATTATTATTATTTTTTTTTTAAATTTAAAATTTTTATGATAATGATGACACAGAAAGTAACAGAGAATTAGCAAAATATACACTATCAGAGAAAAAAGAAATATATATATGAAATCACAATCTGGAGAAAATATATTGAAAGGTACCCTAACTGAGAATACCAACACAATGATAATATACTATATGATACATATATGTATGTATATATGAAAAAAGCTTTTTGTATATTTTAGCTTTAAAATGTGAAAATTAGACAAAAAAATTCTTATAGTTAAATTGAAAAGAAAAAAAAGCTTTTACTATAATGAGTATACACGGAGAACCACTTGATGCACTTCTTCAATACGCAGCACTTGTTGTTTTAATTCTGAAGGACAAATATCACAATGTTAGAATTTTGATGATGATAATAATATATTGAGGGTGGTTTTTTTTTATATACATATATGTATGTATATATGTATATACATGAAATAGCCTGTTTTTATAGGTATAGGTGTGGTAGAAGCTTTTACTTAATTTTCGTTTTTTTTTCTTTTATTTTCTTTTTTTTTTTTTTCTTGACCAAGTTTTTATTTATCTCTTTTTTTTTTGTTAGCCTTAAACCTAATTAAATAAAAAGTAATAAGAGAAAAACACAAAAAAAAAAAAATGTATTTATAGGTACCGTTTTTTTTTCTTCTTCTTCTAATTAAATATTAATTACTTTCTACTTTATTTGAAAACAATATAAAAATTCACAAAATATATATATAACTGTTATTATTTTATACAGAAATATGTATGTATGATATATGTATATACTATATATATATAAAAAAAAAAAGAAAATTTATTATTTTGTAATGTACTAGAATTTTATACAGAAAACGAATCAGCTACACAAAAATTCGAATGTGGACTAAAACAAAAAATACACTCGAATACGATCTTTTCATATATAAGGGATGAAACTTTTTAAAGATAGATATAAATATGTAAAGATATATTATCTATATAGTATATACATATAAATTTATATATTGTATAAAAAGAGCGAATCTTTTATATACAAATACATACACAAAATAATATTAACTGTTCCTTACGCAAGTCAAAGTTCATATGAAAAAGAAAAGTATGTATATAGAAATAACATTGAATTAAAATATTTAAAGTGAAAATGTTTTGATATTCATATGAAATATCCTAAAATACATATTATTTCATTATCAAAAACTATTCAATTTTTAAAAGAGATAAAACATAAAAAAAAAAAACGCAAAATGAAATAATTCATAAGTACACTTGTAAATTGAATATGTTATCACATTTCATATTTTATGTTTTTGTATTTGAATCTAAACAATTGTTTTTGTTGTCATAATTGAATAAAATAAATAATTTTCTTATTTAGCCATTTATTTATATTAAATTACATATTATCCTTGGAAGTATTAAGTATGTACATGTAACAAAATATACATACATAATTATGTACATATATGTACATAATATTTCTAATATATGTATGTTACAGTACACACAACACCACTTATAAATAACCTCTATTCAGCTTTTGTTTAACTTAATATTACTTTACATTGTAATTTAAGCCTTATAGCGTATATACATACATACATATACATATGTATGTAATGTTATGTATATGTTATTTGTTCACTAATATATAAAATTTCAAATTAAAGTCAAGTTAATTTTACATTTCTCCTCTTGTAATTTTTCAAAAAAAAAAAAATTAATTAATACAAAATATAAATAAATAACATTTTAATAAAATATACAAATTGTATATACATATATGTACATGTAGATAAACTAAATATTACAGCTTCAATATAAAAAAAATATATATAAGAATAAAAATAAAAATCATTATCTCTTTGTCCCTCTATATTAAATTTTCATATCAAGTTTATTATTCTTTGTTTTTTCTATCTACAAACATTAAGAAAATTCTTGTTGTTTATAGTTATTTTAGCACGCGCAGGACCATCATCATCACTTTTCATTTACATTACATGTGATTCGGATGCGAGGAAAATTCTTTATTATTTCTATATATTTTTTTATTTTTTTTATTTTGGAAAATTTTTAAAAAGCTTTTACTAAGCTTTTTTCACAATTGAAAGTAAATTATATATGTGGCAAATTTTCTAAAAGGAACAAATACAAATACATACTAAAAACAATTACAATTCCAATAAAATGCAAAAAAAATAAAAAATAAAAAAAAATAATAATGGCAAGAAAATAATGATTAAAAACATTCTTTTTTAAAGTTTAACATGAATTCAAAATAAATTTATTAAAATGAAAAACAATAAAATTTATAATAAAATATATTTTAGCAATAATAATATTGGGGTGGGATCAAAAGGAGATTGCGTGCGAATATTTAAGTGTATGTAGGTAAATATATGTATACATATGTGTATGTATAAAAAGTGTGTTATCGTTTTATAATACTCTCACATATTAAACCTAATTTTTTTGTTCTATATTTTATTTGGTGTTACTTTTTATGTTTCAATGATATACATATATAATATATGTATGTTTTCGTATATATATACGAACAAGTATATATAAATTGAATACCAACACATTCATATGGAATGTAGATAAAATATGTACATATATGTACATAGTTTTTCATCTTTTACAGTCATTTGTATGTCATTTTAATTTTTTTTTTATATATGAAGATTTCTTCTAAATGGAAATGACACGCTTCTTTTTAAAAAAAAAAAATTAAAAATAAAAATAAAAACTTTTCCAAATGAAAAACAACAAAAGAGCTTCGATTAAACTTGAAAAGCTCTTTTAGGATAGCATGATAGCATTCCTTATTACATGGAACATACTTTTAAGGATTCAAATGTAAAAAAAATTTTATAATAAAAAGTCTATGTATACATTAAGATATAGGTATGTAGATTCATTCAAAAAATATACAAATAGATAAATATCTATATTTACATAAATTATTTGAAAAATTGGTAAATTTCACATTCAAATTATAGAAAAAAAAACTAGGTACATTTAATTAATTAATTATTTTTATGTATTTTCATCGAAGCAGTATGAAGGGGGAACATTTTTTTTTTTTTTTTTTTCAAAAAGAAGACAATAAATTCAATGACCTTCTTGAATTTAATTTGAAATGTTTCTTGTAATGTGAGATTGAAAATACAAAATAATAAATATATATACATATATGTACTACCGTTAATTATAAAGAAAAAAATATGTAGGTATAGGTGAAAATAATTGAATGTATGTATATTTATAAAGCTGTTGACTTAAAAAAAAAAAAAAAAAAAACATGTATGTCCTAATTCTTCATTTGTATTATAAACAGCGTTTCAAAAATTTTTTTTTTAGCAAAATAAAGGATTAAAATATTTATTCTACTTTTTAATTTCAATGGCTCTGCAGAACTTACGCTAAAAGCTGATGGCTAATATGTTTCATCATAATTTCGTATTATTCATTGAATGTAACATTTTTAAAAATTAGGGTTAATCAGAAAATATCACATTTTTATAAATACTAAATAAAAGGAAAATAAGTAGTTTTTAGACATAAGACAATAAATCAATTTAATATCCTTTTTTTTTCTGTAGCATTGAAATTTTTTCATCTTATTTAAAATGTATTTTAAAATATGAGTTTTGCAAAAAAGAAATAATATCGTAAATTACTGAAAAAAAAATATTCATTCACTGTAAAAAAAAAAAAATAAATAACTATTGCTCATAAAGCATAAAAAATTAAGTAAGCTAAAACAGACAAATTTTTTTTTGAAATCTTCCTTCTGATTTTGACTATTTCAAAACTTCTCTTTTAATGTTTTAACTTGAAAATTAAAATTATTTGTTTATAAAGGAAATTTACATCTGAATATAGTAATTAATCATGTTTCGAATATTAAAATCAGAATTTTGTTTTCTTTTTGGCTTAAGTATTATTGCATACATAATAATATATTTTTATAATTTGCATACAACAAAAAATTTTAAAAATATTGAAAAAGTCGAAATTAAAACAAATTGTAAGTATATACAGATATATGTAAATAACGAAAATTTATAACAATGAAATAATATATGTAGATTTTTTTTAAAAAATTTTAACAGATTATGATCAAAAAGGAATAAATCAACTGCTCATTAAAATTGGTATGGAAATTAGTCATGCACTCATAAATTTGGGATGTAGTTTAACTGTTGTTTATTTATTTATAAAATTCATGTAAGTATACTTTCGAAGATATTCAAATTATTCAACCAGCAGCACAATAAATTCCCAAAACAACGGACCAAAATTCTTTATTTATTTATTTTTTTTTTTCTAGAATAACAAGAGTAAAAGAAATTACTCAATATGTTCTTGGAAAAAAAATCCAAAGTAGTCTCAAAAGAGAAAATTCAAAACTTGAAAAAAAAGTTTTAGCACTTAACATAGAATTACGAAAGGAAAAAATTAAAAATAATATTCAACGTAAACGAATAAATTTTTATATATTAGAAGTACGACAACTTAGAGCTAAATTAAAAACAACACTTCAATATGTTGAATGGTTAAAAACTCCAAGTTATCATGATTGTGATATTCTTGAAGATAATTTACATAAAAATAACAATTATACAATTATAAAAGAGAAAGAAATTGAAAATGATTTAAGAACTGAATATAAAGAATTATATGAAGATATATTGGATTCTCAATTAAGGAATAGCGAAAATTTTGGTGATTTTAAAAATTTCCCAAAAACTAATATGAAAATTCTATCAACTGAACAAATAGAAAAAATCAATGTTTTATTTTCACAAAAATCAACTTGAAACGACTACAAATTCTGATTTTAAAGTAAATTAATTCAAATTTGTGAAATTTCTATAACTTCTGAGAATAATTATGTGAAATCTTATTTTGGATTAGCTTTGATTCAATTTTAAAATTAGATGAATATTCTTTGTTTTGGTCATTAAAATGGTAGTCTTTAAACTGAAAACAAGTAGGAATTTGTTTTTAATGCATTTTATTTTCATATTTTCTTCAATAAAAACAAATTTGTAACCTAAATAAAATAATGTTTTCAACACTTAAAATACTGAATTAAATCCAACTAGAACATCCCTGTGAAAAGCTTGCAATTATGTATCCTTTGTCAATTGCACATATACACCGAAATAACACCAAACTGTGAAAAACAAATCAGAAAGCCACTACCAGCTAATTTTGGAAAATTTGAATTTCTGAAAAAAAAAACGGAAAAAAAATTATTAGAAATTTCGTTTTTTGAAAACACACACATTAACCTCCATTATTTTAAAAATAAATAATATAAGGTTAATTATCAGATTTTTTTTTTTGCGTTGGTAAAATGAACAAATTCTCTTCATATATTTTCAAAGCGAGCTGGGTAGGGAATCATCATATAAATACCCTCATACGTACATAAATATTTTTATTTGAGCCGTTTATTTTGAAATTGAAGCAAGTAAAGTTTACTTTGTTTTGAGATTTTCTGTTTCATGTTATATGCAACTTCTACATATGTATGTAGATATAATGAATTAACTTTTGTCGACAATTTCACTTTTATTTTTTTGTCATAATTATTTGTACATAATAACATACCAAAATCTGAATGTTGCTTAGTTTAACTCACTTTTACTGAAAAACTGACTTGTCCCACTTTCAGAATAAATGGCTCATCTATTGATTATTAAAAATTTAAAAAAAATATACAAAAGTCGTTACTTACTTTTTTTAAGGCATTTCGTATATTACTTCTCAAATTTCTTCACTCTTATTTCAATCTAGAAAAAAAAATAAAAAAATAGATATTAGATTTGTAATGCAAATAATATATCTTTATAATTTGGTTTTTTTAAAAGTCAATATTTTTCAGATCATTTTTTTTTTGCGTTGGTAAAATGAACAAATTCTCTTCATATATTTTCAAAGCGAGCTGGGTAGGAAATCATCATAAAAATATAATACGTATGCAAACTTGTTTTTCTTCATTAAAAATTTAAAAAATGCTACTTTTCACTTACCTTTTTTATTTGCAAAATTGTTCCATGTTACTTTAAACACTTTCGTACTTCTATTCTAATCTAGAAAAAAAAATTAATAAAAAAATTAATATTATTTATTTTAAATAATAATTGATTTTTTTTTTTAAATTAATAACAATTTTCAGACAATTTTATTGCGTTGGAAAATGAACAAATTCTCTTCATATATTTTCAAAGCGAGCTGGGTGAATCATCATACAAACAAACATGTCTATAATTATTAAACAAATGTAATAATAAAGAATAAAATTACTTACTTCATTTAGAAATTCTCAATCCAATCATTTTTCTATCCTCCATACGATCAGTAAAATTTAATATCTGAAATTTTAAAAAAGAGAAGAAATGTTATGCTTATTTACTTTTACATATTTATTTTGTTTTTAATAAACTTTGAAAAAATATGGCAAAAAAATCAGGAATAATTTTCATCAATAGATAAAATCAGCGACGAAAAATACAATCATCATGTATGTACGTATAAACACTTTTCAAAAAGTATATGATTGTTGACCGAGTAAAGAAATTTTTTTTAATAAAATAAAGAACTGTCGGTCAAAAATCATAATTTCTATTGATTACTTTCTCTGTTCACCTTAACTTGGTACTTACTTTAACAAAGCCTTTTTAACTTCAAATAGTTTCCATCAAAATTTCATCTCTGTCCTTTACAATTCTGAAATGAATTTTACTAAATGAATATATTAATTACTTAGAAAGCTAAAAAAAATTACATACCTTTCATATTTCCAAGCAAAACTTTAAAAAAGAAGAAACTAGTCAGATAAACGATAAACCCACCTAAATTTTGTCTGAAAATAAAAAAATTTCCTAAACGAAGAAAAATTCTATAAAGATAAAAATTGATTTATTAAAAAAAAAAGTCAATATTTGTCGTAGTTTTAATTTAATTTTATTTCTTTCTTTCTTGGATACATTATAATTTAAAAAAAAACAATTTTAAACTGATTCTTGAACAGGTGGTTCGTATCCTTCTGGTCTATCGACAACTACGCCTTCAGTAACAACTCCTCCTTCACTAGCTTTGCTACCGCCATCACCATGAAGCTCTAAAAGTTTTGATAAATCGAATTTTGGTTTTTTCAAAACTTTTACTTTACGAATGTACACATCATGTAATGGATAGATTCCTTGACACATTTTTTCAATATCTTTTGCAATGGAATCAGGAAGTAATTTGTTAACAACTTCTTTTAAATCTGATTTGCTAACATCTCTAATGATGATATCTGTCATTTTTTTACGAATAGCACGAACTTGTGATTGTTGAGCATAACATGTTTTACGCTGTGATAATTGATCTTTTGCAGTAAATCCAATGCAAAATACACGTAATAAGAAACCATCAGTAGTTTTAACATCTACATTAGCTTCAATCAATGTTTGCCATTTCTTAACCATTGATCTGTAAAACACGAACATAACATTAAGAAATTTTGGTGATAAAAGAATTAAATACATTCAATAAAATAAAATACATAATTTACAAATATGGTACACTTGAAAATGATTTTAATATTTGGACATTTTCCAAACCTTCAATTTCGGAATAAACATAAAGAATCAATAATATTGAAAAGCGACAGTTAATATTTTCTACTCTATTTATAATCAAAAACTTAGAATTTTCTAAGAATTTCACTTAAAATGTTGCATTTTAAATATGAAGCCAAAAGTGAAAAAGACGGTGCTGAAGAATCTTTTACTTTAGAGCAAAATATGAAATACTTTAAAATTATAACAGAATCAATCATAATTCAAATAAACTCATCATAATATAGCCACACTCATGAAGCTTTGATTTCAACAAAAAGTGGCCGTCGATACAAAACATACAAAACTACTTAACGCTAACGATTTTATCATTGCAGATGTAATACATGTGTACTTTTGAATCTAGACAATCCAAATTTTGTTAATTTTGCATTTCCATTTTAATAAAAAAAAAAAGAGCCAAAAGGAGTATAGAATAGGTATATATATTGAATTATTGTATTATCTAAAGGCTTTAAAAAATTATTATTTAAAAAAAGATCAATTTGAATTTTTTTTCCGAAAATACTGAATATTCAACTTGCATTGTAAAAACATGGAAATGAATTATGAAGCATGGACAAGACACACCACACCTAAGAAATAGAGGTTATGAAACGAAAGCAATTCAATTTGTAATTTCTCTAACAACATATCCTTTGTGTTATTAGTAAAAACTAATAAAGAATGAACTCAAAAGGATCTCTTATTTCTTATTTGGTTAATCAGTATTATGCGCATGCAATATTTGAAAAAAATCCCTTTTCCTCTTTAACTAAAGAAAAAAGTAGACAATCAACTAACCTCAATTTATCGGTAGTTAAATCCATTCCATGGAAATTGGTTAATACATTGCGTTCTTGAACATCTTCTGCAACCAATTTAAATTTCCTGAATGATCTTTCAGCATCGCTATCATTTTGAAGATCTGCCAGAGAAACTTCAAAGACACGTCCCTTCAGCCCTTCCGAGGCAATTTTCGTGCCTTGTGTTCTATTAACAAGAGTTTTTCCGATAGATCTCTTGGTAAACATATTTGGAGCTTTAACATCGTACCAATCTTTACGAGAAAAAGGATCTACGACCTTTTTCTTACCACCTTTTTTACTACCTTTCGATAAGCCTTTATTTTTTCCGACCGCCATTGTAACAAGACTTCACAAAAAGAAGGAAACACGCTAGCACACTTTCGAACGTCAAATTCTACGGAAGTCACTGAACTGTATTTTGTGATAAATGACATTTGATTTAGAGAGCGTTTCAGTTTTTCTACAATATCCGGTTCAAATTTCGAAAATATTTCTAGAGGACATTTACGTTACACCAACGGAATTTTTTCTTTATTATAATCTTTGCACCACATTCATAAATTCAAATTCTTGCGCAATTGAATGAAAATTTAACAGTTATTCATTAGAATAATTTACTTTAAAATCTTTGAATATTTCCTAAACTGAGAAGAAATACTTTAATTTGAAATTTATTTTGTTTATTTCCTTTTAGTTTTAGTCTGCACTTGTGCACTTTACCGAGCTGTCAAAGCTATTTGATACATACATCACTGGACACTGGCAAAAGTGGTTTTTAGTGGGTGTTGTTCTGTTGTTATTCATTTAATTGTTTTTATAATAAAGTGTTCATTATAATTCTTATTCCTTAATTTTGAATATAAGTTTTCCTTTAAAATGTAAGTAAAATATTATTTACAAGTTATCATGCAAATGGTAAGTTTTTTGAACCGAAAACTCAATAGAAAAACGACTTCATTTCCTGTTCAGTACTTCACATACTTCACCCTTTTTTAGAATTTATACATAATTATGTATGTAATTTACATTTCAATAATTTATGTTCAAATGGAGAACTTCATGCAACACAAAATTATGTTCAAAACCTATTATGTGTATTTTTTATAATAATAAAACTGCTATGTGTTATTCGACCTCAATAATCAATATCTTCAAAGCATCAATCAAAATTTAAAAGATTGCAATAATATGAGTGTAATATGATTTAATATTTTTATTATTTTACTTGCGGAAACTTTTTTTTATCTAATATATCGCCATATTAAGAGTAATAATATTTATATACAAATACTAATCTTTCAAATGTATAAAAGAAAACAGTTTTGATTGTAGAAAAATATTCCGTGTTAATCTTAATTTGATTTTAGTAAAAATTATATTATTTTCATCTTATTTTTTCTTTGTTTTTTAGATATGTTATGATATTTGAACTATAAAAATGGCACGATCAATAAATCCTTCGCAACAAAAAATCTCTGAAAAATTGATTATTTTGAATAATCGTGGAACAGGTATTTTAACAAGAATTTATAATATAAAAAAAGCATGTGGAGATACAAAATCAAAGCCAGGTTTTCTATCGGAAAAATCACTTGAATCTTCAATAAAGTTTATTGTTAAAAGATTTCCAAATATCGATATAAAAGGACTTGGAGCAATTACAAATATAAAAGCAGAAATTATAAAATCATTATCTTTATATTATTATACATTTGTCGATTTATTAGATTTTAAAGATAATGTATGCGAATTATTAACAACAATGGATGCATGCCAAATACATTTAGATATAACATTAAATTTTGATTTAACTCGCAATTATTTGGATTTAGTATCAACTTATGTTTCATTGATGATATTATTATCAAGAGTTGAAGATCGAAAAGCTGTTTTAGGTTTATTCAGTGCTGCATATGAATTACAAAATAATCAAAGTGATCATAGTTTTCCTCGTTTGGGACAAATGATTGTTGATTATGATATTCCATTAAAAAAACTTTCTGAAGAATTTATACCACATCAAAAACTTTTATCAACAGCTTTAAAATCATTAACACATATTTATCCATCACGTAATGTAACTGCAGAAAAATGGCGTGAATCACAAAAATTAAGTTTAATTGGTAATCCAGTGATGTTATTAAAAGCAGCACGTACAGATAATATGTCGTGTGAATATTTATCATTAGAAACACTTGATAAATGGATTATATTTGGTTTATTATTGAATCATCAAATGTTTGCACAATATCCAGAAATAACAAAAATGTGGCTTTCAGCACTTGAAAGTAGTTGGGTTATACCATTGTTTCGAGATGAAGTAATTCAAATTCATCAATATATTCAAAATACATTTGATGGTATTAAGGGTTACAGTAAAAGAATATCAGAAGTTAAAGATGCTTATAATACAGCCGTTCAAAAAGCATCACTCGTTCATCGTGAAAGACGAAAATTTTTACGTACAGCACTCAAAGAATTGGCACTTATTATGACTGATCAACCGGGTTTATTAGGACCAAAAGCATTATTTGTATTTATTGGATTATGTTTAGCTCGTGATGAAATTCTCTGGTTATTACGACATAGTGATAATCCACCATTAGCTAAAAATAAAGGAAAAAGTACTGAAGATTTAGTTGATAGACAATTACCAGAACTTTTATTTCATATGGAAGAATTACGAGCATTGGTTCGTAAATATAGTCAAGTAATGCAAAGATATTATGTGCAATATTTATCTGGTTTTGATGCAGCCGATTTAAATTTGAAAATGCAAAGTATGCCAATATGCCCAGAAGAAGAAAGTATAATTTTATCATCATTACACAATACTGTTGCTAATTTAACAATAAAACAAGTTGAAAATAATGAAATATTTGATTTTCGTGCATTCAGATTGGACTGGTTTCGTCTACAAACATATATGAGTGTAGCAAAAAGTGCTGTACGTATAGTGGAAAATGTTGAATTGGCAAAACTTTTGGATTCAATGATATTTCATACACGTGTTGTCGATAGTTTAGATGAAATACTTGTCGAAACATCTGATTTATCGATATTTTGTTTTTATAGTAAAATGTTTGAGGATCAATTTCATATGTGTTTAGAATTTCCTGCACAAAATCGTTATATAATTGCATTTCCATTAATATGTAGTCATTTTCAAAATTGTACACATGAAATGTGTCCAGAGGAACGACATCATATTAGAGAAAGATCATTGTCTGTAGTAAATATGTTCTTAGAAGAAATGGCTAAAGAAGCTAAAAATATTATAACAACAATTTGTGATGAACAATGTACAATGGCAGATGCTTTATTATCAAAACATTGTGCAAAAATTTTAACAGTAGCAGCATCACGTAAAAAAAAGGATAAATCTAAAAAACAATTAGATGATACACGTAAACCAGGTGAAGAAAGTTATCGTAAAACAAGGGAACATTTAACAACAATGGATAAATTACATATGGCATTAACTGAATTATGTTTTGCAATAAACTATTGCCCAACCGTTAATGTTTGGGAATTTGCATTTGCACCAAGAGAATATTTATGCCAACATTTAGAAAATCGTTTTTCACGAGCATTAGTTGGCATGGTAATGTTTAATCAAGATACTATGGAAATAGCAAAACCATCTGAACTTCTTGCATCTGTTAAAGCATATATGAATGTATTACAAACTGTTGAAAATTATGTTCATATTGATATAACAAGAGTTTTTAATAATTGTCTTTTACAACAAACACAAAGTCTAGATTCACATGGTGAAAAAACAATTGCAGCACTTTATAATACATGGTATTCAGAAGCATTATTACGACGTGTTACTGCTGGTAATATTGTGTTCTCTTCAAATCAAAGAGCATTCGTTCATATTACTGCCGAAGGATGTGTACCATTTAATCCTCAAGAATTTTCTGATTTAAATGAATTACGTGCATTATCTGAATTAATTGGACCATATGGTATAAAATTATTAAATGAAACCCTTATGTGGCATATTGCAAATCAAGTACAAGAATTAAAAAGACTTGTATTACTTAATAAAGATGTTTTAATAACATTACGTACAAGTTTTGATAAACCAGAAATTATGAAAGAACAATTTAAAAAACTTCAACAAGTTGATAATGTATTACAACGAATGACAATAATTGGTGTTATATTAAGTTTTCGTTATTTAGCACATGAAGCTCTTGTTGATGTATTAGAACAACGTATACCATTTTTAATAAGTTCAATAAAAGATTTTCAAGAGCATTTACCTGGTGGTGATCAAGTTAAATTAGCATCTGAAATGGCATCTGCTGCTGGTTTATCATGTAAAGTTGATCCAACACTTGTTTCAACATTAAAATCACAAAAATCTGAATTTGATGAAGGTGAACATTTAATTGCATGTTTATTAATGGTATTTGTTGCTGTATCAATACCAAAATTAGCAAAAAATGAAAATTCATTTTATCGTGCATCATTAGATGCACATTCAAATAATTCACATTGTATGGCAATTGCTATTAATAATATATTTGGTGCATTATTTACAAATTCAGCTGAAAATGATATTGAAGATAGAATGAAAGAATTTTTAGCATTAGCTAGTTCATCACTTCTTCGTTTAGGACAAGAATCTGATAAAGATATAATACGTAATCGTGAATCAATTTATTTATTATTAGATCAAATTGTTCAACAATCACCATTTTTAACAATGGACTTATTAGAATCATGTTTTCCATATGTTCTTATTCGTAATGCTTTTCATGCTGTTTATAAACAAGAACAATCAATGTATAATTAAAAAAACAACATTGTTCGTTTCTAAAAAAAAAAGTATTAAAATTAATATTTATAAATAATAATATTATAAAATAAATAAATGATAGCATATTGAATATTAAATTAATATACTTATAACGCATCAACACAAAAATCAAAAAAAAAAAAAATATGATAAGGAAAATCAAATTTTAAAAAAAGACACTTTCCTAAAAAAAAATTTAAAATTTGAATTTTTGAAAATTTAGAAAAACTACATACCTACGAAGGATATTTAATTTGTTTGTGCATTAATTGATATTACAGATAGACTTAAATGTTATGTAATGTAATGTTACCTGTATGTGATATCAATTTGTTGAACAAGCAAGTTAAAAAATATCCTATAAATTTTTAAAATAAGTAAAATTTTATAAAAATAATACTAATTAATTTGTTATTGATGTGTTATAAATTTCTAATAATTAATTGTAGCTGAATTTTTTCATTTTTAAAATATTATATGAAATAATGCATATATATCTATATATCACCTATTTATATCTACCCTTAAAATAATTCAATTTTTATAAAATTTCATAATTAGAAATAAGACATAAAAATATGTACTATTAAATAAATAAAAATAAATATATTATATTACATATATTAGAAATTACTTCCGCTAAGTGTTTTAATATTTGAAAAATTCGAGCATGAACGTGAATAATATGCAGTTTTTTGTTATAACTAAGGGAAAATTTGAAAATTCACCGTTGAAGCACCAGAAAGTAACCAAATCAACCAGTGGAAAAATTTGAATACTGTGATACATAACCTTTATAAGAAATTCTTGCAAAAAATAGTTCGTGTGGGCCGAAAATATCTGCAAGAAACTCTTGCATGCCAGCTTGCAACACATTTTTGATTGCAAGAAATTTGACATTTGAGTAATCAAATATGGCGTCAGTAAAAATTTCTTTCTGATGGTTGAAGTGGCTTTTTTATTTGTGTACAAAAATTAAGAAATCGGTCTGAATATGGTAACTGGTTACTTTTGTTAACTGATAAATCATCGATTATGATAGATTTACTTTTGGTTATTATGGTAACTATCATGATCAATTTTCTAAATTCCCCTAATTCATGCTCAAGGTTCCAAAATATTTGCACAAAGCCACAAGAAAACCATATTCAACTACTATGGAAACACTTTTTACTTCCATACTTTTCTTCGGTAAAATATCTTAATAATATTATCTATGGGCGATACCGAATAATATTCCTTTCAAAGCTAAAACAGATTTAAAACCGAATACAGCCGAAATTGCAATAAAAATGTTATAAAACATGGATTCTAATGAATGAATACTAAATCAAGTGCAGTCGAGTAAATTGAAAAACTTAAAATTTCTTAGAAAAAAATTTAGCTGCATTTAATGTTAGAGTTAGCTTCCTTAATCTGTTTTTGGAATGCAGTGCATTTTATGAAGAGTAGAGTCAAGTGCAAATGTGCAATGCTTAAAAAAATTTTAAAAGGAATGTGAAAATGTTAGAGAAAAGGTGTTCTTAAAAATATAAAATTTTATTATTTTCATCATTTATTTATATTTAAATTGATTTAATGTATATTTAAAATTTAATTTTCATTAATAAAAAATATTTCATAATTGTGTAAAATGAAATAGTAAATGCATTTATTATATTGTGCCTTATAAACATTTTTGTGAATATGAAAAATGTGTTTCATTTAATATTTTTGATTTTTTTATCGATTTTTATCTGATTTTATAAAAAAGAGAAAAATTAAGCATCATAATTATTCATCATGAAATCATATTTTTATGAGTGTTTACATATTTTTAATAAACATGCAATAAAATGGATTATTTTTACAATAATTTTACTTTTTCATACAATATCTGCAAATGTTTTATTTTCTAACACAACAAGGATTAATTGCACATCAGTATTTCAGATATTTGAAAATCGAGGAGTAGATTCTGAATTCATACCAAGGCAACCAGTTAATGGTAGGTTTTATATATTAACATTTTTTTATATACATATATGTAGGTATGTAAAATTTCTTTATAGCTTTAATGCTTTAGATAGTATGTATATATCTATATGAAGCTACATATGTAATATGTATATAGGTATATCAATGGATGTACATATTATGTATATGTATATAAATTTTTATTCATATGTATATGTATATGATTATAATAATTTTTTATCGCCGGCTTTTTATAAATCACATGTCATTGTAAATGCACTTTGATATTAAAAGGATGCATTTTGTATTTATTCAGAAAAAAATAACAAGGAAGTCTAACGCATTTATGAATATGAATAGTTTCAATTTTTCTATGTTTAACGATTTATTTTTTATCCGTATACATACGTGTAGTTAAATCTAGGTAGATATACTTATCTACCTACATTCCTTACACTTCCGTAATATGTAGGTACATATCAGATTTTTTATTTTTTATTTTTACTTTGAATCTTTATAATTTAGAAATTTCACAAAAAATATTTATATATCCATGTATATATATACATATATGCCTATAAAAAAAGTTATTTTGTAAATAATTAATTTAAAAAAAAAAAAAAATCGGAATATAAAAATATCTTAATATAAAATAATTATATTAATTAGGTACCTTTCTCGTGTAGATCTATATGTACTTAAGAACCTATGTGTTAAAATACCGTTTTCAAAAAAAAAAAAAAAAAAAAATTATGAAAGCATTTAAAATATGTGTGCATAAAATATAAGTTAAACCAGTTTAGCTAATTTTTGCCATACGACAAACATTTTATTATATATATGTATGTAGGTATATATCCAGTATACAAACACATTTAAATGCATAATTTACAAGTATATGAGTTTAAAAATCTTGAATGAGTAGGTGCTTACGTTTCTTTTTTTTTTTGTTTTAAATACCGACATCCAAATTTATTTTACTTATTTTAAATTAAAATCAAATAATTTATAGATTTTAAAGTAAATTACATATGAGTAAAACACACAACTCCTTTGAAAAATTAATAGATTTAATTTTTTTAATTTTCATAAGTTCATATTTTGTTTTTTTAAACATTTATTTTGTTTATTTAAAAATGTTTATAAAATTAAAAATTATTATTTCAGAAATTGTTCTTCGTTATTGTGAACTCTCTTCAGATGGAAGTTGTTGTGCTTATAATACTGAAACAAAACTTGCAGCAATATCAAGAATTCAATTTGAAAAAAATATTAAAGAATCTATAGGAAAATTACATTCAATATTAGGTACAAGAGCACAAAAATTTAATGGTAAGTTTTATATTACGTATTTATGTCTTATGAAATATGTACATACATATCTATATAGATTTCATTAATTATATATGTTTAAAAATAAACAATAATATCTTTCACAAATCATTTATTAATTATGTACTTTAAAAAAAATATATGAATTTTATTTTCATTTTAGAATTCTTTACTCAGTTGCTGGTAGAATCGAAAAAAGAATTTCATGCTATGTTCAAAAGAACTTATGGTATCATTTACGAACAAAATGCATACGTTTTTTCAGATTTTTTCAGTGAATTAGAAGCATATTTTGCTAGAGGAAAAATTGATTTAACTGAAGCTATGGATTCTTTTTTTAATACACTTTATCAAAAGTTATTTACAGTTTTGAACGCACAATACACATTTGATGATAAGTAAGTAATATTAAATTTCAGTTTTTTTTCTATCTATAAATAAATTTCCTTTTTTTTTAATTTGAGTAAGTAGGCATGAAGAAATTATTACATATTTAATTCTCTAAAATTTAATTTGAAACTATAAACTAGAACATGAAGGATTTTATATCAAATCAAATGTGTAAATTGTTCTTATATGAAAAACAGAAAGAAAGAAAAAAACGAAAATTTTTCATGTAAACTATAAAATGCATTCAGATTCAATTACAAAAAAAAAAAAAAAAAATACATTTCGAATTAACTCATTATTTAATTAAAAATCATAAAATTAATTTAAAATGGCTAACAGAAAAAATAAAATTTAGTAAAAAAAAAAAGAATGAAAGTGAATAGAATGATAAATGATGTCATAAAAATTTCATTTATATCAATTAAATTCATTATTTGTTTACAAAACTATGTACATAAAAATATTTCTATAAATAGATACTTATGATTACATATGGTTTTTGTATTTAACAATTTAAATATCTGTCTGTTTGTCTGTTTGTCTGTTTTAAATCATGCTATACAATAAATTTGTACATTCAACTTTTTTTTTTTTTTTTTTTTTTTGTCGATCCTATCTCTTTTTCGATAATAGTTTCTCAGCTGTTATAACACGGTAAAAAACATTTTTTTATCGTTATACATTGTTTGTAACTCCATGTAATACTTGTGTGTAAATTATGATGTTTATATAAATGTAATCATTTACAATGTTCTATGTAAATATACACATATATAGTATATGTTCATATGTAGGTACATGAAAATACCTTATTTGTTTATTTAATTTTTTTTTTTTCTTAAAAATGAAAATACATTAATTTAAAAATGTTTAGATTTATTTTATTTTAATTTTATTTCATAAATATTTTTTTTTGAAATTATATTTACAGGTATTTGGGATGTATCAGTGAGCATATGAAAGAGCTTAAACCATTCGGAGATGTTCCAGATAAATTATCAGTTCAAATTAAACGTTCATTTGTTGCAACAAGAACATATGCTCAAGCTTTAAATACTGCAGCAGATGTTGCAAAAAATATGATTAATGTGAGTTTTATTACTTGTTAATTTATTTAAATTGATTTTCATTAGAATTTATCATTTATTTTTAAAAAAAATTTCCATTAAATTATATTTAATTTACAAATAATGAATGAGTAAAATAGATGGACTCAATACATTTACATACATACATACATATATCTTTTTCTTTAAAACAGTACAAGGAAACATTTTTAAATAAATTAATCGTTTTTTTTTTCTAAATTTTAGATACGTCCAACATCTGAATGTACAGCATCATTAACAAAAATGCAACAATGTGGATTATGTAGAGGTTTCACTGAAAAACCATGTGCTAATTATTGCGTTAGTGTAGTTAAAGGATGTTTACTATATTATAATGATTTAGATATTGAATGGGAAAATTTTATTTCATCAATGGAAAAAGTTTCTGAAAGATTATTAGGTCCATTTAATATTGTAATGGTTGTTGAACCAATTAATATAAAAATTTCTGAAGCGATTATGAATTTTCAAGTAAATTAATAATTTATAAAATTAATATTTAAAATATTTTTATAATTCATATATAATTTTATTTTTATAGGAAACAGGACAAGAAATAACAAAACAAGTATTTCAAGGTTGTGGACGACCAATATTAGGTTTACAAAAACGACATGCACAACAAATGATTGTTAAATCACAACAAAATAATATAACAAATAATGAAAATTTTAAAAATGATGATATTAATTATGAAAATGTTACTTCTTCTATTACAACACCACAAAAACAAAATGATGATAAAATTGTTGATGATGTAAGTAAATATAAAGAAATTGAACAAGATTTTATGAGTACACAATCAGATACTAAACAACATAATAAAAAATCAAATAAGAAAAATCGTAATAAAGAAACATCTGATAATGTAGATGATGTTAATAAAGAACCAATTTTGGATAAATTAGTTAAAGATATTAGACAAAAAGTGAAAGATTCGAAAAAATTTTGGTCAAACTTGCCATATCAAATTTGTAATAATGAAGATATGGCAGTCTCACCTGGTTCAAATGGTTATTGTTGGAATGGTAATAAAATAACTAGGTAAAATATTTTTTTTTACATTTCTTTAAAATTTTTATAATAATAAAAAAAAATATTACCTTTTTTAGCTATAATGGATCGATTCCAGCTAGTCAAGGTTTTCAATCCACAATGAGTATTGGTAGTGGTTCAACTTCACGTCAAACAGCCATGGTTGGCAATCAATTGTATTACTTAAAAACTGCCATAAATCATCTTCGTAATGCATATAATGGTCAAGATGTTGAGTGGACTGATCAAGGTATATGAATATTTTTTTCTTTTAAATACTCAAAAAATTTATACCTACATATTTATCTTTAAAATTCTTTAGAAGAATCATATTATGGTAGCGGATCAGGATCTGGTAATGGAATAGAAAATGAAGAAGAAAGTAGCTCAGGATTAGGTTCCTTAGAAAATATTCAACCACATTTAACAGAACAATCATCAGTTCGAACTCATACAAATAATGGAAGCAATATTGTCAATGCAACAGACTTTAAACATTCAACAAAAAATATTAACGAAAATAATATTCCAAAACAGAACAATGCATCTTCCACCAAACAAACAAAAGTGTCACTTCGACAAACATTATTTACTTATTTGCTACCAATTTGTATAGCATGGTTTGGTGGTATCGTTTCAGATTTACTGTGATCTTTTTCTCAATTTTAAGTAGATGTTTTTTTTTACACGAAAATTTAAAAAAAAAAAGAAGAACTTAACGTAGAATTATTTATTAATTAAGATTAAATCTAAAAAAAGGAGATTATTTCTCCTTGAGTCATTAATTAAACAAGGATTAACGTAGAACATTTTTTTTGTATTGTTAATACAAAATCTAGAATGAGTATGTATCAAACATGCGTTTTTAATTTGTAAAATTTTTTTATACTTCACATTTTTTTAAATTTAAATTTTGTCATTTTGTGATTATTAGGAACTGTGTGAATGGCAAATTACATTTTTTTTTAAACTGAAAAAAAAAATGCGTTTTTATTACACTTACTCAAATTTAATTTGAATAAGACATACTTTAAATTGAATTACAATTTCTTATTTTAAATTCAAGCTGAAAGGTTGAGTTAATTGGCTACTAATTCTTTGCTGTACCAGTCCTATCTAGACAGCTATAAAACGAAATGTTCGAGTCGAGTTCAAATCAAATTATTTAACCAATTTACCATCGGAAGAAATAGGGAAATTTTGGGATTTGTTGGTTTTTGCTCTCCCAACACTATCAAACGTCAAACTAAAAAAATGTGAACGAATGAATGAACGCAACCAACATATGATTTGTTTTGTGAAATAATTTAAATTTCGTAATGTAATTTTGAAGTTTTTTTATTTGCCCATAGTATTGTTGGTTTTTATTTAGTGATCGTGATTTCATATTTTATAATTAAATTTGAAATTTTTATTTGTCTCCAAAAATGGTTAGAATTTAATATTTATTGCATTGTCACAAATAATATTCAGATTTCAATTTTTTAGGCTACTACAGCAATTTTGGCCGGCTTAGGTTTAGCGGCTGTTGGTTTTGCAGGTAAACATTTACTAAAAAGAGTTCCTGGTGCATCTCAAAAGATTACAGAGGCTATTAGAAGCTTTCCTAAGTTTGATGCAGAATCACTTGCTAGTTCTAAATATTATAAAGGAGGTTTTGAAGCAAAAATGTCTAAAAGAGAAGCATCACTTATTTTGGGCATTAGTCCAACTGCATCGAAAACTAAGGTAATTTTCTAGAATTTCAATGATTTAATTTCGGAAATACGTTTTATTTTGCAATAAAGTCCTAAAATATTATTTTACTAAAATGATTCTTTAAATCATAAATTTAGTTAATTTGATATTAAATTTATTTCCTTATTTGAAATTTTATTGATTTCAGGTTAAAGATGCACATAAACGAATTATGCTTCTGAATCATCCTGATCGAGGAGGTTCTCCTTACATAGCGGCTAAAATAAATGAGGCGAAAGATCTTCTGGATAGTACAAAATAACTTGTTTTAAAATTTTTTAGAAAATAAAATTCGAATCTTAAGTATTATAGTTGGAATGTATATATAATTTAGAAATATTTTAGGCAAATAATAATAAATTTTTCAACTATATTTGCTTTCATTCTTTTTCTATGACACCACAGCCTTATAGACCTTCTGATATAGAGAGTACGTAAGAATCGTAAGAGTACTTTGAAAAATTCGGCCTAATATTACAAATTACAAAACGGGCTAGTATTTTGAAATAGGTATAAGGAACAGTATAAAAACTGAATATTTTCATTTCTACGCCAATGTTTTAAAACGAGTTCGAATTTTGAAATCACCTTGAAAATATACGTTTTATATAGGGATGAGATAAACGAGCTTGTACCAGTACACATTTTTTTAAATAAATTGTACCAATAATAATTTATTTTAATTAATTAACAAATTTTTATATTATTAAAATATATTTTCGTCTAATTTATATGTTTCTTAGAATATCATTTATTTCAAATAAATATTGAATTTTTTTAATAATTTTTTTCTTAACAAGTATCTTTGGTATATATGTACCTAAATCTGACATCTAAATTATAAGCCTACCACATTTCAAAAAGTGGTATTGTGGTATTCTGTTCTTTGCTGCTGAAAAATATCTATCCATCTAATCACAATCAATTTGTAAAAGTGTAGATTTTTTTTTTTATTTTGGAAACCAGAATTGGTAAGAATTGAATATTAATTAAGATTTTGTTGTATTTTGTTTATTGATAGACCATATATTGAAAATTGGTTTTTTAAATTTATATATTGTGAAAATTAAAAAATAAAATACTTGATAAAAGAAAAAGAAAAATAAAGTGTAGGGTACCGGCTGCTTTAGGTATACATATATGAAGTGAAAAAATATTGATTTATTTTTTTTTTTTTTGTTAACGCCATTAATAATTAATTAGGTATTATATTTTTTTTTATACTTTAATATTTAATAATAAAATTTTTGTGAATAAAGTATTTTATAGAATTGTTATATTAAATTAAATTTTTGTTTTGTAATCAGTGAATTTTATAAAATATTTTCAATTTATTTCAGATACCTGTACCTATTTGATTTATTAGATACATATTTAAAAGAGCACCCAAATTATTTCACTTTGATAATGGCGGTGTTATATTAATCTTTTCTTTTTATTTGAACTTTTTTTTTTCCTTTTTTTTTTTTTTTTTTTTTGCTTCTAATTTTGCTTATATTATTGTCTCTTTGCTTTATTTAATTATAGTTATTTATATTTAGATATAGAAATTCCTTTATTTTTTGATTTGAAAAGTATACATTAATTTTTAATTAAGAATTGGGTGTGATGCTTTTTTGTCCTGAATAATCTCAATAATATGTATACTAAATTTTATAGATACTATGTATCTACTTTACTACTTTACATATATACATTTTTTTGTTAAGTGAATGGAATTATTTTATATTATAAATTATATAGGTATACAAAATAAATCTACATTATGATGTTGCATAGAAATTTTTCTATTTTATTTCCTGTGTAAATCTATATATACTTATGTATTTACTGAAATACGTATTATTTTTCATAAAATTTTTATAAGTACATATAGAAGTTTCTTTGTTAAATAAATTGTTAAATAATAAAATAGAAAGTTGATTTTAAAAATGAAAATTTATAACTTTAAATATACCTACTTACATAAATTTTAAAATAAGACGAGAGAAAAAAAAAATTATGTTACATTTTTATCATAAATTCCATTGTACGTAAATTCATATTTTTAATTAGTGAAATAATTTTTCTTTTTTGTCGATTGCGCATTACTTATATTTATAGAATATGTAGGTACCTATATACATACATATATGTATATAAGTACATACATATCTTATAAAATCTAAAAATTATCTTATTTTTAAAGATTGATAACTTCATTTCATAGCTAAAGGACTATTATTACTAACACTGAAGATATTTTATCAAATTCTATTTATCTGTGAAAAAAGGAGGAGATTTAGAATAAAAATAATAAATATCAAAATCATTAAAGTTTCCATTTTATTGAAACCTTTAAATTTTCTTTTTAATCTACAATAAAATGTGTAATAAAATTAATTAAAACCTTGATATGTATATCTAGTTTAATTTTTACACTTAAATTTTAGAGTTATATCAATAAATAATTATTTAAAATTTTCATAAAATAATACAAACATATATAAATACATATTTCTTTTTAGAACTGATCGTCAAAAGTATTGCAACAAAAGACTCATCTTTTTCATACTCAGAATGGACGAAAGCAATGAAGCCAAAAATAATATTACAATCAATGATGATCCATCAGTGACTTTAACTATCCGATTGATTATGCAAGGAAGAGTAAGTTCGAATTTTTAAATTTTTAAAATTAAAAAACAAAAAATTAAATACATAAATCAACATAGTTATGTACATTTTATATTTAAATAAAAAAATTTGTTACTTTTAGGAAGTTGGCAGCATCATCGGAAAAAAGGGTGAAATCGTAAACAGATTTCGTGAAGAGGTAAAATTTTAATTTTGGAAAAAAAAAGTAACATAATTTATCTACTTAAAATGTTAATTTATAATTGTAGATTTTTTTTTAAATATTTTGCTTGTAATGTATTATAAATTTGATAATTATTAAATTAAAGCATTTCTAATTTTTGAAATATTTATTTAAAATATTTAATCAATTAACAAAAGCAAATTTTTACACTGAATTGTATATTTCTCACATTAAATAGAATAAAAAAAATTAAAATCATAACGAAAAAATTACTACAATTTTTGTCCATATTAAAAATATTTACGATTTTTAGAAATAAATCAAAAATGAAGAAATCATAATAATGCCAGTAATGAAGAAAAGTTTTATTTGCAAGAAAATTTTAAAATATTTTATAATAATTCTATTAAACATATTTTAAAAAAAAATTAAATTATTTGAAACTAGTCAGGAGCAAAGATAAATATATCAGATGGATCTTGCCCAGAAAGAATTGTTACGGTATCTGGTACAACAAGTGCAATATATTCAGCATTTTCATTAATAACAAAAAAATTTGAAGAGGTAATAATAATCTAAATGATAATTAAAGACAAGAATTAAATATTATCATTTCATTTTCATTATGTTAGTGGTGTGCACAATTTAATGATGCAGGAACATCTGGAGGTAAAACACAAATTCCAATTCGACTTATAGTACCAGCAAGCCAATGTGGATCTTTAATTGGTAAATATAATTTTTTTTCTTTTAAATTCAGATACATACAATAACAGTAATTGTTTTTAAAGGTAAGGGCGGATCCAAGATCAAAGAAATTCGAAACACAACTGGCTGTTCTATACAAGTTGCTAGTGAAATGCTTCCAAATTCAACTGAACGTGCAGTTACTCTTAATGGAACAGCTGAACAAATAACTCAGTGTATTTATCATATCTGTCTTGTTATGCTCGAGGTATTAAATAATTTTTTTTTTGTAATAAATGTAAAGAAAACTAAGAAGAAAAAAAAATTAATTAACTTTATAGTCACCACCAAAAGGCGCCACAATCCCGTATAGACCAAAACCACAAGTCAGTGGACCAGTTATACTTGCAAACGGTCAAGCATATACTATTCAAGGAAATTATGCTGTTCCAGCTCAAGAGGTAAGTGTAGATTAAATTAAATTCAATATAGATATTTTTTTTTGTGATAAATATGGCCTTATTTTGATTGTCATTTAACAAAAACTAAACTTAGTATAAATTAATGAAAAATATAAAATTTAATGTAATGCATTATATATACTCATTTTCACTTAATAATGCTAATTCCTTATCAGATCCTATAGGTAGAATATATATATATAGATTTTTATGTACATATTTCCAATTTCATCCTGTTCATGTTAAATTTTATATATCATGATTATTATAAAAAAAAATTTTGAACGTCAATACTATTAATTTATTTTATACAGATGATACAAGAAATTATTTTATTTAAAATACATACATACTGTAAATGTAGAAAATTAGGTTTTTCGTTAAGTATTTTCATGAGAATAAAATAGTAATTTTTTTTGTTTTACAAAAAGGGTAAACTATTTTTTTTTTTTTTAAATATGTTCAGAAACACAAATATCGAAATTATTATTATTGATCTCCATTTTAACTTTATATTCAAAAACTTTTGCTTTTCTCATGATAACTGCACGATAACATAAATATATTGAAAACAAATGAGCATTCATAAAGTTTTATACATATGTAAATGCTCGTATATATAAATCATATAAATTCAACGATATGACAATGAGAATAAGGCCTGACAATATAATTCTATTTCAGATAAGAGATTAGACTACGTTTTTTTTATTTTATTTTATTTTTTTTATTTATTTTTTTATAAATATGTTTACTGTCTGGTATTTCAATTTATTTAAATTATTGATACAATTTTTTTTTTTTTTTTTTTGTAATTTATAAAAAAATTTATAAGAATTTGACATGGATAAAAGAAAAATAAAAATATACACTATTCTTACAAATTGTTTTTTGTCTGATTCAAATATTGGTAGTACTTTTATTTTCTCTTTAAAAGAAAAATTCAAAATTTCAATAAATTCCTATTATACAGGGTGTTTTACGGTTCGTGTGCCAAACTGAACAGAGTGGTAGATCTCCATGAGAAATGAAAAAAAATTACATGAGAATTTCCATGCGTCACTGACTGACATTTTGACTTCAATTATAAAATTTTCACTGCACAGTATTGTTGTTTTCGAAAATGCAGTGATGCTGCCGTGATATAAAATTCAGCGTATAAAGGTTTTAAGCTGAATTCCGCATCATGATTGCATCACTGCATTTTCGGAAACACCATATATTTTAGAAACTGGAGTCTCTGTTTGACAAAAATACAATCTCATGTTACGCTTACTTTTGTAAATCACATAAATTTTCTAAAAATTAGCCAAAAAATATGAAATCGAACCAAGCCAATAACGAAAATAAATTAATGCCTATAAAAAAAATTTCTTTGTTTAACTCCTAACTGAAAATTTGTTTTTACAGAAAATTTCATCGTCACTGAGTGGACATTTTTTTTCGTCACTGTCAAAATTCAATAATATCTTCCTTTTTCATGAATTGATGAGTAGGAACATTGAACAATGATAAATGTCATTTACAGGAGAATCATTTACTATTAATGTAGATTGTTTTAGATTTATATTCCTACTTTTTTATTTTTACTTTTTTTTAAAAGATTTTACTAACAATTTTACATATATGTATTATAATTTCAATTGTGCTAAAATCAAAGTTCCATTTTTATTTTTTTAAGAATACAAAATTTCTCAGCCCTAAATCTTTTTTGATTTGTCTTTTGAATATATGTAAAAATTATTGTAGAATAATAAATTCATAGGTGTTTTTTTATTTATTTTTTGATACTTCAAATATAAAAAAAATATGGGGTGTAATAAAACTTTAAAAATTTTGTCCATCCATGAAGTATATATATATAAAAAAAGATAATCTGTGTTAAAGGTACAATAATTCAATAATCGATGAAATACATAACATTTTTATATTCCGTAGCTTTTATCATAAAAAAGGATATACGAGTGTACATACAATTTCCTTACTGAGTAATTGATTACTTTTTTAAAAAACTACATACATATTTTACTTTCAATTATATATAATTGTCTATTTAATAACTATACACATAATTTCACAAAAGTTTAAGGAGAAAAAATTCTTTAAAATTAAGAAATTTTATTTTCGTAAGGTTTATCGTTTGATGAATCTAAAATATTATATCTGTTAGTAATTTAAAAGCTATCTTCTGAACGTTTGGATAAATTGATTTTTATAATTTATAAAATGATAGTAATGGAATTTGTAATTTTTTAAAAAATACTAGTAAATATTATTTAATCAAACTTTAGTGAATATGAATAAGAACTTTTTAATCATCCTTTTTAAAATTTTTATTCAAAAACAAATCTGTTCGTATTTTATTCAGACAGTAAACATATAAAAAATAAAAAGAATATACATATAACTATAAATATATATATATATTTTTTTTTGTGAGATATAATTCTTAAATAAATATTTTTTTAAAAATACATAGACCTGCACAGTACTTCCACTAGCCATGACCGGTAATCTTCATGCAGGTCTTTCTGGTTTGGCGGATCCGTTACTTAAAGGGGTTCATTTACAAGGAGCAATACCCCCATATCATTTTCATCAGATATCTGAAGTGAGTTGTATGTTTTGGTTGGTGCTGCCCTTGACTGAAATCCCCATAGTTGATGTTATCCTCTTTTTTTTTTTTTTTATATATACATATATTATATATATTCATATATATTTTAAAAAATGTAACTAAAAAAAAAAAGTACCATTCTCCCTACCCGAAAGTGTGTGTGAACAAATTAACAGAGAATCGTTATTTGTTTTTTTTTTTATTTTTTATTTTGGAATATATGCATTACATTTGTAGTGAAATATACATTATGTGTATTTTGTTTTTAAATAATTTAATTTATTCATTAATTTTATTTATTATTATTTATTTATTTTTTAATAATATTAATAGGAAAAGTCAACATCTACATATTTTACAATAATATTTCGTCAATTTATAAAATTAAAGTCGTTTCAAAAACTAAAGACAAGGAAATACTGTTTTGTGAAAATTTATTTAGAAAAAAATTATTATTCATAAAATTCAAGAAAAATAATATATTTTTTTCTGTTTTTAAAATATTTATTTTATTTATTCAAGAAATTTCAGGTGTTTCTATTAACTTTTGAATAAGTTTGATAAAGATCAAAGCGCATTGAATATATTTAATTTAGTCGAATCATAATTTCCACGATACGAAATTAAAAGCATGATCTTTTTTTTTTTTCATACAAAATTTATTATGAACGATTCTATGTTTTGAAAGTTAAACAAATCAAAAAATTGCACCATTGTGAATCATCAAAACCAGAACAAGACATTAGAGAACAATAAACCTAAGAAAAAATAATGTATTCAATGATATATTATATATTTGAAACCCTAATTGTTTGATTTAAGCATAGAATAGAAAATTAATAATAATTTATTTGCTCAATAAGATGAACATTACAGAAAAAGTTATTAGTGTTGAAAAAACAAACAAACAAAAAAAAAATTCAATTATTCAATTTATTATACATATTACAATATTTCTCTTTTATTGAATTTCATTTCAGGTTTCAAAAAATCCTCTTGCTGGCTTAGCAGCTCTTGGGTTAGCAGGAATGGCACCACCTAATACTGGAGGACTTAATCCAACAGGTTAGTTTCGATTTAAATTTATCATTTATAAATTTCTTTCAAAAATATCGAGATAGTTGATATATAAATCAATGAAAAAAATCAAAGATTTATGATGATTAACTATATAAAAATTATTTTTGAAAGTGTTTTCATATTTTATTTTATTTTATTTTTTCACGAATTAAATTAAATATAAAATTATTAAACTTAAATAAAATCATAATTTATGTATAATAATTTTGTAAACACATTAGTAATCTTTTAATTGCAATAGTTTTTTCTAATATTACAGCATTAGCAGCATTAGCTGGATCTCAACTTCGTTCAGGAAATGCAAATCGTAATCAACAACAACATGAAATGACTGTGCCAAATGATCTCATCGGATGTATAATTGGTAAAGGTGGTACTAAAATTGCTGAAATTCGACAAATTTCAGGAGCTATGATTCGTATATCAAGCTGTGAAGAAAGAGACGGAGGTAATACTGATAGAACCATCACAATTAGCGGAAATCCAGATTCAGTTGCTCTTGCTCAATATTTAATTAATATGAGGTAAGAAAAATGTTATAAAAAAATATAATAAAAACAAAACAAATTCTTTCTTAGAAAACAAATTTATCGTAATCAAGGTAAAGTGAAAATATAAGAAACTGTCAATTTGTAACATAAAAAAAATTCAATTAACCAGCTATTACTGTTTTGTTAACATGAAAATTAATTAAAAAATTATGATTTTTGGCTAAAATTTTTAAAGTAAACCAAAATTATTCTTTTAACTATCTTCATGATTTTTATAAAAATGGCAAATTGACAGTATCACAACGGAATTCCAAAAATCACAAAAATAAATTGAAACAAATCTACGATTACTTAATTTTCTGAATATTATTTTTTATTTTAAGACTAAGGTTTTTTTTTCTTTTTAAATAAAAAAAAACAATTCAATGGCTTTTTTGAATTATCATAAAAAAATCATCAATTACAATTCTTAAGTCACATATAAGCTTTTTTACATAAATCAATCCCCCAATACCATCCCCACCATCAATAACCTAACAATTCCATCCTCTTCTTTTATCCTACAGTGTTGAACTCCAGAAGGCCAATCTTCAAGAAGCAAATAACACGTCAAATGGAAATCAAACATCTACAACTAATATAACATCGCCAACAGCGTCATCTTCAAGTAGCAATAATAATTCTCTTGCCTCTGCAATTCCGCTGGCCCAGTTGCTATCAAAACCAGGCGCTTTAAATGTATTATCAAATTTAAATACACTTGGTGGTTTAACTGAATTATTAGGCGGATTATCAAATCTTGGACCTCCAGTACAAACAACTGGAGTTCATAGATCTAAAAATTATTCACGAAATCGTTCTGATAATTCAAATTCAAATACAGAAAAGAAAAGCGATAGAAATAAATTCAATCCTTATTAAGGAAAAATATACAGTTTTATTTTTTTTTGTTTTTTATTTTTTTATTTTCAAATAAAAGTGAAAAATTATCTAATATTTTTTTTAAAGACATTAAATAATAATATTTACATGATTAATTGATAAAAGAAATTATAATTTCTTTTTTATAACTTCTGCATAAACATAAAAAAAAAAGAAAAAAAAATATTTTTTCAAGACAATTTAAATTTTCTTAATTTGTTCTAGTTTTTGATAATATTAGTTGTAAACTTTTAAAAAGGCAAAAAAAAATAAAATAAAATTAGAAAAAGATGAGGAAAACAAAAAATTTAATTTTTAAGAATAAAAGTTATTATTATTATTTTTTTTTAATAATTTTAAGTTGAAAATATTTTTATTATTATTATTATTAATATTATTCTAGAGTTAAGAGTGATGAATGTTTTTCACCCTTATAATTCTTTGTGAAATGAATTATTTAAAAAAAAAAAAAATACACACATACATATGAAAATATGAAGCAGCATTCATTTTGTTTTAGAACTCGAAACATTTTATTATTTTTTTTTTTCACTTATTTAAAATATTGATAAGAAAAAAATTTGTTTTACAACTATTATGTAAAAAATTTTTTCTTATTTTCTTGATTAGTTTTTTTTTTTCTTGTCTCGTAAATTATATCACACACATACATACATATACATAAATATTGTTTTGTTTAAAAGTAAGACAATAAATTTAAATTGAATCATATTCTTTATTTTTCTTAGTTAATTTGATTTATTAAATGAAATTTAAAAAGATGATGTTGTTGTGTATTGTCTTTCCATGGACTTCTAAAACAGCAGTAAAAATTTAAAAAAAAAAAAAACATTAAATTTTAAATATCTGTACACAAATTTAGATAATTTTTGCTTCTTTTTTAAAGCTTCTATTCAAAATATTGTATAGGCAATTGAGATAATTAGTATAGTGGGTTTTTGTCATTCATATTTCTACAAAATCTGTACGTGTATACTTCCGAATGTAATCATCTTTTAACTAAATTTTACCTTCCTTTTTTTCCATTTATTTTATTTTCTCGTCATATTCATGATTAATATTGGTTTAACGAGAATTTAAAATAAATTATTTCAGGATAATATATTTACATGTAAATACAATATATGTAGTATATATATATTTTTTTTAGGGCGAAAACGAATAAAAATCTTTACATATATGTAATTTTTACATAAAATGTATTTTTTTTTAAATATTGTAATTATTATTAAATATTAGTAATATTTAAGTTAAAACAAAACAAAAAAAGCTTGCTGGTTTTATTAATAAAGCAACTGAACAGAGGAATTTGGAGTTTATAAATTATTTGCTTCAAAACTAGTGAAAAATGCTATACATACATATATAAAAAATATATATATATATATATCGAGCAGCACAATAAATTCTATTCCTGAACTGAAAAAAAAAAAAATTATATATATATATCACATCACATGATAACTTTCCTCAATCATTGCTCAAAACTTATCAACCACCAAAAAAAAAAAAAAAAAAAAAAAAATCCAGACAACCTTCAAGATATTATTAAACACTTCCAAAACCAAGATTATCCGGTAAGATCATTTAATTTAACCTTTCTTTAATTTATTTTATCATATTTTATTTCAGTTTTCATCTTAGAATAAACTGAAGAATGAAATTTTAAAATATTTTATTTATTTTTTCTTACTATCAAATACTAATCAATATAAAATAACACTAATAATATTATACTTTTTTTTTTCTTTTCCTAAATTTTTAATAAAATTTCATTCTTCAGTATTAAATATTTAATTTAAGATTGAAAATTTTTTTGTTTTTTTTTTTTGTTCATTTCCTTATTATAATAAAAAACAAAAACTACATACATATTTACTAAAAAATGTTGAATGAAACATCAGGGGTCGAAGTACGTAGCTTGTTTCAATTTGTTTATAATGAATTTCTTATGACTGAATATTTAAATTCAGCTTAAGCAAGTCAGACAAAAAAAAAAAACATAGTTGAAACAGAGTTTCTCACTTTCACCCCCAAAATAATTTATTTTTTATTTTAGATTCTATTTTTTTTTTTTTTTTTTTTTTTTTTTTTTTTAATTTCATTATTAACGATATATTTTTTTCTCTCTTTTTTAGAAATTCATTTATAAATGTGTGGCATAAATTTAAAAAAAAAAATAAAAATAAAATCACAGTTATATATTTTTTTCTCTAAATAAATTATTTTCAATTTTTTCTTGATTTTTAATATGTAAATATATAAAATATTTTTTATTAACTAACATTTAATGGGATAAAAAAATATTTTATTAAATAAAAAGTTTGAAATTTCATTCAACAATTGAAATCCTTACAATGTCATTTGTATTTGTCTAACAGATATATAGAAGAGGAATTTAATTTGAGATTATGTAAAAAATGTTATACTAAAAATTTGTTTATATCTATTTGACAAATGCAATTAAAAGCGACAGTTACACAATTTAAAATTTTCATCAAATAACAACTGTTTTTTTTTTCTTCATTTAACTATTTTAATTATTTTTTTTTTTCATTTATTTATATTTGATTTATATAGTCTTGCATTTTTTTATAAATATCAAAATCATCTTCATCATTTGGTGATGTGCATATCTACTTATATATAGTGCATACATATATTAGAATGCAAGCTCTATATATTATCAAAATGATTATCATTTGATGTTTTAAAATTCAGAATAATTAAATTATCATTTTAAAAAAAAAAAAAAAAAGTAATAATAAGTAATTAAACTTTCATTAAATGCCTAATACTTTATATATATGTATATGCTTATATACATAAATATCTACAATTACATTCGAATTAAATTTAATTGTTTATATCTAATTATTTTTGAATGAATGTAAATTATATACGTAATATTTTATATTTATTTGATAATAATACAATAAAATATAATTTTTACAGGATTTCTATGGAAACAGCTGGTCTACCAATTGCTGGGTATCATTATGTTGCCCCAAATCATATCGTAAGATCATCTATACATTAAAATTATTATTTTTTTTGTAAAAATCATTGACACAATGCGGATGATCAGTTTCAAAATATTTTTTCTTTAAATTAAATTTAAAAATAAAAAAAAATAAATAAAAAAACAAACAAATAAACAAAATATATATGAAAAAAAAAATTTAAAGCAAAAATTTATATGTTGATCGTGTCATATTATGAAATCTTCTTCCATATATTGAGTTTACTTAAAAATATTATACTAAAAAAAAAAAAATATTTATGTTATTTATTAGAGTATGTGTTATTTGCCAAACAGTCGAAAACATAGATATGTTTTTTTTTCTATTGTTTTTTTTTTTTTTTTTTTTTTTAGTAATTTAAGTGTAATAATTTATTACAATATTAGTTAATTTTTAATTCGCTTTAAAAAAAAAAATTAATAGTAATTAATTAAATTAAAATTTTTACATGACATTTTTTTGTCAACGTTTTTTCATTACTTTTATTTATTTTTTTCATTCTTTTTAAATTTTAAATTCCTTTTTTTTTTTTTTTATATTGTATATATATAACATTTTGCACTCTTTTTTGAAATATTATTCTTATTAATTAATTGTTAAAAATTATATATGATATTTACAAAATAAAAAAAAATAAAAAAAAAACCAAAAACAAAAAAAAAAAAAAACGTAAGAAAGGAAAGAAGAAAACATATAAACAAACAAATACACATAAACGTAAATATTCGTAAAATAGAGATGTATTTATTATTAAAAAAAAAAATCATTTATTTTAAAATTTAACATAAAAACCGAAAAGAAAACAAAATAAAATGAAATGAATTTTATATAACATATCCGCAAATATTTAAAAAATAAAAAACAAAAAACGAGTATTTAAACAGAAGCCACAATATCTGGTTTCATCATATCTTAACAAAATAAAAAAACAATAGGAATTATTAAGATAAAAAAAAAAATTGATTGCTTTTCACATTTAGTGTATTTTTCATTAATATTTATTAAACAAAGAAAAGAAGAAAAAAAATTAATAAATTAAATAAATAAGAAGTAGATACAATGTTCTATAGTCAAATTACATTTTTTGATGTTTTTACGATTTAAAAATAAAAAAACAAACAAACAAACAAAAAAAATAAAAAGATATATATGTATATGTATTTAAAAATAATAGCAAATTTACATTAAGTTAACGTCTTCTTTTTATTAATTAGTATAAAATTAAAAAGGAAAAAAAAAAAAAAACAAAACAAAAACAAAAAGAACAAAATAAAGAGAACTAAAAGTAAAATGGAAATTTGCAATCAAGAATTAATATTAATCTAGTCATAAATATATATACAATATATATATATTATAATAATGATGGTTATTTTATTGATTATTATTATATATCTTTTAATCTAATTAAATAAATTATTAAAAATAATTAATAATAAAAATCTTCATATCAGACACATTATTATTAAATTATATAGAATATAATGTAAGAAAATTTATTTACAATGCATTAAATTTTTTTCTCAATATAAAAATTAAGAACAAAAAAAAAAAAATAAAAAAGACGATAAGAAAATTTTAAACAGGAAATATTAAGAAAAAAATGAATTGTTGTTCCAATAAACAAAAAAAAAAAAAACAAATAAAAAATATTATATGAATGACAAAAAAAAACAGGAACAATCACTGATTTTTAAATCGATTTTTTTTGATATATTTTTTTATATGTTTTAAATAAAATATTAAATTGAAATAATTGGAACATAATTAGAAAATTAATTAATAAAAAAAAAAAAAGGATATTATAATAAAATCATAAATATGAATAATAACTATTTTTAATTATTAATATTTATGTTGGGTTTTTTTTTTTTTAAAAATAAAATAAAATTGAAATCGTGTAATTTACAACACATTTATTGTTAGCCTTAATTAAAATGAAGAAGAATAAGAAAGTAAGATAAAATTCAAATAAAAAAAAAAAATCATCATTATTTAAAAATGAAAATGTAAAAGAAAACAAAAAAAAAATTACATTCTTATTATATGAAAGATAAGAAAGATAAAAAAAAAAATCATAACAACTTAGAAAATCGTATTTTAGATATTCTTATTTATAATCCAAATAAAAAAATAACGGAAAATACAGCAAAAATAAAAAGAAAAAAAGAAAAAGAATATATGATAAGTAAGGCAACAAAAAATTTAATTAATTCTTAAATGACTAATGGGTGAAAACAAAAAAGCGAATAAAAAAACAGTATTTATCTAGGTAGTCTTATTTACCAAGAATATAACGTATTTAAAGACAAAAAAAAAAAAAATAAATAAATAAATAAATAATAAATATTTTATTATGTATTACTAATCATATCTTTTAATATTTTTACTCTTCTAATTATTCAACACTCGCAACAATAACTGAATCAATAACAATTTAGAATCGGATATAGTTTTTTGTTTTTTTTTTTTTAAATTAACTTATATTTAAACTCGTCAAATTACAGGGTAATGCTTATTATTATTTTTTTTAATTAATAATCAATTTTACATATTCAAATTATTATCTATTTTCGATACTAAATTCTCTTCGAAATTTAAAAAAAAAAACGAATTTCAAACAAATATACAGTTTCTATTTTAAATTATTTTAAAAATGATTTTAAATTGATTAGTATTAAATCTATAAATAAACAAATAAATGCTTTTTTTTATTGTTTTGTTAACAAAATTATTAAACAATTAAGTTTTGGATATTTTCGAGAAAAGGTAATAATTTGTAATTTTTTTGTTTGTTTGTTTTAAACTTGATTGTTTTTTTTTTATTAAATTTATAAATTATTATTTGTAAAATATAGGTTCCCATGAGGAAACGGGGGAAAAAAATATATTAACATGAAAAAAAAAACGTAATGTGCAAAAAATAACTATCATGTAAAAACTAAAATCTACATTGACATATCGTTTAAAATTTAAATGTTAAAAATTTACAATGGTACGTACGTAAAAATAAAATATCATTTTCTAAAGAACAATTCAAATAGGATATTATGTAAATTAAAAAAAAAAAAAAAACAATACTAGTACAGAAACAAAAAAGAAAATCTCAATAATAGTTAATCTCTAATCTGATATTGTTGCGACTGTTGAAATAAAAAAGAAAAATTTCATACAAAATTCATAAACAAAAAAAAAAAAAAAAAAAAAAAACACATAACAACACATAAATAACATTTCTAATAAACATAACATATTTATACATCAGTATATATGCATATTTACACATAACATTCATATTTACATACTTACATTATCAAACAAAATTTTTAGATGTGCATATTATTATTAAAAAAAAAAAAAAAAAAAAAAAACGTGAAAAAAAAAAAATACAAGTTCTTTTTCTTTATATAAAAAAAATTATATATATACATATATATAGAATCTCATATTTAAAATAAAACATTAAGAACAATCATAATGGACTTTAAAAGTAATTTTAGGTATTAAGAAAAGAAGAAAAAAAAATATATTAAAAATGAAGAAAACAGAAAATATCTAATTAACTAAATACGGGGTAGCGAAGCGAATTTTAAATAACAACAACAACAAAAAAAAAAACAAAAAATATATAAGATAAAAAAAAAAAGCTCTGTCAAATATTTTTAATTAATTATATTATTAGATCAAGTTATTCTTCTAGGGAAGCAAAAGACAATATTATTGTTTGTTAAATAGATTATAAATGTATTAATTATTTATTGTACAAAAGTGTTCATTTAAATTTAATATATTAAAAAAGAAAAAAAGAAAAAATTAATAAGAATGAAAAAAAAATTAAAGAAAAAAAAAATTATAATAATTGACACGAAGGAATAAGATAAAAAATTGAAAAAAAAATGTATTTAAAAAATAAAAATACAAAAAGATAAAAAAAAAACATAAAAAATAAAACTGAAAAATTGGGATCAATTTATTATGAAATGATTAGATCATATCTATTACTATATAATCTATTATATATATATATAAATTTATAATATATGTATTTCCAGTGTATTATTAAACTGCGTATTTGTGTATTATTAAACTGCGATTATTATTAAATAATTATTATATTTTATCTCGTTTAAGTTTTTTTTTTGTTTTTTTTTGTTTTTTTGTTTGAATATTCACGTAATGTATTTTTATTTTTCAATTATTTGCAATTTAAACAAACAAACAAAAAAAAATTAAATTATTTATGCTTTTAATTTAAAAGAAAAAGAAAAAGAAGATTACAATTTTGAAAATGTTTAATATGACAAAAAATAATTTCACAAATATAACAAAAAAAAATCTTTTTTTTTTTTTTAATTTATTTTATACAAAATATATTTATATTCATTTATTTTTACCTTTTTTTCATTTTTATTTCTTAATTATATATTTAAAATAATTTCGTTAAATTAAAACGAAAGTAAAAAAAAAAAAAACAAAAAAATAAAATTCTAAAAATTTATAAAAGGAATGAACAAAGACAAGAAAACAAAAAATACAATTTTTATTGAAAATTTGTTAAATTATCATAAATTTTTTAAATATTTATTATGTAAGGAATTTTCATTGGAGACCAAAAGAAAAAATACAAAGAAAAAATTTGAATTATTGTTAAAATCTTGTAATTTGGATATTTTTAAAATAAATGAAAAAATTTAAAAAACAAACAAACAAAAAATTAGAATAGGAAGTAAGGTTCACGATGAATTTCTTGTTCTGGAGAGATTATTAATTAGATCATTAAAATTTTAAAAAAAAAAAAGAAAGAAGAAAGTAAAAAAAAAAAAAAGAAGAAGAAAAATTAATAAGAATTATATTGATATATAAATATATTTAGATTTTACATCAACAACCACAAAAAATTAAAAGCAATATAGATTTGTGCTTTAATGTTAGCAATTGATATAAATGGAATATTTAATAGGAAATTTATTTGTTCTTATGATTATAAAAAAAAAAAAATAAAATTAAAATTAAAAAAAAAAAAAACACAACATTATCACATTAAATTAAACGATATTTGTGTCTATCAAATACATAAATGGTGAAATTCACCACTTTTTTTTTTCTCGTGAAAATCATAAATAATAGATTATTACGAAAATATAATAAAAAAGAGAAAAACAACAACAACAACAACAATATAAAAATTAAAATATATGTATATGTATATCGTAATGGTTATTTTTTAAATTCAATTTAAAATATTAGAAAAAAAAAGTTGATTTTGTTGTATACAAAAAAAAAAAAAAAAGAAATCATTACAAATTGGCTGTTATTTTATTCATTATTAAATATTACAATAAACATTATTAAATATCTTTTTATTTTAAATATTAAAATAAATTGTTTTATTATTAATCAAAATTAATCATTACATGTAAATTCATCTTATACCGATGACTTATTTGGAAATGTTATTACGTAATTCTTTAAATAGAAACTAATTCAAAATATCTAAGGACAAAGTCGCACAGAGGAAGCAAATAAGGTTTAAAAATGTATAGTGAAGATTCTTGAATATGAATTGAAATAAATTTCAGATTATCCTTTTAACTATTTAAAATGTTAAATTCGGGATTTTTCCAGTAACGATTGACTGTTATACACAAACTACTTATATACTGTGGTTTGAAAAATTTTTTAGAAGAGCAGTTTAAAAAATAATTTGAAAAAGTTCTGGCTTTGAAAATTATATTACCTTGGACTTAGGTTTCTTGGGTTTGATTGAAATAGAGAAAAATTCTTCGCTTAAAGCACAATAACCTAATAACACGGCGGCATTCCTAAACGTCTATTTGTTTTGCATCGTGATTGCAATATGACAGTCATGATATATTGCTGAAAAATTTTTTGTTGCGAACTAGAATCATGCGCTAGTTGCTTGATTTTGGCCATTGTCAAAAAATCACATAGAGTTTTGAAACAGGGTGCTTTGTCATCACTATGTATGGTTTACGTTTTATAACATTTGACATTCTTCATTAAAAAAAAAATCTAGTAGTAAAATTGATCAACTCTCTATGTCTACTTCCCGCTTTCCTTCTTAATAACTCCCAACTTATGAAAACATTAAAAAATTATATGATTTTTCCAGAGGACTAGTAAATAAAAGAAAAGAAATTACTTTTTTAAAAAAACAAGTTTTTATTATCAAAAATATAAAAATAAAAATCTTTTTTACAAAAATATATAAATTTTAATACATTCAGTGTACTTTGTGTAAAATAGAAAATTTCATTATTATAAAAAAAAAAAAAGAAATATAAAATATGTACACGTACACCACTGGAAGTAATAAACTGTTCTACTGATAATTTATTAAGCAATAATTTTATAATTTCACATAAAAACATTTTTTTTTTTTTTTTTTTTTGATATTTCATTAACATTTTCTTTTTTGAATAAAATTTTCATTTTACAGATATTTACAGTAATGAATAACATTTAAAATAATATCATTTTGATTTTTTTTTAATTAACAATCACCCACATACAAAGGAGAAAAAAAAATTATTATCAAAAACCTAACATTAAATAAATTGTTTAAAAAAATATATATAGCACCATCCCATTTTAAAATTAAAAGATAATTTTAAAATTAAAAAAAAAAAAAATACAATTTTATAATATTCTAATATAATATAAAATAAAAATAAAAAATATTTTTCTATAATATCACTTTTGAAAAAGAGCATTTTTGTTTTTTCGATTTTGAAAAATTTTTCCTTGCAAACCAAATTCGTAAACATTGAATAGTAGATTATTATTTTTTAAATTAAATTAGTTTGTGATGCAATCTAAAATTATATTATAAAAACATTTTAGTTTTCATACAATACTGAAAAAAATTTCATAATAATAATTGTAAAGCATATAAGTATTTTTTTTTTTTTTTTTTTAAATTTATAAAAAATTTCTCTACAACTTTTTAATTGTATAATTCAATGTGTATGATTGAATATTTATGTAAACAAGGAACATACATTTTTGTCGGTCTTATTTGATTCTTATAAATTCGATATTTTTAGGAGAAAATAATTCTTCTTTTTTTTTTTTTTTTCATTTGATTACAGATTACTGTACACTGGAAAGAAAAAAAGAAAATTATTACTCTTGATATACTTTCTTTCTAGTTTATTCGTTTACTTAAAAAATTAAAGGAAGAGAGAATTATGAACACCTTTTTTATTTTAATTTAAATTTCTAAGATTTTTTTAGTTTTTTTTTTTTATTTTTTACTTGGAGTAGGTATAAAATTAAATAATTGTTCTAATTATTTTCAGATGATGGAGGTTTTCTCCAACCACCATATCTTCTTTCTATTTCTTCTGCTACTGCTAAACATAAATGATCTTGTCCTGGATTTGCTACAACTTGAAGACCCATTGGTAAATTACGACGATCTAAACCAATCATACAATTTGTTACTGGTAAACCAAGTGTATTAAATATAGCCATATACATTGGTTCTAATAATTTATGATATATTTGATAATGTTTATGTGCTGTATTTGTAAATGTTGGATATAAAAATACTCCTTCAGTACCTAAAAGTTCATCAAATTCTGCTTTTAATGCTTCTATAATTGCATTTATTTGTTTATGTCTAGATTTTGGTATTAATTTTACAAAATTTTGTAAATGACCAATCATTACTGATGAAAATATACTATCAGAACAACCAATTAAATATTTAAATGTTTCAGAATAAACTGTTTTAGGTTTTTCTCCAATACCAGCATTATAATAAATTGTTTCAACATTTTCCATTGTTAACATTGAAAGTGATATATCAAGGGACATTTTCATTTTTCTAATATTAACTCGTGTAGCATTAAAATCACGTGCAACCCTATTAATTGCTTCACGAAGATCTCTGCTAAGTGGACGCATCATTCCAGATGGACCATCATTATCCATGTAGAAAAATTTTATTTCATCAAAATTAACTTGTTTATCTAACATAAGTTTTGGTCCATTCGGATCACACATACATTTCAAAAGTAATGGTAAATCTTTAGCATAACGTGTCATTGGTGCTATCGTAAAAAATTCTCCCCATTTTGGACAGTCACTAGATGGATGATGTCCCTTATGAGGTACCGCATGTGGAGTAGGTTTATGACCCCAAACACCAGTAAACATTGCCGGTAATCTAGAAGAACCTCCAATATCAGATGTTAATCCTAATAATGATGCACCACTTGCTAATAAAGCTGCTTCACCACCTGAAGAGCCTCCCGGTGTTCTTCTTAAATCATAAGGATTTCGTGTTTGGCCAGATACATTATTATATGTTTCCCATAAAAGACATAATTCTGGAGTATTACTTACAAGTAAAATTATACCACCATATTTTTTAATTAATTGTACAACTGAAGCATCATCTTCAGCTATTTGAGGTATTTTAAAAACACGTCCAGCTTGATTTTTCATACCTTTTACAGCTATACTCTCTTTGACTGTTATTGGAACTCCTAACAAAGGTGTTTCTTTGGCAATCTCTCCCACAGATTGAGCAGTTTTTGCCAAAAAGCTATCTACGTATTTAGCCTCCTTTAGTGCTTCTTCAAATCTATCTTCAACTATTGCATTTAATAAAGGGTTGACTTCTTGACAACGTTCAATATATGCTCGGATAACATCTTCACTTTTGACCTAAAAATTAAAATATATAGGAAGATCATTTTTTAAATGTTAGAATTTTATAAATTAATTAAAAGAAAGCAAAAAGAAAAAAAGTTATTTTGAGTAATTTTTTTAAGTATGATTTTTAAATAAAAATTATTTGATTGTATAACAGTTTATGTGCTCTATTTAAGACAATTACTTTAACATTTCGTATGAAAGTAATTAAGATAACAACAAAAACAAAAACTTTTCCATTTACCTTCCTCTCACGAATCATACGAGCAAGATCTACTGCCGGAATTTCCAATAGATAACTTTTAATTGATGGTAATTTTTTATTTGGTATTTTCATATTTGCAATTCTGCTATAAGGTATTACAAACCAGCTGAATATGATCATAGTCGATCTTAAAAGTCTCCTTAACATGTACCCCATTATTCTTGAACATAGTAGGAACGCAATTTTGTGATATTTATTATAAAAAACGAGTAATAAATAATTATCTTGTGATGTTTTTGAAAACTGTTTTTTTTTTTTTTTTCTTATTCTTAGATATATTTTAGATTTTATTGGAATTGATAAAATTTCTGTTTTTCAAATTCTTAATACTTCACTATCTTTAGATTTTTAATCTATTTATTAAAAAAACTACTAAAACCTTTGACTTGAAAATTAAAAAATCTAAAAACTTGTTTTTGAATAGATGATAGATGATGTTTTATATTTCTGACTAGTGGTGTGCGGATAGTACTATCCGATTCGGTACTGCCTCGTTACTTGCTGGATCCGATTGGGTACCGAATCTAAAGCCTGAAAAATGTCGTTACTCGGTATATTTTTAGTTTAATAAATCGTTTTGAAATTACTATTTTATTTAAAGCGTAGTACTCAGTTGAAAATAAATTTTATGTTGGAAAAAGCGAAAAATAAAAAAGAAAAGAATTATCTATGATGTAAAGGTTTTTTCACGAAAATAACAATATTTTTCAATATATTTTTGTCCGTGTTTTTCGATCTGTTCATGATTTTGCTAGTAAACATGGTAAATGTATCTAAGTAAAATCTATATGTACAACCATGTACACAGACAAATCAACTTACTGTCATCACTTGAGTATAACACGTAACGATAACTACTGTCAACTGTCAAATTTCAAATATTAATACATGTTAATTTTTGAACTTTTTGTATATTTTTTCAAATGTAAAATGAAAATGAATTGTTTTTTAATTTTAAGTATATATTTTAAAAGAAATAAAAGACTAAATTACCTATAAAAAAACTTGTTTTTTTTTTATAAAAGTATCTAATATAAACAATTCTATTCAAAATGTACCGAGTAACGAGTACCAAATACCGAGTATTTTACTTAAAAGATCCGAACGGAACCGGTAACCTAAAATGTACCGTTTTGCACACCACTATTTCTGACAGTTTCTCATGAAAACATATGATCACGACCGCGTACATTTTGATTAATTTTTTACACGTACAAAATATTTCCGAATAAACATTATTTTGTTGTTGCTTTGATTCTCATATAAAGTTTTAAATATGTTTAAATATTTTATTCAAAAAATTATTGAATTTAAAATATACTTTTTTCGATTTTTAATGAGTATTTTAGTGATGTTATTCCATTTTTGGTTAATTTTCAACTTATAAAACTTCTATACATAATTTAAACAACTAGCATACACAAAGCTTAAAGGCCTCCTAACCTAAACAAATTATCGTTTAATTTAACTTGAGTTGACTTCAGCTCATTATGGTTTGATAATTGGTTCAAAATAACGTTATCACATTTCTAACTTGAGTTACCTTACTTCAAGCCTAATCGGGTTAGGTCTTTATTGAGAATTATTATGAGTTTTGATGAGGATTAACGAGTCTTAATGTGACGTCAAAAACCAAATTTTAGGTTAACATCTCCGAAATAGCTAGCCTATAGTATTTTATTAACTTTGACCTATCGTAATTAGTAGTGCTCTTTACCCATGGGCCATGGTGTAATAAAAGAGTTATGGAGACGCTAAATGGTTTAAAGTGTTTCGGATACAAGAGTTTTAAAAATAATATCCAAGAAAAAGCAATTTTAGAAATTTTAAGAGGTTTGTATAATCGTACTAATAATTATTATTTGTCAATAAGAGTTAGGAAACTGATTTGTGATAAATAAAACACAGGTAAACACGATGTATATGTATCAATGCCGACTGGATCTGGAAAATCCCTATGTTATCAACTTCCTGGACTATTATCTAAAGATAAAGTAGCAATTATTTTCTCACCGTTATTGGCATTAATAAAAGATCAAATTGATTATTTAAATAGTATCAACATAAATGCCGTTTCATTAAATTCAAAAACGCCCAGTAAAGAACGAAAAGTAATACTAAATGATTTAAAAAGTGTTAAACCATCTATAAAATTTCTATACATTACTCCAGAACAAGCTGCTACAGATACTTTTAAATCATTATTCCAATCTTTGCTCAAATATAAGAAAATATCACTTATTGCTGTTGATGAAGCTCATTGCGTAAGTGAATGGGGGCATGACTTTCGTCCAGAGTATTTGAAATTAGGCTCACTGCGTAATAATTCCTTAAATATTCCGTGGATTGCATTAACGGCTACTGCTTCAAAATTAGTAAAGGAAGATATAATTTCATCACTTAAATTTAAGACACCTCCAGCTGAATTTACTGTTCCAACTTTCCGTAAAAATTTATATTATGATGTAGTTTTTAAAAACACTATAGACAATGATTTTCTACATATTAAAGACTACATTCAACAATTTTTTGATAATACCGATATAACATTGAAAAGTTCAAAAAAACCTTGTGGAATTATCTATTGCCGTACAAGACAAAGTGCTGAAAAAGTTGCAAATGCTTTAACTCGACTAGGGATTGAAACAGCCGCCTATCATGGTGGTATGAATGCAAAACAACGTAATCAGGTACAAGAAGATTGGATGTCAGGAAAATATTTAGTAATTAGTGCAACAATTAGTTTTGGAATGGGTGTTGATAAATCGTCGGTTAGATTTGTTATACACTGGGAGGTTCCACAAAATATGGCAAATTATTACCAAGTAAATACCAATATTTTTACTATTATACTTTAGATTGAAATTTCAAAAAATTATTTTATTATTTATAATTTTAAGGAATCAGGTCGAGCTGGAAGAGACGGAGTACTTTCATTTTGTCGTATATATTATTGTCGAGATGATGTGAAATCAATTAGTTATTTACTTCAACAAGAAATTAATTTTTCAAAGAATGAAAGACAGAAAGAAAAAGCGAAGCGAGCACAAAAAAATTTTCAATTTATCATTGATTATTGTGAATATATGAAATGTAGGCATCAAATGTTTGCTGATTACTTCGGTGATCCTCCTCCTCCATGTAAAGATCTCTGTGATGTTTGTCGAGATCCTGAAAGTGTTTCTAAAATGATTGATCTGTTTCATAAGTGTTCTTGGAAAATTGCATTTGATATAGAAGAAGAAGATTCGGATGGAAACGCAGGTGAGTTTTTAATGTTTTCATTGAAAAATGTTCAATACTAAAAAAAATCTAATTTAGGTGAGACATCATTTTTAACAAAATTTGAAGATTATGAGATGGAGAGAGTGTCCAATAAATGGGAGAATGATAAAGTTGATAAAGTTAAAAAAGAAACAACTTCATTAATACAAAAACAATTTGCTTTGAGAAAATCTACTCATTCTGAAACAGAACAAACTAATGTTAAGCTATCTAAAGTAAAAGCTGCTCAATATACAGAAACTAAAGTGAATGGGCTTACCCTTTCAACCAGAGAAAGTAATCTTGGTTTACTTGCGGATACTTTAAAAGCGAATGCTCAAAATTTAAAAGATGGAAATTTATTAACTAGATTAAAATATAGGGATTTTGAAGATATGTCTATTAACATAGAATATGAGTGTTTTAGTTCGAATAAAGCGATTAGCTTGTATCGTCGAAGCATCGCACAAAAGGTATGCGTATCAGTAGATTTATTTTTTAAAATATTAATTTTTGTTGTTGTAGATCATGGAGTTGAAAAAACTTACGATGAAGGAAGAAGTTTCTTCTACAATAAATGAATATTTGTTGAAGCCGCGAAGTAATATAGATAATGTTGAACAACTTAAATTAGAATTTAAAAGTTCTCGACAATTTCTACTTGAAAAGAAATCAACAAAAATCTTGTCTTCTACTAAAACATCTTCAGCACAAAAAACAATTGATTCTTTCTTTACTAAAAAAAATACAGTAAGTAGTTCACCAGAAATCGTAGAAAATAAGAATATGGATATTATTGAACATGAAGATTATGAAGATTATAAGGAAAAACCTGAATGCTTTACAAGCAGTTCTTCATCATGGCTATTCGCAAATGAAAGTCCAGTTAAAATTGAAGATAATACGACTGATGCATTTGTTGAGAAAAATGAAAATACAACTGAAAGTATTCCAAACAAGGATAAAGAAAAATGTATAAATAATGTTGATGAAAAACAAGACACTGATAGCATTTCACAGATAAAAATTGAAAGAATTAAAAATTTAGAAGAACCAAAATATAGCAAAAAATATAAAAGTCATAAGCCAGATATTGGTTATGTAACTCAAAAAAAGAACGAAAAATCAAATAAATATCATGTAAATGAAACTTTTAAATCTTCAACATCAACAAGTAAAAATCAGAAAAATACTGAATCACATGAAGAATCATTTGATATCAAATTAAATCATTTTAAGAATAAAAGAAAAAATAGTGAAGAAGAACCACAAGTATGTAAAAAGCCAAAAATCAAAGAAAATACAAATGAAATTCAAATAACTGAAAAGACTTTAAAAGATAAAAAAACTGAAATTGCAAATTTTGTTATAGAAATTTTAATGCCATATTATAAAACGAAAATTAAAGACAGACAACATTTTAAATCATTAGCCCGTGAAATCTCTAAAAAATTTTATAATGAATCTTTTGGTAAGTGTTAAATTCCGTAATTTTAAATTAAAAAGAAGATTTTTTTGCAATATTGTAATGTTCTTCTTTTTTGATAGCTTCAAGTGAGAACCGTAGTTGCTCTTAACAGAATATATTGCTGTTGAGCCTCCTTCAATTTAGCCTTCTACATAAGTTCGGTCTATTGCAGTATTCTTCCAGTTACGTACTTCTAAAAGTGTTTTTCTCTTTCATTTAAGTTTCTAACATTCCATGTTCCAAGGAACATATCCTTTTTCTTATTTTTTTTAAACACTTTTTGTTTTACGTGAGCAGATCGTTAACCTACTGTACAACCATTTTCTTGAAAACTAGTACGTATCAATTTCATGGTAGAGTTCTCATAGCTATGTTATGAATCTATCTCCGACTCCCTATTTGACCTGAAACGCTGATGTTAGGGTCATTCAGGTTGCGTACTTCAACCACCTCATTTTCAATATCGAATAAATCTAGCATTTAATATTTAATTCAAAAAAATTATATACAAATTTTAAAATGAATTTAAATTATGTGAATTTAATTTATTTTTATTAAATTCTATTTTCAGATAAAAATCGTATAAAATCATATATTAGTGATAAATTAAATAAAGTTGCAGTTGTTAAGTCTTCAACTGATTTGTAAAATCAATTAAACGATAATGATTCTAAATATTCTCACAATGATTTTATTTATTTGTTTGTTCTTTTCTTTCTTTTTATGTTACTTAAAAAACTGTATGTTAGTATTTAAAACGAAAATATAATGTTAAATAAAAGAATAATCATTTTTCCTTGCTTAAACGAAAAAAAAAAAAAATCTTATTTGATATTTTCATTATTAATGGGAATACTAATAACGACTTTTTAAATACCCAAAATTTTTACAGCAGCTCAATAAAGTTTAAATTATTGTAACATAATGTTTAGATCTAGAAAATCAGATTGTTATTGTGATAAAAGCGACTAGTACTTAATAACTGCGGTCTTTAACAAAAATTAATTTAGCTTGAAATTTTTAAACATATGTAAATTTAAAAGAAAAAAACTTAATTTTTATTTTGCTTTATTTTTTTATTGAATGTATGTAAAGGAGTAATTTCCAACATAGAATAACAGAATTTCTACAAAATTCGCCGCCTAAGTTCTTAGGCGTCTAGTTTGGGGGAAAAAATAAAAATAGAAAAAAATGAAATGGGAGAAAAACGGAATTTTAAAGTTTAAATTAATTTTTATTCTTTTACAATAAAGAAATTTGTTATACATAGTTTAAGTAATCGTCAAGATATTTTCCTTAATTCCACTATCGGTTTTTCCTGATGGTCAATATTTGAAATTTAGAAAAAATTAAAAACAAGTAAAAAATACAAATTGGAAAATTTTCATGTAAGTTGCAAAGTGTTTCCACTACATTATCTTTGCATGTTCAATATGCCAATCAAAATGTAAATTAACTACTCCTATTTGATATTGGACAATTAGAGTAAAAGCTATTTTTCTATCAAAATTAAAAAATAATTATAAAATAAAAAGTCAGTTCAGTAAAATGAAAAATTAATTCAATATAAAAAATAATTACTTCTCTAACTTAAATTCAACGTTGAGTAAATGAGAACTAAAAAAAGCTTGAAAGAGAGATAGAACGATACATATACATTCTACATTGATCAATAATTTATATAGCGCGAAACTTGGAGTATTGAACACTTATGCCCAGTTCCACAGTGGAAGCTTAAGCAGAGTTTAACTCTTAAACTAAGTTTAAGCACATTTTTCAGTTTCACAGTGCAGGCTTAACTGTTAAACTGAGTTTAACTGGGGTTTAACTTAAGCCGTCAAAATTGAGAGCTTAAGCTCTATTTAGGGTTTAAGTATAAGCAATATAAATTTCTTTTTTGCTCTGCAAATTTTTCGTTTTGACTTTTTTTAATATTATTTATTTTTTGAATAAATTATTTTTCAATTTCTTCCTGTTTGTCTGTTTTTTTTTTTTTTTTTGATTCAATTATATGTTTATATTTTATATGTACCTACAAGTACAATGTATGTACATACATATTATATATGTATGTATATATTATATTTTATTATTTATATAATATTCGTACATATATATGTATATATATAGTTAACTTTTTTTTTGAATAATGAATAAAATAATGTTAAAATTACTTTAAAACAAAAACAATAAAACAAAATAAACCTATATGTATGTAAGAAAAATATTATTTATATATACATACATAAATTTTTTTTTAGTTTGTTCACATAGTATTCAAAAAAAAAAACTTAAAATGTCACAATTGTCACTGCCATCTAGCGGCTAAACAATGACATTTACAAGTTCCATATATTCCAACCTAAATGCATTCACAATGACAGGTTTAACTAAAGATAGTTAAGCTCCAAAAATAAATTGACTGAGAAACGAAAAGAAATTTAAGTGAAGCTTAAGCTATATTCTGGGTTTAACTTAAACTTAGCTTAAGCTTCCACTGTGGAACTGGGCATTAAGGACTAAGGTGGCGAAAGTTTACTCAAAGTTTATTTTGAGGGATTAAAAATGATTATGAATTGTTTAAATAATAATAAAAGCAAATTTTTATCAATTTCTCAAAAGTAATTTTAATTACTAATTTTAGGCAATATTTCATTACACATTATTATTATTTTTATATGAACGTTGTCCATATTTATTATTTCTATTATTACTATTAATTTTTTTTTTTTTTTTAAATTTGAAATTCAGCCTATTTAATATATCAAAGATCATTAATTTGTTTTTTGAATACTTTGTATAAAACTTTCTATACATAATCTGTTTTCATTTCATTGTTACATATTGTTTATACAGCTTCTGTTGATGAAGAACAGGGTCCAACAAAAGAAGGATTAACTTTATCCTAGTAAAATTACAATACATATATAATTAATTAATAAACACATACACCCACACAAAAACAACAATTTAATCAATTGTAATATCTCATATTATACATACTTCATAATTTTTATCTTTAATCGTAAGTAGCTCATCTGTTGAATTTGGTGTTATTGGACTTGGTGTAGAAGCAATATCTTTTGTTGTTGTACTGTACAATAATGTTTCATTAATTATTATTTGTGGTTTACTTTGATTATGATTTTGTTGCTGTTGAAGTTTAGCCAATCTTTGTTTCATTTCTTGTCGTATTTCCTTTTGTTGAAGTTCTTTTTCAAAACGTAAAATACTATAACTTTTAACAGATGAGCTTGTGCTATGAATCGAAGTTAAACTTGGTCGTCGAGAACCTAAAAAAAAAACAAAAATAAATACAATAAACAATCGATAATCAAATAAAATTTTAAAATAATCTCGAACAAAATTAAAAAAAATTACATACATATGTATTTTTTGTAATATAACATTTAAAAAATTTTTTAATATTAATGAATATCAATTTTTGTTCGAGTTTTATTTTTTTCAATTTTTTTTTTTAAAACGAATTTGTGTTCTAACTATTAAATTACAACAAAGCTGAGATATTTTTATCAAAATTATTAAATTTTTCAATGGTTTATACAATATAATAATTCAATACAAAAGCAGCTTCCAAATTAAAGCAATAAAACAAAATAATACATATATTTAATTACAAATACATAGACATAAAAATAATGCAAAATTTATGTCGAAAAAAAAAATAATAATTAAACCGTCGTAAATTACAAAACTTTTTCAATATTAAGAGAATATTATTACAGTTATTTCATTTTATGTATTTTAGAAAAAAAAAAAAAAGTGCTGAAATAAGTAAGAATGTGCAAAAGCATTTAAGATTTTTTTTTTTTTTTTTTTTGTAAAAGTGTTTTAGTAAGTTTAAAATTATATAATTGTTGAAATTTTAAGTTTTACAATAAAGTAATATTTATAATGATAACTGTAAATCGTAAAAATGTAAAATTAAAAAAAAAAAATAATACACATTGAAACAGTTTTGTAAAAATATTTACTATGTATGAATTGAAAAAAATAAACTTGAGTTTGTGTACTCAAATACAATTTAATTTTGAATAAGTCTCGAAATTAATTGTTAAAAATATGCGATCACACATGTACTATGTATTTAAAGATTCAAGAGGACATATAAATTAAAATATAAAAAATAATTAATAATGGAAAAGCTGCTTTCAAAATGATTACTCCAAAATATTTAATTAAATGAAGTTATAAAATTGTTTTTAAATTTTTTTTATGAAAATATTAAAATGAGAATCATAAAAAATATCTTTTATTCTCTTAGATTTTCATTTTTTAATTTTTGTAGAAACAACAGCAATTATTAACTTTTAATCGATCCTTGTATTTTTTCTTACTTAATTTTCACTATTCCATTTTATTTTACTATCCTATATGTACATAAAAATTTATTTACATATGTACATACATATGTATGTGTATTTTAATGATATTTAAATGTCTGGTGCTGGAAAAGTGCGATATAATTGATAGAAAAAATCAGTTAAAATGAAAAAAATATACAATGATAAAGTAGAAACTATAAATATCCTGCATAATGTTCAACAGTAATTTAAATATTTTTTGTTTGTCTCTTCTCATTATAATAATGTATCGCTTTTAAAATACCTAATTTTGATTTTTCGATGTTTAATGTGCATCTACAATATTTTCAAGTATTTATTTTTGAAAAAAAAAGCTTCCTTTTTAAAACGAGAAACAGCTGTATGAGATATATATATTTTTTTAACTCATTATACTGCATATAGATTTTTAAAAGCGAATAATTGAACATGCTATAAAGAAAATATTTATATATATATTAATAATAATTAAGCAAATTATTGCTGTTCAAAACTAATAAAATTTGTGTTTATTTTGAATTTTATATTCATAAAATATTATTTTAATATTGGTTTACCTAAGAACATTTAACCGCCATATTGCTCATGTGTTTAACATTTCTGTCCCTATAAGTATATATATATATTTTTTTTTTGTGTTTTTAAGTGTATTGTGTTAAATATTTTGTGTTTTTTATGCAATAAATTTTGAGATACCTATTTTTTTGTTTTGTTTCATATATACTTTTTTTTTTTTTTTTTCAAATTATTTTTTCGAACCATTAAAATTTGTTTTAGATGAACTAGTACGTATACCTAAACAAAATTTATAATACAAAATGTAGAATGTATTATTTAAATAATTAAATTAAATTTATTTTTATCATATTATGCCTGTTAAAATTTATAAGAAAAATTCAATGATAATGATTTAAATTTAGTGAGGCAACTTATTAAAAAAAAATTAATGAAATGATGAGTGATCAATATGAAATTTTTACTTATTTGAACAATGAAATTTTATCATCATTATAATTTTATATGACGAAAAAAGATGTAAAGTAATTTTTTTGAAAATATAATTAACTTGAATTTGTAAAAAAAAAATATCAAATTTTTATTTTCATAAAATATTTAACAAAAATGAAAATTGATTCATTTGAAATCAAGAAATAACGCATTTAAGTTACCTAAGTTTTATAGTTTTTGATTTAACAAAAATGAAAATAATTTTATTTTAATTATTTTTTTTTTAAATTTTTTTGTAAATTCAATCAAATTCGGGGAGTCATTTAAATACTTTTATTGAGAAATATGTGAATTAATTGAGAATTTTCTCTTTAAATTCATTAATGAAAAATATTGAATTATCAAAATTAGTTGAAAAAAAAAAAACAAAAATAATGATGAAATTTATACAAATATTAAATTAATAATGTATTTCAAAATCTCAATTTCATGTATTCTATGATGTTATATGTTGTATATTGTATGTGTATAAAAAGCAACATAAATAATTAAATGAAATTAAAAAAATAGGATGTTTTAACTTTTCATAAAATTAGCAATAATATTTCCTAGAAAAAAAAAATTATGGAAATTTATATTGTTTTTTTTTTTTCCTTTCATAACAATAATTGATTATTATTATTATTTAACGATTACACAGCACATTGAAATGCGTAAAATCTATAACCTACAATATACCATATATTATCACGAAAATGTTTATGTAAATGAATTAAAATTAAATTACATAATAAAAAAAAACAAAAAACAAAATTCCAAAAAATATGTATGTAATTTGTGAAAAAAAGAAAAAAAAAACAAATATTTAAACGAAAGTGTTACACATATTACTTTTTGATGCAGTGAAGACAGTATATTTAGTTTTATACATCAATTAGAAAAATAACGGTAATTTAAGGAAAACTATTTAATGGCTACAATTAAGAAGCCATATGAAAATAATAATATAATTGACATGTAATATAAGTAGTATTCATTATTTGAATGAATGAATACATATTTGCATTCCATACATTAAAAAAACACATTTTTTTTTTATGTTTAAAAATTTCCTTTTCTTTTCTTTTTACCGCGAATTTAGCTGTTTCACTAGCAGGTGTTGGTAATGCCCCAATATGAAAATCTCCATTATCTAAACTATCAATTTCATCATCGGATTTATCAATTCCATTTATTCCCAACATAGCTCTAATTTTATTATTTGAAATGGTTGATGGTAACTCTAAATGCAGTAATTGTTTTTGATGTTGCAATTGCTTTTGCAAATGTTTTGTCATTGTATCAGTACTGCCATCATTTGTATGATTTTTTTTACTAATAGCAGAAATGTGACATGATATAAGCAATATGGCGGCAGATCTAGCCGCACCTGTACGAGAAGTCGATACTAAAACACCTTTTGAACCGGTATGTTGAGAACTTGATGAACGACGGTTACCATAGGAACCGATTGAGCCGCTAGAACGCATACTAGATCGTGAAGACGGACGTCCAGACTGTATTGTTAATGGTAATCCTGTTAAAAAATTTAAAAAAATATATATATATATAGATATGTACTTTAATTAAAATTATTACAATATACATATTTTCTATATAATTTACCTGTATTATTCGAATACATAATTGGTGGCGGAATATTAGCATCTCCGAAATTTCTATGCCGCGGATATTTTGTTTTACTGAAAAGATGTAAAACCATACAAATCAAACCTGCTAAAACTGCAATACCAGTTGTTACACCCAATAATGTAGGAAGATTTGATGTTAAAACAGCTATATCTTCAAACAAACAATATAAATATTTTAAATTAAATAAGAATCGGAAAATTAAATAAGTATGTTATGTAATAAAATATTATAAAAACATATTACATACCTTGAGTACAAAATACTCGTTTTACTGGTTTTGAATAGCTCACAGAATGGAAACCATCAGCACATTGACATAATGCATTATGACTTACCTGAACGCAAAGCGAATTTTCATCATTATATCTGCAAGTTTGATGATAAAAACATTGTTCTCCTAATTTTTTTGCTGTTAAATATATTACATATTAAAATAAAAATTCATAAAAATTATAAAAATTTCATTTAATTCATACGTTTTCCACATCCAATTTCTAAATCTATTATAACGGGATAATTATTTTCGCAATTACATGTATTAGTTGAAATATCACAAACAACGTGGTGAAGGTCGGCATCACATGTGGATTCACATCGTGCTCCTATGTATTTGCCTAAAAAACGAATATGTGTATGATGATATAATAATGTTGTTGTGTTAATAATTTGAAAAAAAAAAAAAAGAAAAAAAATTTTCAGTTAATATTTTTTTATAAGGACGATAATAGGTTTAAATTATATAAAAATTAAATTTTTCTTGGAAAAATGTCAATTGTTATGTATTTCAAAAGATGATTTTAAATCTAACGAACACCGAAATATGAAAATTTTTAAAATTATTTTAAAGTCATATTCATTGCTGTGGATAATTTTCAAAAAATAAATACATAAAAGGAAAACCTTTGTTTAGTGTAAAAAAAAAAAAAAAAAAACAAACAATGACTATATCTAAATATAATGAAATCGTTATGATTGCAGTTCTCTTGAAAAAAAAATAAAATCGAAGATTCAAGTATTTTCTTATATAAGTAATACCAAAAAAATACATACCTACATACATAAATACAAAAACAAAATAACTAGACCATTGAAATTTAGCCAAGAAAGTTAGATAATTTAAAATAAAGCCAATCGAATACAAATTAAATTCCTTTTTCTTTTTTTTTTTTTAAATATGTAATATAATTTATTGTAAGTATATACATTTTGTGAATATATATTGTATGATTAAAACTTACCTATTGAAAAATTTCTAAAATGAATTATATCATCTTCATATTCTGATGAATAATGTTTATTATTATTATTATTATTTTTATTATCTTCATTAATTAAATTCGCTGACATGTGTTCAATATCAGTGGGCACAGATTCAATTATTGATTCATTATGAAATTTTTTATTTTTATTATTATTATAATTATTTCTAACTATATCATTATTATTATTAAATGTTGAATAATTACTATTTTCAAAAGCTATAACATCATTTTTAAACGATTTATCACGACGATTTTTATTAGCTAATAAATAATTTGAATCTGTAGCATTAGCAGCAGCTACATAAGGAATAAAAAATATTGCAAATACATAGGAACAACAGAAATAGAATATTCCACAATAAAAAATATAATTTTTTCGTAATTTAATATAATTATTCGAATTTTCATATTTTTTCGTATTATATTGTTGATTATCATTAATTAAATTTAAATTATTAATATTATTTTTTTCATTTTTATATTTTTTCAATTTATTTTGATGATTTCTAATTGAAATTATTATATTATTGAATTTTTTACATTTTATGAATTGCATACTGCTTTTAATAAAACAAAATGAAGAAAAATAATTTAAAAGTAACATTTAAACACAATACTTTTTGTTTTTCTTCTCTTTTCTTTTTTTTTTTAACATATAAATTCACTAAAAGATTATTTTATATAATTTATGAAAATCGTCTTTAATTAATATTTATTTTCACTTTAACATTTTATTTAAATTTTTTTTTTTTCTATACGTAAATTATATAAAAATATATCAGGGTAGAAATTTATTATAAGTTTTTATTGTGAAAATATATAAATTTAACATTGATTTTATAATTTCTTTCATATCTGATTTATATGAAATTTATAACTTCTTATTATGTTTGAAGCCGCATCAAATCTTATATCATTTTTTCACAATGCCTAATAAGCCTTTACTATAAAAATTTTTTTTTTTTTCTTATATAATTAATTAATTATTTCAAGTATAAAAAATTTGTTCCTACAAAAAAACCAGACTAATTGTTTTTTTCTTTTTATTTTTTTTTTTGTAAATTTCTTTTTTTTTTATTCCTGTATTAAGAATTATTCTGTATTGAATAAATTAAAATTATTCTTGTTAATAAAATATTTATCTATTATCTTGAAATTTATGCAAATAAGATAATTATCTCACATTATATATATACCTACATAACTTTTAATAAAATTTCAGATTTCGTAAACAAAAAAAAAACAAAATTCGTCCTATATTAAAATTTTTTTTTATAAACTTGTAAGAAAACCGATTTACTTCTATGTCTAATTTTATTTTTCTAATATTAACAAAATAACTTAAAAAATGAAAAACGATTTATCTAAATAATTTCTTTTTTTTTTTTTTCAAGTTTTCGGTATAATTTTGTCTTAATTATTTGTTGCTTATATTATTGTATAATTAAATTTGAAACTTTTTTTTTTGCTAATATGTGGGTGATGTGAAAAAAAATTTCTTTTTTGATAGAAAAAAAAAAATATATATCTTGACAAATGTCCTGCGCATGTATTTAGAATGTATTTCTTTCCTTAAATGCATATATGGAAATGTAGGTATATGTTCATGAAAAAAAAAAAAAAAAACAACAAATAGTAAAGAATAAAATTTATTTGAAAAAAGATAGAATCTATTAATACAAAAAAAAATTTTCTACGAAAAAGCTCACAAATAAAAGTAGGATTTTTGGAAAGCATACCTACATTTTTTTTTTTTTTTTTGTAATTTATAAATTAGAATGTTTATATGAAATTTTTTAATAAATTCAAATATTTAGAATCTTATCCGTTAAATTTTTTTTCAAAAATACAAAATAATTAAAAAGTGATAATATTAGGGGAAAATAATAATAATAAAATCAGATTAAAATATATCTTGTGATTGTTCAAAAATTCATGTATTTTAACAAACTATAGGTGAGTTTCAAATGAAATATTTCATAGATTTTAAAAATACTAAATATTTATAATTTAAAAGCATTGAAGAATTATTTTAAATTACTTTATTTTTTTATACAATTGTGTGCTCTGTATAGAAAATAAATTCTTTAAATTTAAATAAAAATTTATTATTTTTGTAGTTAATATATGCATAAATGGAATAAGAATCTCACAGAGAAAAGCAATTATCCACATACATGATTTTGTTTTTATTTATTAATATGTTGCACAATTTCAGACTCCCCAGTGAATTAATGTACAGAACATGCCACATTATGTGTATTGGCTCAAAACAAATTCACTTAAAACATTTTATGTAAATTTAACCTTTTTAAATCCATATCTCTCTAGAGTGCTAAAAAATTTCAGTACGTTAATAGTGATTTTGAATCAAATGGAAAAATAGAAAAAAATAAATAATAATAATAATAAAACATTGAAATTTAGGCTCATAATCTTACCGTGTTTAAAAAATAATCAAATTTTTGTTGTTTTCTTGGAAAACTTTTAATAGGGAAAAGCTATCAGTGCAAAGCCGTAGCACCAGTGGCGAGCCTCTTAGCGTGAATTTACTCTATAGATATTATGATTCACATACATATGTACATACATAAATTTTTTTTTACTTTTTTTTGGTATTTTCAAGTATACAGGAATCGATTTCCTTTGTTTTCTACATTCTTAGAAATCTTCATACAGAAAATTTGATTATAAATTTAATAGGTAAAATTACATAGGTAGGTACATATATGCCGCGAAATAAAGTAAAGATAATTCCTTTTTTTTTATTCGTGTGTTCTATATCTGGTGAAAATTTAAAGAAAAAAAAATCAAAAAGAGTCATTTCTATAGACATTACATAGTTTTTCACAAAAATAAAACAACTCCAGTAAGCAGCTTCAAGAATAAAAGCTTAATAAGCTTTTAAATAAAACGTATATACTGCGTACTCAATATTCGTTTTCTATACATTTCAGGATAAATTTTTTTTATATATGTATGTACATATGTATAAGAAAATAAAAACATGTGCCTTGGATTCAATTTTTCTTTTCAGTTTCTATTCGACCTTTTTTGATAGTAAGAGTTCAGGAACTGATTCAAGTAAAAAAAAAAAAATACTACTAATATTTTTGTTAAAAGACTGATATAATTGTTTAAAATAATTATATTTTATTTATTATAAGATGTTAAATAAATAATTTACTAAATTTAAATTTATTTAAAAAAAAAAAAAGCAAATGCAATTTAAATTATTTTATTGCAATTATTTTTACAAATTTTATTTATTGGAGTATAACTGTTTAAAAAAAAAATTTATAAAAAGTGTATAAAGTAAGAAATTGAAATAATAAAATATTTATTATAGGAATCAATATCAATATTGATTTATTTAATTAGTTTGAATAGAATAGATATTAATTATTTTATGTTTTTAAACTTGTATGTACATAAAAGTTTTTATTTTTTCATGGTGTATTTTAATTCTTTACTATCCTTTTTTTTTTTTTTTTTTTTGTCCAAAGTAGAACATTTTTAAAGAATATTGTGAGGTATTCAGAAACTAAATATGATACCTACATATATGAATATAGAAAAGTATTGTTTAAAAATATTGATTTTTCCCGGCTCCAATTACATCATTACATACATATAAAATAAATATGCATACAAATTTTAAATTATGATACATTCATATGTGTATATATCTGTATAATTAGGACTAATTAATGTGCATATGTATATTATTGTCTTTTATTATTTTAATTCTATTTAGATAAATTATTTATGGTATATGATAAAAAATTATAAAATTACATATAATTCTGTGGTCACATCCACAAACCGCTTAAGTCTGAAAATGTACTTTTGAGAAAAATTTATTTGAATGTTCGATTTCCAAAGTAAAGAAGAACCATCCATAACTTTTGAAAAAAATAAGACACAACAATCCAATTTTGACAGAATAACGAACAAAGTACCTACTAAATTTTTGCTTATGTCGACTTATACGGTTTGTGGATGTGATCACAGAATTGTAATTTTTTTTTTTTTTTTTATACCTATACATATTTGAATAAATTCGAAATAATTAAATTTAATATCTTTCAAATGAATGTATTTTTACATGTATGGAAATTTTTTCAATTAAATTAGTAATTTTTTGATATGATAAAAAATATAACAAAAAAATTAATATAATATGTAAAGGAACAACAACAATTTAAATTAACAACAATTTAAAATTTAATTTATTCTTTTAATTTTTTCAGATAAATTTATAATATTTTAATTAAATCATGAATACTTCTTTTGTTACGGAACTCAATGAATATGATACTGATTTTTTATCAGCTACTGCATTATCAATAATAAGTCATAAAACAAAAGATACATCATCAGCAACATTATATCCAGAATGGTCAAGAATGACAAAACTTTTATTATTTTCATGTTTATCAGCAGTAGGAAGTATTGGTAATGTTTTTATGATATCATCGGTAATGATTGAAGATCATCTTAAAAAACCAGGTAAATACAATATATCTAAAATTTAAATATTATTATTATAAAAACTAATAAAATATAGGTATACTCGTATATTATATTGAATATTATATAGTTGCTTTTTATAACTTCAATTAAAGAAAGTACATTTTTTTTTTTTCAATTTTAAAACCATAATCATCCTTTACAAATAGCATACAATGAAAAAAAAAATACATACATACATATATAGAATAGATATTTTCGGTAGTAAATTTATATTGTATTAAATTATTTAAAATTATTATTATTTTTTTTTATTTTAATGTTAAATTTAGATTTATATACATATAGGTAATATACATATACTCCTATCAGTTAACTTATATAGTTATTATGTATATGTACGTTGGTGGCGACTAGAAATAACAAGATAATTCGATTTTTCTTGGCATTTTGAGTAAACTAATAAAGTTTGGAAGATTTTAATGCTTTTAAGAACATTTTGTACAATTTTATTTGTGGTCATTAAATTTTTAACACATATAGAGCTAATGAATAATCAAAAGAACATTTTAATATAAAAGCCATGCATAACGTAAAATAATATACATATGAGCCGTTCACAAGTCAAATCGAATATGTCCAAAAAAATAGTCGAGAAAAATAGCTTCTACAAAATATTATTTGGTATCCTGATTTCTAAAAAATTGCTTTCAATTTAATAGTGTAAAACCTAATAACTTATTTTGAACATGGAAAAGTGGGTGGTCAGTGGTCGAAATGATTGAGTGATGGCTTCTGAAATTGAAGGATTTTGGGGTTCGAATAATCACCAAGTCCATTTATTTTAAAAATTTGAGTAATAATTGCTTACTGTGACCTACTCTACAACGAATTTAGTGGTTCGCATTCTACTTAAAACTGTGAGTGCAGAGAAAAAAAATATGGAATACTAAGAATCAAACGATTTCTGACACTAAAATTGGAAAAAAAAAATTGAGTTCTATGTTGGGCTTTTGTGAACAGTTTATATATATTTTGCCTCAAGCTGTTATTTTTGTTACCAAAAATTATACATACATACATATGTACACATATAGTATATGTATTGTACATATACAACCTTATTCTTTTTTTAAATAACGTTTAATTTTATTATTTTTATTATTTTATCTTTCTGTAGAAATTATCATACTTAATAATAATTGATTTTGTGATTAAAGTTTGTCTTTTCTTTTTATTTCTAATATTGTTGAGATTCTTTTTAAAATTAATTCAAATACATATTTGTAAAATTTTAAAAAATTAAATTGAAAATTTATTAATTATTATCAATTAGTTTCATACAGACACTAAAGTTTCTTCAAAGTAAGAATTTAAAAAAATATATACATATGTATGTTAATTGAAAAAGTAATAGTCCGCATAAAAATATTTCAACGACATGTGTTCTTGTAGAACTCGGATTCTATATTTTTAAAAAAAAAAACGTTATTATTATTATTTTTATTTAAAACGTATAATTTGACCTATCTTGTAAAGTAGAATTTGGTATTCTTTAAAATTATTCATTTTCAGGAAATGCATTTATAGTGAATGTAGCCTTAGCTGATTTATTAATTACGAGTATACTGATTCCCACCTCAACAGTAATTTTATTAGCTGGTATAGAGGAGTCCTTGGCTGTATGTAAATTTCAATGGTTTTTCGCTGCCTGTGCATTTATAATTAGTGTAATTACCTTGGCAGTAAGTAAAATAATAATAAAAAAAAAAAAAAAAAAAAAAAAAGTGAAATTACTTCATAATACGTATACGTGTTTAATATGATTTTGATGCTGCTACAAAAAAAAAAACTGTGTATTTTTAATTTATTTTTCTTTTTATTTATCGTAAAATTGCAATTAAATGTGGCGAGCACTTTTAAAAAAAGAAAAAAAAAAAAAAACAAAAATAATAATTTAATTTTCGCTTGTAATTGTGCAAAAACATAATATGTATACATATCTAAATATGTAAATAATAAATATGTATATCATTAAAATACAAAATAATAATTCAATTTGAAATAATAATTTTCTGATTGTATCCTATTTTATTGCTTAAATGAAAATGTACATACATACGAGTACATAGTCAACAATTATTTATTGACGAAATAAAACAAAAAATGAAAGTAAATTATTTTGTATTTAAAGGTAAATTCAAAGATTGTCTTACAAAAATCAACGAGATTATTAAGGAAATTCAATCCTATTCTTTATTATTCATTTTGCTTTTACCATTTCAATGTTATTTTGTTTTTATCTTTTCAAAGGCTTATTTATATGTATTTAAAAATAGGAGTATCTTGTAATTTCCATGTCGACATTATTGAAGATAGTCTTATTTATTATTATTTTTTTAAATTATATTTTTCTATTTTTTCGTAATTATTCTAATATAGATATTAAAACGTTAATGTGGATAACGTCTCTCTTCCTTGAAGAAATATGAATTATGAATATGTACATATATTATTCGAGTTGGGAACTCAGTACAGTTATTTATTTTTTGAATGTTTTTAAAATATGTATTTTTATAGTATATCTACTAAGTGTATTTTATAATTTTTAAATATAAATGTTGTCAATTCTGCAGTTAAATTTAAGTCTTTTAAAAAAAAAATAGTATTAAATTTTTTTTTATTTTTTAAATTTTTGTTATAGGCAACCTCAGCAGAAAATTATAGCCGACTTTGTAGACCAGAAAATAGTAGACATTGGTTCAATAAAACACGAATAACAGTAATAATACTTTTTACTTGGGTTTTTGGAACAACATGTTCTGGAATGCAATTTGCTTTTCCTGCAAATTTTGATTATTGTACAAAAAAAACAGATCAAAAAATACGATCTCAAGCTGTTATTATTGTTTCTACAGTTTTAATTCCATTAATTTTTACATTTTATAAACATATGACGATACTTACTGATGTTAAAAAATGTATGAAATCACCAAATTTTAAACCAAATATTAATTATACATGGGATATTTCATTAGTTAGAACAAATTTTTACAGTTATTTAATTTTTATTGCATTTTGGTTACCATTTGGAATTGTTTTAGTTTATGGCTCATTAACAATTATTCCAAATAGAACATTTTATAATACAGCTTGGATTGGATTAAGTAAATCATGTTTTCATAATGTCGTTTATTGTGTTACAAATAAACATTTTCGTAATGCATATGTGAATCTTTTTCATTATTGCTGTTGTAAAACTACAGTTTCAGTTTCACGTAGACAAAGAACAGATGGACCTCGACCTACATCCGATGTACGAGTTCATATTATTCCAGGATATAATATGTATTCTTATACAAGTCCACAACGATCTGGAAATTGTCATGCACATTGGAGTAAAAGAGATGTTCATGAATTATGATCTAAAAATTAATTAAATAAATAAATGAAAAAAATTTTATGAACAAGCATTTACAATGTATGTAAATTGTAAAACAAAATTTTGCACGATTTTTGAAAGTAAAAAAAAAAAAATTTCGTATTAAATTTAAATGAAAATTAAAAAAAAAAAAAAAAATAGATATTGCATTTATTTTAATGTAAGTTCAGAAGTCAAATCACGAAACTATTTCAAATTTTAAAATTTCCTTCTATTTACGTAATCCTCATATATTCAAATAAAAATAAAATAAATAAATTTTAACGAAACAATTAAAATGGACCAACATATTTAAAAATATAAATACAAACTGATTTCTGTTATAAAAAAATTAACACACATATTAAACACAGATCTGTGTGAAAATCGTAAATAATTTGAATCTAAATTTTTCAATATAAAATTAATAATATAAAATTTTAATTGAACCTACCGATTATTACCGCAAACAATAATAATTAATGTAACCAATTTAAACTTGATTATTACATTTATGTAAATTGAAAATATCATTTTAGCAATTCTATACGATATGAATTCTAAGTCTCGTAATACACTAATTTTACATTTTTAAAAAGAAAGAGTAACTTAATCGTTTTTGTGATATTTTAATATGTGGTTGAGATAATTTTTCTCTTAAAGAATATTAGCTTCTAGTATGCTTTGGAATACGATAATTTGCATAAAGTGATTTTTAATTGTATAAATTGAAAAATTTTGTGAATTACGAGTTTTGGTATCAATCGTTATTAAAAAAAAAAATTTTAAAACAATTTAAGGTGATTTGACTTCATGTAAAAAAAAATTTTAAAATAAAAATAATGCTACTTTATTGTAAAACAATTCCACCTATAATAAATGTTTCAAATTCGTAAATCGTATTTTAGTGAATAAGTATATATGTATACATAAAATTCAGTTAAATATTATATAATCAATTTAATTTACTTTTAATTGCGAAAAACTGACGAAATCACTTTAATCAATAATTTATCTACGAAATTTAATTTTTAATTTCAGTTTAATGACACATGAAAAAAGATAGCCTAAAATATTTCATTTTTAATTTAAAAAATTTTTTTTTCTTTCAAATTATGAATACAACATGGCAATGTTATTGAAATATTTTCAGAATAATTAATAATTGCTTTTATCAAATATAAAATACTAATACTAATAAATAACTTACATACATATAATATTAACCTCCTCCTATTTCGACACAAAGATGATTATTATATAGTTTCATTTGTACACAATAGACGATCGTTATTAAATTTAGACGACTTTTATCAGTTTATATTTCGGGTTTAAGCGAACAGCGTAGAAGGATTAAAAAATTATAATTTTCTAAATAATATTGTCAGTAAAAAATAAAAAATTTTAGATATTTTTAAAGTGTTTATTAATTTTGAATGAGTATTTCCATCTTCTATAAATTTAATAATTAATAATTTCATAAAGTATTGAATCAGAAATTTGTTTAAACTAAATATAAACATATGTATGTATGTACATACATATGTATATGTAATTTACTTTTGAATTTAAAAAATTTAAAAACAATAAACGGCCAAATATTCCGTTCACTATTTGTATTTTTAATAAATTTATATATGTCAAGCTTTCAACAACAACAAAAAAAAAATGTTATGAAATTTTGATAAAGTTATTTTTATTGAATTATATTGCCTTTAAAATAACTGTGATTAAACACAAAAAAATTAAAGAAAAGTTATATAAATTCAAAGAAAAAGGAAGGAAAAAAATATATATAATGAATAAAGGAAAACAATGATGTTCTTAAACTTTATTAATGTGTTTAATTTATATATGGATATATGTATGTATTTAAATTTATATGTATATTATTGTAAACATTTATAACACTAAAAATAAAATAAAATAAAATATATAATATGTATGTTTATATTAATGGGACCATTTTGAAAAAATAAAATAGCAAAAGAAAAAAAAAACATATTATTTTGAAAAATTCTGATTCCTTTTTATTTTTTACTCAAAAATTTAATTATTATTTTCTTTACATGGTTTTCAAAACCCATTTATAATTTTATTTAAAAAAAAAAAATTAAAATACAAATAAATTAAATTAAATCAAAAATTAAAAAATTCAAAATTGTTATTTAAATTACTTTCGTGATTGAAATTTTTGGGTGGTTTTTAAGAATGATAGTTTTACTAATCTTTAGTGTTGTGTTCTTACCTTAAATTTCATCAAAATCGGAATTATTATTTAAAATTACAAATTAAATTAAACATAATTTTCATTTTTTTTTTAATATATATATTTCTAGATATTTTTATTTCAATAAAATCAATTTTAAATGAAAATTTCAATTTCTTGCTCCTCCCACATTCGTAGTACTAGATCCAGAAGCGATACATATCTCACTACCGTGATTGCCTCCTTCTCTGGGAACATTCTATAATTGAAAAATTAAATTAGTTTTAAAATTAAAATATAATAAATAAACAAACCTTTACGTGTATATGACTTCGAAGCATCGCTGCACGTAATATTAACATTTTTGTTCGACGTTGATATTCTTTACCTATATTAATGGCTTTAACAAATGTTGAACTTCTTTGATCGGCATCTTTTGCATATAAAATTTTATTATGTGAATCAATTCTTGCTTGAATTTGACCATCTAAAATTAATTGCATAACTTCATTTTCTAATGCTGTAACACTTCGATTAAAAGCTGTTGCCATTTTTTTCATATCAGCTGATAAATATGGACTGAAGTATTGAATTAATGCTCTGTTACGTATTTTTGTATATAATGTATTCACATGTGGTGCCAAATACATATCTAATAATAAATTATCTTTTATCTCATCGAGAAGTTTTAAACAAGATGCATATTTTGATTCGTAAAATTTAAATATTATATCTCTTAATTGCGGTTCCAATTCTAAAAATAATTTAAATGAACTGCTTGATATAACATTTTTTTGTAATTCTTGACGATCAAATGTTGCTAATGCACATAATCCTCCATACATAGCAACATTACTTGCTGATATCATTTCTGGAAAATCACAATGATCAAAATTTGCAAGTAAAAAATGTTTTGCTGCAGATTTATATTTTTTATTTACTAATTCTGCTAATCCTGCTGCACACTTTAAACGTGTTAAAACTGCTTGATTTGAATCTTTACTATGACTTTCAACAAAATCTGATGTACTTTCAGCTTTTGAAACATAGCTTAAAACATGAGACCAATTTTGAAGATAAATCGATACTTTAATAACATTTAAGCACATGTTGACACAATGTTTACCACTTGTACAGTAATCACGTGCTCTTGAATAACATTTTAAAGCATTTGTTAAATCTCCACAATTTAAAAAATGATCACCTAAATCATCATGTCCACGTCGAATGCTTTCTTTGATTGAATTTGATTTGTAATTTTTTAAATCACTATCTAATTTTTCTAATTTAAGAGCAGCCTTTTTACTTTTTGTTTCAACCCAAACTGAATCAAAAGTTGGCATATCTTGAGGAGTTGATTGAATAGCAACATCTGGTAATTGAGAACCTGCTGTTGCATCAGCTAACTTTTTATGTAAAATCTGATATAAATTTACATTGTATGTTGTTGTAACATAATTTATGGCCATTTTAAGGGCTTCAAGACGAAGAATTGGACAAACATCAGCAATAAATATGAGTCTGTAAAGTTTTGCTAAGCCAGTATATGAGTTTGCATAAGCATCCAAGTCTATTGTTGGATTTTCAACAATAACATTATCTTCTTCATTATTTTCGTTATCTTCTGGTTGAACATCTATTTGCATTGGTTCAACAGCATTCTAAAAATAATAATAATAATTTAACAAGAAGGAAATTTATCAAAATCATGTTCTTATGTACTCTAAAGCCTAAAGCATCTCTCTTTAAGTGTTAAGTTAACCATTGTTGGTTAAAGCATTCGAAAAGTTATACATAGGTGTATATTGATTTTTAGTTAACCTCACATTTTGTTTTCACTTTTTCAATTTTTTATTTTTTAAAGAATTTAATTTAATTCCAATTTATTTGAACATTGGTAATATTAAAATTTTCAATTTAATATTAAATTTCATAAAAAACTAGATATTTCATAAATAAATTTAAAACTATGATTTTGAGGTTTATACTTACTTGCAACTGTGGTGGCAAAGACATTATAGGCATTTTAACAATATTGAGCTAAAAAAGAATTCTTATTAATTTAATTCAATAATATAAATTTACAAATTCTCAACCTTATAATATGCAATTAAGAAAAAATTTACGAAAAAATAAAAATTAGATTGAATTTATTTTAATTTCCTTACAAGCAAAAAATCGAAAGCCCATTTCAGCAACTGACAAAAGTGGCAATTTATTAAATTGACGTTTAGGTTGTCATAAATTTTTACTAGGGGTAGGCAAATAGGCATTAGACATAAAGGAATTTCATTTATGTGCTTGAATTTGAAAAATTTTCGAAAAAAGTTGTTCATGTTGACAGCACTAACAGTAAAATTATTTTGATTTTTTGAATGAATGATAAAGAGATAAGTGATCAGATTAGAATAGAATAGAAAGTTTTATTGTTAGAAAAGGGAATATTTTGGCAATATTCAGAGCTATTCTGTACTCATTCTTTAGTTAGCGAATTTTTCTGCTAAAAAAGTTAGCAGGTTGAGATGGTAGCAGATTCTTAAAAATTCGTATTCTGGTCACAAGTATTTTTCGAAATCTTTAAGAAGCTGTCAACAGAAATTCGAAATCTGCTAACAAATGTCACTTTAAAGAAATTTTTTGCCTTTCTACACTAGGTAGTTAAACCAGTTCTTTTTTTTTTTTTTTTGATCGTTTTAAAATATTGGAATATTTTTTTCCCAGCTCGGTATAAGAATCATCTAAAATAACTTTACCAAGAGGATAATACACTCACACTATAGTTACAATTGGTCGAGTCAACTTCAGATGTAATTTAAACCGTTATAAAAATATGTAAATAAACATGTTTACAGAAGTTGTTACAACCACCAATACTTATACACTATCTGTTGTTTAAATTTTGTAATTGAATAAATTTGTAAATAAAAATGAAAAAAAAAATGAAAATCAAGTTAATTACTTCATATTTATTTATATAGATTTGTGTAATTAACATTAAAAAAATAATCCATTTTATTATATTTAGTATTTATGTACCAAAACTTAAAAATGACAGAAGTTAGCAGAAAACTTAAACGATAACGAACTCGAAAATAGCACCTGCAAGTTAGCAGAAAAGTTAGCAAGTTTTTCTGTTAATTTTTTGAAGCAGAATACCAATTTTTGTCTTAGCAGATTTTTTTAAGAGCTGTCAAAATTTTGTATGAAAGTTAGCAGAATGTCAAATTAGCAGAAACTGCTAAAAACACACAGAATAGCTCCCATTATTAGGAACGTCAAGTAATCAAGAGACAAAAGCATCGATACCCGATAGTATCGGCCGATACTATAATAATTAAAATCCCATACTAAAAAATTAAAAAAAAAACCATTCATGTCAAAAAAGGAAAATGGAAAAATTGAAAATGTTATTTTTTTTCTGTTTATAAAAGTAATTTATTCTAATGTTTGAAGAATATTATTATAATAAAAGATAAAAATGAAGGTGACGCCATGCTACTTGAAAAAAGAGGTAACATTATATTCTTTCTCACTTTCCCCAGGGCTATAATATAAGCAAATAACCTGTTGGTATCGGGTATCGGTATCGACCCAAAAGTATCGATACCGGTAAAAGTATCGGAGAGAGTATCGAGTACTTGGTATCGTGGTATCGGATGAAAAGTATCGATACCTCGATAGTATCGTTGGTATCGTGACGTCCCTAAATATTATATTATGATAAATATTTAAATTTTCTACCGTCAGGCGTCAAATCTACTTTTAAGTTTTTCGAAATCAAGAAGACATAAATTAAAATTTAAAATAATCAAAAAGTTTTTAATTGAATATTTATATACTTTTGAAAAATATAATTAATAAATAAATAATGTTAGATGAAGTAAAACATATTATTTTAGTTTTATCTGGTAAAGGAGGAGTTGGTAAATCTACAATTAGTGCACAATTAACGTTAACATTAAAAGAGCTTGGCTTTAAGGTAAACATTTACCTTACTTTAAACATCTACCTAAATATTATATACATATTTAATAAATTAATAACAGTTTGACTTCATGAAGATTTTAGCTATTAGATTCGTAGAATCATAGAAGCAATTTCTTTAATTAATTGTGAAATTAAAAATTTATTTTCAGGTTGGAATTCTAGATCTTGATTTATGTGGTCCAAATATTCCATATTTATTTGGGCTTGAAGAGAATGAAGTCTTTCGAGGTGAACAAGGCTGGGTTCCAGTTTACACAGATGAAACAAAAAATATATCTGTTATGTCAATAGGCTTTCTTTTAAAAGATAAAAATGATGCTGTAGTGTGGAGAGGGCCAAAAAAGACAGCTATTATTCGACAATTTTTAAATGATGTATGTTGGGAAGACATTGATTATCTTATAATCGATACTCCTCCAGGTAATAAATTCAAGAAATGATATTTGTTTCATAAAAATAAAATATGAAAATTTATTCATTAAATTAAAGGTACATCAGATGAACATATAACAGTTATGGAATCTATGAAAAATGCTAATTGTGATGGTGCAGTAATAGTTACTACTCCTCAAGAAGTATCCTTAGAAGATGTTAGGAAAGAAATTACATTTTGCAATAAAACAGGCATTAAAATTATAGGCTTGGTAGAAAATTTAAGCGGGTAAAATTTTAGAAAAAAATATGGAATGGAATTTTTTTTATTACATTTATACATTTTACAGATTCGTTTGTCCACATTGTAGTAATTGTACGAATATATTTTCTTCTAAAGGAGGACAAGAACTAGCCGCTTATGCAAAAATTCCACATTTAGGAACACTACCGATTGATCCTAAAATAAGTTCATTATGTGGAACTTCATCTTCTGTAGTAAATGAATTACCAGAATCAGTAACTGCAAAAGTACTATCAGAAATTGCAAAACAAATTGTAAATAAAAACAAAAACTAACAAACCGTATTATTAGAGGGTTTGTTTTGTAACAATTTTTTTTAATCACATTTTCAAAATGATGTACATAAAAAAATGTTTTTATTATTGAAAAATCAAATGATTTTTATTAAAAATGAAAGTTTTATATCTTAACGAAATAACAATATCATTGTTTCTACATTTTATTTTTTCTATACTTGTTTGTTGAAGACCATTTGGTATTCTCACTTTAACTTTCGTCGTCTGGCCAAAAGTTCCTTCAATAAATCCTTCTTCACCAGATGAAAGAATTATTTTTTTTCCTATAAAAATCTCTCTTTTAGATTCTTTTTTAAATAGATTTTCAACAATAACTTCATTATTATTTACAATTCTCTGGATATAGCCCTTTTTAAATTTCTCTTTATATATTTTAAAATTTGAGAGATGTTTCATTAAATCTGAACCATTCATCATCCATTGCATTTGACCATAAAAAGCAATACGACAAATATTTGAATTATTATCAATGTCTAATTTAGAACCAATTAAAAGTGAATCTAAAGTTGATAAAATTGGCGTTTCAAATTCAATTAAAGCAAAAATACTATTTTGTTTGTTATCTTCATTGTTATTCCTATCATATTCATCTACATATTCATAATTTTTCAATAAATCAAATTTTGTAGATGTTGTTTGATTACAATCACGAAAAAGAGTAATCTTTCCCATTACTGTTTCATGGCCACCAGTAATATGAAATTTTGCCTTTGATTTTATTGGATATTTGTAATATTTTACTTTATTTATATTTATCACTGTCGCAAATATTTTTTTAACTAATCCAATTTTACATAAGAAGCCTCTTTCAGATATTGATGAATTTAATTGAGAAACACATATTCCAATTCTATCACCTTGTCTAGCTTTTTCTATTGGTTTGTGAAACATTTGTATTGATTTTATTTTTCTGTGTTCCTTACATGAAGGAAGTTCAATGTTGTCATTCGTTGATATTATACCTTGTAAAACTGTACCAGTAAAAATTACTCCTTTACCTTTAATTGAGAAACAATGATCAAAACAGAATAAAAATGGTTTGGAATAACAATTTCGTTGTGGAAAAGGAATAAATTTTGTAAATGTTCCTAAAAACTGTTCAATATTAATTTTTTTTAAAGCAGATAAACTTATAATTGGAACATTAGATCCAAATTTTGTTGATCCTAATGTTTTTCGAATTTTTGATTCTAATTTTTTTATTTTTGTCTCTCGAACAGCCTCGTCTATTAGGTCTATTTTATTAATCACAACCATAATATTATTGCAAGTAATTTCGCTTATGACTAGGCATTCTGCTGTCTGAGTTTGAATTCCTTTTTGTACATCTACAATCAATAACACTGCATCGATAATTTGAGCTCCTCCGATAATAGTTCTTATTAATGATGAATGTCCTGGACAATCAACGAATGTTAATAAGAGATTTTTATAGTGAAATTCTTGTTGTTGCAATTGTTGTTGAAAATGAGCCGGTATGTTAGTAACCAGAGCACTAAATCCAAGATCCAAAGTTATGCCTCTTTCTTGTGATTGAGGATGTTTATCGAAAGCCGCAGTACTAGATATTTCACTCAAAACATGAGCTAAAGTTGTTTTTCCTGAATCAACATGGCCAAGAATTCCAACATTTATATTTAAAAACATGGCTCTCCTTTACTTTTTAGTTTCCGAAAAAAAGGACTCTAAAGTTACGAACTTTGAACACGTAATTCACTTATTTATAATGCTTATTGTGTATAAAATTTTAATAAAATTATTAACTTATTTGATTTAAAGATGACTTTTATTTATAACTTTACAAAACAATGGGAAAATACTGGAAGATTATACTTTTAAAAATATCCTTTTTTTGACAGTTGCTTTTGTTGCCATGTTGAAAAAAAAAATGAAATTGTATCTTTAACAGTCAGTAGCGCCATCTATTTTATAATAGAAAAATAGTTTTGAATTTGAATGATTTAGTTCGTTAATATGTTTTTCCCAATTTTTGTACAATATTAATGAATTATTGTATAATATGTTTTGCATGTACAGATTAGAAGATTTTCAAGTTTATTTTAGAATACACAAATATAATTTTGTATTACATACAAAATAAATACATTTTTCAATTAATAAAAATAATTTATCTACATATTTATAATTTCGTTAAAATTTTACTGAATAAAAATGTAATAATTACCCATTTTTGTAACTAACAACAATAACCGTTTTATATATGGATAGTCTTACCGCTGTAAGCAAAACAAAAAAATATTAGAAGTAGAATTAAAAGAACCAAATAATAATTAAATGCAACTACCTAATACAAGGTTTGTTGCATCTCATTTTTAAATCTGTGTGACGTCACCGGAATAAGTTTTCTCAATAGAAATTTAAAAGAAATATATATGTATATGTACAAAATATATAATATATGTACAATAACAAAAGTTATACTGATGACGTCAGAAAAAAGAAAAAAATCTTGTACATATAAAGTTGGAACAAACCATTATCTATATTTTTAAAACTTCCAAATACCTTCGTCAGGAAAGGATTCTCATTTTTCCAATTGGGATATAACATTTTTACATGCTGCAAAAAAAAGTGTTGCTGAGGTAACCTGAATATGAGTAAGAAACAGATTGCAAAGGAAAATTTAAAATAAGAAAATAATTTGAAAATATTCGTTTTTCTTTCTTTCGTTTCGGTGTGATTTAGAGAAAAGTAATATATTAGTTTTTATTAAAACTTATTAAATTGTTGTTAAATAGTGTTATTGTTAAATTGTAAAATTATTATCTACTAGTGTTTTTTGATTTACATATATTGTTTTATTATTTGGATAAAACCTGCAAAAATGGTAAGTACTTTTATTATAGTCTGAATTTTAAGAGTTGAGGTTTTTTTGCGCATGTTTTACATTTCTTTGTGATCTTTTTTGTGTAGATATACGAAAGAAGAAACGTGTTACAACAACAAAAACGCATGTGTGTAAGTACCTTTTTTTCTGCGCATGTTTTTCTAGTATAATACGAAACCTCAACTTTTAAAATTCTGACTATAGTAATATTTTTTCTGATTTTAGATTAACCCTAGGACTGCTTGATGAATTTTATATGGAAATTTTGAAATTTTTTTTTTTGAAAAAGATGTATCTCAGTATCCTGTGGACCAAAAACCGTAATTCTTTGACCTACATATTTTTTGAAGTGTCTTCTTTAAAATTGCCGTGTATAGTTTTCTTTTATTTTGTTTACTTTTCAAGATAAAGTGAAAAACAGAGTGAAAAACGTTAAATTTTTATACATTTACAAATTCAAACATAATTAAGATCTAAATTTGACTTTGAAGATTTGTATCTCAGCATCCCGTGAACCAAAAACTATTTTTATATTAAAATCTTTATTGAAGTGTTCTTCTTAGTGTTCTTTCTATTGAAGTCCTATATTTTTGCTAGTTTTCGAGATAAAATGGAAAATAAGGTTAAAAATGTTTAAAATCTTCATGATTTTTCGCGTATTTCGTCCTTTTGGTTGAAAAATTATTTTTTAATTTTTAGTGCATTTTATTTATAAAAGTTATTTATTTTAAAAGGTTTTTTAATATATTTTATTTTCTACTTTTTAGTCATAACTATAAATAATTTACAAATTTTTAAATTGATGAATTTTAAAATGCACGAGATATTAAATATGCCATTTAATAGCACTCAGCAAGAGCTTTAATTTGATATCACACACGGCCCAAATTGGACAATCACAATGAGGGTATAGTTTTCACCCAACCCCGACCCACAAAAAAACGTGAAATTTTTTTTACTTTATCGGAAAAGCTCATTCATTCCATTCAATAATTTTAAATCAAAAAACCTAAATCATATTTCATTTAAAATATCTAGTAGTCTATGCTTTTTAATGTTTTAATAAAATATCTAGTAGTCTATGCGTCGCCCTTAGTCCCAAAGTTATTTAGTCAAGGGTTAGTAAGTTGATAAAAGTTATTTAAAAATGTTTTTATAAATTTTCGTTTTGTTGAATAAATCTATAATTTCTTATTGTTAACATTTTTCTATCTGTTTTCTTTCTCAATATTATTGATTTTCAAGTTGAAACACTTCATTTAGTATAATTGTGAAGCTTCTTCTAAAAACTGTGTAAGATCTACTTTTTTTCTCCTACAATAGGCCAGAAATTTATATTTTTCAATATATTTTCCGTAATTTTCTTTCTGTCTATTGTAGGGTGGTATCGAGGCTTTGAGGTGCCGCCACTCACTCTCAATTGTGTTCGTGTGAACTCCAGTTAGAGGATCTTTGAAATGCTTGGAATGGTTGACCTTTTTGTGGCCATATTTATTCGGATCGATTTGGTCGTAGGATTTCCAACAATCTGAGTATATTATCGATCCTGGAGCTATAAATTTTTCTATAAGTGGAATCAGGGTGGCAGCATCTCTTTTTTCCCAGCAAGTACACTGTATGACACAAAAAATTACTCACTAGAGATAGCACGCAGTAAAAAAAAAGTAAACTACATGACGGAAGACATATCGCGTCTTTGTTAAACGCATTGACTTCACCAGTTCTCCATGTATTTTTTTATAAATTTTTCGTTATAAATATTCGTCAATTTTACACACTGACAAAAAATATATAGACCTGTTTTTACAACTGCTCAAACTACATCTGAAGGTGGCTCAACCAGTTGTAACGAGAGTGAGAGTGTATTAAATTAAAACCATGAAGCTAAAATTATTTGGGATGATTCTTATTATACCAAATTGGAAAAAATTATACCATTCGCATTCATTTGAAATTTTTTTGCACTTGGAAAAAGTGAAAGTAAATATCTCGAAAACTATGCATTTTTTGAAAAAAAAATGATTAAAACAAATCGATGCAAAATACATTGAACTTTCATTTTCTGTAATAAAAAGTGGGGGTTAATTTAAGCTTTTCTTGAGCAAAACAGGGTTAAACACAAAAATTTGAATTTGAACTCGTCTAACTTTTGTAGGATTACGGGTAGAGGAACAAGTAGGTACTATTTATTTTTTCTGAATACAAAGTGGCCCTGGAGTGCCCCTGTAAAAAGTTTAGGGGTGTTTTGTAAAAAAAAGTGCAAAAAAACTTCAACGCCCTTTAGCGGCCAAACCGTTGGGATTTACTAACACCCCCTCTAAACGATTTTTTGTTCATCTCGATGAGACCTACCAATGATATCATTTTAAACGAAACACCCTGTATATTTTTTGGTATTATGTATAAGTTTTTATTTAAATTTATTTTTTTGCATTTTTTATTCATACATTTTAATGCAAATGAATAAAAGTGATATTTCTGAATTTTTATTTATTTGTTTTTTTTTTTTTCTAAAAATTTTACGGAATGAAAATTTTCATGTTTGTTTGCACTATAAAAAAAAAGTTACTAAAATTAATTTTAAATTTATTTAGTATAATCAGTCAAGTAGATATTTTAATTTTTCATTATTTAATGTTTTCTAGCCACTTATGTTCAAGACATTCTGCTGCTGTTGATCGTAATGTTGGATTATAATTTAACATCGGAAGTAGAAAATCTGTAAATTGTTCAGCTTCGTGAGGATTCCAATCATATTTTTCAATTAAAACATTAAGTAATGCCCATGGTTTTAATTTTGTGATATTTCTCAAAGTACCTAAAATTTAACAATAAAATTTAAACAAATATTAACTTTTCAAAATTTAAAATTTCTGTTTTAATTTCTACAAACCATAACTAGTAAAATATTTTAATCCATGTTTTCCTCGAAATATTATTGAAGGAGGTATATTGTCAAGTAATTCAATAATATGTGCTAAATGATCTTCGTCTCTTGTATAATTTTCACCAGCATGAGGATCAAAAAGGTAATCTCCTGTTGCTAATTCAAAAGTAAGACAAGCTGTGCTCCAAATATCAGCACTAAAACTATACGGTGCACCTAAAATTACTTCAACAGAACGATATTGACGTGTTTGTATGTCTTCTGTGAAATGATGATACTATTAAAAAAATATAGATTATTATTATTTTGAATTTGATTTTTAAATAGAAAATAATTATTTTTACATCAAAACAAGCATTTCCTAGATCAGCTATTTTTACTCGAATATTACTGTTATTAAATGATGTTTGTGTTGTATTTGGAAAAGGTCGAGTTTGCAATCTATGATCTCTAGTTCCAGTTGACTAGTGAATTTTTTATAAAAACAAATTATGTTAATTTTTTTTTGAAATAAACATTATAAATACCTTTGAATTATATTTTCTATTTGGATAATATAAAGCTGTTGCTCCCAATGTTCCAGAAACTTCATCTTGAAGATTCTCATAATTACTTTCTTGAGAAATTTCTAATATTGGCTCTTCAGATAAAATATTATTTCGTTTTGTTATTTGTGCGAAAGATTGTGATGTTGACATTCTGCTTTTTGATAATTTTTCTAATGAACTTACTGTTGAGAAGAAAAACAAAAAAAGCATATTAAATTTCAAATTATTACCTATTTAAAATTTTATTTTGATAATTACTATATGAATCGGGAAAACTTAATCCTTGTGCACGTATATTGTTAATTTCATCATCAATTTGTTGGTTCATAACTGCGGCATTATCAATTACTAATAATATATTTTCTGGTTTGATATCAGTATGTATGATATTACATTTTGTATGTAAATAATCAAGTCCTTCTAAAACTTGTTTGATTATGATTTTAATTTGTTTTATAGCAAGTCCTTGAAAATTATTTCTTACAATTAATTTATATAAACTACAACCGAGTGCTTCCAAAACTAAACATGTATGTATACCATTAACACCACGTATAGTAAAATGATTTAATAAATGAACAATTCTTTCACGTCTTGAATTAAGAGGATCTGCATCTTTAATTGCTTCCAATAAACGAATTTCATCGGCAGCTGTTTCTGTATAATGTGGAGCACTTTTTATAACTTTTAGGGCCACATATTTTTCTTCTCTAAAAAATATTTTATTTTATTATTTTTCGTATCTTTTGTCTAAATAAATAATTTAAAATCATAGTTAAATCTTTACCTAATATCTTTACAAAGCCAAACTGTAGAGAAATGACCCCATCCAAGTTTACGAACAACCCTATAACGATTATCAAAAACATCGCCAATAATCACAGGATGATATCCACCTCTACAGTATTGTGATGCATCTTCCTGTTCATCTTCAGACCCGTATAAACTACTGTCTGGAGATTCAGGATAAATTTCTTCTGTTGTGTTTAAAGTAGGCCGTGGTTCTGATCTGTTATTATTATAATAATATGTAAGTACCTACTATACATAAGCATGATTATTCTTATTTATAGTAGTATAATTAACATAACTTACAGGCTTACATATGATCCTCTAAAAGTTGATATTCCACGTCTATTAATCGGTGGAGATAATGATAACGATAGATATTCCTGCTGCTGATATTTTTCATCATTGCTATCAAAATTTGATGTATCAGATATATATTGTAATTTTGAATGAAATTCATCATTAGACGTTAAAGATGAAATTTGTTTCCCTTTTATATTGATATCATTTGTAATATAATTAGTTGCTGGTGAATTTGATGTTAAAATTGTACATGAAATTGATGATATATTTTGTAAAGAAGTATTTTTTGTATCAGAAAATAATTGTTGATGAAAATAATTTGGTTTTTCATTAATCTGATTGTTTACTTTAGATAAAGATGAAATAATTGAATGTTTTTGTTCCGTTTTTTGATAATCTTGATTTTTATAAATTATATTTGATGAGGAATTTTTTATTCCTGCTGGCTCTGAATTAATCTCAGAACCAGATATGGTCGTAGGTAGAATTGGTGCCAGTTTTAAAGCTTTTTCTGATATCACATTTCAATCATAGTTATCTTTCGTAGAAAATTCTACAGCACTGTGCCTTGATTGAAATTCTCGATAAATATCAATAATTTTTATTTTTGTTAATAACTTATGTTTTATAAAAAATTATAAATATTATTTTAAAATTGATATAAAAATTTTTTTTTATTGTTTTTATTATACAGATAAATAAAATATAATATACATACTAAAGAGCATGCTCAGTAGACGTACCAAAATATTTACACATTTATTTATTTATTATTTTTGAATTTTTATATATAAATACGTAGGTATAGGTATAGATACATAATAGAAAAGTATAATTATAAGGGTACAATACACTGACGTACGAAATACCTATATGTATTTATATATTTTTCATTTATACAGAAATTTATTTGATTTATTTATTTATTTTTGAAAATTGAAATTTTTTAAATATTAATAAAACAGAAAAGTTTACAATTTTAAAATTTACCATGTATACAAATTTGAAAATTTCGTTATAAATTTGAATTTCGAAAAAAAACAAAAACAAAATATTGAATGTTTATTAAACCTAAACGTTCAAAGTCTCGGAGAGAAATAGAGACAAACTGAAAAAAGAATCATGTCTTAATATTAGCCTTTTTTTAAAATTAGTTATCTATTTAAATTTTATTAATTGGAAAATTTTTCCTTTATTTAATTCAATTTTACTTTTATAAACTGTGTAAATTTTTTATCTTTAATTTTCTTATTATTTTTGAAACCTCTACGTCCATCTCTATGTACACATCCCTAATTTACTTTTCGTTAAGTCCGTTCGTTAAATATTTGAAAGAGAAATAAAGAATTGAGAATTGAGATTTTTTTTACGTTTTTCATACGAATTACGAAGTTCAGTGTATGATTTAAGATTTAGTGAAAGTTCAGTGAAGTTGATAATGAAGTCGGGAAGAAAGTTGAGATTTTTTCTACAGTATAAAAATTAAAATTGGAAAAAAATATTTAATATTCACTATTTTAATTTTTTTATGTGCATTTATATTGTTTAATAATTTATTATTTTTAAAAAATATTTCTAAATGTATTTTTATTGGAAGAAAAATTGTAAGTTGTTAATTACAAGTGAAACAATTTTACAAAAATGGATGACTTTTTTCTTTCTTCTAGCCGCAAGTATAAAATTAAAATCAGCCAACCTGAAAGCAGAATATTTTTAGTTGTGCAGTAAGTACTTTTTAAATTGAATATTTTTAATAAATAATTTTAATAAAAGAAAATATTTAAAATAATAAAATATTGATGTATATATATATTTATTACAAGTTATGTATACATACATACATATCTTCAGACAATATGTTCAATTTATTCAATCTGTATTATTTTCCAAAAAAATAAACAAATAAAAAATAAGAAAATACTTTAGAACCTAAGTGTTGAATATGCTTTCAATTAGATTTGGTAGGTAAACGTTTGGCCCTGGTATACATACATATACATATTATGTAGATACACCTACGCTTATCCTTTAAAATTATTATGTATGTATGTGTGTTATTTGATCAAGTACAGTTTTCTTTGTTCATCAATTAGGTAAACTTGTGTATGTATAATTTGAAAAAAAAAGTACCTAATAAGTAATAAAAATTGAAAGAGAAATTGATAAGAATTGAAAAAAAAAAATAAATAAATACAGATTAATGAACAATTTTTTAAAATAAAATGGTCGACAGGATTTGGTAGGTGAATGTTTGTCCTTGTTATACGTACAACTACACGCTTATCCTTTAAAATTATTACGTATGTATGTGTGTTATTTGGATTAACAGGTTTTCATCCTTTGTTTCCAATTGCTTGTGTATGTAAATGTATAACTTAGAAAACAAACAAAAATAATAAAAATTGAAAAATAATTACCTATTAATGAAGAATTTTTTAAAATAACTGTAGATTTGCCGATAACAAAAACTAAATTCTAAACTTGTCCTTATTGATATTAGAAAATTACAATGTGTTTCTGCATATCCAAAAAGGTATCTATTATTTAAACAAGTGTTTTTATGCTTTTTTATTCACAACCATTCTTTGTCCATCTTATCCAATATGAAAATTAGATTACATTGAAATTGTGACGCATCCACATGCAATCTACACACATAATGCAACAAATTTCTATGTTTGGTTGTGCTTTGTTTTATTCATTACTCTTTCAGTAAAAATTTCAATATAATACATAAGTTTCTTATAAAAGTAGAATATAGTTTTGTTTTGTGCGTAAATTTAACATAGAGAAATTACAGATTGGTAACAAGTTGAAAAAATAGGTATATTGGATTAAAATATTTTTTCACTTCGAGGTACTTCGACTTAGCAAATGACTTTTGTATGAAAAATTGAAGGGCCGGCAAAAAAAAGCCTTAAAAGTTTGACTAAGGGATATGTTCGACCTAGAGAGACTTTTACTAAGAGGAATCCAACCCAAAGGCCAAAACAAATGTGAAAATAGGGCCAAGTTCTTATTCGTTAACTGTTGGGCTAGCAAAAGTAATGAAATCTGCATTAATCTCAAGTTCAAAGAACTTTTTCTCATACAAAATTTCAATACAGAACGTATTATAGGTATTAGATTTACATTGATTTGGTTGGTAATATCTAAAGTCTTTTTTTCTTCGATATTTGTGGTTTCAAATTTTTTTTTGTCGTTTAAGAACAAGAACAGCTTTTTTATTTAATGCTGTTTGAAATATAATACGTGGCCACAATTGTAAATATGTTGATTTTTTAATCAATAAACATGCGAAGTGTGTTTTTATGCAGTACCTTTCGAAAAAAATATGCACTTTCTATTCATAACCTTAAATTAGAATTAGAGGTAATTTAAAAGGACATCTGTGCACACATACAATATTGCAATAAGGAAGAAACTTTACAAATCATGTGAATTTTCATACATTGCAGCCTTAAATTATATGACATTTTCATGAGGTAAATATTTTTCACTAAGCACTGTTATTTTTTAGAACAGTAGTTTTATGTGTTTCATATATGTATGTATATGTATTTTTAAATTTTTTATTAAAGTAAGCTATGCAAAACGCTAAACTTAGTTATAAATGATAGAGGAATAATATGAAATGCACAATTACTATTAGAATTATAGAAATATTTACTTGTCCAACTCACACTTGGTCGGTTTCTTAAATTTTCTTAGTGTAGGAGATTTGAGTAATCTTTATCAATGATTAAAAGTAGTAACTAAGAACAGTGAGCGACATGGTATCCGATAGCTCATTGGAAAGAGCATTGTCCCGGAAAAGCAAGGTCCGTGGTTCAATTCCCGGTCTGATCTTAGCTACTACACAAGTTTCATGGTTCTAGGTTTATTAGAAGTAACTTAGAGATTTTGATTACCTATTGATTAGCTATTTTCTAGGGTCAATATCTCAAGACGTATTAAAGCTATAGACATGAAATTTGGCAGAGTACGCGGGAAGAGATATATTATTACGTGGATAAAATTTTGTCTGTTTAACTTTAATAGACACTTAGCTGTGAGAGGTCAAAAATGGCTCGGATTAGTTCGTGTAAATAGTGTACGACTGTGTACTGAACGTGGCTGCGCACTATCGTATGCTTAGATTTGACTGTATTAACTTATTTTCATGACATTGTTATGTGTTAATATTTATATGTAAGAATAATTTCTTACGTTCAACGCCTGATTAATATTCCCTTAAAATTTGCTAATGCCTCTACATTTTTTATTGTTTCTTGATGTTCAAACTGGTTATAGTTAAGACCATTTGTTTTAAACATAAAAATTTTATTATTCACTTCTTAAAAAATTTTTTATGCATTATTTTAATGTACATATGTACATGCATATATGTAAGTAATGTATATACAATATTCTAACATACATATATATACATACATAATATGTACATACACATCTCATGATCGTATGGTCTGGAATTTGTTTTTTTTTTCTTTCTACATATATTTGAATAAGTAATTCTATATAATAAATATATGTATGTACTTATATACATTAAAAATATGAATCATACGATCACATATGTAGTTTCAAATTGATTTTTATAAATAAACAAACAATCACTTGCAATTATTCAAAACAATATTTCCATATAACATGATTTTATTTTTTATCATAAATAAATTTCGTAGAATGTAAAATAAGTAACTGGTTGTTAAGGTGAATAATGATTTCTTACTGAATTTCTTTTAAATATTATTTACTTCGTAATTTGATTTTTAAAAATCAAATTTCATTTTTCTAGTCCCGGCAGATTGAAATGTTAAAAATTAAATTCGGATTGTACCTATGTACATATGTATATTAAATTTTTATTGTTGAGATTGTATGAAAAAAAATATGTACATACATGCACTGGTACATAAAAGATGGTAAATTGGATGGGGGATTCTTTAAATTAAATTAGGACCAACATTTCAAAATTTTGAACTATAAAGGAACCTATAAGCTACTCAAGCTAGCTTTTATATACATACATACATATGTATGTACATACATATATTGATTGACAAGTTTTATAGTCTTAAATTTTTTTATTTTTGATGTTCTTTACTGGAGTTTTATTACGGTTTTTCATTTTCTAATTTAATAATTTTTCTTTTTTTTTTTAAAGCTAATTTTTGTAAACTAAAAATTATGAGTTCTTCTAATGGAGAATCAGTTGTTGATGAAAGTATGGAAATTGGTGATCAGGATAACAATTGGAACAAAAATGAAACTAACAATGAAAATAAAACACATGATGAAAGTGGTACTGGTAGTAGTATAAATGAAAATATATCAGAAAATATTGAAAATACAGTTAGAGAAAACAGCAATGAAAATAAAAATGAAATACGTGAAGAAAAAAGTGTAAATGCAAATGAGAATATATCAGAAAATATTGAAAATAATGTTAGAGAAAACAGCAATGAAAATAAAAATGAAATACGTCAAGGAAATAGTGTAAATTCAAATGGGAATGTATCAGAAAATATTGAAAATCCAGATAGGGGAAGTAACAATGAAAATAAAAATAAAATACGAGAAGGAACTAGTGTAAATGCAAATGAGAATATATCAGAAAATATTGAAAATCCAGATAGGGGAAGTAACAATGAAAATAAAAATAAAATACGAGAAGGAACTAGTGTAAATGCAAATGAGAATATATCAGAAAATATTGAAAATTCGGATAGGGAAAGCAACAATGGAAGTAGTCAAAATGTTAATGGTGAAAATCGAAATGGACAATTAAATAATATTCCAGGACCAATAATTTATCCACTACCAACATTTCGACCTATTCCTCCAGATATTTATATTTGGGATAGAAAAGCTAATACATGTGTAAGAAAGTTTTTATTACGTGAATCTGCATTAAAAAAATTAGAACCCATTTTGACATATTATTGGAAGTAAGTATATTTAAATATGTAATATTTGTTCTAAATAAATTGGGATTGTTTTTGTTCATATTTTGTTTTCAATTAATTTATAACTATTGTTTTACAGACAAATTAATAAGAGTTTCCACGAAGATGTACTTAGACATTATAACTTATGTCTTTCGTTAACACGTAACATCTTAAAAATATGTTTTTTTACAAAATCCTTGCTTACAGCAAATAATAGCAGTTTAAACTATGTAATGATTAATATTTTATTTCATTTTTCTTGAATAATTAATTTTGATTTCATGATTTTAGACACAAATTTCATTTAAATTATGTGATATCTTAGTGAACTATACCGAAATACAATTGCGAATTGCATTTAAATTGGAGAATTCATCAATGTCAGTAGCATCAAAAATTACAAATGCTTATGATGTTCTTTTAGGAGTAAATTAAAAAATTTAATGTTGTTGTCTACAATTTTTATTTATTTATTCTTATTTTTTCAGAGTGCAAATAAAAGCCTGATTTTACAAGTTCTTTTGCAAATTCGCCATTTTAACAAACAATATGAGCTATTGTCACGAATATTTTCGTAAGTATAAAATTATTATTATAATATACAGTTTTATTAGAATTATTCTACAATATTCTTTAATTATTGAAATATGCAGTTTTAAATTTTCCTTATATTTGTAACTGTAAAATACATTTTAATTTTAACCATAACCATGTATGTATATATCTTATTACATTTACTTCAAAAATAACATGTATATCTGTATCCTTTCAGAAAATACATTAAAAAAAATCAAAAAAATATGTCGGATCGCTTATATTTACTTCATTTGTTCGCACTAAGAAAATGGAAGTCGCTACTAGCTGATAACAGTGAACGAGATAAAATTTCAGAAATTGCTTATAGTTTAAAACCAATACGGCCAATTAGGTAATATAACTGTTCCTTTTAATAAATATGCACATACATACTTAGATATGTAGTCTAAAATTATTATTTTTTTTTTATTTCCTTTTACAGTGAAAACTATGAACTTCTACAGCTTCTAAATATTGATAGATTTTATTATACAGATGAAAGAAGTATATTAGATTATATTTTTTCACGACAAAATTATAAACATTCAGTTTATTGGGTATGTAGAATTTCAGTATTTTTTAAATAAAATTTTTCAAATAATGAAATTAAGATAATAGAATGTCAAATTATTCAAATTAAGTTGTCGAAATTATAACGTCACTGTATGAAAGTGAAAAATCAGTAATCGGTACATTATCTACAAATTAAGAAGTTGTTACTAAATACAGTTTTCAGTATTGTAACAATTTATAATTTTCTTTTTACAGAATTTAATAACTGGAAATGAATTGAATGCGGAGTCTGTAGTATTTGTGAGTATAATCAGTTTAATATTATTTTAATTTTACATTTATATTAAGAATAACAGAATATCAATGATTAATAAGTAAAAGGTTAGAACTTTAGGTGATTCGTGAATACTTTGTTATAACAGTATTTGCTTGAGTTTCTAATATAATGTTGATTAATATATCTGAGATATTTATATTTATAAAAAATTAAAAAAAATATTTTTATAAATATAGTGTATATAAAAAATTTATTTTTAAATAATTTTAGAATCTTACAGAAGATGACGATGAAATACTAGATCAATTACAATATACATTTCCTTATGGTGATAATAATGAAATAATTGTAGAAGAACCACAATTTCCTAGTATTATACAAAATCAAGAAATTAATAGAGTACAAGTAAAAATGGAGCAACCAAAAGTTATTGATATTATTGATTTGACTATTGAGGAACGTGATGACCTCTTTTATATTAAAATTTTAATTAAAAATGCAAATCGAGCAGAAATTCGAAGTTTTACTGTAACGGGAACTATTGTTTTAGATGATGATAAAGTAGAGCCTATTCCGAGTACAAGTTCAAATATTGTTGAACCTATGGAAGTAGTCAATCAAATTTGTAATGAAAGTAATGTAAATTGTGATAATAATAATGATGATAATAATAGCAAGAACTTTGAAGAAAGTGAAATAATTTATAATGTGGAAAAAAAGGAAAATGTACAAAAGAAAGTTGATGCAGCTGCTGAAAATGTTGAAGTGGGTGTAGTTTGTGATTCGAATAGAAATTTATGTGAATATATTGAAGCTATCAATATAAATTCAGAAGATCAAACACAACTTCAACAAGAACATTTGAAATCAACAAATATTGAAAATATTGAAACAGTAAAGGAAATTGATAAATTACCTCTAACAAATGAAAATGAGAAATCGATAAGTGTACAAAATGAGAAACCAATGAGTACCCAAAATGAAGAATCGATAAGTATACAAAATGAGGAATCAATTAGTAGCCAAAATGAAGAATCGTTAAGTTTACAAAATGAGAAACCAATGAGTACCCAAAATGAAGAATCGTTAAGTATACAAAATGAGGAATCAATTAGTAGCCAAAATGAAGAATCGTTAAGTTTACAAAATGAGAAACCAATGACTACTCAAAATAAAGAATCTATAAGTATACAAAATGAGGAACCAGTTAGTACCCAAAATGAAGAATCTATAAGTATACAAAATGAGGAATCAATTAGTAGCCAAAATGAAGAATCGTTAAGTTTACAAAATGAGAAACCAATGAGTACCCAAAATGAAGAATCGTTAAGTATGCAAAATGAAAAACCAATGAGTACTCAAAATGAAGGACCGTTAGCTATACAAAATGAGGAACCAATGAATATCCAAAATGAAGAATCTATAAGTATGCAAAATGAGAAACCAATGAGTACTCAAAATGAAGGATCGTTAACTATACAAAATAAGGAGCCAATGAGTACTCAAAATGAGGAACCAATGAGTACATCAAATGAAATATTAATAAGTACTCAAAATGAAGAATCGTTAAGTATGCAAAATGAGAAACCAATGACTACTCAAAATGAAGAATTGTTAAGTATACAAAATGAGGAAAGAATGACTACTCAAAATGAAGAATTGTTAAGTATGCAAAATGAGAAACCAATGAGTACTCAAAATGAAGGATCGTTAACTATACAAAATGAGGAGCCAATGAGTACTCAAAATGAGGAGCCAATGAGTACTCAAAATGAGGAACCAATGAGTACATCAAATGAAATATTAATAAGTACACAAAATGAAGAATCGATAAGTACACAAAATGAGAAACCAATGACTACTCAAAATAAAGAATCTATAAGTATACAAAATGAGGAACCAGTTAGTACCCAAAATGAAGAATCGTTAAGTATGCAAAATGAGAAACCAATGACTACTCGAAATGAAGAATCTATAAGTATACAAAATGAGGAAGGAATGAGTACCCAAAATGAAGAATCGTTAAGTATACAACATGAGGAGCTAATGAGTACTCAAAATGAAGAATCAATGAGTACATCAAATGAAATATTAATAAGTACACAAATTGAAGAATCGATAAGTACACAAAATGTAGAATTGATAAGTACATCAAATGAAGAATCATTAAGTATACAAAATAAGGAACCAATAATTCTACCAAAGAGTGAAAAGGAAATTTCATTACCACAATCATTACAAGAAAATTCTCAACTTAATAATGTGGAAAGTGATAAAGATGATAATGATATAGAAAATTTGTCTAACATAAACAATAAATGTGAAAATGACAAACAAAATACTGATGAATTTCTATGTAATTCTCTGGAAGAAGAAAAATCTCTAACAGCAGAAAATAATGCTTCTTTAGATGTGCATAATTTTCTGTTTAAGGATATTTTACAAACTAATGTCTGTAATAGTGAATTAAATGAATCAATAACGGTCCAATCTTCTGAAGATCGTATTCATCAACAAAGCTCACCAGATTTATATTTATTTAGAGATCATCAAGAAGATTTAGATAATTATAGCACAACTGTAGTTGACAAACCAAATTTATATGATGATAAGTTATCAGAAGAATATGATGATGAAATAAAAAGTATTGCTGAAAAAATAACCATTCCTGTTTTAAAAACCTATGAAAGAAAAAAGAAATCACAAATTACAAATAAAACAATAGAAATAAAAACTTCGAATGATGCTAACAATATTCAAATTACACATAACACAAAAAATTTACATATGGTCGATAATACAAATTTACAATTTGAACAGACAACACATATAAAAGATAATATTGGTTTAAATACTAACATTGGTTTAGATCCTCCTGTCTTTAGTCCATTTTCCTCTGAAGAAAGTTCTCGTTCGTCATCTCCAATTGATATTTTGAGTGAAAGTGTAAATCAAGATATAAATAATCTAGAAAATGATATGATTATACCATTGATTAAAAATACAACAAATAAAAATGTACATTCAGAAAATAATGTTGTTTTTAGTGCTGTTGCAACTAAAAGATTAGAAGTAAAAAAATGGAAAGATCCAATGGAAATGAGTTCTAATGTATCTGCTCAGCCTAATATAATATTCAGTACTGATAGATTTTCTACACTTCAACAAAAAGAATTTAATCAGATTTCTAAAATATACGATAATGTACCAGTAGAAAAAGCACCACATATTGTTGAAACAATAATTCATTCTCAAGAGGAATGTGATGAAATACGATCTCCACCAGTTGAATGTTTTACAGAATCAGATGCACATGAAATATGTGATCTAATTGGAAAAGATTGGTCTGATTCAAATTTAAATAAACATAGAAAAAATACTGAAGAATTAAGAAAAAGTGTTTATTATAAACAAGATGATGAATACAGAAGATTTAATAGTAGTATACAATCAACAAGTCAAAATTTAGATAATATAGAAAGTAGAGAAAATCAGGTGTATAATTTAAATGTAAGTACTTTCAGAACTTTTCTTAATTTATACATATATTATTTATGTTTTTATTTTAATATTGAAAACTTTTTGTTTATTTGACATTTTGAAACACATAACTTGTTGAAGAGTATTTATTTTAGAAAAACAGTTTACTATGTTTAGTTGAAAATAGAGATAAATTATGGTGAAAAATGTTAATATTAGTAAATTTTAATAATGAAAATTTCAGATGTAAATAAATATGAATTTTCTAAATTCAATCGTAGCTGAAAAATGTGAGACATGAGAACGATATACAAACGATACCCCAAAAATATCAAATCGTTATAGTATCGTGATTTTGTCGTGAAAATGGACGAAAAAGGGTTTTATAATATCGGCAACGATCATATTCTTTTTTAATTTTTCACAAGTATTTACACTTTTTTTTTTTCACATTTATTATTATTTTTATTTTTAATATGAAAAAATAATTATAACTGAGCCCATTCTCTTAAAACCATTGTTGAAAATTCAATTTATAAATGAGAATAACTTTTTTATGTATTAAGTTAATTTTTTTTTGATAAAAAATACATTTTTGAATGAAAATCTTGAAATTATCATGAAATAAAAAAAAAAAACGAATGGAGAGTTTTTAACATCCACATCTTAAAGTTACAAAAAGTTATTCTCATTCTCTCACTTTTCAACTTCAAATTCCACATAAAATTTCTTTTTCTAGATAAATGAAGATTTAACACCAAATGATTTATCAACCCGGACACTAAAACGTAAAAGTGTCACATTTGCTGATACTACACAAGAAAGAAATATAAGAAAAATAATAGATAATCCACCTACATCACAAATTTTAGATCGGAAAACATATGAGCCAGTCTCTGTACAACAAATTCCAGAATGGAATTCTCCAATAAACAAAACTTTTAATCAATCAACTCATTATCATTCTTTGCCCACCAATCAACATTCAACATTGCCCATCAATCAATCAAATTCCATCTTTCAACATTTGGATACTTCAAGCAATTATGATGCGCCTCCAAAATCATTATCTACATCAAATGCTAATTCAGGTATGATTAAAAATATACTTAATTTAGAGTCTCAAGACTCAACCCAATTGTCAGTTTTTAACAAAATAAACCAAATTGTTGGCTCTAATGTCAACATTTCATCAAATAATATTTATAATGGAACATCTTGTGAAAAGGATAACAACTTAGATGCTCAATTAAGAGCAAAACGTCGTAGGGATTTTTTAAATGTTGAATATTTATCTCATTTAAATGAACGAAATAATAATAATGATGGTAATTTTTTGCCAGAAATAAGAGGTTATGACTTTTCTGAGGAGGAATTAGAAAAATATCTTTCTCCTGCAAGTTCAACTGAAAATTTTGAAACAACAAATTATAAAGAAATACCTGATGAACTTATACCGTTTTTTTATACTGAAAGATTAGCTAAGAAATTTGAGGGACAAGTTGTTTTACCATTGAAAAAACGTCGTAAATTATCTCAATTTAGTGATAATGCATCAATAAAAGATGATGATATTCAATATTTAGATTCACAAAGAATAAATTTTGATAATAATAATAGAGAAGTCTATGTAACCGGAATGAAAAATGACGTAAATAATTTACAAGCTGAAGGTAATATTTCATATCCTTCAACACCTATGTTAAGTATTGCAAATTTTGAGAATATGATCTTTTGCCCCCAACACAAACAATTAACTCAAACGAAACGATTTAAGACACCTGCACAATTAAAAGAAATGGCACCATCTGTTGCTTCAGTTCCTTCAATTCCTTCAGTTGCACCTGTTGCTCCTGTTGCTCCTGTTGCATCAGTAGCACCTGTTTCATCTATATCAACAATGACTTCATCTTCTATTAATAATCCTGTTGGTGCAATGAATTTACAAACATTTAACATTTTATCAAATTCTACACCACATGCAATTAATGTTAATAATGGAAGAAATTGTAACGAAATACGTAATACTGTGCCAACATTTAATCTTTTACAACCACAACAAACAGCAACAGTTGTTAATAATGCTGGCGGTGTAGCAGGAAATGTTCAAACATTTAATATAATACCTTCACAAGGTGCAGGTATAAATATGTCTAGAAATAATGGAAACATTCAAAATATACAACAAACTGATATGAATAATGTGAATGTTAATTTCAATTTAGGCAATAATAATGATATATCAACTATACAAACATTCAACGTTAATCCAAATTCATTACAATACACACAAGCATTTCATCCTAATCCTCCTCAATATACAACTTATAGTATACGATCAAATCCTCCACAAAATCAAATTAATTTACAATCACTTTGTGATATTCAAGGTTTTATAAATTTGAGCAATTATCAAATGAATCCTCAACATTTAAGTAACTTTTTACATAATAGTCAAATCAACTTACAAGCAAAACAAGCAGTTTTACTTAATGATTTAAATATTCCTTGTAATTTACACATAAATGCATCACAACGTCCCTTTGAACAAAATTCTTATCAAAATAAAAATAATCCATGTAATTCTAATAATGGTTGTCATAATAGTCCTAAAAAATGTTGTGGAGAATGTAAAGTAGATTCGTCATCATCATCATCATCGATGCCAATATCTTCATCAACATCAACAACAGGTTCAACACGTGGTAGACCACGAAAAAATTCGAATCGAGGTACAGATCGTATTACACGTAGTTCCAACAGAACATCAGCTATTAATTATAAAGATGAAGATGTAAGACCTGTTGGATTAACGCCAAGAAAAAGGAAAAGTAATGGTGTGCATAAAAAATAAATTATTATTACATACATACTTTGTTTTTACCAAATTTAATTTAAGTTTTATTAATTAAATTTTTTTGATTAATTGCTCATGATAAAAAACATTACTTTTTTGATTAATGTTAAAAAAAAATTATTAGTGTGCTTTAAAATTTAAAAAAAAAAAAAAAAAAAAAATTTACTAAAAAAAAACAAATTTAAATAATAACTGAAATATGTGTCTATAACTTCAATCAACACTTTCATCATAATTCAACAAGGATTCTTCAATCAACATTTATGAAACTGCAGTCTTAATCATCAATCAACAAAATTTTTCATCATTTTAAATATCATCAATCAACATTCAACAATTTTTATATTTCATCAAAAATAATAAGTTGTTGTCCTTTCACAATATAGTTTTTTTTTTCTCAAGTAATCATACATTTTAAATACTTTTTCGATTTTCTAAAATTAACTGGATTTCAAATTTAAAACTGACAATACTATCATAAGATAAAAAATTTTTTTGATTTGAAATAATCTTGGATGACAACACACATTTTGTGGGGTAAAGGACAAGAATATTATTAAGTGTTGTTAAATTACGCTTGTATGATGAATGTTTTCAGGGATAGGTATGATTTTTTTGTTTTGTTTCTTAATAATAAAAAGCAAAAAAGATATTTTATCTGAGAAAATACGTTATAGTAATTCGCTGTTCGTGAAGAATAATAATTCAGAAGATTATTGTACCAATAATTTTTTTGAGAATTCACTACAATAACGTTTATTTATATAGTTTTTTTTTTTTCATCGTATTTTGATATCTTGACTGTGATTATACAACTTTTATAATTTCACATAATGAACTCTTTATTCACCCTAGTTTTACGACTAAATTCGAAAAGTATTACAATATATACATGAAATATGTGATACAAGACAAATAAAAATATCAATAATATATATGTGTAAATAAAACAGAAGGGAGAATTTTAAAAAAATCAGTTCAAAAAATTTTTTAAGACGAAGAATACCACCAAAAGACTTACGTACTCTACATACTATACATATGTATTCTAAAATTAGATAGATAATATATGCACTACAAATTAAAAAATTAAAAGTCACACGTATACGTAATATGATGGATATTAAATAAAGTGTAAAAATATGTTTTACATAGAATTTAATTTAAAGGATAAAACAATGAATTGGAATTGTACAAATTATACCACGGCATTATCTTTCGGAATCTCAGCATCAAAAAACGTAACAAATTTTATAATAAATTTAATAAAATTTCCTGGGATTCTTTCAATAATATTCTCTGTTGATATTAACATTTTCTGTGCATAAAAATTTTCAAAATTTTTTACATAGATTTTTTTTTTGTCTATTGGAAAATAATTTATTGTCTTATTGAAAACATTTTAATATTATATTATATTTCTTCTGTGATATTATGATAAGATTTTTTAAAATTTTCATTATTAAATTAATCCTTTCGTCAATTAAAAGTTTTAATTTAGTTTTAACAAAACAAAATTACGTCTTTTAAAAAAAAAAATTTGTACAATAAGAAACAGTATTAAATATTAATAACAGGGTATTTAAATAAATAATTTAACCGCGACTTTTTTTTTTTAAATGGTTTTTTAACAAATTGGCTATTCTAGTAATCATAATATACTATTCTGATCAACAAAAAAACAAATAGCCTGACTTGTTCATTTATGTTACACGGCAAATCGTATGGGTTTGACTTTTTTGTTTTTATTTTGTACATCATGCATCGATATTCTCTCCAAGTTTCAGCTCAATTTGTCAATTACTTTTTTTTATAGAGCATTTTATTCACATCAATTTTTTGCTTTTCTTCGATTTTTCTTATGGAAAATATTTTTTAAAAAAAATTTAACATTAAATTTTTATGAAATTATTGTCTCTGAAACATTAAAATTGTTCCAAATGATTCCAAAATTATTGTTTTTTTTTAAATACAAAAACGTGTTGATGTTGCGGGAAAGATACTTCCTAATGCTGAGGCCTTACCATGGGAATCGATTTCGTTCGTTAATTTACGATAATAAAATTAAAAACGAAAATGAAAATGCTACTATGAGAATTGAGAAACGATATTGGTTTCAATTTCGTAGATCCATTTTTGTTCCAAATTTCAATTAAGTTTTGTTTGTTTCCAATTTGTTCCTATAAAATTTATATAAAAAGAACAAGACAACATCAATAAGTTTTTGCAAGAAAATGAAAAAATTATTATAAACACATATGTGCAAACATTTGAATAAAATATTACTTACATTTTATTTTATTTTTTTATTATAACTGAAAAAATCACTTAAATAGTACACCAAACCAAACTACCATATAAACAAAACAACACTGTCAAATGGGTAGACGTAAAAATTAAGAAAATTGCGTTTGTTATCGTTTATAATAGTAAGGTGTTCGTTCGTTAATTTTAACAACTTCGTAAGTGATGGTAGATATGATATAGAAACGTCTGTATTACGAACGAAATCGATTCTCATGGTAAGGCAAGGGCAAGGCCCCTGTATCTACATTTATTAGACGCATCGTTTCCAATGATGAGAAATAGAATTAAAAGTTTGAATCGTGACTTGAGCAACAATCTCATAAATGTCGTGCTCTAAAAGAACCGAGACAAAAATCGAAGAAAAGAGCAAGTCAAACCCATGCGACTTTTGCATGTAACATAAATGAATACGTTCAAGTTATTTTTGATCAGAATGGTATAAAAGCTTTTTAACAAATTACAAATGGGTAATAATACTTTTTTAAAATCAAATTTTAATGTTTTTAGAGTACCAAAATGTAATTTTTTGTGGGGAATTTTTAATAACGATAAGACTGCTGTTAACTTTGTGAAAATCTTACAATGCTTTAATTTAATTTTAATGTAATTATTTAATTTAATTATCCTACACAGTTCTATTTCACTAACATTTTTTTTTTTAATTTTTTTATTTGTGTACTAAAATTTTAAATCTTTTTCTTCTATAGAAGAATAAATCTATAAATATATTTTTATATTAAAATTTGTTAAAAGACAACAACAAACTATGAGACTATGGGGAACATATTTATTACGAAATAACTGAAATAAATAAATATAAAATTTAAAAAAATGCAACAAAATGAATTTATTAGAATATTTACACGAATAGTTTTATATATTTTTAATACTATACTTTTAGGCGATAAATTTATGTATGTATTTATATATATACGAAATTATATAAAATATATTTCAAAAGAAATAATATTTAAATGATTCAATACTATACCACCGAAATAATGTGGTAAAAAATTATTAAAATTTTATTTAAAGAAAAAGAAAATATAAAAATCTATAAAAATGTTAAAATAGTATAGAATGAATCTATTAAATCAAAAATGTTTAAAAACTATTTTAAATGAAAATAATAATAATATAGGAGTATATATTTAATTTTTTATTTTTGATATATCAACAAAAAAACAAAAAGTACCATCGAAAATTTTCTTTCTATCTTATATAACTTTTCAAAATATTCATGCATATTTCTAACAAGGGCGTATTTTCATTGTTTTAATGAAGATAAATAAATTTTATGATTTTGCTTAATTGCATGTAGAAACATTTTTTCTCCGGACATTCACTATGTGTAAAATATGTTTTAAATAATTGGCGCTTTTCTTATTCTTTTTTAAGGCGTAAATTATATCTGATTTATTCTGTTTTATTATCATTAGAGTAGAATGTTAAAAATATTAATTTGTTTACAAGCAAAAAATAAAAAATAAATAAAAAAACAGTATGAATGTAGCATTATTCATATAATTTGAAATGTTATGTAATTAGGATAAATATGTGTTGTAAAGTAACATTTTATTTTTCTCAATTTAAAATCTTAATTTGGTTTATTTATTATTTTTTTCTTCATTTCTCCTCTCTTCTAATTTTATTTCGTTTATTTTATCTTTATTTTATTTTCTTTTATTTATTTATTATTTATTTTTTTTTGTTTTAATTAAATTTTTTTATTTTGTTCTTATTTACAGGTACAAAAAATTTGGAAAAGTTATGTAAAACTATGGATATAAAATCTCATTCTCGTAATTCAAATAATCGAACTTATATTAATAATATTAATAATCATATTAGTAGCGTTAAAAATTTTAAAAATAAAAATGAAATAGTTTTAAGAAGTAATAATTGGAAATTAACAAACGTATCAATAAGTAAAAAAAATTCAATTCAATATGATAATATATTTAGTTCAAAATCAAATAATTTTAATTTAAATAAAACAGTAATTAATAAAAATGATAATTCAGTAAATAAAGATATGTCAAATAATTTATCAAAAAAAATTTCAAATGAAAATAGAACAACTCAAAATACATCTAATGTTATTGATAATAAAATGGTAAGTGATTTTGATAAATATTTGAGATCAAAAAAGAATTTAAAATCAAATTTTAAAGAAAAGTCAAAACTTAATAAACATGGTAGAAAAAGTAATATGAATATTCAAAATAAAAAATTGAAAAATAATAAAAAAACATCAGACATATCAAAAAATAGTAATTTATCTTTAAAAAAATTACTGTATTCTTTTCAAGATGAAAAACTTTTAAAAAAATCATTTATTAAATTATTACCAATTGAATATGATTCATCATTATCATCATTAGAAATTGTATCTTCATTTAAAAAAAATATTTTAAATAAAGATTGTCAGGTAAATGTATTAAATAATTATGATAATACAAATAATTTATCAAAAATGATATCAAATCATGTTTTTATTCAGGATAATAAAAGAAAAAATTCACAAATTGTTAATAATGAAAATTATCATTCATTTGTTAAATTAAAACGTATAAAATTAATATCTAATGATAATAATGATGATAATAATCAACAAAAAAATATTGATAAAAATTCTACAAATAATGAAGAAATAAAAGGACAAGAAGAAGATAATAATCAAAATCAAAATCCATTTAAAAGGTATGATAATTATAAAAATAATTGTAATTATAATATTAGTAATATTGATTCATTAGTTAAAGATAATAATAATATTATTAATAGAGAGTGCAATTATGATATTGATACAAGTGTATCTAGTTCTGTATTTCATTACAGTATTGATCAAAATGAAAGATATGAAGATGTTAATGATCGTGAAGATGTTTATAACATGAATATAGAAGAAGAAGATTCAGTTTCAATGTCTGAAACTTCAAATTTTCAAATTTCATCAAATATTAATTCTAAAACAAAAAATATTATACATAATAATTATGATGATATTATACATGAAAATGAAGTTAGTTCAAGTCAAGATACAAGCGGTATTAATAATGATATTGATGATATAAATAATGTTGTATCAAGTTCAACTGTTGAACAGTCTGAATTTTTACAAAATAATCAAGTTGATTCATCAAATCCTTCAATATTACATCGTATTAGTGGTGGTACAAGAAGAAAAACAATATTAATTGATCATAATGATTTATCAACAAACAATACAATAAAATCAATAAATGAATCAAATGAAGATGCTACTAATAACACACCAACAACAACTACTAAAGATGTTGATAAATCTTCTCAAAATCGAAAACGTGGTCGTCCAAAAAAATATAATAAAAATATCAATGATAATAATACTGTTGAAAAACAAGATATGAAATTATTATCCAAAACAGAAAAAATAAAATTAACAAATATGACTGATAAGAATAATTCATTTTCATATTTATCAAAAAATTATTTAACGAAAAAAAAAACTAATTCTCAAAAAACAAAAACATATTCAAATTGTCATATACAAAAAATTTTTGTACCACCAGAAGTTGAACAAATTATTGAAGAAAATGTTTCTAAAAATGAAACAACAAAAGAAGAAATACCGACTGTAAAAACAACAAAAAAATCATCATCATCATCATCATCATCTGTTTTTGGCTTTTCATCTCGAAGAAAATACAGATACAAATGAATAGAATAGAAAAGAAAAAGATAAAACACAGTCGTCTCTTGCAGAATTTTAAATAAATAAATCTAAATTCTGAAAAAAAAAATAAAAAATAAAAAAATGCATTAAAAATTCTAATGCACAATATATACTACACATTGAATTTTGCACTACAACAATTTAAGTGTATTTTAAAATATTAATACATACATACATATATACCTACTATAGATATTTACTTTTATTTCAGATAGCAAGAAAAAAATTAAAAATTTTAAAAAAAATAATAAAATAAAACAAAATAAAAATAAAAAAAAAAATTATTAAATTATTAGTTATAATCAATTTAAAATATAAAAAATTTTAAAAATAATGATACAATAAATGAATTAAATTTTCATTATTTGTCATTATTGTAGTATGTTTATTATGTGTATTTATCCATAAACTTATATTTAAGAAAAAAAAAAGTCATTGATTTTAAAAATAATGACCAATTTTATTGTATATTTCGAAATGAAATGATGCTAGTAGATGAAAATTCTGAAATGAAAGTACAGTGAAATCTCTCATAAATGGACACATGCGGTTTCAATATTTTGTCTGTTACTGGGAGTTGTCCGCTTATGATAGTTTTAAAATTTCTTATATAAAAAAAAAGTAAATATAAAAATGAATGATAAAAATAATTTAAAAGACTTAAATACTTTAATTATCAAGAGAGAAAGTTTTTTTTTTTTTATAAATAAAAAAGCTAAATTTTTATATTCGTTATATGTTTCTATTTCATTCATTACGTACATTTGATGGAATGACGTCGCTGTCACCAGATTTAAATATAATAGAAAATGTATGGGGCTTTCTATCACGGCGTGTGCATGTATCAGGGCAGCAATATAATAATATAGACGATCTTACAGTCAATTTTACTTGCCACCTGTACCAATCATTACAGAACAGAATTTTTGAATTGATTAGTAACAGTGGTAAACATAAACACTTAATTTAAAAAAATATTTTAAAAATACGATTATATAAGTGTTTTATTTATTTTTCTTTACCTCTTCTTAAACATGTGTCGCGTTATTTATATACCTTTTTGAGAAAAGTATTCTAAAATTTTTGCTAATTAAGGGAATTTCCATAGTTACCTTATTTTCTTATTCAATACTCTAAACAAAATTATTTCTTATCAATAATTTTTAGGATCACCCCATACAGGTAGAAATACAGGCAAAATAAAGTTGTTTTTAATCAAGTGTCGGGGAGTGTACATTCATCCATTTGTTTTTTCCACAAATTTTTTATTTTCGTTGTCTTTTGAATATTTATTTTAACTGTTGGTAGTTTGAACAATTTATTATCCACTAACCGTACAAAAATCGTGCCCTGATCTTTGTGCTACATATATTCGTAATTTTTAAGGTTATGCTCGAAAAATGTTTAAATGATAATTTTTATTGGAATAGGAAAGAAAAATATCACACTGTATGTATACATACATATGGTTGTACTTTTTATTCAATACAAAGAAAACTGCTTTTAAATAATATACATACTATGAATATCAAATAGCAATGCACGTTAAAAACCATTAATTTATTTTTTCGAATAAAGAGTTCATATACGACGGTATTATTCGAAAAATTAAAAAAAAAGTGTCCGTATCCATTTATAGGAGGTAAAAATTGGATATTTTGTACGGATCCAAACAAGTCAAGACAATTCGTCCGTTAATAGTAGGTGTCCGTTCATAAGAGGTTTCACTGTACATAATTTTACTTTTTTTTTCTTTTAATTTTTTAATTTGCCTTTTTAAATTTCATTTATTTAAATAAATTACTTTTCAGTTTGCGATCATTTTTTCGTTTCGAAATACATAATAAAATTCACAATATATTGTATATGTATTATAAAAGTCTATATTAATAAAATAATCATTAAATGGTAATAAATAATTTTGTTTTATTTTAATTTTTTTTTAAAAAAGAAAAAAAAAATAACCTAAATATTTGATTTGGACTAAAAACAGAGTTATACCTATGTATAAAATTGATTTTATAATTTTTTTTTTGTAAGGAATTTGTCACTATATCAATATATCGCTTTTCTTAAAAATTGATAAGTGATAAGAGGTTTTGAAGTGATTAGTGATTAGTGCAATAGAAACCAGGTTTTTAATAATTTTTATTTTTTCAGTTTTATTTTATGAATTTTCAAGTATGGAAGCAATGGATATTTAGGTGAATCCGATTAAAGGTAAGTGGAAAATAAATATGTATAAACTTTTTTGTATTAACATTTATTTCTAAAAAGTATAATTCACTTTCTTTCTTATGTTTATATAATGATATAAAACTATAGATAGATTATTATATTAATGTAAGACAACAAAAATTATTTTGTTGGATCCATTACTTTTCCTGCAAATAATAGATTTCCTGTTGTTTCATCTTCAATTAAGAAAATAAACGGACGATTTGCATTGAACTCTTCTACTGTGTTTCCTCCAAATTTGTTCACAATTGAAACAACTTAAAAGAAAATTGATACAAAAATTGATTGACAAGGGGAAAAACAACTGCAATTTTTTGTAAAATTTATAATTAAGAATTCTTATATAAAACTTACCAGAAGCAGCATATGCTTCAGTTCCTTTTTCATTAACAACTAAACCAGATTTTTGTACAATGCTTGATACTTTTAATCTATTTTGTAAGCCGGCACCACGTGAAAGGCCAGGCAATGAAGCATTTTCAGTGAAAATTTCTGTGATTCCCAACTAAATTTTAAAATTTTTTATTAAAAACAGAAAAATAGTAAAATTCATAAAAAAATAATTATTATTTAATTTACCGATTTTAATATATCATTCAAATTAGTTGAATAATCAAACATGAATTTTGGTAAAGTTACTTTTACAAGAGTGTCATCAATTAGCCATTGTAATTTTTTCAAACTATCACTTTCAATTTCACGAATTAATTCATCTAAACCACCTTTTGCATTTGGTAATATGATTATCATAGAGAATTTATGACCCTATAAATTTTAATTAAAAAATTAAATTTCTAAAGAAATTCAATAAAAATAAAAATTTTATATAATGTACTTTATAAGGTAAACGTAAAATTTTTGCATTCATTCTTGTTGATTCATAAAAGTAAAAGTTTTGTGTTTGAGTCATGAACTGTGCTCGTATTTGAGTTGTAGGTGTAATGAAAAATGGTTGTTCAATTGTATTGTTTAGAGAGAATGGATATTTCCATTGGCCATTAAAATAAATTGCATTTATCATCAACATCACTGCACTTTTAACATCATCTATTGAAATAAATTTGTATGAATTATTTTTAAATTTTAATAAAGAAAAGTTTTTTTTTTTTAAAAATTATTTGCGCGAAGACTTTACTTTTACTGTACAATTAAAAATTTTTTATCTGTAACTTCGTAGTCTCCGCTACTATACACTGTGAAATTTCCATTACAATCCAACACGCATATTTAATGTACATACATATATGCATACGTGATACGTGGTTGGAAATTGATGCTATTATACGTAAATTTGAGTACAGATATACATACATATAGTATATATGTATTTCAATTTGAAGGCCATGAAGAAAGTGTCCGCTTCATAAAAAATTTTTGAAACATTTTTTTTTTTTGAAATTTTTAAAAGTCCTTTTTTAGTTCTTAAAAGAAAGTGATAATAACTATTTTCATAATTAGTGTTTTCAAAGATTATGTTAACCGTCTTTTTTAAATATCACGCTACAATCTACATACATTGTACCATTGTAAAAACGTGTTGGATTTATGGATCATTTCACAAAATTTTGATCGCTATGTAAAGAATTAAATAATAATTTTACCTTCTGTTACAATATTTTCTATATGTCCATTTGTTATATTTTTACACCAATTATTAATAAGTAAGGTAGTTTCTTGAAAATTTTGAAAATCTAAATTATGAATATCAGCTCCATAATATGATTGAACAATTGCGGCATACCTTTGACGTGGTTGTATAAATTTCTCAGCAAATATTTTAGTTCCAATTTTAATTTCGTAATTATCATTTATTTCCTTTGTTCATTTTTTTTAAAAAATATATTAAAAAATTCATTAAATTTTATTTGGAATATATATTTTTACCATTGTGCACTTACTTTTATAGATCCTAAATTTTTTTTGTATAGTTCTCGAATTAAAGGTGCTGTTTTTAAATTTGGTAAAGCTGAAGCTAATTCTCGTTGTGTTATTGTTTCTTGTCCTGCTGCTTCAAGAAGTAAAACTAACATGAGTTTAACAGAAAACGGTGATACAATTGAATTTGAAGAATCTTGTAATAAAACAGACTGTAAATATAATTTTGTACGTGAAAAGAAATAATTAATCAAGAAGAATGAATTAAATGTAAGTTTTTGTTTATAATAAACTACAAATGAATTTTGTGAATTTGATCATGCTAAATTGATTTAAACATAAAACAGTATTAAAAATTGTTCATATGATTCATCAACTAATTAAACAACTTCATATAGATTTTGTTTTCCTAACATGAATGTTGCTAAACTTTTCATTTTTGATTCTATTTGACAAAGTAGTATGTGAACTACCTAAAATTCATGTATAGCAATAAAAAAAAAAATGAGAAAGAAAAACCCGAAAAATTGTAACTGGAAATTGAAGATTCTCATATTTGCGGATACGAAAAATTTCGTGTTCCATGTTTCATGTGATGCAGTAAGTTTTTAAAAATACAATTTAAAATAAAATGAAAAAAAAAAAAAAATCAAAAAAATCTAAAAAGCCAACTTTTGAATAAAAATCAAGTTATAATTCAATAGTAAATCTTGAAGAAGTATCTTTCGATTGTGAGTCACATAAAGCATCTTCTCAAATTAAATTTAATTGGTAAAAAAGCTTAATATATGTAGATATGAATTGCAAAATATAAATTTTTGCCAATAAACTATCATATACATAAACATAATATCAACTATTACTATCGCGATCCGTGGACGGTTTACGAGCAAATGGTAAAATCAGAATTTTCTAATTTTAAGGTGCTATAGTAAAAAATTCAAAATGACCGCAAATGATAAGAAAAAAATGAAATTGATTTCTGGTTAATATGTTTTAAAATTTATTATATTTAAACGAAAAGCAATTATTTTTCTATTAAATAATAAAAACTAGAAAGCTAGGAAATTTGAATTATCTGATGGTAAAAAGTAATAATGTCAACGCATCTAGTACATCTTATATATGTATGTACATATATATTTTTTTCATCATGGGTGTGGAAAAAAAAAAAAATACAAAATTTTAAAATTTTATTTTTTGAAAATAATGACGTTTAAAGGTTATCATCGTTAATATTTGGGATCAACATCGGTTGTATGCTATTATCGTTATCAATTGGCAATTTTTAAGGTCAAAGTTATTTTAAAAATATAATTATAAAAATTTGGAATTCCCAAAACAAGATTTTCATATATGTACATATGTATTTTTCTGTTATAATTATGTTGTGAAAAACCAGTTTGACTTGTTCTATATGATCAAATAATATATGAAACGATAAAATTTTTAAATTTCTTACAAAATAAATATTTGAACATCAGATTCAGATATTGCACATTATTACAATTTGCATATATTTACCTTTAATAATCTCCAGTCGAAAGAATCATGTCTATCACTTTTGAATGGTACAAAATCGTCATAATCATTTTCATCAAGTTTACTAGGTTCTGTATTCATCATGTTATGTATTCTGGAAGGTGGTTTAGGTGTTATACCTAATAATGTTTGATCCGTAAAACTTAAAAAAAATGTCATTAAAAGTACGTATAATTTGAATGCCATTTTAAATGTAATTAAACACTATACACAGAATTACTAAATAAATATTTTATTTTAAAAATTCGACTTCAAATATTTCTTATATTTAATATGAAAAAAATAATTAAGAAATACAACTTAACACAATAAGAAAAAAAAATCTTTATTTAAAATGTTCACTTGTACACGACGTTCGTCACTCAAAGCGCATCTTATTACTGACAAGTTAACTTTATATTTTACATCGGCTTTTTAAAGATTTGAAAAAGTTATTAATATAATCAAGTTTAAATTCTTAATACAATCACGTAATAAATAAAAATATCTTCAGTGTTGCCAGAATTTTTATTGATTTATTATTGATTCTAAAGTATCTAGATGAATTTATTTTAATTATGAATATGATTTGATACTTATTATCAAAAATACAAAATTTTTATTCTTGACAAGAATCTTTTTTAAAAAAAAAGATATTTTATCAATTTATTTAGAAAATTAGAAATTTAAATTTGAATTTATTTACTTAGAAAATTTTAATTTTTTGCACTTTTTGTAAAGAATTTAATAAGTTTTAATTTACGTAAAAGGACAAAAATGTATTGAAATAAGTAGTCTTGTTAATAAGTAATAATCTTGTATTTTTAAATATTTATATAATGAGAAATGTAGGATTAGAACGTAAATATCAGTATGTACCTTATATGTATTTATTATTTCAAATTATTTATTTAGCTGTCTATAATTTAGCTAATTTAGCTACCTTTGGTTTTTTAATTAAAAAGCAATTACCTCAAGAATGGAAATCATAGTTATTGAAATTTTTTTAAAATCACTATTGAAAAATCTTTTTACAAAAAAACAAAAACCCCATACGAGTTCAGGGAAATAAGCATGCAGTTCAATTTTTTTATGCTTTTAAATTTGAATTTAAAAGTACTAAATGATTTTGATTAAAAATTCATACAATAACATTTATTATAACATAAAAAAAAAAATTACATAATTACATAGTTTTTTCAAAAGTTCTTTATTTTTTAAATTCTTAAACTAAACAAAATCATTTCACAGTCAATCTATACAAAATATTTCTAACCAATTAGTGTATTTGAAATATTTCAGCTTTCAACCCCAAACAATGCCTTCAATCCAATCAACATAAGGATAAATCCGAGTATAAACACCAGGAACTCCAATAGCTCCACAAGCAATTCCAAATGAAGTTACTCCTACAACAGTGTACATACAATAAATTGATGGATGAAAAACTTGTATAGGTCCACCTGAATCGCCCTGACAAGTATCTTTACTTTCATCTTTAGATCCAGCACACATTTGCCTTGGAACAATTCCTTCTGCTAGTTTTCGATCGTCGGTGTATGCATATGTTTCATTGCATTCTTCTGAAGAGAATTTCTCAAGAGTAACTTTTTGTAAATGACTGGATGATTTTCCAGCCCATTTTGTGTGACCCCAACCACTTGCAATAACATGTCTTTCTTTTCCTTCAAATGAAGTTGGCAAGCAAGCTGGTCTTTTGTATGGATTAATTTGCACTTTCCGATCTAACTTAAGCAATCCAATGTCATCATATTTCGAAGATGAGGTATAACTTGGATGTGGAATAGCCTGTGCAACGTTGAAATCTTCTGGATCAGCATCATCATCATTTTTAAGAATATTTAAATCACCAACTCGTACATATTTAGGTTCACCACTGTGGGAGAAAAGACATAACGCAAGTTAAATTATTTCAAAAAAATATATTTTTTTAATGAACATTTACTCTCTAGTGAAAATACAATGTGCAGCAGTTAAAACGTATTGATCACTAATTAGAGTTCCTCCACAAGCCCATTTTGCTTGATTTTCTCCAACCGCGTATCCTACAAGTGCCATATGAGGGAATTCTCGTGGTTTGGCGTATTCACCACCAACAATTAACGGAACCACGTTGTGTCCACATTTATCAACTCGAACTCGTTGTCTTTCATCTTCATTAGCCAATGACAAAGCATATGTGTACGTATAAACTGCTGATCTATATTCAAAACATTCTGAAATTATATTAAAAATTATATCTTGATGAATTTCTAATATAATTTCTAATGAAATCATTACTTTTTTCACTTATTCTTGCATTTTCACTAATTGTTGGTTCAGGTGTAGTTGTGGTTGGTTTTGGAGATGGACAACAAACAATTTCTACTCTACGTTCAAATCCACATCTTGTGTATTGACGTCTATTTAGAACATCATTTCGAATGCTTGGACAAGCAGCCACAGTCTTACAAACTCCAGGTTGTTGAGTTTTTTGAACAGTACAATCTTGTCCTGGAATAATGGAAACAAAATATTTTTTAGCAACGTACATATCTTTTCTGTTTTCTTTTTTGTCATTTTATTCTTTACATATTATAGTTTTTTTTATAGAAAAAAGCAAGAGATAACTAATAAAAAGTTAAATGAACTTAAACGTTTTTTTAAACTCCAAACATGTCGCTGTAGTCAGTAGTTTATTATAAAAAAAAGTATTATTGCAAACAAGTTCCACCAGTCCAGAAATCTCTGAGAATATTTCTATACAAACATGATTTTAATCTTTTAGAAGAAATTTGTAATAATTATCACATGACAAAATAAAGCGAAAATAAAATTAAGTAAATATAAATAGAAAAAAGTGAATACCATTTACGTATTTCAGTAGATTGAATATGAAGTTCATGTTCATGTGCAGAATGTATAAAGCGTAACATGAATTTCAATGAAATTTAGTTTTTTCCCTGTAGTAAAACTTGTTTTGTTATTTCCTCAAATAGAATACCCATCATTAATTTTAAACTAATTTGCTTCATACAATTTTTATTAATATCAAATCATCTTTTTTTTTTCGTATTTACCTATACTTAATTCTGAAAATAATGAAAAATATGCTTTTGTTTTTTTTTTTATAATTCAAGCATTAATTGTACTCGTTTCAAGATTCGAACAAAAAAAAAAATCTGATTAAAATATTAAAATGAGTATCTACTATAAAACTAAATTGAAAAGATACTTAGATGCTTTAAAAAAAGAGAAAAAAAAAACATTTTAATAATTATGTATTTTGAAAATTAGTTGTTTACATTTTTTTATGTTGTGAGCTAAACAAATGATTTTCAAATGAAATTTAAAAAAAAATATTTTTAACAAAATTGAAAATCATGTTTAACACGAAAAAATATTAGCAATTTTACTCTAGGCTCTGTGTTTTTCCAAATAAAAAATTATTTTCTAAATATTTTATTAGAACTTAAATACTTAACAGAGTAGTGGAAAATTATAAAATTACAAAAACATTTTCTAAATTATTATTTGTTTAAAAACCGGTGACATCAATGTAAAGATAAATAATTGTTATAAGAATGTTGAAATTTTTGAGATGTTCTACGCCATAACACCTTCATTATCTTCACTATGTTAATAATTTCAATAAACAGATACCATGTTAGAATTGTTTTCAAAATTCTGAAAGAAATTTGATTATACATATACAAACATTCTAAGTTTCTTAATTTTTTTTTTTTTATTTAATAAAAAATTTCTTTTAAATAATCTCGGTTGTTTTTGTTTTTGAAAAACATCTTATAATTAAAAATTAGAGTAAGAATTTGTTTTTTTGATTCTTTTTTAAACTTAGTTATTTGTTTTTTAAACTATGGTAACCCCAATTGATATGTACATACATGTAAACTTCAACCCAAAACAAAGTTTAGACAGGAAAGTATAAATATTTACCATATTAAAAATAAAAAGTACATTGTATTGAATTCTTTTAATAAACATTATCTTGAAGAAAAATTAAAAAATAAGGTGTATGCATTTTTATTATCCTTTTTTGAATTATTCACAAAATTATCAACGATATCAAATAAAAATAAAATAAAAAAATGAAAACATTTTGAATGACGCATTTAGAATTTAAATTAATTTTTTTTTACATCACTTGTTTTCAAACTTTATTAATATCCTTTTGAATATTTTCTATGCTTACCTTGAAATTGTCCGCTAATAGAGACTATTTTCAAAATGAAAATTATTTGTAAAAATGTTAAAAACCGTTGAAACACAAAATACATTTTTTTTTATTCTTAAATTCTACTTATACATTATCAGAGAGAGCAACAAAAGTAAATGAATTTAAAATCACTATTGACGACGTGATGACGATCAGAGAAAATTTTAATTTTATAATTATTTTACTAACCGGTTATTTTTATTATATGTTGGTTTATTTTAAATTTAAAATAACTTTGCTAATTAATAATCATTTTAAATATGTATGTACGTATTTCTGATAAAATATTTCTGATCTCATTAAAAGTAGATGATCCAAAACTTTTATACTTGTTTATAAAAAATCTGTTATCTCTGTACGTTGTTTTGAATTAACTACATTAATACAATTTTGCAAGGTATTTCTGAATACATATTGTATAAACTTGCATCTTTTGTATATATATGTATATACAAATGTACATACAAGATACATGTACAATAGATACATCATATCAACCTTTAAAAAAATTTCAATTAAAAAGCTTTGTTGTTATTTTTAATAGTCAATTATATTTTTTGCTAAACCAATGTATCTATAGCATTTTAGCATATCAGCAGAAATAAAAATTTCCATATTTTTTGTTGTGTAAAAGAATTTCCAATTAGATTTTTTTTTTCTTTTTACATAATTTTAATTGATAGTGACTAGAAAGTTGTCAGTGTAAAATGCTCACTTCAAATGACATAAAAAAAGATTTTTTACATACTTTCTAAAAGAAAAGTTATGCTTTCTCAGAAAAATAGGTGCTTAACATGGAATAATGGAATGCCATTTGTCTACTTCTCCAAATTTGAGTCTTTTTTTAATTTAGTAAGAAAACAGCAGTCACTTATTTTTTTGAGGAAACAGTTTAAAAAATTTTTTTCTATTGGTGTAAAATTATCGGTTGTAAGATAAACAATTTAGATTCAATATATATGTATTTAATTGTACTTTATAAATTTCATATTTCAGTTTTTTTCATTGCTCGCCTTCATGTTTCCATGTAAGGTGTTAGATGTTAGATGATTTTTTTCCATTTATGCAATTACCTCTTATTTCGCAGGCTGATTTTTTTGTGAAATTTTTATTTCTCACATTTAATATAAAAATTTATTCACAAACTTTTTTCTTTAAATTTTATTTTTATTTAAAGACATTATTACATTTTTTTTACGTTCAAATATTTATATATGATTAATATATTTGCGATGGTTCAATTCCAGACAATATTCTCAATCCAGTCAAGATAAGAGAAAACCCGAGTATAAACACCAGGCACTCCAACAACTCCACAAGGAATTCCGAATGAAGTTACCCCTATAACGGTGGACATACAATAAACAGACGGATGTAAAACTTGTATAGGTCCACTGGACCCTCGCTGACAAGTATCTTTACTTTGATATTTAGGTCCAGCACATAGTGGTTTTGAAATTATTCCTTTTGATAATTTTCGATGGCTCAATTCTCCATATGTTTCATTACACTTTTCAATAGGGATTTTTTCAAGAATAATTTTTTGTAAACGACCAGACGTATCTTCACCAAATTGAGGTTGATCCCAAACACTGGCACTTAGAAGATTTTGTTTTTCTTCGAATGCAGTTGGTAAACAAGCTGGTCTTTTGTACGGATTAAATTGCACTTTACGATCTAATTTAATTAAACCGATGTCATCGTATGCCAACGGTGGTTTATAATTTGGATGTGAAATAATCTGCGCAATGTTGAAATCTTCTGGATCAGCATCATCTACATTTTTCAAGATCGTTAAATCACCAAGCCGTACATATTTGGGTTTGCCACTGTGCGAGAAAAGACATAACGTAAGTTAAACTATTTCAAAAAAATATATTTTTTTAATGAACATTTACTCTCTAGTGAAAATACAATGTGCAGCAGTTAAAACGTATTGATCACTAATCAAAGTTCCTTCACACAACCATTGTATTTGATTTTCTTTATTCTCATATCCTAGAAGCGCCACATGAGGGAATTCTGTCGGACTTGCAAATCTATCATGAACAATTAACGGAATCACGTTGTGTCCACATTTATCAACTCGAACTCGTTGTCTTTCATCTTCATTACCCAATGACAAAGCATATGTGTACGTATAAACTGCTGAACCATATTCTACACATTCTGCGTATTTAAATTTTAAAGATATAAAGATATAATATATATGTAACAAATTTTAAGAATTATTATTATTTTGTACTCACTTTTTTCACTTATTGTTGGTTCAATTGTAGTTGTGGTTGGTTCTAAGGAAGGACAACAAATAATTAATACTTTACTTTGAAATCCACATGTTGAATATTTACGTTTATTTAAAACATTATTTAGAATTCTTGGACAATTAGCCACAGTCTTACAAATTCCAGGTTGATTACAAAATTGAGAATGATAATAATTAAAATGAAGTGAATAATTCTACGTTGGTACCTACCTACATATTTGGTTTTAATGTTAAGTTAATGTACAGAAAAATTTTCAAAGCTATTAAGTTTTTCATTCTGTAGCAAAACTCGTTTCACAAGTTCGTCATATTAAAAACTTCATTTTATAATTATGACAAATTTAATGTTAAATCACTTGTGTTTATTTTTATTCAATTCTAATAAAATAGGTTCATTTTCTAATAACTCGATAGAAAAATAATAGGAGTAAGAAATATGGTTGAGCTTTTGTGGAAAAATTTGAAAATATTTTATAATTTTATACATTTATGAATTGAGGATTTTATAAATTAAAAAATATTTAATTTGTTTAACTTTGTGTCTTAAATTTATTTTATATATTATTTAATTTTAAGTTTGAATGTTATTTTTATAAAATATTCCTTATTTTAAATACTCACCTTGAAATTGTCCTCTAATAGAAACTATTTTCAAAATGAAAATTATTTGTAAAAATGTTGAAAACCGTTGAAACACAAAAAACATTTTTTTTATTCTTAAATTCTACTTATACATTATCAGAGAGAGCAACAAAAGTAAATGAATTTAAAATCACTATTGACGATGTTTAAAGACGATCGGAAGAAATTTTATTCTAATATGTATGTATGTCTATTTTCAGTTACGGGTTCGGACGTTATAATTTTTAATTAATTTGCAATTAAATGATTATTTTTAATTCATCCATTGACCATTCCTCCTAAATGGACCAAATATAGTTATACAAAATATTTTTAACTTGGCAATGCTGTAACCTGTGTGGTTCTTATTCTGACATTTGAGTATTTTTTTTGATTAATTTGTGATTGTGTACACTAGTACTACATATGTATGTATCTCTAAAATTTCAATTTTCAATGCTGAAAGTATTATTTTAAAAGTAAAAAGTTAAACTTTATTATTTTGGAAAGTATTTTATTTTATATATGTAAAATATATTTATTATGGCTGGAAACTTTTGGCAAAGTTCTCACGCTCAACAATGGATTTTAGATCGACAAGATTTAATTAGAGAACGTCAACAAGATTTACAAGTTCTATCAGAAGATGAATATCAAAAAATTTTCATATTTTTTGCAAATGTTATTCAAGTTCTTGGTGAACAATTAAAATTGAGACAACAAGTTATTGCTACAGCAACAGTTTATTTTAAAAGATTTTATGCACGAAATTCATTAAAAAGTATAGATCCACTTTTACTAGCTCCAACTTGTATATTACTCGCTTCTAAAGTAGAAGAGTTTGGAGTAATATCAAATTCTCGTTTGATATCAACTTGTCAAACTGTAATTAAAAATAAATTTAGTTATGCATACCAGCAAGAATTTCCATATAGAACAAATCATATATTAGAATGCGAATTTTACCTTTTGGAGAATTTAGACTGTTGTTTAATAGTTTATCAACCATATCGACCACTTTTACAACTTGTTCAGGACATAGGACAAGAAGAGCAACTTCTAACATTAACATGGAGAATAATTAATGATTCACTACGAACTGACGTTTGTTTGCTGTATCCACCTTATCAGGTATGATTTAAACTTTTAAAAATCTTAACTATTCCTTTTTCTTCTAAAAAATTGTGTTTTTAGATAGCAATTGGCTGCCTACAAATAGCTTGTGTTATACTTCAGAAGGATGTTATGAAATCTTGGTTTGCAGAATTAAGTGTTGATATGGATAAAGTACAAGAAATTGCAAGATCTATTGTAAATCTATTTGAATTATGGAAGGACTGGAAAGAAAAAGATGAAATACAGGCTTTACTTGCAAAAATGCCAAAGCCAAAACCTGCACCTCAACGATAATTTTTATTTAACATATATGTATACTTGAAAAAAAAAAATTTATCAAAAGATTGTATGAATCATCATGATAAAATAAATGAAACAAAAAAAAAAGTCATTTAAGGATCTAAACAAAACTGTAAATTTATATATTTGTTACTTTTGTTAATAGATAGAACAATGATCCATATTTTGATACGGAGTTAACTTTGTACAATCTGAATTTAATTATATTTTGTTTATAAGCGAATTTAGAATAATTTTAAATATTTTAGATTAATTATTGTAGTATGTAAGCGAAGGAAATTTTAAAATTATTTAACGAGCTCAAAATTTTGTTTAAATTTATGAACCTTGTATGATTTATTCCTGCGTATCCAATATAGTTTAAAAAAAAAATGCAAGGTTTAGATTTTAAAAATAGATAAATGGTAGTTCAGTGATTTGTGAATTTACTTCAAATTGTAAAAATTCAATATATAGAGGTAATTATTAATTTAATTAAAATTATGTTATTACTTAATAATAATTCACTTTTATCTATTACAGATATCGTTGATTGGTAAAGTTCCTAATGTTTAAAAATGGTTTTGTAGAACTGGAAACTTTATAAAATTTTTATTCTTCACTAAATTTAGAATTTACGACATTAAACTATGGAACCTTAATAAAGATGATAGCTGGAGCATACGGCAAAGTTAGCTTGCGCTTCTTAAAACTATTGTGGTAAAGTACTGGCTTCTGATGCAGAAGGTCTATAGTTCGAATACGCCCAAGTTCACTCAGCTTTTAAGATGATATTAAAAAAAAGGTAAATATTTACTCATTATTATTATTATTTTTTATTATTAATAAAATGGCCTATGAGGATTATATGCATCTGAAGTATCGTAATAATTTCTTTGAAAATAATTAAAATAATAAAATATGATTATTAGATGATAATATTATTTATTATTGTCAATAATCATATTTATGATTGTTTTAATATTATTTTCGATAGAAATTAAAAATAATGATGGCAAAGTTTTCAATCTGAGGTTGTTATACTTTTATGATGATTTTATTTGCTAGAGTCTCCATTTAAATGTGTAGATTCGCAAATATCTGAAAAATTTATTATATACTTATATTTAAGTTCATGTTTTAATTGAACTAAAATATGCTAGAAATGAATTCTAATGATTTAAATTTTCAATTACAGACTCAAAATTCTAAAAGAATGCACACCATTTCGTTTCGTATGAGCCATTTTAAATTATATTATTGGAAAATAGTTAAGTGAAATTAATTTATTTATAGTATTTAGTTGATTTCATATTTGTTTGTTGGAGAAATTGAATTTTAGTTTTAATAAATAAATATGAAATCAAAAATTCGTCCAATTTGGTTTTTATAATAATTAACACGTTGACGCTAACTTTTTAATCAATAATTGTATTACTTTTTTAGTAATTTTTCGAAGGATGGTAGACATCTATAGACGTTAATTACATCAACGTGTTAAAAAAAAAAACTTAAAAAAGAAACGTTACTGTCTATTGTAATACATTAATATTGTTTATTGTAATTTTTATATATTGTAAATTATATATGTATTACTTACATATTATCAAATCTTACCGTAAATAAATAAAAATGCATCAACTAACATCCAAGCACAAGTAAAATTTTATTCTATATAATTAAAAGTATTTTAGCACTATAAAATATTCGAATAAGGAAAAATTTCACAAAATTATTTATTTATTTATTTTTTTTTTTTGAGAATTTTAAAATTTCGATTTAAAAGCAATTTAAAAAAAAAAATAATAATTTCTATGGAATTTTTCATGAACCTCGACACAAAATCGTAATTAAATTTAATAATTAGCTACAAAAACACAAAATTTCTTTTAAAAAATTCAAATGCAATAAAAATTTTAAGAATAACATTATTTCTATAAATGTTTTCTAATAATATCATAAATATTTTCAGACTATTTGATTTTTTTTCTGTGAAAGCTTTCATTTGATTTCAGTTTTCATTTTCAATGTAATAAACTGTATGTAATTTACATTATTTTACTTACAAGAGCTTTTATTTTAAAAGTTTTTTCACATCACTTTATAATATTTTAATAACGGTTTTGTATTAATTTAAAATAAACTTTATTTCTTTATGAAGCAAATAAATTAAAATTTGGAATATGTACATAAAAATATCAGTCCAGCCCCATCATACGAATAATTTATTCTCTATCAACGAATTTAGTGGTTCGTATTCCATTTTGAACTGTAGGTGCATTTATGATAGAAAAATAAAAATCATCACGAAACCTCAAGTTGAGATGGGTAAGGTTCAAGGGGCTGTTATGCCAAGGACATAGATGATCTTTTAAAAATTGAAAGTTTTTCAAGTGTAACATAAAATACATAACATGCAAATAAAATAAATAAAAAAAATTATAACAGTATGTATATTTCGTAAATATTAAGAATATATTACTGAAACAGATGGTTTTTGAAATTCCTTACTTTTATTTTTTTATTTTCATGTAAAATCGAAATGAAATGGTTCTTGGATATAAGTATAAAAAAATACTTAATATAATATATTTTAAAAATTTTAAATTGATTGTTCTAAATTTAAGAAAAGTTTTTTAATGTCGAATTTTTGGAAATTAAAATGCTGCGAAAATATTCTAACAACAAAATTATTTTATTTTATATTTTGTCAATACTTTTTAATTTTAGCTTTTTATTGATGAACGAAAATTTGTATGAAATTGTAACAGACATTGTAAGCGAAAATATCGTTACAAATATTCTTAAATGAATATAAAATTAAAATTATAAAAAAAAAAAAAACGGCATTGTAATGCACACTATACTACATAATATACATACATATAGGTATATTTGTTTGGACATTGCAAAAAATAATTTAAAACTTTTATTTGTTTATAAAAGTTTAAAAATTTGAAGTTTATGAAAAAATTAACAACATTTAAAAACAAAATTAATTCTTAAATATAAGGATTAACAACAAAAATAAATATTCATTGGACAAAATGAATATTTTGAAAAATGTATGCACGTACATAATATTTATTTATAATGTGACAAATCTGTGTAATGAATTGAAATGTTGTTTCTTTTTCTTTTTTTTTTTTTTTTTTTTTTAATTATACTATATATTTCAAAAAATAAATAAATAGAAAAATATAATAAAAATATAAAATTTGAATAGAATTTAAAAAGCGCATGTCTAACATTTCAAACGCTTTTAGCGCCACAATTAAAGAATTTTATATTGCTTTTAGTTTATAGTGATGCATCAATTTGATATTTTAGTTCACTGCGGATTTTTAAATATAGAAAATGAAAAAATTACGTTCACGATTTAAGGGAAAATTTTGAAAAAAAAAAAAAAAAGATATTATTACTTTAAGAACTTATTTTTTAAAAATTTAAAAATTTGACCAATTTATTATTATAATTTATTTTTTTAATTTTTCATTATTCTAAACAATTGTGATTACTAAGTGAATTATTTAACAAAAAAAAAAAATATAATAATTTTAAGTGATATCAAAAAAGTGTTACAAAAGTATTCTACAATTCGAAATATAAGAAAAATATTTTTTTTTTGTTTTTTTGGTTTTGTATTATTATTGAAATAGAGTAGAAAAATTTCAAAATTTTTGTCAAGTTTTTTTAAGCGGCCTAGTTCTACCTATAAAATGTTCACAATATATAAATATATTACATAGGTACATGACAAAAAAAAAAAAAAAATAGTTCATGATACATATGTGTACATATGTATACATACGTAAATATATGTATTATACTTTGCATGAATAAGAATATTACATTAGATGATTATATATTTTTTTAAATATATATTTTAATAAAAGGCCCTTAAAAATGACGTTTGTGACAATCAAATGTGTTTGTTGTGTTTGCCATTGAAAGGATAAGAAAAAAAAATTGAAAAAAAAAAAAAAAAAGGAAATTAAATACAAAATACTTATAAGAAAAACGAAAATTAAAATTCGTGCGAAAATCATTACCTACTTCCAGTTAATTAAGCATAAAAAATATATACATATATATAAATAATTAATTATCTAAAAAGGATATGGTGAGTCTCTAATGTAAAAAGTGTTTTATTTTAATTTTTATTAATTCATACTCCTAACTTTTTTTTTAAAAAAAAAAATAAATAAATAAATAATAAAGATATATAATTCTTGTATGTATGTAACACAAATTTATATTACAAAATCTACTTAAATATTCTAAATAAAAATTACTATATATATATATAGAGTAAAAAATAAAAAAGAAAATACTTAATTGAATGTAATGCCAAAACATGATATATTATTTTGTAGATAGGTAGTTAGTATTTAAAATATGAAACAATTGCAAATATGTATATAAATGAACGGTTACATTACATTGTTTGAATATTATGTAAGAATTCTCTATAACATTATATGTATATATTCAATTATATATAATACATTCTTCTATTTATTTATTTATTTTGATTTTGTTACAAGTTTTTTTTTTTCTTTTCTTTAATGCTTTTCGTTAAAATTTTATAAACAAGAAAATTAATTTTATTACAAACAAGTAATAAAATAAAATACAATTATAACATAATATCTAAGTATAATAATAAATAAGTTAATCAGAAAAAATTTTTATTGTATATAATAAGTGCGTCAAATCTTATTTTGAAGAAATCGATAAAATTGTCGAAAAAAAAGAAAGAAAAAGAAATACCTTTTTTTTTTTTTTTATTTTATAATCACGACAATTATAATTTTTTTTTTTACAGTAGAAATCCTTTTTGATTTGTTGTATTATTTTTTCTTTTTATTTTTATACATACCTATATATATTTTTTTCGTTGTGTTATTCTTGTAATTGATGAACTACAAAATGCAAGCCGGCGCCTGTAAATATAATCTTATATAGAGATAAAAATCAAAAGTGTATAGTATGACAGCAAAGGCAAAAAAGGATTCAGTCTTAGTGCATAAAATCAAGAGCAATAGTAAAAAATCTATGAAGCACATATACTATATTAAAATATAGTAATATATATTTATATGTCATCAGGACAAACGATTAATTCAGCATATCAAAATAAGAAAATTCATCAAAATAATAAACGACAGAGAAAAAGTAGAACAAAAAGAAGAAGAAAAAAAAAATAAATAATAAAAGTTAAGGTAGGTAAAGTATGATTTTAGAATATTTATTAAATTCCAATTGTTTTACAAAAAAATTTTTCGAGTATCAGAATATAAAAGAAAAGTATGTATATATTTTTTTTTTGTTATAAAGGATAATTTCTAATAAGTATATACTGAAAAATTTGAAAAAAGATAAATTATTTACGTATGTATGATACATACATGTATGTGAAAAAATTTGATTTTTGTAATATATTGACAATGAAATGACCTAGACAATAAAATTGTAATTTAAATTCAAACTGTTTTTTCATGTGTAAAAGAGTTTTTACCTTCTTCTTTTTCTTCTTTTACAAGTGAACAGTTTCTGTTTTAATTTCGATTTCTTTTCCTTATTTTTGTTATTCTAAAAATAATGTAGATTGAAAAAAAAATTCTAAAGAAGCTTTTTGTACTGAAAAATGAATTCTTAACGTATTTGGTTAAAAAATAATGAAGTACCTACATATAATTTGTTTTATACATAAAATTCTGTGTTTTCAGCATACTATTAATCAAATGCTAACAATTTTGATTAAGGATATTTATTATTATTTTATTTCTTCTTTTGTATTTTATTAAGAAAATTTATTTAGTGCAACGAAATTCTTTCATAATAATTCCATTTTCAAATAACATAATCTTATACCAAAACCTAGTTCAGTTTCAATTAAATATATGTATTCTCATATTATACTTATAACTACTTAATAATTAATAGCGATATTTTGTCTTTTTTCTTAATCCTTTTAATTCTTACAAAAATGTATTTATATATATATATTTTTTTTTTTTTACCTTTTTGATAATATCATAAATATTATCCATATAACTACAATATGATAAATGATACTTATATATTTGATTAATTTTATTTTTAATTAAAATCATAATTTATAACAATTATTATTAAAAAATTACATAAAATGAATGATAAATAATCCTGATAATGAATGAATACTTTATTATTTATTGTTAAGAATTAAGAATAAATTTAATTTCTATAACTTTTGTGGTATTTAACAAATTATTTGCACATAATCTTTAATTATGAATTTGAATTACTAAAATTAAATTACAAATTCAAATGTCTTATAAATTATTTCATATAATTTTCACAAATGGGAATTGTGAATTTTCAATCTTTTATATAATTTTGAAAATGACAAATATTATTTTTAATCCTTTGTTATTGTTGAGTAAGGTACTTAAATATAGGTCACAGTAATTGAAACAATTCATCTTGTCTACAATTTATTTTAGAAATACATAATTTAAAATTTATGATAATAATCTTTTTCAAAACCCTTAAAATCACAAAAGGATTCAGTTTTTTAACATTAACTCCATAAATACTTTGCTAATTTAATATAATTTGAAAAATGTACACAAAAACATTTTTATTTATTTATTCAATTTTTTTGTTTTTGTTTTGAGAAATATGCAAACTTTCTAATTTATAATGTTCCAAAAAATTGGAACACAAAATAAATTAGAAAAATTTCTTACAATTTATAACAATAAAATTTTTTTTTGTTTTCATTTGTTAAAAAGCTTATTTTTTAACCTCCCTCTTAACTTTTACTTCAGAATTTTTATTTTTCTTCAATAATAAATCCTTTTAACCGTTTTTTTATTACTTATTTAATAATACATTATCAAAAAAAAAAAAAGCAATAAAATTAAATTAAATAATATTGAAGAATAAAACCGTGAACAAAAAAAAAAGATATTGTATTAATAAAATTAAATATTTACTCTCAATTTTCTTATTCAACAATATGTATTTATTTTGCTACACACTTTTTCAATTATTAAATTTAAAAGAAAACAAAACAAGAACGTATATTTTGTTTACAAAAACTTATCAAGGCCATCAAATTAATATTTCAATTTTATTTTCTTCCTTTTTGTTTTATTATTTTATTTTAAATAAATTATTATTCAAAATTTCAAATGAGAATTACTTTTTTATTCAAATTAATTATCATTTCTGTTATTGTAATTTTTTCTTCATTATTTTCAAGATGAAAAATATATGAAAACATATATTTACTGTACATATACATATACGTATACATGTGATTTATAAATTTCGTATGTACGTATATATGTATGTATATATAAAAAAATCCCATTAACTTTAGTATGTCCTTTGTCTATCTTTTATAAGATAAAAATGTAGAAAAGTTTTTCGTTTTATATGAAATTGGGTAATGGACCATAACTTTTTTTTTTCTCTTTTGGGTGTTATTACTTGTCAAATTCTTCATTAAAAGATTTGAAAAATACATGTTAATATACATTCGTAAATATTATATTGTATATTATATACATTTGTTTATATTTCTGAAAGATGCTTTATATTTTGTTCACTTATATTTGTTTTTTTTTTCCTTTTCATGTTATTGTTATTTTTTTTTATAATATTAAGTTTTCGAGAAAAAAGAAAAAATTAATATGTATGTATATTCATGTAGTAATGAAAATATTCAATTTTCAAGGGTCTATTTAAACTAAATTACCGTTTACTGTAAAAGTTTTTACTTTATAAATAAAACAAGTAAAACATATCAAAACATCTAAAATACACATTATACGTTCGCTATTCATATACGAGTAGCTATAGATATACGTATGAATTTAAAAATAATAGGTTAAGACAAAAAATATATATATATATATATATACAAAATTTACACAAATTGTTTACTTTTTAAAATTTTATAAATCATTAACTGTATATTTTCTTTCAATTTTCTGGTTATTTTTAAAATTTTCTTTTTTTAAAAATAGTACTAAAATAGTTAATAATCGTTTTTGTTTTATTATTTCGTTGAAATTGATCACGTAACTAAAAAAAGGAAAAAGGAAAAATAAAAGTATCATATATATATAGTATACAAATATTTACACACATAAAAATATACGTATACGTATATATACCTATATACTTACATACTTTTCTATAATGAATTTTGTAAACTACTGTTATAATAAATTAATTCATAATTAAATAAATTTTAATATGTACCTAGACGTCTTAAAAAAGCTTTTTTTATTTTCATTTTTTTCTTTCTTTCTTTCTTTCTTTTCTAGGGTAAAAGTACTGCGTCAAAAAAAAAAAAAAGGACAAGGCAGGAAAACAATAAAAAGACTTTAATTATTTTTTTTTAAAGACATAAAATGAAAAATATAAATACAAAAAACGCTAGCATTTTGACTACAAATGGTTTTTGTGAATGGCGTTTTTTGGTTAAATCATTTTTAAGTATTAAATTAAAATATTTAAATAATATTAAAAAAATTATTTATAAAAGATCTGTACAATGGAGCAGAAAATTTTATCCAAGAACCAATTATAAATATAATAATTATTATTATTATAGTGTTTTTAATTCATTTCATCACACCTTTTTTAATTTTCACGCGATTTTTAGCATGATTTTAGTACTTTCACATTTAGCGTTGCCAAGCCATACATCAGAAATTAATCCTATGTAAGTATTTTTTTTTTCTTGTTAAATTTTTTTTTTTTTTTTTTGATAAAAATTCCAAAAGTTTTTTCATTTTTTTTTTTTTATTTTATTTTTATCTTTATTATTAATTTTATGAATCAAGAAAATTAATTAATTTATTTTTTCTTTATTGTAAGAAATTTGTTTTATCGATATGAACACGAAATTTTGAATACCAATTCAGAAAAAAATAAAAGAAACTGCTTTTCAAAATATAAAATAATTTCTTCAGAACAATAAAAGACAAAATTTGGTCAAAAAAAAAAAAAAAAACATAGATTCAGCTAATTTATTTTTTCTTTTCATTATTAATTATTTGTTTCCAATAAGAAAAAAAAAACCTTGAAATTTTATAAGCTTTTTTTTTATTATGTTTTTAACGAAAGTTTTCTTTTTGACTTTATAACGGTTTTATAAATCTTGTATAATTTTTCTTATTACAAAGTTACCGATTTTACTTTATTCATTGTTAATAACTTTATGTAAGATTTATTTGCATGTATGTATGTAAATAAATACTGAAAATTTTAATTACATATTCTCATTGTATTTTACAGATTTGATGAATCTAGTTCTGATAAGGAAATATTAGATCACTTGTTAAAAAACTCAAGATATGATAAGAGGCTTTTACCACCTGTGAATGGTAAATTTTTTTTTTATTTAAAAAAACAAGAAAAAAACATTATTTTTCATGTACATATTTTTTTATCTTTTTTTTTTTAAAGGCACACTAACAGTTAATGTCAATGTATTACTTCTAAGTTTAGCATCTCCAGATGAGTCGAGTTTGGTAACATATTTTTGTAAGTGTATTAAAATAACCTAAAATCAGATTTCTATATATATTATTATAGAAATATGAGGTAGAGTTTCTATTAAATCAACAATGGTCAGATCCACGTTTGGAATATGGTAATCGTTCACAGTATGATTTTTTGAATGCAATACATCATCATGAAGATATATGGCTGCCAGATACATATTTTATAATGCATGGTGATTTTAAGGATCCAATTATACCAATGCATTTTTCGTTAAGAATATTCCGAAATGGAACAATTCAATATTCAATGAGGTATATAAAATACATATGTACATATCTTACCTATATACAGTTTATTGAAAACACATTAATAATTTTTGAAATTTTCTATTGATTTTCTCCAATTGTTTTTTTTTTCTTTTTTGCAGACGTCATTTGATATTATCATGTCAAGGAAGCTTAAACATATTTCCGTTCGATGATCCATTGTGCTCGTTTGCAATGGAAAGCAGTAAGTAAAATTTTTTTTAAAAAAAATTATTATCATACAATAAATTTTATGTATTTGTATGAATACTACTTTTTTTTGTTTTTTGTTTTTTTCTACAGTATCATATGAACAATCAGCAATCAGATACATTTGGAGGAATGATGAAGGTACATTAAGAAAAAGCCCATCGCTAACAACTTTAAATGCATATCTAATAAAAAATGCAACTATTACGTGTCCAATTAAAAATAGTTGGCGAGGTAATATCAAAATTTTTTTTTTTTTAAATTTTATAAAATAGTACTATAAAAAAGCCAATTTTTTGCTTGCTTATTGGCATTAGAATTTGAATATAAAAAAAACATTTGAATTTTTCATTTATTTAGGTAATTACAGTTGTTTAAAAGTTGATTTAACATTTACAAGAGATCGAGCGTTTTATTTTACAACCGTTTTTATTCCTGGAATAATTTTGGTAACTTCATCATTTATAACATTTTGGCTTGAATGGAATGCAGTACCAGCAAGAGTTATGATTGGTATGTTTTGTGTAGATTTTTCATTACTCTATTCAATTATTAAATTTTTGAAAAATAAATAAAAATAAAAGAGGAAGTTTTTAAATTAAATCAAGTTAATTTTTAAACTAAATAGAAAAAAAAAAGTAAAATTCTTTTGAAAAGTAATTCAATTAAAAAATTTTTTTTTTTAATGAAAATTTTTCTAAATTTTAAAGAATTATTTATTCAATAAGTTTCTTTTTAAATACATACATATTTTTTATTATATTTTACAGGTGTAACAACAATGCTTAATTTTTTTACAACATCAAACGGTTTCAGAAGTACATTACCAGTAGTTTCAAATTTAACTGCTATGAACGTTTGGGATGGAGTATGCATGTGTTTTATCTATGCATCACTTTTAGAATTTGTATGTGTCAATTATGTTGGTAGAAAAAGACCATTACATAATGTTGTATATAGACCTGGAGAGAATCCAGTTACACAGGTAATTATAAATATTTTCTAATTGATATTTTATTGTATAATTATTTTATTTTTGTATATTAAATTGTATTTAATTTCATTATAACATTTCTCAATGTTATTTTTTTTTAAAAAAAAAAAATAATTTTTAACAATAATGATATACTAAAAAATGTGATTAATTGAAAAAAAAAAACATAAAAAATAAAATAAAAAATAGAAAGAACAAACAACAAAATAAACTGAATTATTTCACAATAAAATTTAATTATACATATTAAAATTATTTATGTAATTTCAAAACTAATTAAAATGAAAATATGAAAAAAATAAATAAGAAAAATAATTTAAATAATAACTTCCGCTTTAAATTAAATTTTATACTTAGTTTTACTTTTTCATTGTTTTTTTCTTTTCGTTATTCCTTTTTTACCAATTACAAAACTTTTTTCAATTATCGATTTTTTTTTTACAGTTTTTTTTCTTTATTTATTTTTCTTCTATTATTTGTTTGTTTTTTTTTTTATTTCGATGAGACATAAGTATTACAAATTTTTTTTTTGTATTACGTTAAGCGAAAAGTTCTAAGAAAAATATTTAAAAAAAAAAAAAAACAAAATAAAACTGTAAAATTATTTATATAGAATATCATACAACCTTTAAGCTGCTTAATTCAATAATTGTATTGAAATTTGTTTTTCACCAGTTTTTCTAATTATGTGTTTTGCACAAAATGCATACGATTTCAATTTAATCGAAAACTTAAATATTTTTTAAAAGGAAAAAAAAAAATTTAAAAAAATAATAAAAAATAAAAAAATAATAACAAAATACAAAAACATAAATGGAAATTTTTTTTTTAAAAAATAAATATCGATTTTTATTTATGGCATGCTTTTTTTATGAGTAACAGAATTTTAAAAACGTATTCTCATGAAAAGACAATTTTTACAATAAATTCATTTTTAATCTTTACTTCTATATATAAATTTGTTTTGTGTGTGTGTTTTCTTTCAAATTATAAATTCATACATAAATTTAAAAAAAAAAAAAATTTAAAAAAAAAAAAAAATAGTATATTCTAATGTATTTCTAATATTTCTTCAATGTTTGTCTATTGTTTGAAATTTTTATGTTTAATTAATCTTAATTATGAAAATTTTGAATAACACGAAAGTTTTAATCATATCTTCTTTGAATTAGTAAAATAAATTGATTATTCGAATATATGTATATACATTATGTATGTATTGATAAAAATATTTCGCATAAGTATGTAGAATGAAAAGAATATAATATGTAATTTAATTAAAATTTAGAAAAAAACAATGATAAATTACTTAATTATTTTCAATTTTTAAATACCATTGAATTGATTATTATTCGGGTTTTTATTTTTATATTAAACATTGTAATTATGTTGTAATTAATTATTTAAATTTAAATTATTTTATTTAGGTATCAGGAAAAATTTATTAACATAATAATGTAGATATCCGTTCTTGAAAGGGTTAGAAATATTTGTTTTTGTTAAATTTAATATGCAAAATAAACATTTATAAATAATTTTCAATACCACTATACATTTTCGTTGTTATTATAACTTTTTTTTTCTTTGAAATCATAGCCTAAAGTTAACTAATAATATTATTTGAAATAATTTTATAAATTCAGTGATAAGATTAACTTTTAACTTCGACGCGGTCCTCTAATGATCGATCCACTTTAATTAAAATAGAAAAATAATTCAATCTAATTACTGTATAATGAATTATTAAAAAATTTACAATCTTAAACTTTCATAGAACAAAAGATATTTTTATTATAAGAGAAAAGCGTTAACATTTTCCGTTTTTACTATTTCTAACAAGTGTGATACTAAAATAATAACAAAAATATTTTATTCAAAAGTATATTAGAAAACAAAAAAAACAAAAAAATAACAAAAAAATAGAAAAGAAAATCAAGAAATAATAACATTATATAAAAAAAGAAAAGCACTGATAAATTTTTAATTTGTAGGATTTCTTAGATTAAAAATTGTTTATAGATCCATCATATAAGTGCATTTTATAGTAAGAACCTTTTCATATACTATAACTTTTCCAGCGTCTTCCGGCCGTTCTAAGCAGGATCGGAATATTACTTGCAAGCCCTTTGGTAAGCTATTTAAAAAAATAAAAAAATACAAAAATAAAAAAAAAAAAAAAAACAAAATTTCATTATTAGATATTGACCTTTGTTTTAATTATTCTAACTCAACAAAATATCTTTTTTTTTTTTTTAAAGAAAAAAAAAAAAAAAGTTAAAAAAGTTTTTAAAAAAACGCATGCAATTTTTTTGCAAGTAATTAACTTTTGCTTATGTTTTTTTAATTTAATAAATCAAACCACTGCTTATGTAAATTTTTATCACTGCTTCTAACAGTTCGTATTCAAAAAAAAAAAAAAAAAAAAAATTTTATTGCAAGAAAAATATCAAAAAAATATATAATATACTTACTTTTATGATATGATTAAAACTGCTTTTAAGTTTTACCAATTTTGAATTAATAACAAATTAAAATACATAATATTATTTATTAATTTAACAAAAAAAAAATAAATTATAAATTTACGTGTTATTTAAAATGCAATTGAAAAATTTTACTAAGTATTTACTAAAACATGTTCTCAGTAAAATGAATTTTTTTTTTCTTCACTTATACTTATTCTGAAGCTATTTTTAATAACTAACTGTTGAAATCATAGCACAAAAATTCAAATAAATGTGAATATTTTATGTGCGATTATCTTGATTGTTTTTGTTACATACATTTTTTTTTTTTAAATAATAATAATAATAACAATAATAACAATTAGTAATTATCAATATAATCAATTACATAATCTTGGAAAATGAGTTTCAATTATACTGACAATATGAGTTTATTTTAAAAATTTTATATATATATATAAATATATGTATATAAATAAGAAACAAATTAAGACACAATAATTGTTAAATGTTAGAATGTGATAGAACAAGAATTTTTGGCTGCTTTATCTTCTGAGACTGGTACATCTTCTTCTATGGTTACAAGTTCAACCATTCCACAAATTCAATCTTCATTACCAATAGCTAGAGAAACAACAAATGTTCAAACTGTATCTGAAAAAAATCCTATACATTTGGATCCTGGTGAACAATTAAAGGAATCATCTAAAAGAAGTATTACACCACCAAGAGCAACTGTATTAGAAAATTCTGAAGAGAAAAAGACAGATATGGAAAATGTTTATCCAATTAAACCACCAAGACGTAAAGTAAGCCGAATGACAGCAATTGATATGGAACAACAAGAAAGGATTCTACAAGAAACAAGACAAGAAAGTGAATTAGTAAGTTATAAATCAGCATTTGAAAAAAAAAACAACAACAAAATATTACACAATTCGTTTACTTTTTAGTATTTTTTTCAAATAAATATTATACATAATACATACATGAAAAATTCTCATTGTAAGAAAAACAAAAATAAGATATAAATTTTTCGGGTTTGTGAGGAAAATCTCATGAGAATACTTAAAAGCTAGTACGAATCTCTGAAATGATTGTAAAGGCACTGCGACCCCCTTCATTTACACCTGAGAAAAATGAGTGTGCATTTCAATATTTAAAGTATACATTTACGTATAAAATTACTTAAATCTATTACGCAATACACTTTTATTAAAGAAAAACTAATTTATGTTTAAATTATTTCTGTATGACAGAAAAAATCATCTTTAGAGAACACAATCAAGGTAATTTGGAAAGGCCCTGGCTCACATAGAGCTGTTGATAATAATGATGATTAAATTCTTTAACTTAAAATTTTCAATTTCTTCTCTTAGTTCTTTTATTGTAGGAAAATTTTTATTTAGAAATTTTAATGAAATTTTTACTTTAATTTTTTTTTTAGTTAGAATTTTATTAACTTTTTTATCATCATCCAGTGATGGACTCCTCTAATGGTACTCTTTAATTGGTCGTTTTTGAAATTTTTTTAACTTTTGATTATAAAAAAAAAAAAAACAATTAATGAAAAAAACAAATTTTCAAAAACAAGAAAAAAAATCATTCTTTCAAGATACAAATTTGTGGTTTTTTTTTTTTTGAATACAAAAGAAATTCTATTAAAATAAATAAATGAATGATTAATGAATGATTCATTTTGAATTGGTAAGTAAATAAGGCAAAATTATTTAAAAATTTTAAAAAAATATATATATATATTCTAAATTTTAAAAGTGAATTATTCAGAAATGATTTTTTTAAAACTTTTGACTATAAAATTATATTTATTAACTTTTATTTTATATTTTATTATCTTTTTTTTTTACCCTTTTTTTTTTCTTTTTATACTTGGTTTTAAAATTCACAATTGTTATTTTAATTCATTCATTTTTATTTGAATTTCCTTTTTTTTTTATTTTATACATAATGACTATTGTAAGCGGAACATAAAAATGGAAAACATGTAAAAAGTAATGCATTTCTATTCATATTTTCCATTTTCAAATTAAAAAAAAAAAATAAATAAATAAATAAAATAAAATAATAAAATAAAATATAAAAGATAAAATCAATAAGATATTATGTTCATATACATACTTGTATTGAGTGTTATTCATTGTCATTAATTTTATATATGTTGACTTTAAAAATAATCTTAATCGGTTCTGAAAACTTCTTAAGATTCATTTACTCGTAAATTGTATAATTTCAATGAATGATCTCGATATTTAAAAATTTTTTTGATTAATAAAATATATATTGAAAAAAAAAAAATAATATATTCTTATTTAATTTACAAGAATTTTACATTTCAGCTAATAATTATCTGAAAATTGATTAAATCCTACAAAATTATTTAAAAATGATTATGGCACATTATTTTAATTCGGTAATTTGCACTTTTTTTTTCCACATATTTTATCAATTATTATAATTATTATATATAAAATAAATAATTATCATTTAATAAGTAGATATTTAATTATTTTGAAATATTAGTATATTACCAGTAATATTTAAAATAAGTAAAATTTAATAGCTATACATAAAATTTTATTGTAATTGTACATATATTGCGTATTTTTTTTTTTTTTTTTGAATGCAAATATTTTTTAAAAAGCTCTTGTATTATATTTAGTAATTTAAATGTTTCAGTACTATTAGATTCTTTTGTATGTATATATGAAAAAATAAACCTAATATGTTTTTTTTTTTGCTCTAAAATTCGAAAACAAATTCGAAAAAACGGTTTAACGGTTTAACCAATGAAAATTTTTAATTTCTTAGAACTTTTTGCTGGATCAATTAAATCGTTTTAATTAAATAATTTTCGTATTTCTCGTAAATCATATAAATGTGAATTTATTGTTTTGAAATTTCATATTTGAAAAAAAGAAATGCTACTTTAAGATATTTGTTTTTTACTTTACATATCTTCAAAATTCATAACTGTTAATTCTTAATTTCGTTGTTAATGTCGTTGAAAGTTTTCTGTGTAGAGTTCAAATTTTATATCAAAATATTGGAAAAATGCAAAATAACTTTTTCGGTTATAAAAAATAACACATTTTTCTACTTTTACAATAGTCAAACTTCATAAGTGTTCATATATGAAGAAATATACGACCATTTTATGAAATTTGACCATTGTAAAAGTATGAAATAAAATCAGTCAGGAAAAATGATCAAAGTGAAATCTCCGGATCTATTGTTTCTATTGAAATGGTATAAAGATAAAAAGAAAGAAGAAGAAATGTTCATTAGAAAATTGTAAAAAAACGAAATTCGCCAAAAATACAGTTATGAAGTTTGACATTTGTACGGCAGATATACTATTTCAATTAGAAGTACATAGGATGATGAAATTTATTTAGATGATCTCATGCAAAATGTTTTTCAAGTGATGCGAAGTATAAAATTAAAATACATAATAGTTTTTTAAGTACATCGTAATAATAATGAAAATTTAAAATATACTTGACACAGATTTTTAGTTTTTTTAAACATCACATTAACTGAAATTATATAAAATCAATTTTTTATTTCTCAATACTTTTTTTTTTTTTAATTTTGTTATTGTTTTTTATTTATTTAGACCTCAAAATAATGGAGGATTCTGTTTTATTAGGTATTTGATAGAAGCATATAATATGAATGATTTTTAATCATGAATTTTCATCAACTTCAAAAATTTAAAAAAAAAAAAAAAAAAAAAAACAATCTATAAAATTGATATCTTTGATATCATCTATAAAGTATGTAACTAAATTGAAAAATATACATACATATATACATAGCTAAAATTCTAGAAAAAATTAAAGTTATCATTTCATAGTACTGCTAAAAATTAGACATTTTTTAAGTAACAAATTTAAATTTACATAGATTTTTGCTTTTCAAAAGAAAAAAAAAAAATTAAATACATAGAGAATTTTGAGAAGGAATCACTTTATTTCTATAGATACTAATATATATATGCAATTATATTCACAAAATAAAAGTGACACATCACTGTTTTTTTTTTTTTTTTTTTTCATTAAATATATATATATTTTTTTTTTCATAACACAAATAAATTAAAATAATTTTTAAAAATACATATTCATACATATACTATATACATATAACATAAAATATGAAAATGCTTTTAGCTTCTAAACTTTAAACAAAATTTGCACAATTAATTGATAATTTAAAAAAAAAAAAAAAAAACAAATACGAAAATTAAAGTTGAAAAAAAAAAAAATATCTCCAAAGAGTATTTATAAGCTTAGACCTAGATTAAATATTATCCTTTTCTTTTAAAAAAAAAAAATAATTGAATTTGTGTAGATACATATATACATTTTAATAAGCAGCATACATTTTAATCGTAAATTTATAGTAAATAAATATGATATACATATATACTTAGAGCTGCAATTTAATTAAAATATAATAAATTTGTTTCTTAATTATAATAAATCCTATATTATTTAGTTTTAGAGTTTGAAAAATATTTTTTTTTTTTTTAGTATTTTAGAAAATATAGATTTTTTAAAATATAATTCAAGACTAACATAATTTTCTTTTATTATGCCGCTAATTTGGATTTAGCCGGTAAGTGTAGTAATATTATAATTTGAATTTTTCATTTTATTTTTTTTTTATGAATTACATATAGCTATACACATACATACATAATATTCAATAGAATATAAAAAAAAATATTGCTTTAAAACTTAAAGCTAACCTTTTTTTCTTTCATAGTTTTTAGTTCCTTTATGAAACATATCTGCTTGTAAAATGTGAGTCGATATTTCGGTTTTCTCGATTATCTTAGGATTTTTGATTTCCATTTTTTTAAACAACACTTTACACTATTGTTACATTAAATACTCTTTTAGCTGCTCTTGTGTCATCCATTCTCAGTAACAGTATATGTCCTGGTCATCTTATTTTTTATTATTTTTTTTAAATTTTTTTTGTTATATCTAATAATACTAGAGAAAAAATATTTTAACTTTTTTCGACAACTCGAAAACATTATTTGTTTCTGAATACATTAACTTTGCTTAACAAAAAAATACAGACAGAAATGTTGCACTCACAAAACATAGTGAAAATTTTAAACTGTGGCTCTCTTTGTAAAAAACCATTTTCCTTAATAGTTTTTGATATTTATTTAATAATAAAACTAATAAAAAATGATTCGCTGGACTAAAAGGTATAGCTGAAATTTGAAAAAATTTGATGGTAACGCATAGATTTTTTGAAAACTACAAACTGTTTAATAATTTGTTTTATTTTTGTAGATGTTGATAGAGTTGGATGAATTAAATAATACTTAAGAACACTTTGTTCAGCCGTCTAATAAAAAGGTTATATTATAGCAAATTTCTTCCACCCTTTTTTTTTTTAAATCGACTTTCTTGTTCACTTTTATCCATTGTACTGGTCTTTGTAATAAGATTTTCAACAGCGAAGCTTATTTTATAGTATATCTTTAAAAAAGAAATAAAATTTAAGGATAAGAAAAAATTATCTAGAAATTTTCAAATTAAATTTGTCCACATAAAATGTACATATTATGTAAATTGACCAGAGTATTAAAGGTAAAATACAAAAAATAAAATACAATTTTCAATTAAATCTTCATTTATTTCAACATCTTTTATTTTTGAACAAAAATTTATTCATTATTGAAATTCCCTTTACCATTGTATTTTTATTTACCTGGACCAGGTTTTGGTATTTTACTTGAAAGTGGGTGACAATTACTCAGAGGTTCAAGATTTGGTGATAAACTATTTCCTAGTAATGCTAATGGTGCTCTAGAAGTTTCCTTATGTGGATTTCCTTGAATAATAATAAAAGAAAAAAAAATACGTAAAATATTGAAACTAGCTTTTTAGCTAACTAAATTTTTTTTTTTTTTTGTAATTTTACCTGAAACTACACCAAACATATTCAATGAACTGATTGCAACAATAAAAATAAAAATACTTTTAATCATTTTTAATAATTCTTTTTTTGAGCTTTTCACGAATAATTCTGATGAATACAATAATTCAACTGACAGTATTGGCTTAAATTTCACAGCTTTTATACTCCAAAAAATAAAATTAAATATTCTTATTTTCTATAGTTGTTCTAAATTGATAAAAAAATAAATTATTGGTTTTACAAATTACCTAGATTTTTAATTGTATATTTATCGAAAATTAAATCATATTATTCTAATGTATATTAGATATTGGCTTCAATTAAAATACATATACTTTTTCTATGTTACCGGTTTTAAAATTCGAATAATATGTCAAGTAAAAAATATATTTGAATAAAATTAAAATGATATCAAACGAAATTAATTAATTTCCTGTCAATGAAGATAATATGAATTTGTAGGCTCTTCAATTTCCTTTTATTTATTTAATTTTAAAATGTTATTGAACCTCGTTAGGGTACATAAATGTTGTAAGTATACACTTACATGGCTTTTTTTCTTTTAGGTATTTTATGAATTAATTAAAATTCAAGTGTACATTTGAAATTTAATTAATTTGCATTTATGTACAATGTACATATATACATATATGTATGTAGCTTATATGTATGTATTTTTAAATTTTGCCTTTTTGTTTGTTTGCCTTTGATAAATAAAAACAGTATAGTGTAAATAAAATTTCATTGAAAATATTGTTTTGAATTTTCCAATTCAACTTACATTTTCAGCCTCGATTCTTTTTTTTAAATTTCTACTAAAGCGAATTTCAAAGTAGATAGTTATGATGTTTTTTTTAAAACACAAATAAAAATTTAAAAAATCATAAATTTGACTTTAAGTTTTGCAATGACCATCTATTAGTTTAATATTAAAAAAACAAAATTTAAAGAATACAAATTTATGTATTTTCAATTACGTCATACACGAAAAATATTTACTTTAAAAAACTATAAAAAATTAAAGGAGATAAAAAAAAAACAAAATCACAATAGATACTTTTTACCTTTATAAATTTATGATCAAAAATAAAACATAAATAAAACTATAATTGTTTTCGAAAAATATTTCTCTAAAATGTTCGAGAAAAAACTTATATTCCACAGGGAAAAAAGGTCAAAAGATACATATGTATACCATACATAATAACCGACAAAAAATAAAAAACCAAAGGAAAAAAAAGAAAATTTCATTACAATGAACTTTATTGATTATTTATTATTTGAAGAACAAAACATAATTTATACATATATGCTTTGGGAATGAGGAATAAAAGATTAATTTTTGTTTAAAAATAACAAAAACAGATGAAAAGTAAAATTACATCAGAAAATCTTTTACATATGTATGTATATAAAATGGTATGTACCTACATATATGTATGTACATCGTATACATCTTATTAATATATATACAAATCATATATACATATACATATATATTTATGTTTATCCTACCCTACTATATTTACCTTTAATTAAAAAGATAAATATTAATTGAAAATAAAAAAAAATATCAAGATTAAGATACTAATTATTACAAACAACCTTTCTTGTGGAGGATAATAAATGTGTTTTTTTTATAATTAGGAGAAAAAACTATATACGTCGTTAGTATTGAAGGGAATATTAGTAAAAATTAGAAATTAAATGAATTATGCATTAATTAATTCAATTAGGAACGAAGCAAAAATTGTTTTTTTTTTTTAAATGAACAATTTTCCCTCGTTTAATGAATATAGTGCTGCTTCTATTTTGATCCTTAAATATCTTGAAAAGTGAAAAAATGAATTATTAAAAATCACAATAAATTTTTTATTGAAAACACTTTTTAAAAAGAATAAAATTACTATTAAATTTAAAATTGATAAATAAATATACACACATACATATATACATACATAAATTTTTGCTTTAATAGGGAGAGAAAAAAAGGGAACAATCTGGGCCAAATGAAATTGTTGCCTGTACTTGTGGAAATGGTTCAAATCCATGTACACATTCAGCAAATAATGGCTGTGCAACAGAAGTATGTATTTTTATTTTATTTATCTAACAACAGACTTTTTTTTAAAGTATTAAAATAAAACTATATATTAATTTATTTTTTTCTTTATTTTTTTTTTTCTAGGCATGTTTTGTGCAAATACGAAAAAAGGAACCACCTCATCCAATACGAGTTGCAAAAACAATAGATGTTATAGCTAGAGTTACATTTCCGACAGCTTATTCAATATTTTTAATCTTTTTTTTTATTCATTATAAAGGATTTTCCTAGAAATGTGCTCATAAAATTTATATTAATATTTTTAAATTTTTTATTTAATATAAAATCACTTATCATCGATTCACTCACAAGTGCAAATATATTTATTTATTTTTTTTCGTTTACTACGCGAAATATAATAATAAAATTTAAATAAATTTAAATAAATTAATTAATTAATGCAAATTTAAAAACAAAAAAACAAAAAATTAAAAAAAAAATTAAAAAAAAAATAATAATAATAATAAAAAAACAACAAATAAAAAAATTCACTTTTTAAATATCACAAAGTGAATTTATGAAATCTTGCATTAATGCGGGATAATTTGACTGCCTACATAGTAGATTAAAAAACATATATATACGAAAACACATAAAAATTGAATATAAAATGCATAATATGTATAGATACAAAAAAAAAAAAAAAAAAAAAATTAGCTTCAATAGAATACAAAAAAAAAAAAAATCATTAAAATAAGCTGTGTAGTGCTCGAAATTTGTAATATGCAAAAATAAAAAAAATTATATAAAACCAAAGGTTGAAAAAAAAAAAAAAAAACAAAACTATCAACAACGAATTAAATTGAACTGAACGTTATGTAAAGTGCTTTAAAAGAGATTTATTCTATATTAGAGAATTAAAAAAAAAAAAATCGATTTATCTTTCTTTATATATTTAAAAAAAAAAAAAAAAATTAAAAATAAAATAACAAAGCAGAGATTTCTTTAAAGTGTAAAATACATATAAATTAGTTATAAATATATTCGATTTGTGTTCTCAATAAAGTCTATTTGTGAAAATTTTCTTGAATTTTATTTACAAGTCATATTTTCATGGAAATTAAAAAAAAAAAATAATAATAATAAACAATTTTCAAATAGTAATTATTATTTCTTGAAAATAATATTCTTTCCCATTCCATTGCCACAATAAGGTAAAATTGTTGACTCAAATAACACTAAGAGTTCCATTTTGATACCACATCCAAACAATCTTTTGGTATTGCTTTATAAATTTCCGCTTTTTCTTTCATAATTTGTATATCCTTGAAATAATCTCTCATCTTAAGAAAATCATAATTACAATAGATGTAAAAATAGAAATCTTTTCAAAAATAGGGGAAGTATAATCATTAAATAAATTTAAAAAAAAAAAAAAACATTAAATTATTTTTAAATTTATTTATTTATAATTTTTTTTACCACATTTTTCTTTTACAATGCTTATAATTATTAATTCTAGATGTTTATTGGCTTCTTGTTTAAATATTTTCTGTTTTGAAAACTATAACATTTTTTTTTTTTATTTATTTTTTTTTTTTATAATAATTGAAAGCAATATTTCATTAACTTATCACTAAATTCTTTTTTGTTTGTTTTTTTTTTTTTTAATTTATTTTTATTTTTTTTTTAAATTTCATTTTTAAAAAACTATTCTACTGGAAGGCGTTACGCGAGCAGCTGAATTTTTATTTTATTTTTTTATTTTTTTTAATATAATTCGTTTGTTTTTTTTTTTTTATACATTTTTTCTTATTTTCTTAATTTTAAAGTAAAATCTAATATTTTCTATTCGCAATATATATATATATTTATAATATAATAGTTAATTGTTGTATATAAGAAAAAAAATAATCAAAATAAAAAATAATTAAAATATGTAACATAAAAATAATATAATTACCTATAAAGCTGATACATATTGGTTCTATTGAAAATTTTTCATTATCGCATATACTAGTATATATATTTATTAATATAATTATTTAAAAATTACGAAATTAATTACTGATACTATATTACTATATTATATATAAGTTTAAATTTGGGATCTATAAATACACATTTTCGAATTATTATTATTATTTTGTTTTTGTTTTTTTCTTTTTTTTTTCTCAAATTATGTTGTGGTTGGTTTTTTTTTATATATTTAATTATAATAATAAATTAATATCATTCAATTTTTATTTAAAAAGAATTTCACTTAAAAAAAAATTACATATATGTAATACCTATATATTTTTTTTTTCTCATATTTTAAAATCTTGTACTTTTTAGAATTAGTTGTAATTATTATTATTTTTTTTATTTAAAAAGTAGTAAATTATTATCAATTTACAATTAATATATTTCCTAAATTTGTATTTTTTAAATTGCGTGCAGAAGAAATTTCTATAATAAAATGAAGCACAGAATTCTAAAAAATCGAATTACATTTTGTTGTTGTTGTTGTTGTTGTTGTTGTAATAATTGACATTTTCTGAGGCTTTGATTTTAAAATTTTTCTGGTTAATTCTAGTGTATAATATTAGTACGAAAAATAACAAAAAAAAAAAACGAATTAAAACATTAATTAAATTAAATAAATAAATAAATTTTTTTTTTGTCGAAGAAATTTTTCCCATTATTTTTAATTTTTTATGTGTCAAAGCTTTGCTTCAAAGCTAAATAGGTAATTCTTCAAACCCGCACTTAATTAAATATAGAATTAAAAATCTTCTTGAAATACAACACCGAATTTTCTTTTGTTCTTCTTAACAATTAAAATTGAATTATGTCTTACATAATTTATACATTATGAATTTAATTAATTATATTTAATTAAAAATAAATTAAAATTACCATTCAATGAATAATTAAAAATTTTATCAATTAAAATTATATATCTTAAATTTTTCTGAAATTATCTTGAGAATTTTATTGAAATGTATATACTTAAAATAAATTATGGAATTCATTACGATTTAATTATTGAATTTCTTCAATTAATGTTCGTATTCTTATAGAAGAAAAAAATATTGGACCGAAATGATTTTTGAAAGAAAAAATAAAATTGTTTACTTAAAAACATTTCTTTTAAGCAATTTATTTTTTTTTTCAAATTCAGTTAAAAGTGAGAAAAAATTGAAAGTTAAGATAAAATTATTCTAATTATCAATATTTTTTTTATGTTGAAATGTTAAAACTTACATTATAATTACCTTCACATATTTTTCAATACCAATTTAAAAGTGGATTACCATGGTACTCCTTTCTAGAAGCTTTGAGCACATTTTATATTGTAAAATCTATATTTATAATTAATGAAATTAAATTACATAGGCCGTAAATTAAACATGAATAGTAAAATAGATACATTCATAATTTTTTTTGTTTTTTGTTTTTTGTTTTTTTTTTTTTTAATAAAATAATATTGTTTCTTCTTCCAATGGCGAAACAGCCCAAATCGAGCCTTGGCCAAATATGTAATATTGTTAGGCCTACTAAATAAAAGTCTAAAATGTTTTCTTTTAAGTTTTTGATTATTCGATCGTTTCTATAATTCTTTTTATTTTTTTTTTATTTCAATTAATCGTGTTTAAATAATAATTAAATTGTAATTACTTACATATACATATCATATGTATTTAGTATTTATAATAAAAAAAAAATATTAAGAAAAAATAAAATTATTGTTCAATATACATCTTTATAAAATCTTATTATAGCCGTAATTATTTCACAAATATTGTCTGTTATAGAGAAAAAAAAACAAAGTACATGATACAATAACAAAAAACAAACCGTTACAAACAAAATGCAATTAATATTGTGAAACCTTATTATAACAAAAAAAAAAAAAATGTTTTTTCAAGACATTTTAAAAAGTATATTTACTTATTTCTAAATATTATAAATTAAATTTAATTTCAATATTTACTATTAATTTTTTAAAATCTAAAATGGATTTTTTTTTTTTTCTTATTAAAATTTTTTTTTATTTCATATAAAATTGAACAGAATTTTTTAATAAAATTGAATAAAAAATATTACGATTTTTTAAAAGATTAAAAAATTTCTGGTATTTTCGTTTTTACGATCTTTCATATTTCAGTATAGAATTATTTATTGTTTTTTTTTTTAATTTTTACTATTTAATAACTATTATTATTTCTTTTTTTTTTCATATAACAATTTATTCAATAAATAGACAATTAAACTAATAAAATAAATACCTTATACATTTCAATATGAAAATTGATGTATATTTTTAGTTTAAAGTATTTGTTTTTTTTTTTTTCTTCAAATTGCTATGATATTGATTTTGTTCAAATGAAATCATATTTAAAAAAAAGTTTTAGTTTTTGTTGTGCCCCAACTACTGCAAGGGTTAATTATAAGAAGAAAAAAAAACAAAAAAACAAAAAATAAATAAATAAAAATAAATGAAAATCTGTCGCAGATAAAAAAAAAATGTTAAAAGTATGTATAATTTTTTTTTTAATTTGTACTGAAAATAGAAATTTTGAAAACCGTGTTTTTTTTTTTTTTATCCTAATGGAATTATATAAATGATATGTATATAGACCTGCAGAGTTTGTATAATCATATTGAAACACAATTATTGTGTTTTTAATTTTTTCTTCATTTTTTTTTTTTCTTCATCATAAATTATATTTCTACTATGAGCTTTGAAATTTTGTAACTATTACCTAAACATCAAATTTAGCATAAAAAATTAAAATTAAAGCAAAAATTATATATATATTAGCGATTTATTTTATAGAGAAAAAAAATTAACTAATTAATTATTATAATTATTATTATTATTTTTTTTTTTAAATAAAACACCCTAAAATATACTAATTTTATAATTCATTAACTTCAAGATTTATCATACAAATGATAAATCTGAAACACCATGTATGTATATATTTTATCTATATATTCATTTTTAATCATAATTTTAATTTGCAGGATTATTTCGAAGTAAAAAAAAAACAACTTCACAATATTATTGTATCGAAAAAAGATTGTTTTATTATCAAATTTTAGATAAAATCATTACGTAATTTGAATTATTTTTATTAACCCTCAGATTTTCAAATGAATGTCAAAGTGAACGTAGAAAAGATTTTTTTTTTTTTTTTAAATAATTCGCCAATAAAAATAATTGTATGATAATTATATTAAATAATAGATACAGATTACATTTCGTAGAATCTTTTATAAAAAAAAAAAAATATTTGTACAACGGAATGTTGAACATATTGTGCCTTATTAATAGATGAATTTAATTTAGTTATAACTTGAAAAGCTTATTTCTATTGAAAGTTTTATTTCTATAAGCCTTTTAAGGTTTAAATAAATTAAAGTCGAAATCAAATTCGTCTATTAGTAAGGTCCATTGTATGTAAATGATAAATGATTAAATATTATGTGGCTTATCAAGAAACATTTATGATCTGTTTACATTTTTTTTTTTTTTGAATTATCTTCTAATACGTTCTAAGTTCCAGAGTATTTAATGTCATTCAAGAAATTATTAGATTAAAAAGTTAAACAAAATTAATAAAATATTTGATCCTTCGTACAAAGAAACATTCTATGAAGTCTTTTTATATGATAAACTTTAAAAATAATTACACGGCTGTTTGTATTTCAGTTGCATAATTTCAAGATATTTTGTCCTAATACATAAGATTTTTTTTTTCAATAAGCCACATATATTTTCTAAGTGAATAAAAAATTTAAGAATTTTATTGTTTTTACTTGTTTGTTTCTTTGTTTTTCTTTCAAATAATGATTTACATACATACATATGTATATATTATTTAATTTTTATGATGTTCCTTTATGACAATTCCTTTAAAAGTGCCATTGATTTTTTTTTTTTTTAGAATTATTTTTAATTTAATATTTTTATTTTTCCTGATTTATTGTTGTTTGTTTTTCCCTTTTATGAAATTTTCATTTTGTATAAGTTTTTCATTTAACTTCTATTTAATAATAATTCTTTTTTTTTTTTACTAAATAATGTTTATTTATATTTTCCTTTTTATTTAATTTTACTTGAAGTACTAAATATACTAAATATTTTATATTCTTTTTTTTTGTCAATTAATATATTATAGAATATTATTATCTTTGTAATGAACAATTTTCTTTAAGTTCTATATGTATATATATACTTATATACTTTTTTATCAGTTTTATTATTATTATTTTTTTTCTTTTTATTTCATTTTCAAATTTATTCAAATGTAGAAATAGTAAAAAAAGCGACTTACTTTTACTTTAATGATATTTCTTTTGTAATTGTTTTCTTCTTTTTTTTTTCTTGTAATATATGCTTTTTTTTTTTTGTCTTTTTATTTTAATTTTTTTGTTATAAGTATCTTCTATAAATAAAACTTATCTTTTTGGTTTTTTTTTTTCTTATACTTAAAACTTTAATTATAAAGCATTCATACAGAATTATCTGCATTGAATATACATACATACATATATATAATTAGTAATTTATTAGTATCTAAAAAAATTTCTTTTAAATTTATTGTAAATTTATCAGTCCTAAAACTGGTCGAGCTAAAAGAAATTACAAGGTTCGAAAAGATAAAATTTGCAATTTTAAACAATTTAATGAATAGATTAAATTTTTAAATAGCTATTGAAAAGGGAACAAAAAATCTGGAATAAAAGCATATAATTTGTTTTAATTTTTTTTGTTTTTTGTTTTGAATTTCTTATCACTAAATTTAAATTTAGCTTAAGTAAGTTAAACGAAAAAGAATTGAAACAAAGTTACATGCTTCTAATCCTGTATTTTATTATTACACATTAGTTATTTGTTTTTTTGTTTGTTTGTTCAAAAAGGATCAATATGAAGCGATTGTAGCTTCTCATATATTTACTAAATCGATAAAATTGCATAATTTTTCTAATATCTATTTTATCTATTTTAAAATTTAGTACCACTTGGACACATTTTTTTTTTCTTTTGTCATGTATTTTTGTGTTTATTTTATGTTTTTTCATATTCTAATTAATAAGACCGTATAAATTATGTATTTTTACATTGTACTTATACTGATCTTTTTTTGTTTTGTTGTTCTAAACTAAAGTTGTGTGCTTTTTTTAAAGATTTATGTACATATACATACATACATATACATATAAGTGCATATACAGGTATGTATGTATATATAAATTTTTTTTTTTTGTTTTTTGTTTTTGATAGATTTATTATTAACATTAATTATATATAATAAATTAGTTATTAAAGTTTTATGACATTATTTTACTATTGATTATAATTTGTTGTTGTTTTTTTTTTCCTCACTATACATACATATGTGAAATTTTTCTAAATTTATTATTTTTTCTTGTTATCGAGGCCGTGTAAATTTAATTATAATATTATTAATTATATAAATAATAATTAAAATAGTATTCATTGACATTGATTTGTCCATTATTTAATAATACATATAATATTTTAGTTTGGTATGTGTAAAGATTATTTTATTATCATAGTATATCCCATCATATCAGTGATATATATAGTGCCGTTTGTTTTTTAATTTTTATACATACATTTATATTTTACTAATAACGATTACATATTCTCACTTAATAAAATTCTTCTGTTCATTTTCTTTTTTCTTCATTGTTGTTCATTGTTCACATATTTTTTATTTATTTATTTTTTTTTATTTTTAATTTAATTATACCTTTTGTATAAGTCTATAATCTATTTTTTTTTTTATTTTTTTTTTTTTTAGTTATTAAAAGCAATTAAAAACAATATAATAATTACCATTTTTATTAAATTATTCAATAATAATATTTCTGCACTATTTGTGCAAGGTTCTTTTGTGACTGAAGCTGCAGTTTGCGCTGTAAAGGAATAATACAATATTAAAAATAAAAACAATTTTTTTTTAAATAAGTAATTTTGAAAAAAAAAAAAAAAAAAAAAGATAATTACACATATGATGTCTATATAATAAACTCTGTTCGTTGAAAGTTCTTTCAAGTGAAAATTTTCAATACGAATTACTTTTTTCGTTGGTATCACTTTTATGAAAAGTTTGAATTTTTAGAACCCTACAATGTACAGTGCTATTTATGTAAAAATAATCTTATGTCTACCCTTTGGTTCATATTTTTGTTAGCATTATATTCCCTACTATGGCGTTAAAAATATCAACATAAATTATATTCTCTAAATTAAAATTTAAAAAAAAAAGATACAACACAAATGAAATGAAAAATGATAACCACAATTTTATCCCAATCATTCTGACTAATTTAAATGATAATGTTCACTTGAAAATTATGAAATGTCAACAAAAATGTAGAAAAAAAATTGAAAATGAAACCCTTATTATTATGCTTGAATTTTTAAAAGAAATATATATTTAAAGGAATACTTCACTTAATATTTTATTGATGTACTGTATTATAAAAAATATAATTTTTACTTAAATTTTAACACAAATCATTAGAAAATTACCCAAGCCATAAATATGAAAATATTCATGTATAAAAATGCTTTCCTGGAATAAATTCTACATAGATACATAACACATACATTATACGTACATATGAATATATTTTTATTCCCAATTTTAAAAGAAATACCCGAAAAATTTATTCAATTAAAATTCATACCAAAAATTTATTGTTATTATCCAAGAGTACATAACATTTTTTCTTTTTCTGTTATTCTTGACGAATTTTTACCTATTACATATAAAAAAAATAATGTATCTAAAAAGTTTTCTATAAAGTATTAAAATATAAAAACTTTGCTACAGTTTAAAATATTAGGTCACTATAGGTATATACATACATTGACTTCAGTCATAATGTTTATTTTGTAAAAACTAGACGAAAAAACTCAAAAGAAAATTTTAAATCCAATTTTATATATATATATACAAAAATCAAACGATGAAAAATAAAATCAATTATTGAATATTTAAAAAAAAAAGACAAAAAAACTTACATGTAGATAAAACAAGTTGAGGCAAATATTCCTTCCAAAATGCACATTGTCTTAGCCTCGGTCCTCTTCCAATAGTAGTAGTATTTAAACCTAATTCAAGGTACTGCCGACTATCGGCAGTATGTTTAGGCCATTCAGGAAACTTTCCGTTTATACCAGGATTTGGATCACTAATAAATTTACAATTCAATTTATTTTTTTTTTCCTATCTTTTTACAAATTAAATTTAATTTACCCATGTTTTGCAAAATTACTCCAATATCTCATGATTCTTCTACTAAATTCTTTTTCTTCTCCAGTATATTCTAATTTTGGATTTAATGGTTCACCGAATACATAATTTATTTCATCTCCATGCATAACACCAGTCCAACGTGGCCAAGGATTTGATCTGCTTCTGTGTGTATACAGGTACATATAAACATTATTTCCTTCTTTGGCATATCTATGGAAAAATGTATTTTAAAATGAAAAATATTAAGTATTTAAGGGGAAAAAATGAAACCGAATAATTAATACCTGTGAGCAAATTCGTTTACATTACATGTAAATTGATAATCACCGACCATTTTATCCAATGCATCACGATTACTGTGTGGATTATCTGGTTCGATCCAATCAGTATATTCAAATACAATAGCTTGTCGGGCCGGATTATTAACATAAGGATTAAGTTCTTTCACAGCCTAAAATAAAATTTAAAAAGAATTGTGAAAGAATAATAATAAATTAGCTTCGAATTAATATTATTTACCTGTAAAAATTCTTCTCTTGTAACAGTTACATCTTCCTCTTTTCTTAAAAGTTCTGTCAAATAGTAAATTATAAAGTAATATCCTTCTTCAGTATTACTTCCAGTTAAAATGTCAGTTTTTTTGAATCGTCCATGTGCTAATGATTTTTGTGGTGACTCATCTAGAAAGGCACCATCGACAACAGGAACAAAAGGAAATTCACATATGCCTAATGTACCCCATTCATTGTCAACCAAAAGTTTTGCATCTTTTGTTCGTAAACATTCCACAGTATCTGATAATTTCTCCTTATCATGGGGACATTCAACTGCTTCAGCTAAACGTAAAGCCCTAAATATTTTAATAAAAATACAAGAAAAAAAATATTTAAAAAAATAATGAAAGACATTTTTCAAAATGTTTCATTTTAATTAAATGTGTTACCTTAGAACTGCTTCTTCTCGAGATACAACAGCCCATGGAGCTGTAGGGGAACCACTTTCTAGAATTGCTCGTTGAAATAAATCGCGAGATAAGGCCGATAGTAAATGTAAGGAAACTGATACTGCTCCTGCACTTTCACCAAATAATGTAACACGATTAGGATCACCACCAAAATGATGTATATTATCTCTGACCCATCTAGAAATGTAATCGTATTATTTTAATAGTCACTTATTAGACTTTATAGGAAAAAAATACAAACCTCAAAGCTAAATTCTGATCAAATAAACCCGCATTACCAGGAGCTTCTGGTGTACCAAGAAAAAGAAATCCTAGTGATGCAACCCGATATTGCATTGACACAATAATAACATTTTCTTCTGAAACTAAGGTTCTGAAATATTTTAAATTTTTAAAATTTCAACCTTCTACACTTTTTTCATTTTGAAAAAAAAACAAAACAATAATTAAATTTTCCACATCATACCTATGGTCATAAACATCAAGTGTGGCAGTACCCGAATAAAATCCACCACCAAAAATCCATAACATAACTGGAAGATTTTTTTGTCTAGGCTTTGGCACCACAACATTTATATATAAACAATCCTCTGATAATGGTGTATTTGGATTCCACATTGTTGCACCAGGAAAATCTCCAAAAACTGTGTCAACAATTTGAACACAAGAATTTGGTGGTGTTGTTGCATTTAGGATATTTGACCATTTCTCTACTGGTCTTGGATGACGAAACCTTAAATGCCCTATTGGCGGTTGAGCATACGGTATACCAAACCATGCATCAACTTTTTTTCCAGTTGGTGCTGTTAATGTTATACCACGTATTTTTCCTTTATCTGTTTCTATAAGTAGTGGATCATCATCAATATTACTATTTGATTCTCGACGAGTTAAACCTCTACGACGACCTTGATGTTGTGATTGTTGTTGTTGCTTCTCTAAATCTTCTCTTTGTAAAGTACCAAGTTCAGCATCAACAACTCTAACAATTTCACCATGGCCTAAGTAAGGTGTAAAAAAGGCATCTAAAAAAACAAAATAAAGTGAATTAAACAAAATTTAATTATATATGTATGTGAAAATTAAAAATTTTTATATGTACTATCTTCTCTGGAAGAAGTAGATGATACAGCCGATGGCGATGAAGGTTCTAATAAACTTTGCCCACCTGTATGTTGCTGTTGGAATTTATTTTCAATGTCATGATATCTTGCATCTATAATACGAGTAGCTATACCAAATATTCCTATTGTACATAATATTAAATGACCAAATGAGCATGGCCGGATTGAATGGCCCAAAATATTACTAATCTCCATTGTGGAGAATCTAAATGACCAAGTGATTAAACATATTGAAAAAAAATTTCACATTAATTATTACTATTTACTTATGTTATTATTATTTTTTTTTTAAATTAAACTTACTTTTTGTCAACATCTATTGCTGGCGTTTTGTTTCATATTACTCTAATTAATATATTTATTTAATTCAAGGCCCTTATTTATTGTTTAGCTACTGCAATAAAATGTAAAATAAAAAAAACATTTCACATATTATCTTAAATTTCAATACAAAAATTTAGATTATTTGGATAATTTTTTTAAGAATATTTAAAATATATTTACTTACCAATTTAATAAACGATATGTATTTATTTTATTTTATTTTATTTTTTTTTTTGCAATTCAGTTTGAAATATCACTTTTTGCTTTTTTTTTATTCACCTGGAAAAAATTTTAAAACAAATTAGAATTTTTCAAAATAAATTTCTGGAGCTACTTAATAATTTGAAAACTTAAATGCTATTAAAAATAAAATTATCATTTTGATACATTTTTATTTTTCGTTTTTTTTTTTTAAAGAAATAATGATTTCAAAAATTACCCTCTATTATCTAAGATCAATTATTACATTTAATTTTTTTTTTTTTTTTTGAACTTATTATGAAATGAATTAATTACACGAACATTCTGATACGTTCACTCTCTAACACTACTGTAGGCATTGTGTACCAAATCGATTTTTGTTTTAGTTGCTTATAACGAATTTCTGATAAAAAACGCCATATTTGTCATTAGTATGTATTTCAAAATCTTAAAATATTTAAAGAAATACAAACAAAAATAATAAAAGAAGAAAAATGATTTTTTTTTAAATTTTTTTGTAAAGTGGCATTAATTGTAGCGGTGACTGTTCAATAGAAATAGAAATTGAGAAACAATATTTTTTTAAAGATTTTGAAAAAAAAAATCGCATTATTTTTCATTAATTATTCTAATTATATCCATTTCATGATATAATTTGTTTTGGAAAAATATTTATTTGTCAAAGACGTACTCAAATTAGTAGAATATTAGAATTTAATATTTTTAGTGGTTTAAAAGATATTAGGGGAAAACTGTTTTTTTTCTTGCTTTACATTCATTTTCGAAGTTTGGTATATATTGTACATACATAGGTATATTCAATGAAAATAATTAGATTAGAACAAATTTTTTATTTAACTTTTATCAAAACTTAATTATGAGTGATTATAAGGAACAAAGTACAAATCTTATTTTTGGTACCTACACCCAACACATACAAAGAATGAGTGCGTAATCTTGGAAATATAGGTATCAGTGACACAAATTAAGGAAAACGTAAGAAAAAACCTTGTTAAATCTTTATGGGAAACTAATAAATGAAATTTTGTATAAAATTTTAAATATATATATTGCACAATTTATGTATGTATTAAAAACTACTATGTGTGAAATTTATCAGATAAAAAAAGTCACTTCTAGTACGAGAATAATTTTTCTGAGAACAAAAATTCTCAGAAAGTCAGTTTTAAATCCTTTTCGAAAAAACCATAAAGTTTAAGGTTTATGTTTTTTTCCTACATATGTACATGTCATACATATACATATATTATATGTACTACGTATGTCTTCTAATATCAAAAATCTGGTACTTTTATTCATAATTCACAAATCATTCCAAGTCTACATTTTTAGTTAAAGAACATTTTGTGGCATGACCATTACGCAGCACAGGTAAATTCTTACACCTTACAATGTAAAATTAAATACATACTTTCAGAACATACATAAACATTTGTCAATGCATTACCTTATTAATAAATTTGAATATTTTAAAATGTAAGCATTGCACGGAACCGTCAAGAAAATTGTCCTTTAAAATTTATTTCATAACTTGTTTGTAAAGAGGAAATTTACAAATATTTTAAGTTTTTCTCTTCTTTGTATCCTTAACTCTACTTTTATACTAAATTTAAAGTTTCTAGAGCTACAAAAAGTACCTCCGATTTTTGAAGATTGGTCAGTGTCAAATTAACAAAATTTTAAGGGTTAATTTCTTTTGCAAAGTGCTTCACATAAGAAGAAGTTTCAGATTTTTGGACAATTCTAGCACTAAAATATGGTTAGAGGGTTAAAAGTAGTGCTACAACTTGGCAGGACAAAATAGCACAAAAAAGAAACAACAAAAATGATAAGAAAATGCCTAAATTTTAAAATCTTCTTGCTGAACATAAGCAGTACACAAAACCAACTACTTATGTACATAAATATAAGTACCAGCCTTGTAATACAAATAAATTCGTCCTCTACCAACGACTTTAATGGCTCCTATTCCACTTAAAATTGTAAGCGCATATATGACAGAAAAATAGTCACGAAAACTCAAAGTGAATTGAAATATGCCCTGGCTAAATTTAGGTTACAGTGCCATCGAATATACATATTTTCTTTTCCTTCATCTCGATTTTCTAAAGAGCAAAAAATTATCAAAAGCTCTAAATTTTATTTAGGTACAAATAGGCATTTTCATTTTTTATGAATTTCTATAAATTATATTCTTTATAAAAACAAAACTAAAGTACGGTACCTACATATACATATGTATATTTTTTATTTTATGCCCTCACAAAAACTAACATGAAATGCTATGACCAAAAGAACATTCAACCAAAACAAAACAAAAAAAACAACAACAAAAAAAAAGGCTCTTAAGGTTATCAAGTATATTCATTGTTCTTGAATATTTCAATAAGTCAATTACTTTTTGTTGAAATTTTAATATGTTATTAGAGCATCAATGTAAAGGTCTTATGATGATTTCATGTTGAAAATAACTTCAGGAACAGATAAGTAAAATGAATTCTTAAAGATTTTTATATACATAAGAATATATTAAATATTCAATGTTATACAAAAAAAAAAAAAAAAAAAAAGTAATAATAATAATAAAAGACCTTTTTTAAGTGAAATAAAAGTTTAATTTAAAAAATAAAAATGTTGTGTATTCTTATTTACAAAGTTATATAAATAATTTAGAATTTAATTTGAAAATAAAGAAAGGATAAAATTTTGTTTGTTTGTTTGTTTTTGTTATCAAGTTAAATTCTGATTACTTATGTATTTACCCACAAAGTTGAGGTTTCAAAAAGATTTAAAAAAAAAAAAAAAGTAACAATAGAATATTTCAAATGCATTTTATAATATATTCTACAAGATACATATTTGTTTTTGTTATTTAGTAAAAAAAAAAAAAAAAAAAAAAAACTATGTCAAACAATCTTAGTTTACATTTATTTATATTGTACAAAAAATACACAAAATATTATACATAATGTAGTTTTTTGTTTGTTTTTCTACACTCTTTTGATTGACCCCTTTCTTTAAGAAATTACATATTTCAAGTGTGTGTGTGTGTGAAAATAATTAACTTTATCTGAACGTGCTTGTAAATTTTATTACACAAAACTAAAATATTTACAAATATAATATATATCAGAGAAAGTACTAGAGAAAAGATTTGAAAAATTTTAATAAATGGGGATTTATAATATTTTAATATAGCCTGTGAAAGTAGAGCTTAAAATAGAAAACTTATGAGGGTGAAACAATTTATGTCCACTCAAAGGGTTTAATTAGTTTTATTCTACAGAAAATTTTAAACAAATAAATTACATTATCTATAAATCATTTTAATTTATATCGATTGCATTTAATTAAAATTATTTAAATCATATAAAACTGTTTTTTTTTTTTTTTAGAAAATCCTTCATTAAACAAAATTATATATGATATATGTACCATATATGCGAATAGGACCTTTTAGTACTCCTATTACAACTATACAGTTTCCATGTTTTTTTATGTACATACATATGTACATATGTACATATGTATGTATAGCTTAAATCTATACTTTAATAAAAATGTATATCTAAGACTTTTATCTTTTTTTTTTGTTTTTGTATTTATTGCTTTTTTTTCAGATACTATACGATTAACATGAAAGTAGAACAAGTACATCGATATATAAAGTTTATTTTTACATGATCATAAATTTTAATTATTTGTGTTGGCAATTAGTTAAGTTACATAAGCATTCATTACATTAAGTTACATAAAGAACATGTTCCAATTTCGACAAGATATATTTTGGCAGTTGTTTAATTCAAGGTATTTCAAATTAATATTTAGGTAGATAATATTGCAAAAAAATATATATGTATGTATATATAAAAGAAAAACCTTTTAATTATGAATATAGAGCATGATAATGTCAAAATTTAATCATGTAAATGAACAAAAAAAATAAAAATACATTCTTCTAGATAATTTGAAAAATTACATTTCAAAATGAAAACAGTTCATCGATACATCATAGCTTCTAGATTTTTTTTTTTTTTCATATATGTATTTATCCTACAAAAAATTATTAAAAGCCTTGTTAAAGATACAAAAGGTTGGATAGGAATTATTATTATTTTTTTTTTTTTATTCAACGTTTGTGTAAATATAAATTGAAAAGAATATTAAATTTTCAATTTATCTATGAACTGCTGACATACTTTTATACTTTATTTATCATACATGTACATATGTACATATCACATATATTTATGTATGTTTATATTTATTCGGAAATATTAACCGCTTATATATCTACTGTTTTTTTTTTTTTTTCTTTTTTTTTATAAGTTTTTTTTTTTGCAATTCATGATTATTATGAAAATAGAGTAGGTATGTAAAAGAAATTTATTAGATATTGGATATCGATAAAATTCATGCATGAATTATATTTAAGTTTTTAGTAATTTTTTTTTTATTTTTATCTCAAATATATAATTTTTGACATTAATTCAAATTTAATTATGTTCTGTGAAATTTTTGTTGTTTTCAATCTAAATATGAAAAAAAAAATTTATATTAAAAGAGAAAAAAAAAATATACATACATAGTTTGCAAAATCCGTATAAAAAGTAATTTAAAATTTATGAAATTTTCTTACCAAAAAAAAAATTGATTAAATTTTATACAATTTTACACAAGTACATTTTAATAAAAAATTAATCACATTAATTTAGAAGGAAAAAAAAAACACATTGAAACAAGAAATATTCGTATTTATATTTTATATAAAAAAAGCAACAACAATTTCAAATAAAAAGAAAAAAGAAAAATGCAAAAAAAAAAAGTAAAATAAAATGAAAATATGATAAAATATACCACAAAAGAAAAACCTATATAACTTTTTTACGTAATCTTCTTCGTTTTTTTCCAAATAAGCAATTTTTTTTTTTTTTTACAGATAGATAGAAAGATAGATAATATAATATACCAGATAATATTTTTGAACTTACTTTATATTATGTTATGTTGTGTATCCTTTTTTGTTTTATTTCATTTTATTTTTATTATTTGTTCTCCTGCAATACAACAAAAAGAAGTAAAAAAAACATATGCATAAATGTATGTATGTATGAATTTTTTTTATATACTTAGATATTAAGTGAAAATAAATTTAAAAAAAAAAAAAAAAAAAAAAGATGAATAAGGAATAAAAAAACGTTTTTTGTATTTCTTTTCTCTTTATTTTATTTTTTTTTTAATTTTGGAGGATCAACTGTTTTTAGTTTTATTATTATTATTTTCTTTACAATATTTTATTTTGAATTTCACTTAAACACCTTTTTTATTTGAAAATCAATTTAATGCACCACTAAGTTTTATTTTGTATTATTTTTTCCCTTTTGCAATTAAACAAAAAAAAAAAGTCTTTCTTTACAGAAATATATAGGTATATACTATAAAAAATTTGTTTCTTTTCTTTTTTTTTGTTTTTTAAAAACAATTTATTACTAGTACTATATGTATATAAGTATTTTAATGCGGTAAATTTAATTTTAAAAAAAAAAAATCTATATTATTCTATGTATTTTTTTTTTCACTTTCTTTAGAATATTAAAATTTTATATATTTAAATTACAAATGTAATTATAATTATTTTTTGATTATATTTATATTATGAGTGTACATTGATATTAAATGATAATGATAATGACAAAAATAGCACATAAAAAAAAAAAACAAATTATTATTTTCGCGAACACTTTTCATTTTATTTTTTTCACAATGTTTCTAAAAATTTTATTATTTTGTTTTGCTTAAAAAAAAAAAAAGAAAAATTTAAAAAAAATAATAGTAAAAAATAATTTTTCACTTTTTATTATTAGAAAAAAAAAAAAAAATTTATAATCAAATATTAATTTAAGATTTTTGAAATTAATTAAAAAATACAATAATATATAAATATTTAGAAATAAATAAAAATTTACCTTATTATAAACATATTTTCAATATTTCCTTATTTTGAATGTTTTTTTTCTTTTTTTAAATTTTTTATTGACATAAAATAAAAATAATAAATATATTTATATACATATATTTATAATTTATGAATTATACCACTAAAAACAGACAATATAAAATATAAAATAAAAAAGAAAAATAACCAAAAGAAAATTTCTTTTTTTTTTTTTTTTTTTTGTCACAGTAAAGAAAGTCTTTATATATTTTTTTTTTCTTTAACTTTTTCTATTCTTTTCTTATGTCTTATCTCTTTAATATGTTTATTTTTCTAATAAATACCGTCTTTAAATTTTTTATTTTTTATTTTAATTTCTTCTATTATCTTCTACAATAATATTACTATTTTTTAAATATAAATGTAATTTATTTTGTAAAATAATTATACTGCACTCTTTAAATTATTTTTTTAATATAATTTTTTTTTTTTTTAAATCATTTTTTTAATCATTTAAATAATAATAATTACACGATTGTAGATACATGTTTTGTACATACTTTCTACCGCAAGCTTTTAGAATAGAATGTTTTCACCAAGATATATCTTTAAAAAATTCGAAGATGTTTTCAGAGAAAAAAAAAGACATGATTGGAGAAATACGAAAAAAAATATATATATATAGTATACATATGTATGTATATGAAACAAAGAAGAACAGAAGAAAAAGCTTTCAATCCTTTTTATACTCGGCATTTTATACTAACAGTTATGTGTATTACATATACAAAATAATTTAAATAATGCGCATGTTCCCGGCAAAGTTATTATTTCGATTATAATTTTTGCAAAAAGTAATAATAATAATAATAATAATAATAATAATAATAAAAAATAAATACTTATATATATTTGAGAGAAAATTCGGAATATAACGAAATTTCATATAGAAATAAATTTTTTAATTTTAAAATAGGTACATTAAAAGCTCTTAAATTTACAAAAATATTTTAGAAATTCTAAGAAATTTTACAAGGTTTTAAATATATTTGATTTAGTATTTTTTTTTTTTTTGCTTTAAATTCTTAATATTTATTGTTTTTTATTCATAAAAGTTTCAGAATAAACTCATTTTACTTCTATTTCGAAACAAAACTTGAACTCAGCTTGTTACTAATGTTTTTAAAAAAAAAACAAAAAACATAATAATGTATGAATATATACGAATAAAAGTTCTTCGAAAAAAGCTAAGGATTTATTTTCCATGGAAAAAAAAAATAAAATAAAAGCATAAAGAAAAAAGACATGATACACGTACGTCATTAAATTATAAAAGAAAGCATCATATGTACATAATATGTATATTGCTTTATAGTTACAGCGTTACAGGGTATGTAAAGGATAAAAGAAGAATTCTTATTAAATATATACATTCATATTTTATATTAGTTTTTTATTTTTATTATTTATTTATTTTTTTTTTCCTTTTTTAACTTACAATCATTTTTTTTTTTTAAATTTGTTTTTATAACTGCAGTTGCACTACATATGTACATACATATATATGTATTTTATTTTTACTTTCAACCTCTCTTACCAAAACTATGAGTATAAATTGTTACCAAAGATAAATACATAAAATATATATATATTTAGATTTAGTTTCATCTTGTTACAAACATAAATACATAGTACATACATATTATGTATGTTAAATACAATTGTGTAGAAATTAATAATTTTATTTATACATATAAAAGCATATTGCAATTTTTTTTTCTTGTCCTTTTTAAAAATAAAATTGTTGATTGCTAAGAAATTTACTTGAATAAAAAAAAACGTAACAAAATATAATAATAAATAAATAAAATCTATATAATCTACTATACATAGGTATATCTCCAAATTCTTATTTTTAGAACACCACACAATTCATTTTTATTTGTATACATAAAGAAAGTCAAAAAGTCGAGTGGTTAGTATACTTTAATTTACAAGTATATGAACAATAATTGAGAGAATTTGAAATATAGAAAAGAAAAAGATCAAAAGAACAAGTAGTACTACACACTTTCTATTGTGCATATTATCCTTTTTTTGTTGTTTAAGAGCGAAATATATATTATTATATACATGTATGTATGTTTGCATACAATATATACTCCTATATTTTTACTTGTTATGCTTTGTACTGAATTAATTCAACAAAGGTAGAGCTTGTTATTATCATTATAATGTGACATGTATTTTTTTTATTTTTTTATTTTGTATAATTTCTATTTCTTTTTTTTTTTTTTTCTATATTTGTATTCATTATATCCTTGCAGAAATTTTACTATTAAATTATGCTAATTTATTATATGAAGTGATAAATAGATCAAAATTTTCTTTTATATTTCTGTTACTCTTAGTGATTGCAAATTAAGAACGTAACAAATAATGAAAAAAAAAAAAAAAGGACTAATGCAGAGTTTCTAAAAATACATACGTATATGGAGAATTCCACGCAAATCGACCACTTTTTTCCTTAAAATTAATATTAATAAAGCTGGTAGAGATAGGTATATATCAATTTTTGGTGTATCTAGTATTAAATTATTTACGATATCACGATGAAGAACAGTATTAAAAACAAAATGTTTGCTACTTATCAGTAGAAATTCGTTTCGCTGTCACACCCGTTACAAAATATGTCACACCCGTTACATTTCTTTTTTTTAATTATGAAAAAAGTATTGCATTGTTCCTCGTCAAATTTTTCCAAAAGATTCTTTCAAGTTTCTACAGTATAATTAAAAATAATTTTTAGAATTGTTTATATGAAAATTTTATGATATTCAGTGAAATAGACAAAAATCCGTGAAATTTAAAATCTTCAGCGTCACACCCGTTACGCTACTAAAATGACGATTCTGATTAAGAATATTTGAATTTTTCTGTTTTATCGCAGCCGTCGTTTGCTTTCACTAGAGGGCATATTAGGAAAATTCAAGTTTAATCAGAGTGCAATTGCTCTACGAGTTTTCAATATTTAAGAGTCAGCATGTCACACCCGTTACAAAATGGAATTCCCCATATGCATAAATTATGATGTATGTAGTTAAAAATTTATAAGTTGTTTTCTTTTTTTATTAATGGAATGCTATATGCAAATTAAAAAATAAATAAAACAAAAAGTATGTATATGTATATTCCATGTTTCTATTAATTTTAATCTTTAAATTCTTAATTATAATCCTTCAACAAAAAATATTTATTAAAAAAATAAGGACGAAATAAGAGGCGAAAAAAAAATAAAAATAAAAAATAATTATACCACTTTAACTTTAATTCTAAATAATTTTTGAACAATCTAGATTGAAATCAAAATGAAATAGAGCAAAAAAAAAAAAAAAAACAATTTTTTTGCTTTACTGTTACTGGTATTAAAAAAATAAAAGATAGGTGCATTTAAAAAGAATAAAGGCTTAAAACTGTGTTATAAAAGAAAAGAAATACATTTTTTTTCTTTTAATAAAAATAATTAAAAAAATATTCAAAAAAAAAAAAAAACAAAAACAAAGTGTGAATGGAAAAAAAATGATGATAACAATAAATAAATATAAATCGTCTTATATAAAAAGTAAAGTAGAACGAAAATGACGTCACTAAATATAGAATTGGGACACAAATGGACTATTAGGGTATGTTTGCTATTCAAAAGTATTAAAGAGGACGACATAATGCATGGAAATGTTGTTTATATGTGCCTATATAATACTTTTACATTAAAAAAAAAAAAATAAATAAATGCAATGACTTTTTCTATATATGTACATATCTATGCGCATGATGCTTTTTTTTTTGTATAAATACACAAATAAATAAATCTACATATAATATATTTATACATATGTATATATAAAGATCCTGGATAAGGATGACTAACGGCTATGCATATGCGGTACAATCCATTTTTTATGTTATTAACTTTATGTTCTTTTTTTTTATTATTATTATTATTATTTTGTTTTTGTATAAAGAGTTCCTCTCCTACATAATCTATGTATGTTTTGTTTTTCTTTTCCTACTTTAACTTATTTTTTATTTAAATACATTTGATGGTTGAATAGAGTTTGTACTAAAAATCTAAAAATACCTAATTCAAATGATAATTACAACTATGATAAATAAATAAAATTCATTCCCGCTGAAAAGATAAATAAAACTTTATTTTTATTCAAGTATGGAAATACATTTTATCATAAATTTCTTTTAAGCCATATTACAAAGAATTTTTCATGAGAAAATATTAATAATGAATCTTACAATTTTGAATGCATTTGAAAATAACATTTTATAAGTAGTATGAGCTTCACTTTTTTTTTTAGATTGAAAATTTTCGTAACTAATAAAATATTGAAAGGCAAGAATAAAGTAAGTATAGTACATTTACAAATGTCTTTTTTTTTTTAAATTTGTTTAGTTTGACGACTCGATATATTAATAATAACTTTATAACGGTATTTTAGGACATACTGTTAACAAGAAAATATTTATTTATTTAATACATGTGAATGAAAATTGAAGACTTTTCATATTCTAAAAAAAAAAATTTATCATATAAACTTTCAAATGTTCATATTTTACAAAAATCTTTACATATGTACATATATACATATACATATATATATTTTAGCGACAGAATAATATTACAATAATTTTATAAAAAGAAAACAAAACATTAAAACTTTACGAAAGTAGTAATTTTGCATTACACATATACCGGTAAGAAAATTATGCATATGATAGAAATTCCATTCTAAAACATATACAAAATGTATAAATAATTTCCTTCTTCTATTTAAATATCTTATTCAATATATTATATATGTATGTATGTATATTTAAAAGAAAATATTCTTTTGAAAAAAATAATAAATTTTAAACTATAACACATATAATTCAATCATTTTTTCACTTTAAAAATTATACTACTACATACATATTTTAAAAACAAAAATAAAATTAAAACTTAGAGAAAATTTTCCTCAATTATTAAAACAAATAATTTATAGATACATATGTACATATATGTATGTATAATTTGACTAAAAATGTACAGAAAAATATCAATTTTCATTTTTCTAATTAAAAATATTAAATTCAAATTTTCACATTATATTATTGCTACTATTTACGAAAATATGTGAGATTTTAATAATAATTATTATTATTATTATTATTTTTTTTGAATTCGAATTTTTAAAATGAGGAATTTTTTTAATTCTTTCTTTTTAATTGCAATTTTTGAAATTTTTTATTTCAACTCTAAAATAAAAATTAGTTTTTTTCACACTACTCTAGATAATTCTATAATATTGAATTTCTTTAAAACTTTTGCAAAGAAGGCTCACAGAAAAATAAAAATACAAATTTGTTGAAATTAAATTAGCATAATTGAGACGTTCAGCTTTAAAACGGTCTAACTCACAAATTTTTGAATTTAATAGAACTAAAACTTGATGAATTTTTTAATTTGAAAATTTTGAAGAAAAACAAAAGAAGTCATTTTATGTATTCAAAATTGTTTGAAAAAAAAAAAAATTGTAGCTTAGGTCGTTACTACTTAGATTTATAAATATAATCGTTATAATTTATGTTGCTAAAATATGAACTAAAAAGAAGTGAATGTTCAATTTTCAATGACCTTCAACTTATAAATACATATATGTATTGAAATTTTCATAATAACCATTTTGTTTTCAAACACGTTTCATAACAGTTTTTATTACATATATGTATGTAGGTATATATGGATTATTATTAAAAATACATATTTCAAGCAATTCGATGTGAAAACCCTTACTAGTGCTTTACTCTTGACCAAATATGTTTTTTATTTTTTTTAAATTCACTCATATGTTATTATATGTACATATGTATGTTTATTATAAGGCTTTGACATTGTATGAAAGATAAAAATATTTCGATTTGATTTTCACTTTATATAAATATACCTACCATATAAAAGAATTTGAAAAAAAAAATATAATCAATATTTAAAGAGTATGCATAATTTTTAAAAATAAATAAATAATTCCACTTATTGATAATATTATTTTAAATTAAATTATAGAAAATACAATTGAACATTGAAGAAAGTATAAAAACTAAAACAATATCCATAATTTTTCAATCCGTGTCTCGAAATTGTGCTAATGAAGTCTCGGTCTTATATATATACTCTCTATAGAAGTTCCAGTTAAAATATAGTTTAAAATTTTTTTTTTTTTTTTTATTTCTAAATACCAGTGAAGTGCAATAATTAAAAATGGACTTCACAGGACCACATTTTGAAGCTCAATACAGTGGAAATATGTCTGTTATCGATAAAGTACGTGAATATCTTGGAAAGAAAAAAAATATATTTATTAATTCAATGATGATAGGCAAATTATTTAAGGAATTCTAGTTTTTTTTTTTTTTTTAAATTTTGATTTTCGTGTCCGTTGAATATATTTCTGCAAATTGATTTTGTTCCAATAATACTTATCAACTGTATAATGAAAAGTAAACTTGTTCATTTTAATACAATAAATTTAAAATCTTCAATATTAAAATATCTTTGAATAATTGTATAGAAAAGTAATTTTAGAAATCATTTAAATTTCAATTTCCTTTTAACTTTTACTTGTGTTTTCAAATTACATACTTATCACTCGTAACTTTTATAAATAGAAAAGCCAATTCTTACGTTTTTTTAATGAAGAAAAGTAATAATAATATAAAATTATTATTTTTAATTAAATTTTTACAAACGAGACATTGTGAAGAAGTAATTTTTTAATTAAATTCAAAAAATTTATTAGTACAACTTTATGTACAATTTTAATCATTAAAAAAATATAAATATGTATCTACATACATTCGTATTGTATGTGCGTATACATACATATGTATGTTTTTAATTAAATTTAACGAAAAAATATAAAATATGTACATAAAAAATTAGTATTTCAAATTAGGGTTAATAAATAATTCAAATTTAATATTGTATTAAAGGTACCCCCAGATATGTTACACCTCGTTGACAATTATTGGCGACGATATCCACCTATGGACCCTATTTGGGCAAAGCTTCTAGGTGTTGTTCTATTTTTTCAATGTCTTATTTCATTTACTGGCAATGGAATGGTGGTGTATATATTTTCATCAACAAAATCCTTAAGAACACCAGCAAATTTATTAGTTTTAAATCTTGCACTTTCTGATTTTTTAATGATGACAACAAATGGGCCAATGATGGCAATTAATTTATTTTATGAAACTTGGGTATTGGGACCTTTAATGTGTGATATATATACCATGTGTGGATCCATGACTGGATGTATTTCAATATGGTCAATGAGTGTGATTGCGCTGGACCGATATCAAGTAATCGTGAAGGGTATATCAGGACGACCGATGACAATTAAATTAGCTATTATGAAAATTTTGTTTATATGGACAGTGGCAGTATTTTGGACTGTTGGACCAGTCGTTGGATGGAGCAGGTGATTTTTTTTCTATTGTAGAAAAAAAAAACAAAAAAAAAAAAAACGGGAAAATAAATTTTGATTTTTAGGTGTGTTCCGGAAGGTAACATGACATCATGTGGTATTGATTACTTGACCAGAGATTGGAATCCACGATCATACCTAATCCTATATTCCATTTGTGTTTATTATTTACCATTATTTACAATCTGTTGGGCTTATTGGTATATTATTGCGGTACGTACAAATTTTAAAAAATATTATAAACATTATGGGTATCTGAAATTTTAGTAAAAAAAAAATATTTTCCCACCACATATTATATAATTACCAGGCAGTCTCAGCTCACGAAAAAGCAATGAAAGAACAAGCCAAGAAAATGAATGTCAAATCATTGCGATCCGGAGAAGATGCTGAGAAAAGTGCTGAAGCCAAATTGGCAAAAGTTGCTTTAACCACAATTTCACTTTGGTTTTTGGCATGGACACCTTACTTAGTTATCAATTGTATGGGATTGTTTAAATATGAAAACTTGACACCTCTTATGACAATTTGGGGAGCTATATTCGCCAAAACCAGTACGATTTACAATCCAATTGTATATGCAGTGAGGTAAAATTATAGAACGTTTCCTAATAAATACTTTTAAAATTCTTAAAATTAATGTACTGAATACTTCAATAATATTTTTTTCTTATAATTTTAGCCATCCGAAGTATCGTCTTGCACTTAAAGAGAAGTGCCCATGTTGTGTATTTGGAAAAGTTGAAGATCCAGCTAAAGCAAGTGATGCTCAATCACAGGCTACCACAGAAGGTGGAGAGTCTAAGGCGTAAAATTTTGATTTTACAAAAATAAAATTAATGTAATTAGAGAACTAAACAACTCCTATACATAATAAAATTATAAGATAAGAAAGGATAATTGCTGAATTTTATATCACAAATTTCGAAGAGAAAGCATTGTCAATAAAGACCAAAAAATATTTTAAAAAAAAATTTAAAAAAAGGAATTAATTAAAAAAAAAATGAGCAAAAACTTGAATAAACAAGTGATTAAAAAATCTTTTTCATTTCATTTTACTCAAACCTTGATGAACTTTGATAAAATTAGGAGCCTCTTAGGTGAAGTTCGTTAAAATTTATCATTTTAACGATTTCTCTGATGTACCAAAACTAAAGTGAAGTTATTTCAAAATTTAAATTCAAATTACCACATCTATTCAAGATTCTGTTCGAATCGAACGGACTCTATATTACTCCTTTAAAATTAATTCGTAAGGAAAGATTCAAACGGAATCAACTTTCGATCGGAAGATACAAGTAAATTGAATATGATCCACCCACGAAGGCAAATGTTAATGATGGATAATTTTAAACTCCTCTAACAAAGAATAATTGAAAATTACTTCTCAATGTGTAAGTACATTAAGTAAAATGAACCTTATGGTTGTTATGAATTGCCAATTTTTATTAATAAAATCACGTTTTAATTGGCGACTATGAATTAACAATAAGTTATAACAGTTCTTGTTCTCATCACTTCATCTGATTTTAAACTTCTATAGTGAATAAAAACTTAATAATGAAACTATTGTCAATTTATCAATCAACAGCAAAGAAATTAAGAATAATCCTAAGTATTTCAACATTGAACAAGTAATTTTATCAGGGATTTAGCAACAAAAAACTATAGACAAGATAATTTACTTAAATTCAAGAATATTTATTTACATAGTCGTCTTCTTTCAAAAATTCCATCTATGAATTTTAATTCATCTTGAGATTCTTTACTTTCGAATTAAAATTTGATTATAAATTTGTTAGTTATAATTAAAGTTTTCCCTTAATTTTTTTTCCATAAAATAAATTTGTATTATATTTAAAAAAAAATTTGGTATTCCTGTATTTACAAAAAGTGAAGAAAAAAAGATACACTCATTCTAAATAAATTTGAAAACAAGTCTAAATATGAGGGTATAGAATGAATTGAAAAATTTTCTTTGAAACTATTAAAAATAATAGATATGTCAACTCATTCATACTCTCAAATTCTCATTTTTTTATAATTTTTAGTCTAGATTCATATTTAATAAAGACTAATAACAAAATTATGTTGGCAAATATATTAATATGTAGCAATCATCAAATATGTATTATTAAAAATTTTCTTACACTACTTTATGAGATACTATTGAAGGATTATAATAACTAATATACATATAAAAAAATTATGATTTTCTATTTAACGTTGTCACCGATATATAATTTCTTAAAATACCCATTAAATTACAATGAATTATTACGACAGTAAATTTCAATCCATAAAATTAATATTTTATTTGTGTTAGACATAATTTTAATTTGTGATAAAAGTTACTCGCAATTACAAAATATCGAATTAAAAATAAAAGAACTACGTCATATTCCACGATGATGATGAAGAACAGGAAGAGCAATCATCACTTTCTGATGATTGTAATTGTTGAATTGATTTAGGCCCCCAAATTCTGATAGTACAATCATCTGAGGCCGAGGCTAATAATGAGGGATACATTGGATTCCATGAAACACAATTAACTGTCTTTGAATGACCTGAGAGTTTAGCAAGAGGCTCTTCTTTTTTTATATGCCATATATATACTTTATTATCTTCACTTCCGCTAGCAACAAAACTTTCATGAACTCCACCAAAACATGAGTAAATCGTAAAATTTCCTTGGCTAACACCTTGGAATCTTCTTATTAAACATCGATCTTCTAAGTCCCATAAATGAAGACCTTGTGTAGCAATATTTAATAAAGCCAAACGATCGGCAGAATTAATGCTAAATGTCATAATAGGATGTTGTTCATGGATGAGTTTATGATCTGAACGTGGCTCATCAAAGACGTATCTAAAAATACCATGATAAATCAATTTAGATAAGAAAATCTAAATTGAAAAATAGTTACCCTCGTATACGATGATGCGTATCAGCTGCTAAAACGGTTTTATTGTCTGATCTAAAAGCAAGACCATTTATTCTTACACCTTCCCAACTTTCAAGTACGGTACCATTTAAATCGCATAGATAAAATTGGCCACGAACACCTCCTGTAACAAATTTTGTACCATCCTTATTGAAAGCTCCACAGGTTAGACTATCATCCATGGCATGTGACATTTTCACAACTAGTTTTTCTTCTTCAACATTCCAGATACATATTTCTGGGCATTCTTCTGGCCCACCAACCAATAATAATTTCGAATCTGGACTCCAATCAACGAAGGAGATTCCAAAAGAATGTCCATCAAGAGTGCAACGCATTTTAACACTTAATTTAGTAGGATCGACATCCCAAATAATAACAGTTGTGTCTTTCGAACCACTAGCCAATTTAAGACCATCAGGAGAAAATTTGCAATACCATACTTCATCACAATGGTCGCTTAAAATTTGTAAAGTTTGCATTGGAAATCCATCTAATGAACAACTGTGATCAATTAATAATGATACATTTTCAATATTTGTTTCCCAAGCCATATCATGACATGGACATCTTTCGGTTTGCATTTCTACAGCTTGTGTGAGTAATGATCGTAATCTTCTAGGTGGTAACATAATAGACGGAGGAAGGTATGTTTGAAGTTTCTCCATAACATGAGATCTTGATACATGTCCTTTACCCTCCCAATTAGCACGTCTATACAAATCTTGATTATTACAGCACATCATATATGAAGAAAGTTGATGAACACGATTTATGTTATGTTGTAGAGGTGTTAATTCATTTCGTAGAACGTGTAACGCATCCAATGGTCTACCATCTTCTAAAAATTCTAAATATTTTTGCTCTAGAAGCAAGAATTTCATTTCAATAATACTTGATTGTTTTCCACCCAATAAAGATCGCAGTTCCTACAAATAAGTTTTATTAAGAATGTTTACTTGAATTTAAAAAATATATATACTTATACGTACGTCAAGATCATTATCTGCTTTCGACCATTCTCCAGATAAAACATGTGTTCTAAATTTTGTGGCTGCAGGATGTTCTAAATAACATCCAGATTCTTGCATTAGCAATTCAGCACTTCTATCGAGGCCAACATTTTTCAAATATTGCCCAATTAAACGTATAATATCTTGATTAGTTTTATCAAGATGAAATTGTGTATTGTTGGTAGAATTCTGTGTAAGACCATTTTGTTGAGTTTTACTTTGACCATTTTCATTCAAAATATAACCATTAGAATCTGACATTGGTTGCTGTTGTTGTTGTTGTCCTGTGGTATCGCCAGATTGTTGTTGCATTTTGTTATTGGAGAACTCTGGCTGAGTTTTAATGGAATCACAAAACGATGACGTTGTTGGTTGATCCTCAGATGAATTGGCACTTCTATTATTTAAAAATATATTGGGAATATCGACCGCTGCAGAATTTGATTTGCGTCCCTTTTTGCGCGGCGGCTGGTCCTCAGACGAGGCACCAGGACCAGATTTCTTTGTATTTCTATCAATTTTGAGATTATATTGATATCAAGATTGAGAAATAATTAACTTTATCAAAATGTCTCCCACTTAAAACGTTACTTTAAAAAAGCAGTCACTTGACAGCCTGTTGCGATGTAAATCTTCTAAAATATAATTCTGCAAACTAATAAAACTCCTGACTTTCTTTATTCCCAAAGTAGAACAAAGAACAAATAGTGTACTGTACTCCAAATATTTGTTCAAATACCAATATCAAATGTCTTGTCTTCCATAATTATCGAACTTTGACAAATTTTGATAATTGCACTGAAAATGAAACATTAGGAGGGGAATTATCGTCACTAAAATACACCAATCACCAATACAGTATTGTATTAACCCAATAAAACTTACTCATTTTGACGTTTTAAATGTCATATATTCTTGCGTTTTTGTTGCTACTTTTCCCAAATATCAAATTATAAAATTAAATTTTTAAAAGTCCTGATGAAGTTCTATAATTTGCAGGTTTATATTTTAGAAGAAACCAATCTGTAAAGTTATTTTTGTATTGTTATTGGTGGAAGACATTTTGATAAGGTTAATTATTTTGCAATTTTGTTGCAATCTGACAAGTAGCATCGCGCAAAACCAAACAGAAATTAAATTCTTCTAAGGCGATCGATATTCTGAATTATACAATGATACATGATAACAGATGAATTGATGAAACGGAAGTAATTACGGTTTGTAATACAAATGGTAATTGGTAACTCTAAAATATTTAAAAACGGAAATTAAACGGAACTTTATTCAGAATCGCATCTAGAAAAGAAAGACTTGAACTGGTCATTGGAAATGGATGTGTTTTCATACAATTTGACATTTCTTTGACTACTATAAGGTAAACAAAAGTGGATAATTATGAATATTGACTAATTTAACTGAGCAATGATGACTTCGACTATTATTTTATTATTATTTTTTTTTAAATAAAAATGTACAGGAATATAGATATTTTTTGTGATTGTAAAGATAAAATCGTGTGAATTTATCAGGAAAGAAAAATTTAATTGAAAAAACATTATTTGAAAGTTATTAATTTTTATTAGAATATGAAAACTCAATTTGTATTTTCTTTCGAAATTCAAATAGAATTTATCCAGATTCGAGTTCGAAAAGAGGAGAGAGAGCATTATGTGAACGTGAACTGTCAAAAGAAATCGTTTGTTTTTATTAAATTGTTTAAGGTTGTACTTGGACTTTGGAGAAATGAATCTTGAATTACTAGGTTATTTATTTATTTTAAATTCTCTATTTTGGATATAAAAAAAAATTAAAAAATTACAGAATCCTTTGGACAGAATTATCCTGAGGAATTCGATGGATCATTGGATTGTATATCGTTGGCTGTTACATGTGCATTCAATAAATATGGTACACTATTAGCTGTAGGATGTAATGATGGTAGAATAGTTGTTTGGGATTTTCTAACAAGAGGAATAGCAAAAATAATATCTGCACATGTACATCCTGTATGTAGTTTAAGCTGGACTAGAAATGGCCGTAAGGTAAAACAAATTATAAAATATGTACATTCTTTCAAAAAATTCATAGATAAAATATGTATTGTTTATTTTTAGCTTCTTTCAGCGTCAACTGATAATAATGTTTGTATATGGGATGTTTTAAGTGGAGATTGTGAACACAAATATAGATTTCCTTCACCAATTTTAAAAGCTCAATTTGATCCAAGAAATGATAGCAGATTTCTAGTATGTCCTATGAAATATGCTGCTGTATTAGTAAAAGTAGGAGTTAGTCATCAGTGTTTGCCTGTAGATAATGATGTAAGATATATTACGCCCTTTTTTTTTATTCTTCCTCATATTTTATTTCAACTATTTTCACATAAATTTATTTATTATTTCAAAATTTAATAACACGTACTTTTTTTTAGGGTGATTTAAATATAGTAGCTTCATTTGATAGAAGAGGAAAACACATTTATACGGGTAATGCTAAAGGAAAAATATTGGTTTTAGATGTTGAAACACTAGAAATTGTGGCTAGTTTTAGAATTATAGTTGGAACTTCAAGTGCTACAGCAGTTAAAAGTATAGAATTTGCCCGACGAGGAGAGTAAGTACTAAATTTTAAATAACGACTGATTAATTATTTACAAATAGCTATTTATTAATTTTGTTCATAAACAACAACGTAACATCAATCAACTTCTACAAGAATATTCATATATGTATATACATGTGTATGTAAAAAAAAGTCATAATATTTTTTTTTAATAAACCTTTTAGCGCTTTTTTAGTTAATACATCTGATAGAGTGATAAGAGTTTATAATTCAAGAAAAGTAGTTTCTCTCGGTGTGGATGGAGAACCAGAACCAATTCAAAAATTGCAAGATCTTGTTAACAAGTAAGTTTTCATTTTCCTTTTTTTTTTTTTTTTTTTTTTTCAATTTTAATTTTGTTATTTAAAAAATTAATTATGCTTAAAGAACGACATGGAAAAAATGTTGTTTTTCTGGTGATGGTGAATATATTTGTGCTGGAAGTGCACGACAACATGCATTATACATTTGGGAAAAATCAATTGGAAATTTAGTTAAAATTTTACATGGTACAAAAGGTGAACTTTTATTAGATGTTATTTGGCATCCAGTACGTCCAATTATATCAAGTATTAGTTCAGGTTTAGTATCTATATGGGCTCAAAATCAAGTTGAAAATTGGTCAGCTTTTGCACCAGATTTTAAAGAATTAGATGAAAATGTTGAATATGAAGAACGTGAATCAGAATTTGATATAGATGATGAAGATAAATCACTTGATTTAAATGCTGAAGCAAAACAAGACGAAGAAATTGAAGTTGATGTTACAAAAGTTGATCCAGTTGCAGCATTTTGTAGTTCAGATGAAGAAAATGAAGATGAAAATGCATTACAATTTTTACCAATGGCACCAGAAGTTGAAGACCCAGAAGATGGATGGATGTCACAAGATATTACTGATGGTAATGTTTCCAAAGAAAATGATACAACTTATGAAGATAACATAATGGGACCAGGAGGAAAAAGACGTAAAACAAATAATTATGAAATAAATTTACCAGAAGCACCAAAAGATGGTAAATAAAAGAAATAATAATAAATAAAACAAGTATCATAATTATATACCGATTTATTTTATTCTAGAACAACATCCATTACTCCAAAATAAAAATAATAAAGAAAAGCAATCTGCTGGTACGAAGAAAAATTCAAATAGGTTAAAGAAGTAGATGGATAATATGTAGAAAATATTATACATATGTATGTGTAAAAAACAAAAAAAAAAACTTTATAACAAAATTTAAAATTTATACATAATTTTATTTAAAATATTACTTAAAATTAGTTTGATCATTCAGTTATAATGATTGATTCAATAAAAATTTGAAAATGAAAAAGTACAATGGCACATAATAAAAAAGAAGGTTTGTGTTAAAAAAAAAGGATAATAAAAAAATATGTGTTTTTTTCTTCTTCTTTTCAATCAATAAGAGTGAAAAATTTCTCTGTGGCAAAAATTTAAAGAGCTTAGTTTTAAGCAATTCAAATAATTAACGTTAAAAGAAAAAAATAATTAGTATTACATATTTATTATTTACGTTATTGTTAATCTATTTCCCAATGATCCCAATCCTTTTTTTCATTGTCCTCAAAATTTTCAAAACATACTTAAATTATAGCTTTTTTCCTAATAAAAATCAATTATTAGTCAAAGTTTCTGATGATTATTTATTTTTTCTTCTTTATTATTCAAATTATTAGAAACCACATACCTACATATATATTTTTTTCATACATAAAGAATGTAATTAAAATAAAATTAAAGTAAGCAAATACAATTAGTTCATTAATCATACCACTTTTTTTTTTATAATATCTTCTTTCGTTTTTCTAAATCTCATATAGTTTATTTATTTTTTTTAATCAATAAAAATTAAATCAGTTCAAAAAAAAAAAACAGATTGTTGTAGCATAATCTGCGCATATGATTTTGTATTTCATTATACACAGTTATTATTCTTTTCATGCAACTATGTATATTTTTTGACTTGATATTAAAAAAAAAAAAAAACAGTGTGTGGCGGTTGATTTAAAATCATGATAACAATAACATTTAATATACATATGTATATAGTTTTATTGATTATTTATAATGACTAAATCGCGTTTATTCAAATTTTTAAAATAAAAAATAATTTTTTTTTTCAGAAGTCTGGAAAGTAAAAACCAATGAAAATTTGCATTAAAATTTCAAATATATGTATATATATACATAATATGTATATTATATACCTACATATATAAATTTGAAAACCTAAATGTACACATACATATATACGTTTATACGTATATTTAGATCAAATTTAAAAATATAGGTAGGTATTTGACTTTCAAAGAATTCCTTTTACAAAAATGTTACATATAAAAACGACGTTAACGAAATTGCATGTAACAGCCTTTTTGTTTTTTTTCTTAATAAAGTAAAAATGTTTGAAATGCAAACTATAACGAATTAACTTGATGAATTCGGTAGTAAATTACATATATTTTTTTTTTCTTATAACATACGTATATAATTACGTTATAAAGTAATTTTAATACAAGGAGGGAAATGAAAAACGAATAAAGGTTCCTAATTTAAAAGAAAAGCTTGTACATACATTTATGAGTCATCAATATATTTTTTTTAAATACATACATACATATATGTGTATAATTTTGATATTTAATTGGCATAAGATATGTTAGTTAATATTTATATCAACCGTGTTTTATTTTCGAATTCTAATTTATCACGTCTTTTAAATATTTAAATAATTCCATTATTCAATATATGTATATGTAAGTATTTTTGACCGTTTTTATAATTTATAGAAATAAATTCAAATTTTAATATTTTAGATGCGTTTAACTTACTAATATTTTTTTTTAAATCGCACTTTAAAAATAAAATATAATTGTTAAAAATTTTCAAAATTATCAAAATTTTCCAATAAAACAAATAAAAATAAAAATTATATATGTACTATTTAATTTTTTTGTTTTTCAATAAAAAAAAAAGTAATTAGAAAGAAAATTTTTCCGAATTACTTTATTCGAAAAAATAAACATCGTTAGAGTTCAACTAAATTTTATTTTTTTTTTTGCTTGTCCTTTTTTGTTAAATATTTTTTAGATTATGTAATTTAAAAAAAAAAATCTGTAAAATTTCAAATTAATAAAATCATTTTGTTGAGTTTTAATAACTTTAAACTTTGGCACAAAAAGATCCACAGATTTAAATTTATTTTACTGTGAATTCTCCCAGTGCCAAGGTACAAAGTTCAGTTATTTTTTTTTTAAATTATCCTTAAAATTCAATTTACTTAACTATTTTTATTTTTTTGTTATATTTTCTCTGAATTATTGTAGGAAAAAATTAAAAATTCTAATACACCATTAAAACAATAATTATTGATGTAATTTTATATTTAAAATTTATTTTAATAAGAGTGAATTTTAAAACCACCTTATTTTTAATATAAAAGTATCTATGGTGTTTCCACATGAAAAAAATTTCACAACTGAACTTTATTTTTATGCTAAAGGATATTCAAAATTTTCATTTCTGTAATATCGTTTTCATGTACCATAGACTTTTTTTTTTTTTTTTTTCAAATAAAACAAGACAAAAAAAAAACTTTTTTTCACTATATATTTAAAAAAAAAAAAAATCTTGTTTATTAAAAGGAAATTTTGTGTTGTTTTCAAGTTACTAAGACAACACAAGCTACTAGTTTCGTTTGTATCCTTGACTACGAAAGACTAACGAAAAATTATTTGCTGTGCCCATTGCATACTAGCACGTAATATTCAAGTTAAAATTTTTCTTATTTTCTATAACTGTTTTTTTTTTTCCTACTATTTTTTGGTTTTTCCTTAAAAAAATATTATATTTTTTAACTATGTGTATATAAAGGTATATATATATATGTGCATCACATATTGTATGTATTTTTATAGGAGTGCTGCTTTACTTACTAATACTTACGGTTTGCGTCTGCTTGTTTTGGCAATTTTTTCAACTGGCAAATTAAACTCCTTAACATTATAATAGCCTGTCTAACATGTTACGTTTCGTGACTGTTATATTTTTATTTTATTGCTACGTTCTTTTTTTTTTTTTAAATAATAATAATTTAATTGCATTGAATATGTACACTTCTTACCTTTGAAAATACAACTATCCTGTGTGATTTAAAAAATTTCTTAATACCAATGTCACTAATTACTTTCAAAATAATTTTCAAAACTGAATTAATGCCTTTGTAGGAGTCAAAATAAATTTTTAAAATTTTTAAAACAATTTTTGGGTATAAATATTCCAATAACATACATACATATGTACATATGTATATAGTAGTATAAACATGGGGAAGGTGATTTTGTAAATCATTGTTAGCAAAAAAAAAAAAATCAACATTATAAAAATGTATGTTAGAATTATTGATTTTCTTAATAGTTTCCTTTTCACGCAAATGATTAATCAATTTTTTGATTACATTATCTTTGATTACAAACATACATACAACCGCATTATATGAATATAGAATTAAATAAGATATGTAAGGTATAAGGTATATTATGATATGCATTTACTATACTTTTTTTTTCAGTTTCAAATATTAAAATTTTTAAAAGCTTTTTTTCTTCATTCAGTTAATATTGTTGCGAATGTGTTGAAATTGTTAAAAATAAAACCATTGTTATGCAAAATACAAATCTAAAACTGTTTTTGTGAAAAACTGAAAAAATAAAACACATTTAATATACACACGTGCATACTCATTTTTATTTTTTGATTGTGCTTTAATATTTAACGTATGTGGATAATTTGAAATTCTGACGTGTTAAAATAAAATGAAAGGTAGGATATAAAATAACTTTAAAAAAATTCTTAAATTCTTTCCAGTTATTAGAAAAAAAAAAAAATAAGTGAATGATGATGTTTGATCGAAATCTTACATAATTATTTTGAATAACTTTTGGTTATTTTTTTAAACGAATCCCAATACAAGATCAGATTTTATCTGTAATTTAAGCAGATAATAAAACAGGATTTCTCGTTATCCTTAAATACAATGTAGAAAGGAAACTTTGACTGAAAATGCAAAACATTAATTTAGAATAAATTTAAATTAAAAGTGTATATGCAAAAAAGAAAAAAAAATTTATTACTTCAGGAAGAATAATACATGAAAAATGCTTTAACAAAAATTCTTTTAAAAAAAAAAAATAAAAAATCAAAATTTATATTTACATTGAGAAAAGATAATTTTTTTCTGAATTAGGTCATAAATTTTTTCTTTTCATACAAATAAATACCTATTTCATAAAATTATTTTTCATATTTTTGGAAATAATTAAAAAATTATAATTTCAATTAACAGAATACATATTTTGGCTAGCGATAAGTATCACAACATTTATAAATCCATCTATTAATTTTGATGATATTTAACCTCAGGTGGAGGAGCCTGATGAGCATTTACATTTTGTTGAGAATTTGGTATCTGATTTGAATGTGTCTCATTAACATGTTGGTATGCTTGATATTCTTCTGGTATTTTAGGATGTGGAGGAACCTAAAAATTATTTTTAATTATATAAATTACATTTTAAAAAATAAAGCTTTCCAAAAAATTATAAAAACAAAAAATGAATAAAAATAGAAAAAATCATATAAAAAACTTACAACACCCTGTTGGATTAATCTCTGTAATTCTTCTTGTCTTTCCTTTTCATATTGTAAATATTCGTCATGAGTGAATTGTGGAGCATTGTCAACAGTTTCCCACCCAGGATCTTTTCGAAACTCTTCACGTTTTGTTTGATCCAAAAATTCTTGAAAACTTATAAGACCATCTTTATCTGAATCAGCTTCTTGGAAAACATGTTCTCGCATTCTTTCCATTTCTTCTTCTCTTTCTCTTAAATCATCTTCCGGGTGACCAGCTTGATAAACTTTATCAAGTTCCTTTATAAATAATGCTTTTAATTCTGTCTCATCCCATACTCCGTTTCCATCAACATCTAAAATAAAATTAATTCAAATGAAAATCTGTAATCAACCATCACAATTTTCTACTTATTCACTGAAAATCATACCGTGTATTGAAAAAAATGTTCTTGGATCGAATTCTTGACCTTCCATATGATCTTGTTTTTCCCAAACTTCTTCTAATTGAGCTTTGTTACCAGGATGATGAACTTTCTCATGTTTATTATGTTGTTCTTTTTGTTTTTCTAATTCTTCTTCATATTTTTTCTGTCCATCTGGATCTAATTCATGTAATACCTGTTGTTTTTCAAATTCTTTTTGCATTTCATACATTTTAAACTCTTCACGTCGTTTTCTATCTGTTTCAGCTAGATCATGAGAAGCTTTAAGAATTAATTTTCTTAAATCTTCAATTTCAAATCTATTTTCATTTTCATGATCCAAATGTTCATGATCACTGATTTTAAGGTGATCCCTATCTATATCATTAGTAATTTCGAACTGAAAAATAAAAAGAAATAAATGTACTTAATGCCAAAAAAATTTTAATATAAATTTGGTATATGTACATACTTTTTTATTTGCTAATTGTCGCAATCTATCAACTTCTCTTCGTTTTAATTCATCTAACTTTGAACGTATATGATGACTTACATATTCTAGTTCTTCTGCTATTTTCCCACTCTGTATTAAAACATGAAAAAAAAAAAGATGAAATTTTTTTTACTAAAACAATTGCTATTGTGTAAAATATTATTTGTAATATCAAGTTAACTAATTCAGCTTTTGAGGGTCAACTAGTTGTTAAACGATTTAGTTTAATAAATTTTTTTCTTTAATCAATATTAATATTTATGAGAGTATTAGATAAACATAAATAGTGATAAGATAAAAAATTAATGAAAATACCAAGAATAATAGTGGACATTTTTATATTGATTTAAGACAAAGTATGTACATACCCGAATATCTCGTTCCTGTGCTTTATCTAGCTTTTTACGAAATTCTGGATCACTTTCTAAAGCCTCTACGACTTCTTTGAGGTACCTTTCATATTCTAGAACTCCCTAAAAATTAGCATTTTTTAATTTCAACTAGGTACATAATTTTAAAAAAGTTTATAAATGCAGTACCTGGTAGCCATCGGAACCATATACTTCTGTTGTAGATTCTTTTTTATCAATCGGTTTTCCCGATATGACTACAGCACAAAAAAAAATTATTCCTACAGGGATACTTTTCATATTTCTAAATTTAAATTTTAAAAAAATTTACACGTAAGATCACAAAATTTTAAAAAACAAACACGCTACTTAAATAAAATCTCTTTTTGACGTTTGCCTTCCAACCTCAACAAGTTTTACGTATGTTATGTTTGACGAAATTCCAGAACCCTCTTTCTTTCACAATCAAAAATCACAACATAACACATTACATATGACGAAAATTTTTTTGACGTCACCGTCGACAAAGTGGTACTCATCGTCTTCTCGTTCTTGGTAAAAACTGACTCGTGTGTTCTGGCTATATATTTATTTGGTGATTAACTGATAACTGATTTATTTATTTAATCATTTTATGTACAAATAAATAATAATTATGACAATATAGTACAAATACATTTAACAGTCAAAATATTTTTTAAATTTCAAAGTTAAAAATTCGTAGTCGTTAAATTGTCGACATGACGTCATTTTAGCTATCAAATTTGTCTTTTAGGTTAAGCTGTTCAACAAACTTTCCTAATCTATTTTATACTTACCATGACCCATGAACCAATAACCATGATTTACCATCCATTCATTGGCTAATATCAGATTTGTCAATATTAGCTTATAAAATTTTGGCTCATTTGCTCACTGAGCAAGTAGATTTTTCGACTTTTCGTGGCAACCTCTCACTATTATCGACTGACTCAAGGAAATCAGTACGAAAAGAACGTTTTTGCTGTTATCATGTAAGGAAGTAAGAAATCTCGGAATTCTCACTTCCTCAGTTACAAAAAAAACAGCAATTTTTTAAAAAAATGACACCTTAACTGAATTTAGAATGGCAACCCTGGTCAAGGTTTTCTTTTTCCTTTTTTTGGAATTTTATTGTAGTAACTTATAAAAAAAAATAAAATTTATAATGGAACATCTTGTGAAATGGATAACAATTTAGGTAAATATTTATCTAATTTAAATGAAAGAAATAATAATAAATTTTTTGCCAGAAATAAGAGGTTATGACTTTTCTGAGGAGGAATTAGAAAAATATCTTTCTCCTGCAAGTTCAACTGAAAATTTTGAAACAACAAATTATAAAGAAATACCTGATGAACTTATACCGTTTTTTTATACTGAAAGATTAGCTAAGAAATTTGAGGGACAAGTTGTTTTACCATTGAAAAAACGTCGTAAATTATCTCAATTTAGTGATAATGCATCAATAAAAGATGATGATATTCAATATTTAGATTCACAAAGAATAAATTTTAATAATAATAATAGAGAAGTCTATGTAACCGGAATGAAAAATGAAGGTAATATTTCATATCCTTCAACACCTATGTTAAGTATTGCAAATTTTGAGAATATGATCTTTTGCCCCTATCACAAACAATTAACTCAAACGAAACGATTCAAGACACCTGCACAATTAATAGAAATGGCATATCCTTCAGCACCTATGTTAAGTATTGCAAATTTTGAGAATATGATCTTTTGTCCCCATCACAAACTATTAACTCAAACGAAACGATTTAAGACACCTGCAGAATTAAAAGAAATGGTACCTTCAGTTGCATCAGTAGCACCTGTTTCATCTATATCAACAATGATTTCATCTTCTATCAATAATCCTGTTGGTGCAATGAATTTACAAACATTTAACATTTTATCAAATTCTACACCACATGCAATTAATGTTAATAATGGAAGAAATTGTAACGATATACGTAATACTGGGCCAACATTTAATCTTTTACAACCACAACAAACAGCAACATTTGTTAACAATTCTGGCGATGAAGCAGGAAATGTTCAAACATTTAATATAATACCTTCACAAGGTGCAGGTATAAATATGTCTAGAAATAATGAAACCATTCAAAATATACAACAAACTGATATGAATAATGAGAATGTTAATTTCAATTTAGGCAATAATAATGATATATCAACTATACAAACATTCAATGATAATTCAAATTTATTACAGTACATAAGCATTTCATCTTAATCATCCTCAACATACAACTTGTAGTATACGATCAAATCCTCCACAAAATCAAATTCATTTACAATCACTTTGTGATATTCAAGGTTTTATAAATTTGAGCAATTATCAAATGAATAACCAACATTGAAGTAACTTTTTACATAATAGTCAAATCAACTTACAAGCAAAACAAGCAGTTTTACTTAATGATTTAAATATTCCTTGTAATTCTAATAATGGTTGTCATAATAGTCCTAAAAAATGTTGTGGAGAATGTAAAGTAGATTCGTCATCATCATCATCATCGATGCCAATATCTTCATTAACATCAACTACAGGTTCAACACGTGGTAGACCACGAAAAAATTCTAATCAAGGTACAGATTGTATTACACGTAGTTCCAACAGAACATCAGCTATTAATTATAAAGATGAAGATGTAAGACCTGTTGGATTAACGCCAAGAAAAAGGAAAAGTAATGGTGTGTATACACACTTTGTTTTTACCAAATTTAATTTAAGTTTTATTAATTAAATTATTTTGATTAATTGCTCATGATAAAAAACGTTACTTTTTTGATTAATGTTACGAAAATTTTTTGTGTGCTTTAAAATTAAAAAAAAAAAAAAATTTAAGTAATAACTGAAATACACTGCGCGACACATGATTGACCTCACTTATGAATTTTTCATATTTCTTCGAAAGAGTTGTAATAAAACGACTGCCTTAGTTGCATTAGATAAGGATTTCTAGGTTACTAGGTCTAGTGCTAGAAAAAAGCGCGACACTTTATTGACCTTACTATTTATAAAACAATTTAGAGTGTAAATATTAGTGAATTCTGGCAAATTCTATTGTTTTTAGTATTTTTGAAACGTTTTTTTTTTTTTTAGATTTTAGAAATCCCTATATAATGCAACTAAGGCAGTCGTTATCCTTTTATTACAACTCTTTCGAAGAAATATGAAAAATTCATAGGTGAGGTTAATCACGTGCCGCGCAGTGTATATGTATGTATCTTCAATCAACACTTTCATCATAATTCAACAATGATTCTTCAATCAACATTTATGAAACTGCAGTCTTAATCATCAATCAACAAAATTTTTCATCATTTTAAATATCATCAATCAACATTCAACAATTTTTATATTTCATCAAAAATAATAAGTTGTTGTCCTTTCACAATATAGTTTTTTTTTCTCAAGTAGGTAATACACATTTTGTGGGGTAAAGGACAAGAATATTATTAAGTGTTGATAAATTACGCTTGTATGATGAATGTTTTCAGCAATAGGTATGTTTTTTTTTGTTTCTTAATTATAAAAAGCAAAAAAAAAATTTTAGCCGTTATAAAAATAATTCAGAAGATTATTGTACAAATAATTTTTTTGAGAATTCACTACAATAAAGTTTATTTTCTAAAGTTTTTTTTTTCACCGTATTTTGATATCTTGACTGTGATTATACAACTTTTATAATCTCACATAATGAACTCTTTATTCAACCTAGTCTACTACTAAATTCGAAAAATATTACAATATATACTTATGTGAAAATATGTGATACAAGACAAATAAAAATATCAATATATATTATTTTTTGTTCTTCTATGTCAATCCATTTCGGAGGTTCGACACTATCGGATCTACTATAATTTTATTTTCTGCACCTCTGAAAGTATTAGTAATTGTACAGTTAACTTATTAGGAACCATGTTAGTTCCGAATTCATAAAGCATTCTGGACTTTCGACAGAAAAAATATGTTCAACATAATTTCTCCACTGTTCTATCCTTTGGACAGGATCAATAATTATTTTTACGTTGATGTTTTCCAGGTTAAAACAATTTTTTTTTTTCTTAGTCCCAGTAATTTTTTTCACCACTTTGTGGGTGTTAAATGAGTCATCTTCGATATTATGCTTTATTTTTTTACTTAATATCTTATACATTTCTAAGTTTTTATTGTTCCACATTCTCCTTATATTCTGCAGACTGAATTTTCCTAAACGAAACCTTTGGTGTCACTGCTGACAATTTTTTTCACTTTTATAGGAAAAACACTTTTTATAAACAATGCTCTAACCTCTTTCAGAAAAAGATAACAAAAATTTGAAAATAAATTAAACTTTTCAAATTAAAGATCGATAAATATTTTGATGTGAGAAAACTCTATAATTTAATAATTTTAATAAGAAATCAATAAACAGATTTACATTATTAATAGGTAAATCACCCGATGAGTGCATATATATTATTGTTATAATATTACAATTAACATTTGTGTGAATTTAACTTAATTGGCAAAGTAGCTGAAGATAACAAGGTATCAGTTATTATAACAGATACTATTTGTGAATTTTGATAAATCAAGCCATTTATTTATATAAAAATTGAAATAAAATATAGAAAATTTTAAATATTTACAAACCAAATTTAAATGCAATTTACTGATTTAGCTCAATTTGAACAAATTTCACAAAACACCTATTAAGATAATATACAATTCTATTTACTTTATTGATACACATATCTTTTTTATAACTATTTAACTTTAAAATTGACAATAAATTGTAATATAAATTTATGAAATCAGTTCAACTTAGTCAAATTCACACATTTTGTTCTTTTATTTTTTAAATTTTATTTTGCGCAAAAATAAATTACAAAAGTTATATTATTTTAAAATGTTTCTTGTTCTTTGGAGCTTCAAAATACTACATAATTGAAAGAAAAAAAAGTGATAAAAAATTAATCACATAGATTATACACACATTGTAACATTTGATACTAAGCTTTAACACGAACACCTAGTCTATACAATTATTTGATATAGGTATGTATATAATTTAAAAGAAAAAAAAATCGACATTCCATTAAAATATTCATACTTTGAAACATATGTAGCTCTTGAAATTTCTTTATAAGTGTACAAGAAAAAAATATTTTTTTCTGCTTTTATTATTTGCTAAACAAACAAACGAACAAACAAAAGAAAAAAAAAACTCGAATATATGTAAATAAAGCAGAATATTGTGCAGTTTGGAGTTTCATAAACCAATTTAACGAAATTTAAAATTGTACATATTTACCTTGTGCTTCATTAGTATTAAGTTTATTTCGATAAATCCAATTCGTATACATTTTTTCAACAATTCCCTAAAGTCAAAGATTCTTCTTAAAATTTTTTTATATTCTTTAATTTGAAAGTGTTAGAAAAGTTTAAAGAATGAATATTTTACCAAGAATGTCTAATGAATATTAATATTATTTTATATATAATTCCTGATGTATTATGTATAATATAATTATAATATATATATATATATATATGTATATAAAGTCAGTATAATAATTTATAAACATTTTGTTTCGTCAAAAATAAAAGAGAAAAAAAAATACTCCTAACATATGTATGTGGTAAGGTAAGTTTAAAGAACGACGTCAGGCAGGTAGTGGTTGGGTCTGGCCTAGGCGCGCATTTGATTATCATGTATAATTTTTCTTTCCTTGTAATAAATCTCTTCTGATTCTTTGTCACATAATAAAAGTACTACAGAAACAAATAGAAATATAGCTGCACCCCATCCAACTCCATAAGCCCAACCAAATTCCCATACTGCTCTGTTTCCTGTAAATTAAACCATTTTTTTTCTTTTCTTAAATTGCTTATACTTATACCATTTTAAAAGTGTATGATTGAAGTGCTTTGAGTCTTAAAAATTATGCAATAATAAAAACAAATTCTTTATACTGAATTACAAAACACATTATGGAAAAAAAAAAAGACTGATTAAAATCTAACTTACCTGAACCCAAATCAGCAGCAAAATAAACTGGATATAAGATTAAAGCAGTGAGAACAGAAAGTACTATAAAATAAAGAAAAAATGATTATTAAAAATAAAATAGGAAAAAAATAAAAATAAAAACTTTAAAAAGTCTTACATGACATGACCATAACGAGTACAGCAATTCTATAAAATTTATACTTTAAATGATGATTTTGCGATTTTAATCCAAAACCCGTTAAAAGAGTTGCTATTACGTCAGTAATTAGCGTTATTATACAAAGTGCTGCAGTGACTTTGATATAAACTGCAAAAGAAAAGAAAAGTTTTTTTTATAAATCTCCAAATAGACATTAGGAAAAATAAGTACATTACCAACATCTCTACTCGGATAACATCCTGGAGGTTTATCTTCGTTAAACGGCATTGGTGATATAATTTCTTCAATGCAATGAACAAATAATCCCTCACGATAACCAGCTGCCATTAGCCAATCTGTCGATGCAAGAGCCAATATCATCAATATGATGACAATTATTCCACATATAAATGCAATTACTTTAAGTGGTCTTGTTATTGTAATTGTTTCTATAGTTGTTGTTGGTGCCATTTTGGAAGGTGAAGGATTTCTAGATCTTTAAAAGTTTTTTATTATATAAATTATATGTATTTTATATTCTATAAAATACCAAATCAAATACATACCACAATAAATAATTTTAAAAATTGAAGCAATATAAAATCTGATATATATATTATATATAGGTAGTTAGTAGCAATTATTCAGTCAAATGTTAAATATCTGTTGAGGAAAAAAAATTGCAAAAAATATTTCATGCGTTAATAAAAATCCATTTCAATTTACAAACAATTAGTTACTATTTTTTGAAAAAATATAATGCGTTAGGAACTTTCCAAAAATGTATATATATTTTAAAGACGTTCCACAACTGATTTAGAGCCCACTTTCTCCCAATACGCTTTCAGTTTTTCATTAATTTCATTATTATTACTAACCAAAACAATGGTTCATTGAATAAAAAACAAATATTTATTTATATTTCTTTTTGTTTTCATATCTTCAGGGAAAATGTAATTTAACTATAAATAACACTAAATAATATTTTAATGACCTAGAAAAAAAAAACTAAATTCAAAAAAAATTTTTGGGGTCAACTTGAACTCACACACAATAACAGGCAGAAAATTTGTCAAAGAGACTTACCTTTCCTTAAAATAATCCAATGTTACGGATTCAGAATCAAATTCACTATAATTAGACAATGAATCTGCTTCAAAAGAACTAAATCCAAGTACATGAATTTGATTATTTTTTTCGTATGGAGTATTCGACATATTATTAGGAATTCATCAAAATGGCGAACTGTAATTATTTTAACTTTTTAAATACAAAGTTATAAAAAATTAAGAGATAAGGTAAAGATAACTAATTTCTTAAAGATAAAAGTAGATGACAATAATAATAATTATATTACATAATGATAATAATAATAATAATAATAATAACCTGTTATTATTTATAAATAAACTAAAATAAAGTATAAAAACACCACTTTATGATAAAATTTACAAATGTCAAATTGTCAAACAATGTACGCTAGACGACATTGCCAAGACTACTTGTTTAGAAAATCATTAGCAGATCAGAATTCATCAAGAATTCAGAATTCAGAATCAAATACATAATCTATATCAAGTACAAAAGTATTATTATTATTATTCTTTTTCCTCTTTCTATAATGTACATAAGTACTTCTTAATTCTTAATTATACTAATTATTTTGTATCTATATAGATTTACAGAAGGAATTATTCAAAGAAAGTTTTAGAGTAATTTGAGATTTTACGTTTATTTTCCTTTTCATATTTATGTTTATGTTCATATTTAAGAAAATGTAATCTTAATTCAATGTTTAAAGCAATACGTCGCTCGAGAATTGGTTTGCCGTAAACGCTACATAAACATAAATCAATAGCCTATACGACAAACCAATTCTCAAATTAAGCGACGATATGTATTTGCAGCAACCCTTAACTTTAAGGGTTACCGATCAGCTGATTAAAGTGAAGTGCAAGTGACATTTCTCATATTTTGAAAAACATTTAGTGATGGTGAACAGTATTTTTATTTACATTTTATTTTGTTATTTTTCTTCAAACAAAGAATTTTAAACAATTGTTTACAAAATGAATTGGCTTTTGCTAGCTTTACTTTCATTTGCAATAATTGTTCCTGTTATAAATGGTTTACATGGCAAAAATGAAAAAGAAATTCCATCTTCATCATTATCATCAGCATCTGCCGTAGGACAAGGATCATCGAATTTAGAATATTTTCCATTAGGACCTTTAGTTAAATGTTCATTTCTACCAAAAGATTTTCTAGAATGTAATGAACCCTACGATCATAAGGGAAATAAAACAGCTAAAGAAGAAATGGGTTATGGTTGTGTAAAATTTGGTGGCGTTTATTATGAAGAGGTTGAAAGGACAAAAGTTCAATGTACTGTATTGCAAGATATTGAATGTTGGGGACCAAGATCATTTTTACGTGATGGTTTCCCATGTGTAAAATATACAGATCATTATTTTGTAACAACATTAATATATAGTATATTATTGGGATTTTTGGGAATGGATAGATTTTGTCTTGGACAAACTGGCACAGCTGTTGGAAAACTATTAACATTAGGTGGTGTTGGAATATGGTGGATAATTGATGTTATATTATTAATTACAAATAATTTATTACCAGAAGATGGTAGCAATTGGAATCCGTATGTTTAAGTTAAATGTCATTTTTTTTTTATTAGGAGAATTTTGTGTAAATATGAAACATGTTTAATTAAACTTTAAATTTTAGGAATAAAATTATTTTTAAAAAAGTAAGAAATAATTTGTTTTGTAATTTTACCAAAAATCAATCGACTTGAAGGAACTGAAAGGTAGTATGGATAAAATTTTAATTTCTTACTATTGAAATGTTTTGAATGTTTCACGCAAAATTGCTCTAAAAACATAATTTTTCCGATAGATTTACTCCCTAAGATTTCAAATATTTACAGATACAAAAAAAATATTTCTATATGTAGGTACATATGTATATTTAAAAAAGTACTTACTGGAATTTTACTAGACAGTCGAAAATAGAATTATATGAGTTCTTATTTATTAAAAAAGCGTTATTCCTTGGAAGGTTTTGTAAAGAAGAATTCTTAACATTTTATATGATAATTACATAGACTTAATTTTTAATTTAAAAAAATTTCAAAATTTTACAATATAAAATACGTACCGCATCTGCCAGTTTTGTGTTTTATTTTTTTTTTTCCAGAAAAAGGGTATGTTGTTCTACCAATTTTGAACTAAACTAGGACTTTAAAAATTTAGGCTATTATGTAAAACCCTTCAATGGAGGAATTGGTGAAGTTTCAAGGTTTAATTCTATTTTGTTATAATTCATAAGAAATTTTTGTATAGAATCTTAAATAAATACAAGGTTGTGTAGTTTATGAGTTGGACAAAATTGGTAATATGAATAAATTATAACCAAATTTTTTAAGAATTATTAAAAAATGTTTCTTAAACTTTCTAATAAATTTCTATACTTTTTCTCCTTTATTATTTTTTTTTATTTTAGTTTTATAGCACTTATTTTAGACATCACATTATTTCCAATTCTAATTTTTAATTACTTCTTTCTTTACAAATACTCTTTCCTGAGATATAATTATTGAAATCATAATAAATTAAAACACTATTAATTTTGTTTTAATAGAGAAAACATCTTTATTTATTAATTAATAGAAATAATTAATATAATTTTGAAGAAAAAAAAAATCAAAAATAAATTCTCTATTTTTTTCTCAAATTGTTTTTCCTTATTTTTTTTTTTTAATACATAAAATATTAATACAAAATATAGTTTAATAAAATGGATTAATTTTTACTTGTTTGTTTCCTTCTTCTTCTTCTTTTTTTTTTACATATATGTATATATTTTTTATTTTATTTGGTAATTTTTAATTTTTAAATAATCAGTTAATTTAAAAAAAAAGACATGTATTTTTTATTTAATTAGTACTTATATAAACTTAAAAAAATATATATATGTATAAAAAACACAATTATTCATATGTAGGTATTTCAAAAACACAAAAAAAAAAGAAAAAAAAATTTAAAAAAGGAAATTTTTCTTGTTTTTTTTTTAATCCTTTATTTCTGTTGTACAATTAAAAATTATTTATTATTATGTACGAGTATTATAATTTATTTCTGTTACATTTTACATGTGATACGTATTTGTGTACTATATATCAAGATTGGCTTTTCATTAAAATTTTTTTTGAGAAATTATCTTTAATTTTGTCAATTATTATTTATTTTCAATAAATTTACAAAATTTTAGATTGATTTTGGCTTGTTTATGTCAAAACTGAAATGAAAAATAGTAGATACCTCGAAATATAAAATGAACTTATACTACTTTCAAAAGTAACGGACCATATTAGTATGAGTGTAGATTTTCTTATTTCTAATTTTTCATGAGTGCATATAATGCAATTTAAACAAAAATTATGTTTTTGTTTTCTTTTTCATTGGAAATACATAGTAGCTAAGGTATGTGAAAAAGTGTTCACTGTATAGAAATTTCAAAATGAAAAAAAGTTTCCTACTGGAAAAAGTGATGTAATGTAGTTTGGATATAAACAAATATTTTGTAACTTTTCAAGTGAGTTCTCTTTTATTTTTCTTTTATAAATTTCATGTTATCAAATCGGATTAGTTGCACTCTATTATTTATCTAGTTTTTTTTTAAACATTTTTTTTTTCTACTTATTTTTTTCTTACATATAATATTTTTAAATCTTAAAAACTACGATTCAAAAATTTTAATGTAGTACATATTTTATATTTTATTCTTTTTTCTTTTTCCTTTCTTTCAATTTTATTAAATAAATTCCAATGATTTATCTTGTCTTTGCAAAACAATTAAACACAAACAATTTGTTTTTGTATTTTAAATTTCTTAATTACATATATTCTAAATTTTTATTACACATATAATTTTAGTTTATAAGCGACACACACACATGAATTTTTTTTTTTTTTTGTTTTTTTTTCTTCAAATTTTCATTAAATTTTAAAGGATTATTCATAATATCTATTTACTAAGACATTTCTAATTATCTTTTTTTTTTTTAGTAAAAAGGAAGTAATTTGTGAAAGTTAATTTATATTTATATATATTTTTTAAACTTTATTTTTTAATTAAATAAAAAAAAAACAGTACTATTTATTAAAAAAAAATTTCTTGTCTTTGGAAGCATTTAATATATTTTTTTTATTCGAAAAAGTTTTAGTACTTGATTTTTGATGTTATTGTTTTGTTAAAATTAAATTATACATATAATATTTCAGTCAGTTAAGAATTTTCTTGTTATTTTTTTTCCTTTTGTTTTATTCTTTTCTGGCAGTTTTATTTATTTAAAAATTTGCATATTGTATTTTATGGCCAAAAGGAAAAAGAAAATTATTTAATTAACTATAAGATAATTTTTTTTTTTTTGGCACCAAATCTACTAAATCCAACAATACTGAATATTTTATTGTCGGAAATTTTTTTTGCATAGATGGAAGTTTCGATTTAAATTGAGAAAAATGAAATTTTTCTTTATTTTATTTAGTCGGTGTGAATTAAAATTCAATTCGCAAAAATTTTTTTTATCGTTTTGTCTTAAATTATGGGAATTCGTTCATAATGAGCAAAAACCTTTAAATTTAGGCCTTATAAATTATTTTAAAAGAGGTGGGAATTTTGTTTTTATTAAAATTTCGTATCTTTCTTCTTATTAAATTTAAACAATTAATGTAGCTTATATTTTCAAAAAGCGATTAATGAGAATAAAATTCTAAAAAAAAAAACAAAAAAATCATTGTAGTTTGGAAGTGTAAATTCTTCAAAATTTCAATTTGATGATTTTTTGTTAATGAAGTTAGTAAATGAAATAAATTTAAAAAAAAATATGACCAAAAGAAAACCTTTTTTCTTTACCAAAATCTTAATTTCTATTATGAGTTTCATAATACACATGAATTAATAATTATTTTTTTTTTTTTTTTAAATCTAATGATTAAGAAGACATTTAAATTTTTTTGACCACTTTTGACAGCAAATATCAATTAATAATTATATGTATTATAATAATTAATTATTTTTAAAAATATTATTTATGTTAAACTTTAATTCTTAATTTACTTATAATCTAAAATATGATTTTGAGTTTTTAATAGGAGTATAAAAAAAAAACAACAAAAGTTTAATGATTTGGAACAAAACCTCTTTTCAGTTCTAATTAGGATACATTTAGTAAAATAACGTATTAAAAAATTAGTAATTTATTTGAAATTTTTTTTTCTAGAAGAGAAATTAAAATAAATCACTAATTTGTCTCTTTCAGTAGTTCACTATCGTCAAAAAAATATTTGTTAGTTTAAAGAAATATACATATATGTACATATTTTAATAAAATTATATAAAAAAAAATATGGCTATAAAACTCGAAAAAAAAAAAAAAAAAATTGAGATTTTAAAAATTTATTAGTTTCAAAAAAACTGATAATATCACTATGAAAATTATTACATAAATAAACAAAAATAAAATAAAATAATAATGAACCATAGGAGCCGATTAAGGATGAGAAATTTTTCACTTGAGTCAAAAAAAAAAAAAAAAAAAAATCATCAAAATTAACTTTAATAACGGTCCATTAAATATTTTAAAAAAATAATAATAAAATTATAGCCTTTTTTTATTACATTTTTGTCTAATTTATTATTCGTTTCATTTATTATCTTAAAATTATTATATAAAAAAAATATATAAAAATTAAAAAAATAAAATATTTGAATATATTAAAAAAAAAAAGAAGCAAAAACTAAATAAAGAATAAATTGAGAATTACAATTATCTTTATATTGCTTCGCATATATATAAAAAATATATGTATGTATATGATTTAAATAATCATAATTGATAATATTAATAATTTAAAAAAAGTTCATTTATTTTTGCATTGATTTAATTGTAAAATTTTTGTGTCATTTTTACGTTTTGTTTATATATATATTAGTGTATTTATTATTTTTAAATTATTTATATATTTTTTTTTGTCTAAGTAAAATTCTCCACATTTGATTATTCATTGAGATTCGTTCGTTTCATATTTCAATAGAAAAAAATCGAGTTTAATTATGAATTAAAAACAGAAATAATAACAAATAAAAATAGATTTTTTTTCATCTAATAATTCTTTGTTTTAGGGCAGCAATACATCATTTCATTTTGTTTGTACAACTACAATAGTTTAGTCTTTTGCAAAAGTTATTTATGAATATAAAATAAAAAAGAGATGTAAATTTATTTTAAATAAAATAACATGTTCGTATAAGCTCATTAATCTAGCTATTTGAAATTAAACAAATTTAATATTGAGTTTAGACAATAAGTTTTTTTTTTTAAATTTCATTTTGTGTTATTAAATAAATAATAGTCAAAAAAAAAAAAAAACTATAAAATAGGAGAGATTATACTTTAAGTATACTAAAGTATATATATATTTTTTTATAATAGTGTACTTTATCTAATTAACTTATTAAAAGTAAATTACACTTTGGTTAATTTCAAAAATGAGTCTTCTAGTTACTTTCCAATGTATTGTGGAAAAATGTTATTTGCGAGATAAAAATTAATAAGCATTATTATATTTATGAAAATGATCTTTGGTTATCCGTTTCGCTTTTTCCTCTTTTTTTTTTTTTGTCTTCATGTGTAAGAATTTGGCACATTGAACAGATTTTTAAAAAAAAGTAAAAGTAAAAGTAAAAAAAAAAAACACGATCATGTTTTTGTGTGTGTGGTTAAAAATATAGGAAACTTAAAAAAAATTATTTTAATAATAATGTACAGGCAAATCAAATGTTATATTGCTGCCTAAATATTTTAACAAACCTTCCTTTTTTATTTTTTTACTTTTGCTATTTTGGATTAAATTATAATTTTTTTACTTTTTTTTTTCCAATTATTTTACTTTTCACTTCACTATATCTAACGGTAAAATATTTTGTATTTAATATAATTAAAATTTCTCTTATAATAATTACTTTTGAATTTCATAATTTTATACATTTCACATTCATATAAATATATAATATTTATTTTTTGTTCAATTTTTTTTTTAAATTTATATATATATATCTTTAAATTCCATTTAAAATATCATTTTCATATATTTTGCAATGAAAAAAACAATAGTGTTAAACATTTCCTCAAAAATTGCTTTTTTCGTTATATTTTACCACAGTTTCATATATTTTGATGTTTTTTAATTTAATAAAATTAATGGAAATTAAAGTAGTACTTCAAAAATATTCAAAAACAAAAAAATAAAAAAAAAAGTGATTAAATAACATTAATATAGTACAATAAAATTTTATAATGAGGGCTAACAATTCATAAAATAGATTTTTTTTACAAACTAATACTCCTAGAAATTTTTGAATTAAAATTTTTTTTCTAGAAATGAAAAATAATCTACTTTAATCAAAAATTATGGATTTTTTTGTTGTATCGATTTTATAATCATTCTATTATTATTATTCTAATATTAATATATTTTAAAAATTTATTCTTAGAAGAAGAACAAAAGAAAAATTTGGATATAAATGACCTATTGAAATTTAATATATTTTTCAACAATTTAATCGAACGTATTTCCGTTATGTATGACTGTGAAAATGATAAACCGACGACAAAAGATTATTTTTTTAAAATTTTATCTAATATCATTACATATTTTTTAATACTGTTATATTTAAAATGTTGACTAGAAACTACATGAATTTTAACTATTTGATTTTTGACTTTTTTGAATTTTACTAATTAAACTTCCTTTCCATCGCCCATACATTTTTTATTAAAAATTTTATTGTACATTAAGTATTTCTATTTGTGCATTTTTAATAAATTTTATTCTTGTTTTTTTGTGTATTTTCATTTATTGTAATCATGCCATTTTGATTAATTCATAAAAGTAAAAAATATAATAATAAATAGAGAAAAAAAATTCAATAGCAAAATAAAAAAAGTCTTAATTTTGTGCTGAAATTTTACACTTTGTTTGTTTTTTATATACATATATGTATGTATATAGAGGAAATGATCAATATATTCTTTTTCTTTTCTTATCTTCTAATTAACTTACACAACATATAATTCATTTATTCTTTTTTTTTTCCACTCTACTCTTTCAACAAAAAAATATATAATATAGATCTATATATATGTATGTATGTATATGAATATGAATATCATTTAACTTTTTTAAATTTGAATTTAAATTGCATTTTTGTGTTTTGTTAATTTGTATTTTTTGTTTCAATTTTTCTTTTTATTTTGTAACATAATGTTTTTATTTTGTGTTTTTGTTTTTATGTTTTATTTTTAAGATTTATAATTATCATTATCATCGACTCTTATGACACAACATAATATTAAAGAGAATATTAATTGCAAATAATTCAAGCAAATATTACAATCGTAATTATAAATATTTAAAATCAATTATCTTTAAAAATAATGTTCAACATTTAATGAGAGCAAATCTAAATAATTATATGGTTTTTTTGTTTTGTTTTTATAAAATATTGAACAAATAAAAAATTTTTCTATTTTTCAGTGTCTTCATCAAGTTTTAAATTCCAAACGAAATTATTTTGCATATTAAAAATGATTTAAGCCTTTTTATTTTTAAGCTTTATAATTATCATCATCTCTTATGGCACAACATAGTGCTAAAGAAAATATTAATCCAAATAATTCAAGCAATATTATTATAATCGTTATAATAAGCACAATAATCCAATTTTCTTCGACAATATTCACAAGTTTATGAGCGCAGCCCTAAATAATCATCAAAAATTGTATATAGATATCATTTTTCTATTTTTTACTGAAAATTTGATTTCAACACTTCTGTCTATTCATTCAAATATGGATCGCGATAAATGAGTTCAAAGGAAAATATTCTTAATATCTTTTGATAAACAAGATAACTCTAAGGTAGGACTTTAACAAATTAATATTAAGTCGAATATATTGATTGTGACAGAAATGTTTAAAAAAAAACATAAAACTTTAATAAATATTTACTTACTTCTTCATATATACTTGGAAATATACTTGAAGTAAATGCAAATTCTCTTCCAACATCACATAACTTTTTATCAATGTCATCTCTACAACATGATTCAGGTACTTTATAATTTGGAATTATTTTTGATACCATTAAACTGATCACCTCTTTATTACCAAGATCTTTATGATTAAATTCACTTGATGCCCAATCAGATGGTCCTCTGGATCCACAACATTTCAACTAAAATGGTTTAAAAAAAAAACAAATTCAATTTTAAAAGGAGATCTTTAAATATTGATATCATGAAAACCAAAAAATATACTGAAAGTTTGTAAAACTTACTTGTTTTTGAAAAGTGTCAAATGCAATTGTTCTGCTCTTAATTTTCGAATATTCATTTCTTACAGTATATAAAACAGAGTTTTCGACCATTTCATTTAAATGACCGCGATTATGGAATGACCATGCTCCAGCAGCTATTTCAGCTACTAATACAATTAGTAGACAACAGAAAAACTAAAACGGGAAAGAAAAACAAAGTTAAGAAAATAACTAAAAATATGTAAATGTGATTTTTAAAATACACTGTGGTCAATTTTTCAATAATTTTTGATAGTCGTCATTACAGACAGTGCAGTTGCAAAGTCATAAAGGGTATCATCTTGCTGATATGAAAGTAGTCTATATTCTTCTTCTATAGTCTATATACTTCAGTATATTAATAAATTAGCCATAGTGCTCTGTATTTAGTCATTTTTTGATATTTTTTATTTAACTTACTGTGACAAGCATGCATTGAGATTCCTTGAATGCACCGCAACAACCAAGAAATGCAACAATAACCATTAATGTACCAACAATCAAGAATACATATAAACCTATAACATAATGATTATTTTGTTCTCCAATCGAAAATAAAAATGTTGGATCTGTTAGCATCCATATTGAACATCCAATTATTCCCAGACCAATGAGCTAATATAAAAAATAAAATAAAATATATACATATGTATGTATGTATCTAAAACATATTCATGTATATCTATGCTTAAATTTTTTTTATTTTTTTATATCAAATGATTGCACAATTTAAAATAAATAAATAAATAAATAAATAAAAAATATGAGAAAACAAGATTTTTTTTTTTTAAGAAAATTGTATAATGATAAATATCAGTGATTATTTCATTTCCTTAAAATAGAAACATCATAATAATAAATAGAAGAAAAATATTTTTATCATGAATATTAAATTGATGATCTACCCCAAAGACAAAGTGAACACGAAATAAACTTGAAATAAGTTATTTTTCTTCTTTTTGTTTTATATTTTCAAAATTATATACATATGTACATATACGTAAAATGCATATGAAAAAAAAAAAATAATAATAATATAATAGAGATAATTTTATATTCATTCAATGAAACTAAAATGAAAACACGTTTTATTATTGAATATCTATTAAAAGTAATAAGCAATTAATAAATCCTAAGTAGTAGATAGCTTTAAAAAAAATATTATTCAATTGAATTAAGAACGTGAATAAAATAAAATTTCAAAATTATAAATTATTCAAGCAAATAAAAATAATACAGAAAAAAAACTTACATATATAAATATGTATATATATTTTAAGATTTAAAAATTTAAGAAAAAAAAAATTTTTTTTTTGTTTGAGTATTTTGTTGTTACGGCATCAGTATAAACATTTGTGACATAATTTTATAAAATTAGTAATTTGATTAAGATTTCACAGTTTATTCATTCTCGTATTTTCAAATAAAAATAAATATTTAGGTATTCAGATAGATTGCATGACATTTCAAATTAATTACATTTGATAAACCTATTAAGGCATTTAAAGTTAATTTTTTTAGGTCAATTTAATCAATCAGTTTTATGATTACTTCCTGTTTATCAAAAGTTCACCTATATAATCTGGATTAATTAGAAAAAAAAAATAATAATAATAAACAAACAAAAAACAAAGTAATAGGTAATTGAGAATTTTCAAAAATTAAGGCTGAGGATACAATTTTTGGATATGGGCATGAGCACTAAATTACACTTTAATAGAGAGAAAAAAAAATACAGCTCATGATTGTGTTATAGAGAATTTTTGTATTATCAATGTTGATCATTTCAATTACAAAGCATAGTACATAGGTACATATGTATATAGGACTTTTCCCTATCTATACCAAAAGAGTACATAGTATTAGGGTGACCAGAATGTACATTTTAAAGAGCAAATAGTCCACATAATCCTTCCTCTTAATTGTGAAAATTTTAAGTGTTTATTTCAAATGTGAACTATATACATACATACACGTCAATCTTAAACGCTATTAATACAAGAAAATATGAAAAATACACAATTTAGTTTAATTAGGAAGTAAGAAATTCGGTTAATTTCAAATATCAGTACGTCATAAGTTTTTCACGCATGCCCATTAACCAATTGTTATGTCATTATGAATCATTTTAAGCAAAATAAAGATCAAAAGTTTTTCTTTTAATTGCTGAAAATATGCCAAAATGTTTTAGAATGAAATTTTAGTGTTGAAAATTTCTTGTGATTGGATCATATTCAACGAAAGTATTTTCTTGATTTCATATAATTTTATAACAAAATCTTAAAAGTATTCTGAATTGTATCAAAGAAAGGTTACATATAAATACAAATATGTAATGTAAAAATCTTAAAAATGTAAATTATATTCAAGAAATAAAGCATGTAGGTACCTACATAGCCATTTAGCGGTCAATAACATGTTACTACCTATAATTACAACACTATCCAATGACAAGTGATGTGATTCCTTAATTTGGTTCTCGGGTAGTTTTAGAAAAATTCAGAAATTTGATTTCTATTAGAAAGTAACTGAATTCAATGATAGATTTTCATTTAACAACCACAATTCTGGTCACCCTAGCATAGGAATAAGCGAAGTACCTTTCCAAATAAGAATTTATGTTGTGTTGTTGGTCTATAGTGAAAATGAATTAAATATACAATATACATATTCAATTCAATGTTATTTTGCTCCATAAAACGCATGTCTTTAAATTTTTTTATCGTATTAATTTTGTTGTTCGTTTTTCAACGATAACAGAAAGAATGAGGACGCAGTGGGCGCGAGTTTTTCCCACTTTTTTTATATAGCAATAGCACCAAAGTTACAGAAAGATTATTTGTGAAGGAAACTTACATAAAAAGATATCTACATATTATTCTCTCTATTGACTATGTGATGATTATATATGTAGATCAAATCTATAAAAAAAAATGCTACACCATCCAGCCACAGAATCCCACATTTAAAATGACGTCACATTTAATATGAAGAAAATTGTTATGTATTATTTCTAAATAAAAATATATTTTCTTTTCAATATCAAAAATAATTTGTAAATTAAATGTTATCGTTATTATATTTTACAAAATGTATATTCTTAAATTTTAAATTAAACAATATGAAATTTACTTTTTCTTATTCCTTATCATCAGTCATTGCGACTTATTGTATAGTATAGATACATACTTAATTTTGTATTCAAAACACTTTTTATGTTTAAGAGAATATTTCACATTAAAGAAAGGAAATGGAAATAAATAAATAAAAAATAATGAAATTTTAATTTAAATATTATCACATAGCTAGTAAATATATAAAAAGAAAAAAAAATCACTCATTACCCAAAACAATAGATTTATAAGCACCATAAGGTACTTTACTGTTGAACAGCAACCATTTAATCCCATTTTTTCTTTTTAATTCAATTTATTAAATTATTACTTTTTTTTTCTTAATCACTTTCACAACTTTTTCCCAATGGAAACAAATACTCGTCCAATAATAAATATTTCACTAACAAAACAATTTATCGCTGTGATGTGGTGCTTGCAAAACACACTGAAATGAACACTACACCTACAGTGATGACTAGTGATATGACTTCAGAAAATGAAAACGGAATAGATTGTGAGAAAAAAGTGGAGTAGAAAGGGAGTAGATTCTAATAGAACGGATTTACGAATAATAAATTTACTATATTTACCAAAAAAACATTTTAACAAATCTAATAAAAACAAAAATTAAATCCATTTAATATTCCATTAATATAAACAAAAATAAATTTGATACGGCACAAACATCTAGAAGTCAATGCAGCAAAACATTTGTCAACAGAAAAAATATGATGTTTTTCGACTATATTTCAAAATAATATTATGATAAAGCCAAAATGTAGTTTTTAGGGAGCAGAAAAATACAATTTTTTAAATAGTAGTAGATTAGGGTGTTTCCGGAGTAGCGGGGGAGAATCAAAAATTTAAAAAAAATCGGAGTAAAGTCACAGCACAGAATTCTCAGATCTGATCCTGATTCCTGATTCTTGATGTTGAGTTGAGGAGTGATCAGTGAACTATGTATTAATAATTTTGGATGGGGAATGAGGAGATGGAAATAAAATGGCCGAGAACCGAAGACGCCGAAAATGTTTAAAAATACGATGACTGTGGTCAAAGGACTCAAAGGGCATTGAACGATGACGACGACGCCAAGGTATATTTATGTGAAATAAATAGTAGTCAAACAAATGCCAAATTTGTATGAAAACATGTCATTTGCAATGTCTTCTTCAGGGCATGATGAATTCACATAGGTATCGCCACATCTGCTTAAAGTTATCACAAACACAAATGAGAATTTAAAAATGTTGTATCGTTATTTCAAAAAATCCGTTTGCTGACTTTTCATGCCATATTAAATTGTGTATTATCTTGTTTGTAAAATAACGAAAATAAAGGATATAACAGGAAAAATAATAATAATTAACTACCTACTTAGAGAAAGTGAAATTAAATAAATTACTAAAATATTATTTAAAATTAAACAGAAATAGAAAGTTCTTCGGATGGAATTTCATTATCAAACTTAAGCATATCATGTCTTCCTTATTCAAGTGCATAGATAATGCCTGATTTTGAATATTAATTATTTTTTTTTATTTACATAAGTCGATGTGGTTCGTTGCAAATCATGTTTTTAAAATCATCAAATAATTTATTTGTATTTCAATTTCCTGGAAAATTATGTACAACAGAGAGAAAATATTACAATATAATTAATTATATATATGTATGTATGATAAACGGTAAATGAATTAAAAATAAAAGATGCAAAATTGAAAGTTATGTAATCTGTTGTATGCATTTGATTGAACAAATGCAATTAATTTACACTTTGCTACTATAGATGCCTAGCTGCTCTAATTTTAAAATTAATGACCAATTATTAGACTTCAAGAACTTATATATTTAAAGAAAACCGCGCAAATTAGATACACATATACTATACTATATATGTATGTACATATAATAAGTATTGTATGTATATGTAGTACATGAATTATAAATAAGAGTTTTGAAAATTGTATATATACAAAAAGTTAAATAAGTTTTATCGATCTACCATCTACCTGTAAATATATAATGAAGTATTTATTCAAAATTTAGCTCATAAAATTGAAGACATTCGTGAAATCGAAACGATATAGTTTAAGAGCAATAAATTGAATTAATGAAGTAAAATTTCATCATCTAGAATTCATATCAGAATGAAATTACCAATAGTGATTATTTTTTTGATTTTACATCTCGGTGAGCGATTCTTAAAGTTTATTAATAATTATACCTACATATATTAGATTGTTGGTTAGCTTTATCTTGAAATTTCAAAATATTTTAGAATTCAACATTGCTGCAATCTCGAAGAAAGTTAATAAACGAAATGATTATGATTACAAAACTGAAATATACCACAAATACGTTGAAGATCCCCGTCATAATTTTCATTCAACATCTGCAGAAAGTGATGGTCATCATCAATCTCTAGCACAAAACGATCCAACAAGTAATGATTACTACCAAAATTACCATCAAGATTCTCATTATGACATTTCACAACAAGATGAGTATAACGTGAACAAGGAAAAAAATTATAATTTAGGAAGTGGATTACGATCAATTGCTCAAGGATCTGCAAATCAAGCTCATTCTGCTGTAGCAAATCAACATGCTGCTGCAAAACAAGCAGCTTATCTGGCAAAAAATTCTTTAGCGCAAACTGCTTTACAAGCTGCTGCAACAGCTCAAGCTGCTTTAACTGGAAAAGAAGTCTTACTTTATGAATTAGAACAGCAGTTAACGGACGCAAAAAATTCCGTAGAAGACGAAATTGCCCAATTAGAGCTTGCAAATAAAGCTTCAAAATCAGCGCAACAAGCTGCAATACAAGCTTCAAATCATGTTTCTGCATTAACTGCTACTTTGAATAGTGCTCAGTCTGTTGCTATTCAAGCTGAACAAACTGCCCAGAAAGCAGCATCTGAATTAGCATCACAAACATCAATGGTGGAAAAGGCCAAATCACGTCAACAAGCATTAGAAGGACAATTGAAATCAGTTTTAGTTGATTTTGCTGCTACTAAAAAAGCAACTATCAAGGCAGCAGCTTCGGCACAAAAAGCTCAATATAATGCTGAAGAAGCAGCTGCTCATGTAACTGTTGAATTAGTACAATCAAAAGATAGCGCTGAAATTATTGATGAAACTGACGATTCCCATTCAAGTGAACAAGTCAAAATTTAAATTTGTAAAAATTCTTTTAACTCTAAGTTTTAATTTTTAAGAAAGGCGAAATTATAAGTTTTGAAAAAGTATTGAACTAGGTGAAATACATAGGTTTTTTTGTAACTATTTCTTCTTTAGATTTTTTCAGTTATATTGAATTTCCTGATACATATACATATTATTTTTGAATAAAACTAATTGTTATTCAAAATGTATTACTTTTATTTTGAAAAACATTTCAATTGTGAATCATTATTGGGTCTTTTAACACATACAATTTAATTTTTAACCACATTAACATTGTAATTGCTTACAAAATTAATTTTTCAATTTTCATGGCTTTTAACTTACAAATTTTAAAAATTTCACCTAAAGTTTAATACGAACTTCTTGCGTATTCCTCTACAAACTTTTACTCTTTATTTCTACAATAAAAAATTTCGTGTAGAATGATATTTAATCAAATACTTGAAATAAACAAAAAAAAAACTGTTGTTTTCTATATACTTTCTTAAACCAACAATGTTTAATTTTTTAATTTATTTATAAATTTTTACCTATAATTCCTTCATACAACAATTTCTAGTGAAATATCGCTAAAATTTCTTTCGCTGAAAATGTCGATAAAATTCTCCAATAATTTGTTTTGATTTCTTTGATTTCTTTTTATATCATTGATTACTATAGAGGCAGTTCCTAAATTTTTATCTCAAAAATTGAGTCCTAAAAACAAAACTTTTTAGAGAATATGAAAAGTCACAAAATTTCAAGCTTGGCGCTTGCTATTAGAATAGATCTGCTAGTCTACCTTAGCTTAACTAAAGTCTGCAACGGGTTGTAAATGTATATTTTGAAAAAAAAAAACTGTTTAATTAGAAATTTTATTTATATCGATATATTGATATTTTTACCTCGATAATTAATTATCTATATATCGATATGTTTGAATAAAATCGACCACATACTATTTTACCTTTATTTTTAAAGTGTATTTTTGTCTAAAATAGAAGCCATCTATGTTTTAAGATAACATTTCTACGTAAAATAGTAAACGAAACATAAAATAAGTGTATTTTTATTTAAGAGATAATTTTGATACAGATTTTTCAATGTATGACGCATGTTTTCATTTTTTTCTAAAATAAATTGAGATTATTTTATTTATTACTGGCAATACTTTTTGAAAGAATGAATATAAGAAGAACGCAGAAAAATCCGAAGTCCGAAGTAGTAGACCCCGTCGTTGCGTTCCATTTGGCGGAATATAATAATTCTTGCAAGTTTTTGTATAGTGAGTTTGATTGGGTTTTTCTTCCCTTAAAATAAATAATAAAATTTATTTTCGGAGGGAAAATATAAAATTTAGCATTAATTAAAATTATTTTCAATTAAAATTAAAGTAATTAAATAGAATGGAATAATAATAAAAGTGAATAATCAAATTGAAAATGTGAATTTGTGATTATGAAAAGAAAGAAATCGCGTGTTTTTCTTTTTATTCTCGACATGGCGTCGAAATGTTGAAAAGAGGAATGTACAAAAAATAACTAAATAACAAAAAAAAAAAAAGAAGAAGAAGAAGAGAAGAGAACCAGAAAGAAAATAATAAAAATAAAAAAACGAAGAGAACTAAAAATTTTCTTGTTTTAACAAATGAAAAATAAAAATTCGTTTTTTATTTGCAATTTAGTTTTTTTTTTTTTTTTTTAATTTTTAATTAAGTTTTAGAGATATTTTCTATATATATGTATATTTAGTTTACTTTATTGTTTTGTTTTACTCATATTTTAAATAAGTGATGTTTATTTTAGTTGTTTAATTGAGTAAAGTAACCTATTCAATGCTTGTATTTTTGGCTATAATAATCATCCGGTAATTATTCGAATAAAAAAAAATTTTATAATAAACTTATTTTTTGGATAAACGAAATGTCAAATTCAGTTTTTAAAGAAAGTTCAATAATTTCATCATCAACTATAAATCGAAATTCTAGTACAGAAGATACAAATGATTCAATTAAATTTGATCCAGATGATGATGGTAATAATTCAATAACAAGAGCAAAACATTTAGTTGTTGTTTGTGGTAAAAATGGAATTTCTGTTGATAAAAAAGGACTTGAAGATTTAATGGGTAAATAAATAATAATAAAAAGAAAACTGAAATTTATTATTTTAAAAATTTTTATAGTATATTGCATAATCTTTTTTATTTTTTATTTTCACTTCATTATTCATTTTTCATTAAAACAATTTTATATTTTATCTTATTTATTTATTTATTTTTTTTTTCTTTCCTTGCATTTTTAGATTTATAAGTTAGAATTGAAATCATGATAATTATACTCATGAAATAGGAACTCGATGGATGCTGAATATGACACAATCTAACTTAAAAAAAAAAAAAAAATAAAAATATATATGTATTTGTATATAATATATTCAACAATAAAAATTTTCTAAAAACAAATACTAATCATTATAATATACATATTTTGATTCGAAGTAGAATACACTTCTGTTATCTGGTATATAATTCATATTCATCTGCATTTAAAATTTTTAATATTTGATAAAGATTCTTTATGTTTTTTTTGTTTGTTTTTGTTTTGTTTTGTTTATTAGGTCACGTTTTACATTCATTAGATTTTATTTAGGAAATCAAATTCATTCAATAATGACAAATTAATAAGAGAAATAAATACGAGCAAATTAAATGATAATTAGAAAAATTTTCAAATTTTTAAGAAATGTAAAAAATGTATTAAATTGGATTAAATGTAAATTTGCATTAAGCGCGAAAATTTCTACTTTTTCATGTGATTAAATGATGTACATATATAACAATTTATAAATTGAAATATTTCCAGTGTGAATCTGAAACTTGGTTTATTATTATCTTTATCTTTTCTAGCTTTATTAACTAGAAGTATTTAAAATTGCAACTAAGAAAATTTGGTTTTTTTTTTATTCATGAAATTCATACATTCCTCTACGAATTCACTTCTTATCAATAAAAATATCAATTTTACTTAAATACTTAGTGCAAGAAAGTAAATAATTTTTCAGAAAAAAGTATTGAAATTCATATTATGAAATTCATTACTGTATTTTATTTCAAATCATTTATTGATGGTGTTTTTTATCTGACAAATAATGTTCAAAAAAATGTTGTTTTATGACCGTAAAGAAATAAATAATAATAATTATATTTTGATTTTATCGTCTACTTACATATTTGATGCATATTATCAAACACATACATCTGTATTACTTTGAAGAAAAAATTTAGTCAGTATCGATGATAGTTAGATCAATGAATGTTTGTTTATTCGGATTGGCTATAGTTATTTTTGTTGTCATTTTTAACTGTTTAAATACAGATATTGTTACATGGCAACATAATTTTATATTTTCTTGTATCAAATATCTAAAAAAGCAAGCGTTTTTCTTTCGTTCATTCACAGTGAAAAGGATCTCAAATTAAATTGTTTTGTACATATTTAGTCTTATTAAAATAAATTTGTTGATAACAGATTTTTAAAAATTAAGTTCTTTTAAATATGTTTATTCAGTGGTGCATATAAAGTAGCAAATAAAGTAAAATATGTAATTAAAAAAATTTCTATAAAAGTCCAAAACTGTCATTGATAAGAGATTGTTTATGTAAATTTTATTTTCTGATAAATTTTTAGTTTATTTTGTTCTTGTTTTAAAATTTGATTTTAAAAATAAAATTTTTTATACAAAATAATTAATCATTATTCAAATCTTTTTTAATGTTTAATATTTTTTTACTAGATGATAGAATTATTTCAACAGTAAGTGTTGTACGATTAGATTCTTCGAATTCAACAAAAAAAGATGAAAATAAAAAGCCAAAAAGAAATAGTAATATTAGAAGGGACAGTAATAAGAGTGATGAAAATGATGATTTATTACAAATACTTGAAGGAAAAAGTGATGATGATAATTCTGATGAAGGAAGCGATGGTACAAATGAAATTGAACGTAAATTAGTTGGTGTAACAATTGAAGAATTTTATCCACCAGAAGAAGCAAAAAAACTTGCAAGAGAAATTTTAAGTGAGTATTATACAAAAAAAAAATTACCAAAACGATTTTCTAACAAATTTTTCTTATTTTATACTTTGTTTAGATTGTGCTGGTATATCAAGTCCCCTTGAAATTAGAACAGATTTATTAGAATTTAGAAGATTTATTATACAAAATGACCATTGTTATACACCTTTAGTATCACCAACGCAAGCAAAAGACGATTCAACAATAATAAAAACGGAACCTACAGAATCAGAAACTGTTACATCATCACCACATTCATCCTCAAATCTAATTGCATTAACTAAAGGATCTTCAAGAAAAAGTATAAATACAAATTTAAATGAGAAACAATTTGCTGCTACAGTAGCAACAACAGGATCTTTAGCAAATAATACTCCACCAAAGGTTAAAGAAGAAACAAATCAGTCCGAAGGAGGAGAAGAAGAGGAAGAAGAATATTCAGAGTATACGGAATCAAGTGTTAGTGAAGAAACTGATAACGATAGAGATAGTGATTTAGATTATGATGTAAATGATAGAGGAGGACGAAAAAAGAAGGCTTCAAAAAAGAAAACAGGAAAAACTGAAAGGAAAGTAGTAAAAAGAAGACAAACATTAAATACAACAGAAAAAGAAGATAGTGAAAAGAAGACTTCTTACTTTAGAAGATTAAGTAGACAAAGTACTGAATCTAGAAGACCTTCATCATCAGTAATAGCTGCATCAAATACAAATACTCTTGCCAATTCTTTAGTAGCACCAAAAATCCCTCTTAAAGTGTGTTCAGGAAGCAAGAACCAACATTCAAAAGCAATTCATTTAATCTCACAGCAATCAACTGAAATGCAAAAAGAAGTTGATGAGCAACCAAAATTAATTGCAACTGATCCGAAAAGGCCTTTATTGAAAGCTGTTCCTACTCCAAAAAGAAAGTCAGAAGGAGTATTCACTGAAATTAGTACCTTCCTGACACATGGTTCTGATTCGAGTAAACCAAACTTAAGAGTAACTCAAATGAAAACTGAAAAACCGGCAAAAGGATTTATGGCTCTTGGTGAAGCTGCTGCCAAAAATCAATTACCAGCACAAATATCAATTCAAACACATCAAAGTTCATCGGAACTCGCAGCAGAGAATGATAAACAGCTTGATTTAATCGATTCCATAGTAAAAGATGAAATGGAAAAAAAAAGTCCTATAATTGTAAAAGATACAATGAACGAAGATATACCACATCTTGTAAAAATGTTAGAAAGTACAGAAGAAGCAGTTCTTGGAAAAACAGAGGAATTACGTTCAACAGTAACTGGTACCACCACATCGTCTACATCATTTACACATCCTGTTGAAGATATAGATATAACGAATGCTCCCCTTTTAGAAACTGCTGAAGATGATATTACAGAAGATCTTCTTCAGCATGTTGCCGAATTAATAGATAATAAAAATTATCAAGATGTCTTTGAAAAAGCGATCTTAAGTACAAATCCAACCACAAGTATGGTTGCAGCACATACATCTCAATCGACAACACCAACAGCGACGACAGCGGGAAGGCCATTGCTACGGCAACAGCAACAGCAAATCCCTAATTCACCATCTGATATTTCACAGGATTCTTCTTTGAATCAATCATCAAGTGCTATCTCTTTAAACAGTAGTATTATTCCAAAAAAAGAACCAATTGAAATTATAAGAAAGGATGGGCGTATTATCAAACTTCCTCCTATTGAAGCTCCAACAACAAGAGCAAAAAGAAGGGCACAAACTCAAGGAAATACACATGAAACATCGAAAAATGTTTCTTTGAATAAAAATCAAGCTAGCGGTGCTAATAGCAACGTTGGTAAAACGCAAACTCCATCAAATTCTAGGCGAAATTCTTCTGCTGCTGCTGCTGAACAAAAATCAGCATTAAATAGTAGAAAACGGGGATCGATTTCATCTTCAGCACAATCAACACCAAAAGAGAACACAGAAGATGAAGATGAAGAATCGGACTCTGAAGATGATCCAAATAAGTAAGTTTAGGTTTTTCTTTTTAAATTTGATTTTGAAGTAATCAAATTATAAGCTAAAATTATCTTGAAGAATTTGTTAGTATAGAAGATGAATGTTTCATAAGTTCCCAATTTTTTCTATTATAATAGAATTTGTTCTATGGAAAACAAATATAGAGTAGAAAATGAATCTTTAAAATTCTGAAGAAAAATAAAATGAATAAATAACATTTACTTTTAAATTTTGTTTTTTTTAAAAATTATTTAAGACTTTGGTGTATATGTCGCCAACCTCATAATAATCGCTTCATGATTTGTTGCGACGTTTGTGAGGATTGGTTTCATGGAACTTGTGTTAATATTACAAAAGCTATGGGTTTAGAAATGGAATTAAAAGGTGTCGAATGGAAATGTCCAAATTGTTTAAAAAAGAATGATGAAAAGGTAAAAAAACAAAACTATTTACATTTAGTTTGTTTTTAATTTAAACTTTCGAAAAAATTACAGAAGTCAGCCCAAACTAAATGTAATGAATCGGTGGATAAAAAAAAAGTAGATTTAATAAAACAGCAGCCTGATGATTTAAAAACTAAAACTGCAGCTAGTAATAAAAAGGGACAATCTCAAACAGTCATTGGTATAGTGCCATCTAAAAGGCCTGAACTACAACAACAAGCAAAAAAATTTGAAATAAGTAGGCAAAAACCATTGAATGCCGATCTGAAAAAAGCAGGTAATGATCCATCTCAAAAGAAAATAACGGATGTATTCAAACCAACAATAGAATCACCAATTCTTCAAAAGAAATCATCATTGTTATCGGTGTTGCCGTCAGAGACAAAGACTGCTGCTAGTCCAGCAGTTGTTGATACTATTGTGCAAAAAAGTAATGAACAACAAGCTAAGCTTATAACAATACAAAGAAAAACTTCATCAACAGATAGTAATGTACGATTAACAAAAGATGTACAAAAAAAGACACAACAACATCAACAAGAAAATATTGGAAATTTTGATGAATCGAGTAGTAGTAGTGTAAATGATGCACCTTCTAAAAAAATTCCAACAAAAATCAAAATTGTCTCGATTGAAAAAAATGAAAAGCAATTCGTTAAATGTGATTCTCCGAAAGTTACTACAACTGCAGCAAATTCAACACTTTTAAATTGTGTTGTTTGTAAAAAACCCGTTCGACCAAATTCAATTTACTGCAGTGATGATTGTATTCGAAAACATGCAAACAATTCACGTATAATTGTAACTAAAGCTTCAAAGGCAGCGGCTGCTGCATCTTCATCAGATGATGATAAATTGAAGAAGAAAATTCCGAGTTCATTTGAAGAAGCGTTAGCAAAAGCTTCTGAAAAAACTTTACAAATGAAAAATAAAATTGAAAGAGTAAGATTTTGCAATTTAATTATAAATTTCAAAGTAATTTTCAAATAAAAAATCTTTTTTAGGTTCCCGTGTTTGAAAGAAAATCTGGACGAATATTAGCTGGCAGTAGTGCTCCAACGGTAGCAAATTTGAAAAAGTGGCTTCAGGATAATCCAACTTTTGAGGTTGTTCAACCGGGAAGCCCACAAGCTATTGTTCTTGAGGTACAAAAAGTTAGGAACATAATTTAAAATCCTCAAAATTCAAATCAAGAAAAAAAAAACAAATGCAAATGGAAAGAACTAATTTAAAATAACGTGTCAGCCAAAACTTACGCCTCGCTGACAAACTTGATTTCTAACATGGAATTTGGTAACTTCTTTCGAGCCTACCTCATTTAAACCTCATTCTGACGGACAGTGGAAGAAATCAAACATCTTTCTTTATCTTTATTTTTAGTTTTGCCCATTTGTATTTGTTTATGCTTTAAGCTTGTAAAAGTTTTAGGTATTAAGGCCATAAACTTAAAATTCATTGTTTTTTTTTTTACAGAGGAGTAAACAGAAACTAAAAGTGGTTACTACAGTTACATCGGTTAGTACACCAACAACAACAACTGATAAATCAATACCAAAACTTAGTCCTTCAACTCCGACAATTCCTACTACTCCAACAACAATTTCTCCTATATTATCATCTCCGTTAACTACAAAAACTCGTACAGCTTTACAAATTGATGCACAACCTCTTACCTCTTCAACACCTAAATTGAAGAAAATCATTCAGGTAGTTACAAAAACTACAACGCAAACAACAGAATCGAAATCAAATCAAAGTAAAGCAGATTTTTCTGATCCAAAAAAATTGTTAAAAGAAAAAGATGATAAGGAAACATCAAAAGAAAGCAGTGTTATAAAAGAAAAGAAAGATGAAGGGAAAGAAAAAGACGAAAAACAGAAAAGTTCGAAAAGTACGATTAAAAAACAGCCATCAGTGGACCAAGCCAAAGATTTACCTTCAACATCAAATGATGGTGAACCGATTAGATTGATGGTAAAAAAAACATTAAAAGAACAGCTTATAGGACGAATAAATGAAGTAAAAGATCCTGAAGCACCAAAATTAACAGAATCTGAAATTGAAGAATTTGCAAATGAAACTGAAGCTGAAATGTACAAATTATTCAATAGTGATGTCGGTATGAAATATAAAGCTAAATACCGATCGTTAATATTTAACATAAAAGATAGGAAAAATGAAACACTACTTCAAAAAATTTGTAGTAAAGTTATTGAACCAAAACAGTTGGTTCGAATGCAACCAGAAGAGATGGCTAGTCAACAATTAGCACAGTGGCGACAAAATGAAAATAAACATCAATTGGAAATGATTAAAAAATCTGAATTGGATTTGTTGTCTTGCAAAAAAAATTATGTGTTGAAAACTCATAAAGGAGAAGAAGTAATCGAAAGTAAAAGTACAGATCAAGTGTCCTTGGATTTAACGATTCCTGTTGAAGATGTCGTAACTGTGTTGAACAGTTCAACAGTAAGTAGTACAACAAACGAAACTGAAGGGAAAACAGAAACAACAGAAGGAGCATTATTATCACCAGAAATAGATAAAGAAAAGGATGGCAGCAGTTATAGGGTTTCTAGTACTCATGAGCTTTCATCTCAAGATTTAGTGGTTAGTTCTGTATCTACACCCAACAGTGGAAATGTAATAACGGAAAATGAACCAAGGGAAAAGAAAAAAGTGCACAGCAACAGTGATCGCGGTGGCAAAGATAGGGATCGTGATCGTGACCGTGACCGTGACCGTGACAGACATCATCGACAGAAAGAGAAATACAAGCATAAGAAGAGAAGTCGTAGTCGTAGTCGCAGTCGAGACCGAAAATACAAAAGTCCAAGTCGGGAGGAGAAAAGAAGTAGTAGAACTGAAAAAGATAGAGAAAAAGAGCGTAGTAGAGAAAAATTCGATAGAGAGAAAACTGAAGGAAGGGATAAATCGTTATCGTCAAAGGATAGACACCATGATAATAGTAAAGATAAAGAGAAGCAGACGACATCATCAGTGGTAGCAACAAATGCTGAAAAACATCATAATCATCACTATCATGATTCGAAATCATCATCTAAACAAAGTACAAAACAATCGTCACTCAGTAGTGGCAGTCCAAATGCACAAACTGTAGTTAAATTAAAAGATAAAGAATCTAAATCATCAATTAAAATAAAATCCAGTAATGAGTATAATTTAATCGACAAAATTCTTGAGTCAACGAAAACAGTTGAGGAAGCTGCAAATTTAGTTGGAACTGTCGATGAAAAGGAAAAAGATAAAACGAATACAACAATAAAAACGTCATCTCCATCACTTTTTTCTGCTATAGCGACAACTACAACAGCATTAACAAAGTCATCTTCAAGTACAACCACAATTACAACAACAGCAACAAGAAATTCACCAGCTCATGGCGGTCATGATAGTGATCAAGAACCATCGAGTACAGTTATTATAGCAACACCACCTGAGGATCAATATGTTCGATATTCCAGTGATATTTCCACAATAATATGGAGTGGATCGATAAATATGATCGATGTTGCAACATTTCAAATTGTTATTCAACCAGTAAGTGGTGTCTTTTCTGATTTAGATAAAGATTTACCCCTTGAATTAGACGTTGTTGGCCGTATTAGTCCAGAAACAGTATGGGAATATATTGCTAAAATTAAAAAAAGTCCAAATAAAGAAATTGTTATTGTACGTTTAGTTCCAGCATGTGAAAGTGAGAATCTTGCTTACACTGCACTTTATACGTATCTCGACAAAAGAAAAAGATTAGGTGTTGTTAAAACAATGTCACCAAATTTAAAAGATTTTTATATTTTGCCATTGGGTATTCGTAAAAAACTTCCACAAGTTTTACAATCATCAACTGACAAAAGTTTAAATGATTTTTACGATGATGATTTACGACCAGATCTTTTAATGGGAGTTATAATTCGAATAATGAATAAGCGGCCAGGAATGCCAGTAGTTCCATCAACAGTGTCGTCAGCATCGGTAGCAACACCGTCTGTTTCAACAGTTTCACGAGGATTGCATCCTCCAACAAAAGTAAGCTAACTAACATTTCATCGAATTTTCAAAGAAAATAAACAAAAATTAACTTCTTGTTTTTAGATTCGCAAAACGGATACATCTGTGATATCAAATCATATCTCAACATTAAATGAAGATAATTTTACGCCACCAAGTAGTCCTAAAAGAAAATTATTGGAATCATCAACATCATCGTCGAAGAGCATTTTAACATCTGGTCGTTTACCACCAAATTCTGCGACATCTGATTCACTGGATTTGAATGTAGTGATTCCAGCAGGAAAATCAAATAAATGTAAGTATTCTTTTTTTTTATTATTATGTATTTTTTTTTTTTTTTTAAAGAAACATTTTTAAATTCTTGAAGTTTTCTCGAGAACACTAATTGTCAAATTGGGAATGAGCATATGAATTATTTTTTTTATTTTTTTTTAAGCATACAATCAAGATGATGAACCTTATTCACCTGGAGGAAGTTCAGATGATGACAATCTTGGTATGATGTCACTTCCTAGCACAAGTACAATAGCCACCGATACTTCTCCAGATGATTTAAAACGTAAAATGGATGAAATTAATCGACAAATCGAAGCTCAAAAAATGGAAATAGCTGGAATGTTGAATATGGATCAGGTGCATATATTGACTTTTATTAATTGTCTAAATGTAAAATATTAAATTTCGAATTATTTTTTTCTCTTCTCTTTTTTTATTTAGAATAATAGTTATTCTTCTATACCTCCAGTTGGTTTAGCTCCGGCTCTTGCAAATATATCCATTCCATCGAATCTACATCAGATTCTTGCTAGTATTAAACAAACACCAACTCCTCAACCGGTTCCTCCTCCTGTATCATCCACTGTACTCCCATCACTTACCCCATCATCACAACCATCTTCTAATATACCACCATCATCCTCTTTAATTAATTCTATTTTACACCACACATCAAGCAGTGATGAAGAATATGTGCCGGGACCAGTTACTGCAAAATTTAATTGTAAGTTAAAAAGAATTTGATGATGATTTGAAAAAAAAAAAAAAAAAGATTTTTGTTTTTTGCAATCAAATGTCTTTTTTTTTTTGTTTATTTTATTTTTCAGTAAGTAATACTACAGAACAAGAAGATAAATGTTCAACAGATTTATCATCTGAAACACAATTTACACATGATATAGATTTGCGTGTAGAATATCCACAATTATCTAAAAAACCACGTTGGGATATGATAAATAATCCTCCGCCACCAGGTTTAGAAGATGAATATTCTTGAAATAAAAATTACTGAATTTCAAATACACTAGCAAATAATATTATTTTATAAAAAAAAAAAAAAAAAAAAAAAAAAAAAAAAAAAAAAAAAAAAAAAAAAAAAAAAAAAACAATTATCTTATTGTTTTTGCAAATGAAGAAAAAAAAAACAATTATAAAAACAAACCAGTTCTATTGTACAGAGTTTAATTTAAGTAAAAATTTCTATACTATTAATTATTTTTCATTTTAATATAAAAAAAAAGCGTTTTTGTTTTCTAAAAATTGCTTTAAAATAATCAAAAAATCATTTTTATTCAAAATAGATTTCTCATTTGAAATATTACTTAAAAATTAAAAATTGAATTTTTTATTATTCAAAAAATTAAAATTAAAATGATTTTTTTCTTATTCTCATATGAATAACATTAATTTTCTTATTATTTTACTTTTTTTTTTTTCCTTTAGGATTTTAAAAAGTTATTTGAATTTGTTTGTTATTTTTTTTTTTTAAATTATATCAATAAACGGGAGAAAAAAAAAACAACAAGCGAACAATTTTTTTTTTAAAGATTGTAAAAAAATTACTCTGAGAGTGCATATAAATTAGAAATTTTAATTTTTAATTAGAATTAAGTTGAAATGTAGGAAATATAAGATAAATAAAATTTGATTATCAGTCTATTTTATTTTTACTTTTTAATTATTATTTTCTTTTTCTGGAATTTTAAATAAATAATACATTTATTTACATTAATCTAAAATGAAAATCTAAATATGAAATTTATACACTTATTAAAAGAAACATAGGAATTTCATATAAAAAGTAGGTTTATTATTAATTATCGATTAAAAGTAATATTTAAATTGGTAATTATAAGTATGAAGAAAAAATTATTTTGCTTTATTTTGTTTTCGTTAATAAATAGTTAAAAATATTTTCAATACAATGAAATTATAAATGAAATTAGGAATAAAAAAAAAAAAATGTGAATAAAAAGATAAAAATATTTGAGGTAATTGAATTTTTTTATTTTACCACCTTAATTTGGTTTTTATTTTCATATTTTAAACAAGTACAATTCACAATGTACCTTTGAAGATTTTGGAGAAACATATTTGAAGATTTTTCGAGAATGCTTATTAAATTACGAAAACTACGGTAATACCATTACTTCAATTTTTTTTTCTGTCAGGTGTGAAACAATTACATTACAAGTTTGTGGAATATCAGGCTGCGTTTCAGAATTTAACATTGTTGAGCACCAAAATGAATCCACTTTGATTGCAGGTTGTGTTTATTGGTGTTTTGTTCAGTCAAGGAATTATTGAAACATCGAAATGAGGTTTTAATGGGAAGATTTACAGGCTTTGCTTTAATCATTACGTTGGTTAAAATGAAATAAATTGTCAAATCTTTATACGCTGAATTGTTTATCGCGGCAGCATCACTGCATTTTCGAAAATACCGAAAAAAACCGGATCTGTGTATTAAGGTTATCATCATAGAATAATCAGCTGATTTATCTGAAGTTTTTTAAAATAAAACACATAAAAAAAACTGGAAACTAACATTTTTTTCCGTGTTAATTCTTTAGTGTTCTATCTCAGAAACGTATTTTATTGACCTTGAAAGAATTTGAAAAATAAAAAAAATAAATTGAAAAATTTTATTCAAGGTCTATCAATTTTACAGGAAGTTTTTAAATTGACTTTTAATTGAAGTTTTTTGTTTTTAAATCTATAAACATTTATTTTCCGAAGTACACCTATCGATCGACATATGTATGTATAAATTAATTATTCTAGAATGGATATGTATTTGTTTCGTGTTGAATGAAGTGAATAATTTAATAATTTTCATCCCTTTTATTAAACTTTGACATAATTTTGAAACACAAAATTACACTTTTTGTAAATCTTGTAGTATAACGTTGTTTACTATATTATTTACTATACACTATTTATAAATATGTATGTATATTTATTTATCCATATTTTTTTAATTTTTTTTTAAGTAAAAAGGAAATTATAAAATATCCTGTCATATGCTTTTATTATTATTATTATTTTTTTAATAGTACTGTTGTGTCTACCATTTAAAAAATGATGATGAGTGTTCTTTTTCGTCCTTTTGAAGTTATTTTTTTTTTCTTTATGCAAGAGGGATCAATTGGGTTAATCTAATTAAAAAATATGCTTTCAACCACTAATAGCATAATAATAAAAAAAAAAATTTGTTTTTGTTTTCAATGATAACACATTTGCTGCATATATAAGTATATATATATCAACATACATATGTGTAGTGTATACATGCATATATAACGAAATTACCCGCACAATGTATATAAATAGGCTGTAATATCGAAAGTAAAATATGTATGTACATATGTCAATTTATTTTAAAAATTCTCCAATGGGATTTAAAAAAAGGATAACACATAAAATACAACAAAAGAAGAAAAATAAGAAGATATATTTATATGGAAAGTCGTTGTTTTATATTCTCAATGGTAATATTTAAAGCACATTCACTTTTTATGCAGAGATAAAAAAAAAAGATATGGTAAAAGTTTATATAAATACACAATTAAAAGTATTTAAGTCTTCGTTGTTTTTTTTTTTTCTTATAAACTTTATTTCAAAAAAGAAAATGATGTTTTTACAATTGGTATATAATTTTAAAATTTAAGATAATTTTAAATACATTTTCATTTTTATATATATGCAAATACATATTTATTTTTATTATTTCTTTTTTATACATAAATAGTTTTGTACTTTTTTCCTGAATCCAATTTATATCAAAATTAAATGCTGAAATTTCCAAAAAAAAAAAAATTTTTTTTTTTTTTAATTCTGTTTATTAAAGTATTCGAATAAAAAGATAAATATTTTACAATTTTCTTTTTTCGTTCACGATTAGCGATTGTTTTATAAATACATACATAAAAATCTTTTATTAGTATTTCGGATAAAAGGTTTTCCATGATTAATGCTAATTTTAGTTAAAAACAAAAAAAAAAAAGGAGTTTCATTGTATAGACTGATTATTTTTTAGCAAATTCAAAAAAAAAATGTGTATTTACTTTTAGGTATCATATTTAGTTTTGAATCAATCGTTATTATTTAAAATTTTAAGTTTTATGAAGATTTTCATAATTTTCATAAGTCTTATTACACCAGAATTTTTGTCTCCAAAATATAGAAGTATCATTTTAAAATGCATATTTCGGCTTATTTATATCTTTTTTATATGTACATTTTTTTTTTTGCATTGAGAATATTATTCCTTTAACGTTATTCTATTTTTTTTTTCTTAAAAAAAGACAAGTTTAAGGATTTCTGTTTTAAAAAAGAGAGTTCAATTTAAAATTGTTTTTAGAAGAATCAACCGTTTTAAGATATAATTCTAAAATGAATATCTGAATTTTATTGCAGAAAATTCCTTTTAATTAGATTATTTTGAAAATTTTCAGAGCTTCTTATTTTACAATTTATTTAATTTACATATTTTAATTTTAGCTTTTTTTTTTTTTTTTAAATTTCTAAATATATTTGTTACATACATTTACTTTTTACAAATTCATTGTTTTTATTTTATTTAATATATTTTAAATAATAAACTTAAGTATATGTAACTGGTTTAAATAATGAACATAAAAATGCAATACAATAATATGATTCTGTTAAATGTAATGCTAATAATAAGCTAACCAAAGCATATTCTAATTTTAATTTCCAATATTGAAAATATATTAAAAATATATCACCAAGTATACTTGGAATTATTAAAAATACAGAAGTTTTTACTTGCCAACCTGTAAAAATAAGAAAATACATGAATTTCTACTTTTGAGTTTTTTTGTTTTTTTTTTTTTTTTTATCTTATCTGTTTTTAAAATACAAAAATTTTTCTTTTAAAAATATTTAATATTTTTTTTATTTTTTTGTTTTTTGAAATATTTATTACCATGATCACATAGTTCACCTTTACGACCCAAAACAATTCGTATTGTTTCCAAAATACAAAATATAACTAAAATTGTTGTATCACGTATTAATTTATTAAAATCTGCATTCTTTTGTGTACCCCAATTAATTGCTTTTAAAAGTCCCATACCTAATTCAGATGGTGCAAATAAACCAAAATAGAATGAATTTAAATACATCAATACTTCATATGCTAAACTTGGATTCGTTTTAAATATCATTTTTATTTATTTATTAATTTTTTTCTCTTCAAATTTTTCCTCTTTTAAACTTTCTTTATTATGATTTTTCTAATTTATTAATAAAATATGTCACTTTTAAGATATACACTTTCACTTATTTTTTATTTTTTATTTTTATTGAAGGATAATCGAAAGTTTGATTATTTTTAAAAAATCTCCCAATAATGAAAATTTTTATTTACTTTTTAATTAATTTATTTTCCTCTTGTTTTTTTTTTTTTTTTTTTTTTGAAATTGTTTTGAATTTTAAAATGTCTCGTCTTTGTCGTATTTTTTTTTTTTTTATTGTTATTTATTTCCGAAAAAGATACTAAAAAACATCGTATCTATGAATAAAACACACTACAAAAAGATAAAACAGATATATTTTATTCAAAACATTATAAAAAAAAAAAAAAAATTTAAATTTTTTAAAAATAGAATTTCAATAGAATTTTTCGTATTTTTCACAATATTTTTAAATTTTTAAAAGTGAAACGTATTTTTAGAGAAAAAAAAAAGTATATTCTATCTGGGAATCAACACACATTTAATGAAATTCTGGTGGTTTCTCTGATGATGATGAACGCTAACTGATGATTGAACTACTGTTGAATTTAATGTCCACTCCTCCTCTATGGATATATGTGTCTGATGGTTTACTCTTTATTTTTTTAATTTTTCTTTTTTTGGGGGTGGTGTATAGTGATTTATTTTCAATATAGTTTTGACCGTTATCGGACACTTTAAAAAAAAAAAAAGGGAAAATAAAAGAAAAACATATAATTGAGAATATTCAGTGTAAAGCGGTTCTCATTTAAAATAAAGTGAAAATTCTTTTGACACTAAAATAAAAAACTAGACATATAGAATTGTCTAGTAACATATACATACATGTATATATGTAGTATGTATGTGATATATTTTATAGTCTAGTATCTGTCTATTTTATTTTTTTGGATGATGTACTCGTTTGAAGACAATTAGATAAACTATTTGTATGATAATATGCTCTCTTTGAATATCATTTATACGTAGTGATGTAGTTTTTTTTTTTTTTTAATGTATTTTTTGTTCTTTTGGAGAGACAAATTATAATAAAAAGATACATTTTTATTATTATTAAATATATACAAATATTTATGTATGTAAATATACAAAATATGTATTTAAAAAGCATTGATGATGGTGTCAATGTTTGTTTGAAAATACGTATATAGTAAAAGTTCGACCTCACATCTGTAATCAAAAATAAATAGATTGGGTGGAAAGAAATGAAGAATAATATAAAGTAGAAATTTGTATTTATTTATTTATTTATTTTTTTTTTAAAGATTATTTTAAGGAAAATGGGATATGAGAAACTATTTAGAGAGGAAATATATAGAAGATATTATCTATAAATAAAATAATTACTTACGGTTGAATGAATGACTGATTATAAAGGATGATATATATATTTTTTTTTTGAATATGTTTATCTCTAAATATTTGAAATTTTAAGAGACATTTAAGATAATCATCTTTTTTTTGTTTGTTTTTGTTTTTCGTTTTTTTTTTTTTTTTAAATGATTTTCATAGCCAACAATTTGAAAATTAAAAAATGAAAATTTTGATTTACAAGATAATAATGAATTATATTGTATTTAAATTTAAATATTTCCGGATTTGACGTCACTACAATATATTATTATGTACATCGATTATTTTGGGAGAATATTTATGTATGTCCATAATATGTATATTTTAGCTTTATGAATTTTCCTTTGTAAAAAAACAAATTAATAAAAAGAGAATTATAAATAGAATTTTATTTAATTTTATTTTGGATAATGAGAAGAATTTTTTTCGAATCGTATGTGGAAGGACAAGGTTTATTTCGTACAATAGATTTTTTTTTTTTTTTTTTGAATTTATTCAACTAATTTATTTTAATTAGATTGAAAAATGATTTTTTATCGTTCACTCCTGACACATAACTTTTTAATTGTTCTTTAAGATACTTTTATGTCTCGTTTGAGTATAGAAATCTTTGATTTTAGCAAATTAAGTGAAAAAATATAATACATTGGTAATAGATACATATATTCAATTCTCATAAAAATACAAATAACTTTTTATAGTCCAATAGTGAGTATCACGTTCCACGCTGTTTTTTTTTTTTATTATTTCCAATTACAAAACGTTTTTTGTTTTGAAAGTTTTACTGTTTTAAGCAAATCTTACTTTGTTCTTGTCAACAAACTCCATATCTTGCCCTTATTACCCTGAGTAATATCTTTTTGACTGGGAAATAAATTTAAAAACCACAAAATTTCACATTTCAGTAGTAGTTGAGATGGAAAATAAGAAGTTGTAGGGCTCAAAATAACTGTAAATAAACTTTGATATCCTCTTTGTTTCAGCTATAGGAAACATTTCATTTTTTCTTTACTTTAAAAATATTGCTAAATTACTGCTTCCTCATTGAGCACATTTTATTTTTAAGATTCTTTGGTTATTTACACCCTGTAAAATTTATTCGTTACATCGACTAAATTTCAATTATTTTTATTTTATTTTTTTTATCTAAAAAAAAATGCAAAAACTGCACAAAATAAAGCTATTCATTTTAGTTTCATCTCAGTTATCACATAATCAAATCTTTTTATATTTGTCACGCTCTCATTATTCATTAAATCTCGAACCACCATTAAAAAGATTTTTTTTTGTTTTCAGAGCATGCTTTTATTGTACAATGGTATCCGCAACATACATATTATTTCACCTATATATAACGTATGCCTGTTACCGACCATCATCAATATTATCTACATGATGTGAAGAGATTCAACGATAAATAAAGAGGATTGAAGTCGATAGATCAATCAAATAATCAAAAAATATGAAAATTAATCAATATATTTATCATATGAAAATTTATATATGTGTATAGGGTGTTTCACAGTTCGTGTGCCAAACTGAACAGTGTGGTAGATCTCGATGAGAAATGAAAAAAATCGTGGGTGGGGGTTTCTATTCACAATGGTTACCGAGAGATATTCAAGGTCAAAGAATATTTCTTTCGAAAAGTAAGTCTTTCATTTAAGCTATAACAAAATAAAAAAAATAATAAGGCAAATTTCTTTCAAAATTGTTTTACTTTGAATTACAATAACTTCTAAACCATTTAACATACAATTTTATAAAAGACAGTTTTTAAAAGGTCTTAAGGTTCTCTTCATTTTGCTCTCTACATTGCGCTAGTGCTGAAATTATGTTGCAAAAAGTGGAACCAGTAACGTTTCGAAGAAAAAAAAAATTCTTTGACTTTTCGGTAATCATTGAGAATAGACACCTTCCCCTCCCATTACTTTTTTTTTAATGTCTCATCGAGATCTACCACACTGTACAGTTTGGCACACGAACTGTAAAACACCCTGTGTATAAAAGGAATTAGGACGGATATAAATAAAAAAACAACAATTTTTTTTATCGCTATCAGCATCATCATTGTTTTATTTTTATTTTATATTATACTTTTGTATTTTGTATTGTTTTTTTTTTTTAATCCTAATTTTTTAAATCTCTATATATTTGTATATATATATATATAATAATATTTTGTTTTTGTATTTTTCTTTTCTTAAAAGGACATTATTATTAATTATTTTCTTCATTTATTTATTTTGAATTAATTTTTTTTTTTAAATAGATTTTTTTTTTTATTTTTTTATTTTGAAAGTTTTATAAAATTCGAAGCGAAACTTAAGTTTCATTTTTTTATTATTATTATTATTTTTTTTTTTTACATGTGTATGAGTGTAAGTGTTTGTGTGTATTTTTTTTTGTTTTTTTTTTTTTTTTTTTGAATTTTTAATTTTTATTAAACAAACGACATTAAATATTTTTAAAATAATTAATAGTAATATATAATAAAAAAAAAAATTTTAAATCAAAAATGTATTTTTATACTTTCTTTGTTTTTAATATATGTATATATATATATTATAATTATAGTATATGTATGTATATATTTTTTTTATGTAAACTCTTTTTTTTTGTTTTGTTTATTTATAAACATATATATTTTTTTTTATAAATTACATAATATTATAATAATAATATAGTTTATATAATATATCACTCTTAAAATTTACAAATTACGTTTTTTTTTTGTTTTTTTATTAGTTTCATGTTTGTTTGTTTTTTTTTTTTTAATCTTAATTTTTAAATTATTTTTTTTTTTAAAGTTTTTAAAAATAATTTTGTTGTTGTTGTTGTTATTTTCTTTTTTTTATATTTAATTTTTAAAGTTCATTTATTTTATTTTAACTCATATTTTGAATATTTTGTTTAAATAATTACATCATTATATACTTATATATATATATATAATTTTTTTTTAAACATTTTATCATCATATTTATTGAACAATGAAGATTTGTATATTTTTATTAATTTTTTTTTTTTTTTTCAAATTATGGATTATTTTAAATTTATTTGAAGCAAAATTCAATTATTTTAATATACAATAGTTGGAACACATTGTTATATACACAGTTGAGTTTTTTGTATTATTTTATATTTATTTATTTTTTTTTAATGAGAAAAGATTTTTTTTTTTTTATTCTGAATTTTAATGTGAGTAATTTATTTGAATTTTTTATTTTTATTTTTCTTTCTTTTTATTGATTACATTTTTTTTTTTTTATATAAAAGTCTGTTTTCAGATTAATATACTATACAATTTAGTAATTTAATCATAGTTGATTTTTCTTGTTACACATCGTTACAAAAATATGTATTTTATTTTATCTAATGTTTTCTGAATGAATATTTCTCTTTTAAGGGATAAATTTGTATTAAACATTTGTGTTAGAATTTTTAATTGTGGAATTGAAAACAATAATAAAAAAAAAAAACAATGTTTTTGTAACGTTCGTGACAAAAAAATAAAACCTTGTATTATTCTGTTTTTCAATTTTAAATTTTTTAGGAGAATTGTTTAAAGTAAAAATTAAGTTATTGTAGCACTTCAAATAAATTTTATAAATTATTATTCAAATTGAATTTTTGGTTGTGTTTTTAGGCTTTTTAATTTTTCGAATTTTTTTTTTTTTTTTTTTTTTTTTAATGAGGATTAAAAAAAATGCAGTCACAAAAATAACAATTACCCATATATGATTTTAATTTTTATGTTGACTGTGACTTAGGAACTCTATGTTTTTTTTTTCTTCTTCTTCTTCTTCATTTATATTTTTATATTATTCTTTTATGTTCTTGGCTTTTTTTTTTTTAATGTGTGTGTGTGTTTTTTTTTTCTTTTAAATCATTCAAAAACTCAATTTGAATAATCTTTTAGAAGTATGTTTTTGATTCAAAAAAAAAAAAAACTTCAGTTTTAAAGGGAAAATTTAATTTAAAAATAATATTATAATGTAAAATAATTGAAAAAGAAAACATATTTTTTTAATCAGGAATTTAAATAAAATATTTTTATTATGAATAAAAATTTTTTAGCAAAACAAAATATGTAATTTATAATACAATAGTTGTTTGAGATAGAATTGTTCTATTTTATATTATTTTTTTTTAATTTTTTTATTTTTTGCATTAAAAAGTAGGCATTATGTATTTAATTTAATCTATTTAATTTCTATTTATTTTCGTATATGTATGTATTTTTTTTTCTTCTTTTTTTCTGTGTGTTCAATGTATACTTGATTTAATTATTATTTTTTTTTTCTGATAATTTTACTTTTATTTTATTTTTTAATTTTATATTTCAATATTATTTACAATAATAATACAATTTGTTTTTTTTTTTTTTTTTGTTTTTTACTTCATTATTATCATAATATTTTCTATTTTAATAATAAACTTTGTTTTTATTTTATTTTATTTTTTATTTTTTTTTAAATAATTAAAATAAATGAATAAAAAGATATTTTAAATAAAATGGAAAAAAAAAAACAAATAATAATAATCTATAATAATTTTATTTTTTTTTTTAATAAAAATATATTTATATTTTTAATTTAAAATTTACGTTTTTAAAGACACAATAATAAATGTACATATTTTTTATTTATTAATGAAAATATATATATGTATTTAAAAATAATGTAAAAATTTAAAAATAATTAATTATTTTTGTTTGTTTTTTTTTTTTAATTATAATAAAAATTTTATGATAAAATTGTTTGATGATTTGTATAATTTTCTTAAAATAGTGTAAAAAAAAAAAAAAACAAACAAACAAATAATATTATAATTTCAAATTTTATGTAACACAGATAATTATTTACAAAAAAAAAAAAAAAAAAAAAAAAATAAAAAAATAAAAATAAAATAACAATTAAATTACACAATACTTTTATTGTTTTTAATTTATTAAAATAAACAAATTTACATAATTATTTTGATTTTTAAATTTATGTAATTATTTCTTTTTTATTTTTTTTTCTTCTTTTTTGTCAAATTTTTTTAAATACCCATTATATTTTTTATTTGATTTTTTAATGATAATTAACAAAAATTTAATTAATAATTAAAATTTAAACAGAAACGGAAGTAAGAGAAAGAGGTTTAACAAAAAAAAAAAAAAATTATGCGTTAATTTTTTTAATTTACAATATTTTTATTTTTCATCTATTTTTTATTCTATTATCAGTTGGTTTTATTCGTTTCTCATTTTGAATGATTCTATCATATTTTATTATTTTAATTAATTATTATTTATATCAATTATTTTCAATTTTTTTTTTAAACAAATTATCAGGTAATTATAATTAATTTATTAAATCAATAATGTAATTATAATAAAACTATATTTAGTACATATTATATATAATAATATTGCATATGTATAGTAATAATAATCAATTATTTTTGTTTTTTGTTTTTTTTTTTTTTTTCATTATTTGTAAATTTCTTCTTAATTATTATTATCTTTTTATTTATTTTTTTTTTTTGTTGTTTTACTTTTATCAATAAAATAATTTATTATTTAATTTTTATAATAATAAATAACGATTTAAATTTTTTTTGTTTTTTTGTTTTCTTTAAAAATATTTTGTATTTTATTCATTTTTTGTTTTTTGTTTTTTTTTTTTTTTAATAATTTAAATGATTTACTTTTTTTTTTTGTTATTATTTTGGCAGTGATAGAAGTTATATAGTTTTTATGTATTTTTTTTTTTCGTTCTTTTTTTCTTCGAAGGTTTTTTTTTTTTAAATTCATTTCATCGTATATGAATAATTTTTTATTTTTATTTTTTTTGGTTGTATAAATTTTATACAATTATTGTAATTTTTTTTTGTTTCTCTCGTCATCGATAATTAATTTTGAACAATTTTTTGAACAAAAAAAAAAAAAAAATAGAGAAATAATACAACAATAATTTTGTGAAATTACAAAATGATTTTTATTTTTTTGTTTTCTTACGCGATTATTAATATTTTTTATTATTATTATTATTTTTTTGTTACATAATTGTTATATTATTGTTGTAGATGATTGATTGTTTATAAAACATACATCTATACATATCTCGTGAATAAACGTTGAATAAATATAATACGAATTGATTTTATCGTTTTTCCTTTTTTTTTTTTTTTTAAATAATTTTGAATATCAATTCCAGTAGAATAAATTTTAATTTAAATTTTGTTTTATTTGTAATTAAATTTTTTGTTTTCCGAAAATTCTATGTTGGTAAAAGACGGTTTTTAAACCCAAAGTAAAAATAGGAAAAATGAAAAGAAAAGAAAATGAATTATTGATTAATTGATATCGATTAGTGAATTTTTTTCTTTCTTTTATTTTTTATTTTTTTTTAAAAAAAATCAATGTGAATATCGTAAATTGATTTTTTAAGTCTTTATTCTTCAATAACGCTTTTTCAAAGTATTTCTTTAAAATGATTCAATTACAAATTGATTTTTTTTTTTGATTCATTTTCTTTGTTATCAATTAAATTGCTTATAAAGGACGTAATATATATGTATATATGTAAATATATATACTTGAGAATATCATGAAAAATCCAAGTCAATTATTTACTTAATTGAATTATATTTGTTATTTATTTTCAATTTGATTGTTTTGAGATAATAATTTAATTAATACAAAAAAAAAAAAACTACTTTTTGTTTTTTGAAATAAATATGTAATGTTATATTCTTAATTAGGCCTGCCGTTATTTTCTTGTTTTTAAACTGAAATTATATAATAAACTTGAAACAACAAAAAACAAAACCATTACTGGAATTTCGAAAGAACAATTTAAAAAAAAAAAATAAAATAATAGAGAAACAAAATCTTGTGAATTATTAATAAAATTTTCTTTGGCGAATTATAAAAAAAAATTTACCATTGTGATAAAGTATATTCACAAAAATATACTTTTTAACGAGTTGAATTTGATATGTAATTAATTAATATCAATTCTTCGTTTATTGTCTTCTGTAAAAATTTAAAAAAAAAAATCAAAAACATTTGAATTTTTTATCCCAGAAAAATTGAAAAAAAAAAAGAATAAGAAAAATTTAAAATTTTTTAATTAAAAAAAATTTTTTTTTATTTTATTTGGATCATTTTATATAACGTTTTAAATGTGTCTTAATTTAATTATTATTCTTAAAAATAAAAAACGAGAAAAAAAAAATCATTTTTTACTTTACAAATTTTTTATTTTTTTTTTTTTTAAAAAAAGTGTCGAAATAAACTTTTTTTTTTTGGAAATGAGATAGCCGAAAATTAGGTAATTGTAATTTTTTTTTTTTTTTGTACAATTTTGACAAAAAGAACGTTTCTTTTTCATGTTAATGTTTACTTGGTTTTTTTTTTAAATTCATTTTCTTTTTTTTACAATTATTCAACACTGCCGTATTAAGTTTTTTTTTTTTTGTTTTGTTTTTATTTTCTTCCTTTTTTCTTTTCTTGTATTAAAACAACAACTTACGATTATTTAAAAATTTATTAATTTTATTGTTTATTTCTTTATCCTTGTTTGAATGAAAATACATACTATTAAAATGAGTTTACTATTTTTTGTTTTGTTTTGTTTTTTTTTTTTTTTCAGTTAAACAAAATTTAAATTGAATAAAAAAAATAAAATAATATAAAAAAAAAAATTCTTTGAAATATTCATTTTTTTTTTTTCAATTCTTAAAACTTATGCTCTCATTATTATTTAAATAGTTAATCTCTAATAAATTTAATAATTATGTGAAAGAGTGATTTTAGTAATTTTTTTTTTTTTTTAATAAATTTTTATAACATTCTTTTTTTTCTTTTTAATTTCTTCTTCAATACTAAAATACTTTGATAAATGTCCTTATAATCCCGTCATTTTGGGTGTTTGTTTTTCAATTGTAAATTTCTACTCATTAAATTTTTTAAAATTTTTGTTTTTTTAAAAAGATTTCGAAAAAGAACAAAGAAAAATAATATATATATATATATGTATTTAAAATTCAAATTTATCCTTTTAAGATATTATCATCTTACTTATCTCCTTACAATTCTTTTCATAAATTCTAACTTTTTATTATTATGTATTAAACTTTTTTTTTTTTAATTAATTAATTTTCTTCAAGCAAAAATATATTTCTTATTTTTTATTGTGTTTTTGTGTGGTCTATTTTAGTTTTTGTGTTTTAGTTTTTTTTTTTTTTTTTTTTTTTTAAATTCTATAGTAAATTTTGTATTTTTTATTTATTTTGTTTTTTTTTCCAAGATACATATAATAAAATAATTTTTTTGTTTTGTTTTTTGTTTTTTTGTTCTCTCTTTTTTCATCTTCCTTAATTTTTATTTTGCCTTAACTTATACAATTTATTTTTTCTAAATATTCTTTTTTTTGTTTTTTTTGTTTTATTTTGTCATTCAATTTTTTTTTGTTTTTATTAGGTAAAATGATTTTTGAAAGAAAAATAATCTACGTTTTTTTTTTTTGAAACACCATAAGAAATTCATTTTTAAAGGATTTTATATATTTTTATCATTCTACTATTTTTTATGGTATATATGTATATATTATACTATATATGTATATTTATGTTTTAAAAATTTTTTATTTGGGAATAATAAAATACTTGAAAAAGCCTTATTTACAATAATTTTGAAAGTGTATCTGCTTTCATAATCTTAAAATCTATTGAGAAATTTTTGCATGCATATATGTTGGTTTTTTTTTTTTGTTGTTGAAATTTTTTTAGTGTTTTTTTTTTTTTTTTTTTGTCATTCCAACGTTCTGTTTTTTTTTCTTTCAATACTTTGTTTTATTTTGACTTATATTACATTTTTTTTTTATAGAAAAATATATTTTTAATATGTTTTTACCTTCATTCATTTATAAGAAACAAAAATAAAAATGGTCTTTTTTTTTTTTTTAAAATAAAAATTTGTTTTTAGTGCTATTTTTTGTTGTTTTGTTTTTTTTTTTTAAACTTTAGCATAAATAAAATACATTAATTTTTTTTGTTTTGTTCTTTTAAGAAAAGTAAAAAAAAAAGCATGCTTAATTTTTTAGTTGTATTTGCAATTTAATTCTTGGATTTTGGATTTTGATATGCTCGTTGTATAGAAAATTATTTTTGTTAAAAAAAAAAAAATGAAAAATACCAGGAACTTAATGTAATAAATTATGGAAAAATAGATGGAAAGAAAATATTAAATTGATTGTTAAAAAATATAAGCAATATATTTTTTTTTTTGTGAAGATTCAAAATTTTAGAACCTTGTAGATATTTACTTTCTTAAGACGATAATTAAAATGAAGCACTTTTTTTTTTTAAAATAAATCGAGCTAGAACTTTAAATTGTATATATGTATGTACATAATTATAAAATATTATAGTGTCTACTATAGTTTAAGATTTCAATGATAAACCGATTTTGAGACAAAATTCAAATTTATTTTACTATTTTTGAAAGAATTTATATAAAGTATTTGACATACTTAATTGAAAAAAATTACAAATAATTATTTAAATAATTAAGCAAGCTTTTTAAATAACCACCATGTGAATATTAGATATTATGGGATACAGAGAGAAATTTTCATAGTTTTTTATTTTATTTTATTTTTTAAATCTGGAATAGGACTTATATCTTTTTTTTTTTTTGTATTAATGTACATGTTTTTATTTACAAATTTTATTCCATTCGGTTAATATTGATATATCCCAAAAAAAATGATCTAATATGAGAAAAAATAAAAATAATAACTACAAAAATGAGAACCTTCTAATTAAACGTTTTTGTATACATAATACACATAATATAAAAAAAAAAAATTATTATTAATATATAATTTCTCCAAGTAAAAATAATGCCTTAATTTATATATATGTATCTTAAAATAATCATTTAATTAAATAAAATATGTATAACGAAGTTAACGAAAAAGAGAAAAAAATCGTATCTTTTCTTTTTTTTTTTTTGTATTTTTTAATGTTTTTTTTTTTTTTTAGAATCAAATAAAAACAAGTTTTTTTTATTGGAGTCATATTTTTTGTTTCAGCTGCTTTCCATTGTTCTGAATATTTAAAAAAAAAAAAAATAATAATAATAATAATTACGTCTTTAATTTGAAGTTAAAAAAGTTGGATAAAAAATTATTTGGTATTTATTTATTATTTTTATTTAAGTGAGAAAGTTTAAATTTGGTTTAAATACAATTCATAATTGATATGCAAATAAAATATCAAACAAAAAAAAAAAAAAAAAAAAAAAAAAAAACAGAAAGCAGCTGCTTGATGTTAATTATGAACTTCATGTTCGCTTACATTTTCAAATTTTTTTCTTCTTAAAAACTTTTTTAATAAAAATTTATTCAGAATTTTTAAGGAAAATGTTTTGAAGAAATATAAGTACTATTTTTTAATATTCATTCGTTCCAGCTTCTATGATGTAAATTAAACTTTAACTTTTGGTGATGGATATGTTTCAATTGAAACTGTAAGCGATCATAAAGTAACGGATTTTTGCAATTTTTTTTTCTGCATTATTATCCTTGACTTTTAATTCTTTCATTGAATTTAGAAAATGCTTTAGAAGATTTCAATCAAACATGAATTCAAAAATTTCGATAATAAATCTGAAACACCTTCGTTTACTTGTTTTGTTTTTACTTTTTTTTTTTTGTTGTTTTCTATATTATTTATATCTTTTGTTATAATCTGTATTGTACATAATTTCAAATATTTTTTTCCCCTTTTTGTTTTTTTAAATCTAAGCTGAACAAAGTCATTTATGTAACCTTTTCTTAATAATGTAAATTATTTTTTATTTTTTTTCTATATTCATAATAACTACAATCTTTCTTATATCCTACCAAGAAAAAAATATGTTTTTTGTTTTAGATCTCATTTAGGTTAAAATTTATTTTCCTTATAGAAATTCGTACTTTTTGTATATAGTGTTTTTTTTTATTTAAGTTTTGTTGTATGTACCACATAGTAATGGAGAATAGTTTATTTGTTTTTTTAATTACATATTTTGTCGTATTATTTTTTATGTTTTATTGTTTTCTATTTTTGAAATATCACCATCATAAGCCTTTTATCTTCCTAATTTTTATCTCTTTTTTGTCTTCACTAAATTTTGTAATAATTTTTTTTTTGTTTGAGAATCACTTAGATACTAATTGAATTACTTTTTTTTTGTGTAAAATATAATTACAATAGCCGTTAGCGACAAAAAAAAATTAATAATAATTAATAGAGATACATAATATATTAATTAATTATGTAATAATAATAAAATTCAAGAATAAAATATCACTTAAATAGAATCAACAAATAAAATAGCAAATATAATTTTCTCTCTTTACTTTTTTTTCTTTTTTTTCTTCTTCTAATAATAATATTAAAAACGATTAATTTTAATTCTTAAATTTCTACTTTTATTTTGTCTCTAAAAATATCTTTTCATCTTTTTTAATTTAATTTGCATATCACTTATAAGCTAACAAAGAGAATTTTTTCTTTTTTTTTTTTAAAAAATAATAAAGATAATGACGATACGTTTTTCTCTTGTTCCTTTTTTCAGCCGAGCAATTAAATAAGAATAATAATAATAATGCACATAAAGCCGACAACTGAATTATTTAAAAAAAAAAATTAATAAAATAATGATAAAATAACAAATAAATAAATCGAAGTTAGCAAAATGGAGTAAAGAATGAAATAAGAAGCAGAAATTATGTCGATGCGTCTTGTATTTGCTTTTTGTTTTAATGTAATTTTAATTTAATGATGCTTTCATTTTTATTTTGTTTTGTTTTTTTTTTCTCAATTTTTAATAATTTATTTAATAATCGTCAGAGCAGCCGCAGTCTGAGGTGGTGATGGTGCGGTTATAGTGATCGCTGTCGCTGTTGTTTTTGTTACTGCTGATTGTTGTTGAATTTGATGATGATAATGTTTTTTCGACGATAATACTGTTGCTGTAGTTGTTGTTGTTGCAACGGCAGTATTTTTCGCCGCCGCCATTGCGATCGTTGCCGCAGATGGTGGGGCAGTGACAATTACAGATGTTTTTGCAGCGACAGCAGTACCACCACCTCCGGCTGGGGGTGCTGCTGACGACTTTGGCCTTTTTCAGTCACCAAAACGACTGCAAGCCTTCTTCCATTTGCATTGAGTGCACCATTGATCTTTGTGATCCATGCCATAAACTTTTCGGCATTTTTTGTTATCACCACGTGTTCTTCGATTTGGAGACTGTGGTGATCGGTGGTTTGTTGTTGTTGCGGTGGCTGTCGTTACCACTGTTGCTTGTACTGTCGGCTGTATGTGTTGTTGTTGTGGTTGCTGTTGCTGTGGTACAGGAGTTGGCAGGTGTTGAGTTCCATGTTGTGGCTGTGATTGTTGCGGTGGCTGTTGAGGATGATGATGAAGAGGCTGAGGAGTGATGGTTACTGTTGTCGCCGCCGCTACTGCAGCCAAATTCGATGACGTGGGTGCACTGTGAGATAATGTGGTCAAATTGGCAGCATTCTGTGGTATTGTTAAGCCTCCTTGTTGTTGTGGTGGTGCTGGCTGTTGATGTTGAAGGTGATGGTGGTGGTTGTTTGTGTTATTATTATTGTAATGATGAATAAATGTTGGTGATGGATATGGTGCAGATGATGTGGACGGACGGGGTGACCAGCGGGCATGTTTGACTGGAGATACTGGACTATGCCATGTATAATTGTGATGTGCCAATGGAGACGTTGGGATATTAATTGGACCGGCATTGTTATGTTGTTGAGGTACTACTGCTGCTGTAGTGGATACCGCTGCTGACTTTACTGTTGAATTCTGAGAGAGTGCCAATAATCCTTGTCTAAAAATAAGAATAATGAAAAAATTAGTTCAATGTAAGAAACTTCATTAATTAGAATATTAGATATTTTTACCTGAAATTTCCAACAATTTGTCTTTGGTACTCTGGATCTTCATGTGGTGGACGTGCCATATCTCGATGGCTTAGAGTTGGAGGTGATGGTGGACTAGGTGCTTTACCTTCATCATCTTCAATTTCTGTGTAATAGAATTCTTCTTCATGGTCGCTGTCACTAAATGCTCCATCATCATCAAATGAATGACGTGGTTTTTTGGGACTATGGAGAAAAAAAATATATAAAAATTCCAGTATTTATTTAAATGAGAGAAATCTTATAAAAATGAAATTTTAGAAGTAATTAAGAAATGAGGGAAATTTAAATTTGGTCGTTTCGCATATTTCAGAACTTTAGTCGAATATAGGTACAAACAAAACCTGGATACATAGTTCATCTAACTTGTCGCTTTTACCTTTCCTTATAATTCCAACTGCTTACCTATTTTTACGAGAATTTGTTTTCTTTTTTTTGCGATTCCCTTTAGTTTTTCTTTTTGATGGTAATTGTTGTTGTTGTTGTACTTTAGTATTTATAGTGCTATTTGTTGTTATTGTTGATGATGCTGTAGTTATTGTTGAAGTTGTATTTGCCGTAGTTGCAATTGGTAAACCATTATTATTATTATTAGTTGAAGCATTTTGATTTAATTGAACATCATTTTGAGAATTTTGCAATGTTGTAGCATTGTTATTGCAATTCTCAATAGTTTGTTCTTCATCAAAACCCTCATCAGGAGGTGTTGGTGTCTCATTGCTATTACAACAATCTCCATTCATCATCAAATGTGGTAAAATAATTTTATTTTCTGAAATAATTGTTAATTTAAAAAAAAAAAAACATTTTTCTTTCACCTATGATTTTTATCTACTCAATTTTATCATTGATTTCAAATATTATTTTAAAATATTCTTTTTTTGTTTTTACCTGCATTCGTCAATTCAAATGTTTGCATACCATTTTCTTTGGTAATATTTTTTATAACATTTTCAGGCATGTTAATTTGTTGTGCAACTTCTTGATTTAATTTTAATTTAACAGTTTCAACACGATGTATTTTTATTTTATTATTGTTAGTAATTTCATATTTAAAATTTAAAACAAGTACAAAATCTTCTTGACGTTGTTGCTGTTGTGGTTGTTGTTGTTGCGATGATGGTAAGGCCATGATTTGTAAGGAAAGGATCGATTAATAGTTATGTACTAGGATGGTAAGGATATAAGTAATTTTTGATTTTATTTTCTATTTACAAAACGCCTATGTAACAATTAATTCTCTATTTATTATCAAAAGTTTTTTTTTATAATTTTAAGCCTATACTTTAATCTAAAATAGAACCAAATTTTTTTTTTTTTGGGCAATGATAACTTTCTCAATTTCTATATACGTACTATAAAAAATTTACTTAAAAATTAGTTAAATTTTAATTAGTAATTTTAAAGCTAAATTTATGTACAAAAAATTTGTAATTTGTAAATTTTTGAAAATTCATAAATTTGATATATTTTTTGTATAATATTTGAAACAAGAAGAAATGCAAAGAGAAATTTTTTTTTTTCGCCGGCACTTAAACACATGAATTCTTCTTTGGTTGCTTTCACAAAAGTTTTTTAATTTCCATACCAGTTTGTAAACTAAATTTTTCGAATGTAAAAATTTATATTTTTGAAAAACAAATTCGTTTTTCCTAAAAAATTGAAAAATTACAAATACTTTTTTGTTGCCTTTTTCGATAATTCAAAAGCCGAGAGAAGAAAAAGAAAAAAAATCCAAAGATTTGTTGAAAATTGAAAGAAAAAAAAACTGTACAGTCATAAACAAAATTTCGATATATGTAATTACAAATTCAAACTACTACTAAATTTTTGTTTACAAATTATTTAAAATAATTTTGTTGATATTATAAATAAAGTATAATTAAACTTATGTGTAAGTTTTTTTATCTTTAAAAAATCATAAACAATTAGTTTAGTTAATACCGCGAAAATTTTTGCAATAAGAAATCAAAACAAAAATAAAACTTTATAAATATGTAGATCTACTACAACAATTTTGAAAAATTGTACTTTATTATTCAGTAATCAGTATTCATCAAACTTTTGTGAAAGTAACATGGCGGCGACGGCGAGTGTGAAAAGGAAAGAGAGATTTATATCATGGCTTTTTCTTTCTGTTGAATTTGTTAAATTGAATCAGTGGTAGGAGGTTATTTCAATTTATATTCAAACAAATGTCCAGAACAAGTGAAATTCCCTTTATTTTTTTAAAAGTTCTTAATTTAATTATCAGAAAAATTTTGGAATAATTCTTATTTATAATGTTACTGCTATTAATCATACTTAATTCTGTAAAAATCGGAATTTGAAATTAAAATTTCATATGAAAATATTCAAAAGGGTAATTTCAAATATTTTAAGCTATGTAACACTGGTACAAAAATAAAATATTAGTGTTGAAATTGAACCAAACCAACCACACAACACCACGAAAATAAAGAAGAAAAATGTAAAAATGAACTTGAAGTCAAGCGAGTATGCTGCTTCATCTTCTTTATGTCAAAGTTTATAATTTAATTGATTTTTTTACACAATAAATCCTGTTAAAGTGCTTTAAATAACAATAAGAAAGTGTAAAATAATAATTTAAAGTGAAGTTATATTGAAGTTTAATGATTTTAAATATATTTAAAATAAAGTTTTATTGTAATAAAGCACGCGACCACCAGGCTAATACATATAGCTACAGACAGTGAACCTCGTTTTCTTTAGAATTTTTTGGAAATTTCACAGTCTATTTCAATAAATCTGCATATATATATATTTAGATAAATTTAGATATATTTTCTCATTTATACAAGCACATGACGGATTTATTGTAAATTTTTTCCTTCATTCAACGAATCAGACCCCAGACCCAACAAGCTAGTAAGAAATAAAAGAAAAATCCAATTGCAAAAGATAGAAGAAGAGTAAGCAAATCCACCAACAGACAAGCAGAACGAGGCAACAGAATACAGAGTAGAGCAAGAAGGAATCACACAATCAAATCAACTACCAATTTATTGTTTTCATTAATAATTTGTAAAACACAAGTGTAAAAAAGGAAAAAAATAAATTGCAAAGTCAACATAATAAAATAATTGATAATTGTAATATTCGTGACAATTTATTTATCACATAAATTAAATCAGTGAATACAGATTAGAAAGGATTAAAAGAATAAATCATCATTTATCACTTTGTTTCATTTAATTAGAAGCATTAGCATCAATTTTTCACAGACTAGATACATTTTTGCAGAATTTTAAACCATCGCCACGACGAAAACATTACGCATACTACTTCATCATCTATAATTCTTCTTACTTTAATTCAAAATTTTCCTTTTACAATAAATTAATTTTAAAATAATATTTTAAAAGTTGATCAAACAGTACATACAGTGTAAAGTACCAAAAGAAAAACTACAAAAGACATTATAATAAAATAAAATAATGGCGGCGGAAGGTACATTCTATGGCGTGACGGTTCACACAGTCGATGATAATTTTCAATTAGTTCAAAAGTATGATAAACCATGCAGTATAGTATGCTGCTACGATCCTCAGGGAATTATATTGAAAATAATTTTAGGTAAGTGAATGGGTGGTTCATTGTAGAATAGATTTGACTTTTTTGTTTTTTTTTTTAAGAAAGAAAAATTAGAAATGTGCGTTTTTTTGATAAAAAATAAATAATTTAGAACTAAATTCACATAGTAACAACGGTGTGTGTATAGTTCATTGTCCAAAGAAAAGATAATAATTTTGTAGACTTTGTTGTGTTGTGTTGCAAATATTGTTTTGTTATTTTCGTTAAACATTGAAAATTCTCAGTCACAACAGCGTAAAGAATTAATTTTGATATGCCCTGTCTGTGCTTCATGTGTTCCATCAAAGAATTTTTTCAGGTTCAATGCTTTATTCAAAAAAAAAAAAAAAAAGAAGCAACAAAACAAAAAGGGAAAACAAGAAACTAGGTAGTAAAATATGTATGTAATGTATAGTTATATTAAATTTGAGGAGCCCTAAAAACTAATTAAAATACAAACACACACATAAAGTCAATACCATACTAGTACCAGGCCAGGCTATACTCCTCTGTCAAGGCCAGCACAAGAACAACAAAAATACGAAGAAAAAATCAAGAATTATTTTAAATTAAATGGGAACGGGAAGGTATACAACACAATATAAAAAAAAGAATGGTAGTAAAGTAGTCAATTTTTTTCTTCTCTGTCTTTTATTGCAGGAAGAAGTTTTTTTTAGAAGAAAAAAAAAATGTAGAGCAAAGCAATTCAAAGCACACAGTTGTGTGTACACGGACGATATGTTTATTGTATCCTTGTTTTTTTCTTTACATATTCTCTTTTTTCGCATTTTATACCGATAACTGATAAGCTCCTACAAACAGCTATTTAGAATCTGTTAGAATGAAGTTGTACCTAAAAAGCAGCCACCTACATTTTTCTTTTACTATTCTTTTTTAAACGGTGATAGTATTCGTTGTTTTTGTTGTATTATGTGTATTTGAAATACAAATTTTGCTTTTTTATGGTGTGTAAGCTGCAAAAGGCAAACAAAATATCAACAGCGACAAGCAGCAGCTGGAAAAATCGATAAAAGTTTTTCTAAACAAGAATGAAAATGGAAAAAAAGAAAGAAAGTGATTATAATGATGTAGATGACGATGAGATGAATTTTTTTTGAATATACTTTTTTTTTCTTCTTTTCTTTTTAATAATAATGCATTAAAATGTTCAGGAAAACAACAATAAACGACCTTGAAGATGGGAGGAGGGAAAAAAGATACTTTTTTTTATGAAAAACAAAAGAATTTATAAAATGAGAAATAAGACAATCAAATTGCACAAAACAATTTTTTTGTTTTTGTTTTCTTAGGAATAATGTTACGTTACGAGTACCTCTTGAATATTTTTAACAGAAAATGAAATTAAGTAGCTTTAAGGAAACTTTATTTTATTTTAGGTATTATGATTTAATTTTTTTTCTTCTCAATTTTTAGATGATGATATCAGTAATTCAATAGAGCATCTAGTTACATCTGATACAGATGTAGCACAATTAGGTTCCAAAGGAGTAGTAGTTAATGCTGATGATGATGAATTTTGTCTCAAATTTAACTCAGATTTAGGTATATTCAAATGATATTTTTGATGTTGATTTTTGAGATTTTTCAATTTTTATTGATTAATTTAATTTGTTTATTCATTTTTATTTCAGATTCTACACAATTCCGTAAAATAATAGATAATGTTAAACGACTCCGCCCTAAATCAGTATTTTCACAACGAACTGAAGAGTCTTCCGCTTCACAGTATTTTCAATTTTATGGTTATTTGAGTCAGCAACAAAATATGATGCAAGATTATGTTAGAACAAGCACCTATCAGAAAGCTATTTTAGGGAATTTATCGGATTTTCAGGTTAGAAAAATAAAACTATTAAATTTCCTGCAATTACAGTAACATCTCTCTGTTATATAGCAGAATAACTATCTAAGTAGTATGGATAATTTAAAGTAGATTCGAATTTGAAGGAATTTTTTTTAGAAAATTACTCGCAATTGAATGATATTTGAATTAAGATATGTTTTAGGAAATTTAGAGGAAGACGGAATATAGTTTGTTCTTTAAACGTCTTAATTAGAGAGATTTCACAGTGTTAAAGTTTTTGTTTTTTATTTTATCTTTTTCACTTTAATTTTCTTTTAGGATAAAATTGTGCTTGATGTTGGTGCTGGCTCTGGTATATTGTCATTTTTTGCTGTACAAGCTGGTGCTGCAAAAGTTTATGCAATTGAAGCAAGTAATATGGCACAATATGCACAACAATTGGTTATATCAAATAATGTTCAAGACAAAATAACTATAATACCAGGAAAAATTGAAGAAATTGAGTTACCACAAATGGTTGATATTATTATATCAGAACCAATGGGTTATATGTTATTTAATGAACGTATGCTAGAAACATATTTACATTCACGTAAATGGTTAAAACAAACTGGTAAAATGTTTCCAACACATGGTGACTTACATATAGCACCATTTAGTGATGAATCTTTATATTCAGAACAATATAATAAAGCAAATTTTTGGCATCAATCGTCATTTCATGGTGTAGATTTAACAATATTACATAAAGAAGGTATGAAAGAATATTTTCGACAACCAATTGTTGATACATTTGATATGAGAATATGTATGGCCAAATCAGTACGACATGTATGTGATTTTCTAAAAGACAACGAAAGTGATCTACATGACATTGGTAAGAATATTTTTGTTTTGTTTTGTTTTATAGGAAATATTGAAAGATTTATAATTTTTTTTTATTTTTGTATGTTACAGATATTCCTCTTGAATTTCATGCATTACAAACTGGTATATGTCATGGTTTAGCCTTTTGGTTTGACGTAGAATTCTGTGGTACAAATCAGCAGGTCTGGTTATCTACAGCACCTACAGCACCATTAACACATTGGTATCAAGTACGTTGCCTCTTACAAACACCATTATTTGTTAAACAAGGACAAATGTTAACTGGACGTGTTTTATTGGTTGCAAATCGTCGTCAAAGTTATGATGTAACAATTGATTTACGTATTGAAGGGACAAGTATATCATCAAATAATACATTAGATTTAAAAAATCCATATTTTCGTTATACTGGTGCACCAGTATCTGCTCCACCCGGCACAAGTACTCAATCACCATCTGAGGCATATTGGTCCCATTTAGATGCTCAAGGTGTGAGAAATGGTAATTTTTACTTTTAAATTGGACAATGGGAATTTATCAAAAATTTCTTTTTTTTACTTTCTTTTAAACAGCTGTCAATTTAGTCAATGGAATTACGGTAAATGGAATAGGTGAAGCTTCAATGGACATCACACAAGCAATTATAAATCAAACAGCTTAAAAATAAAAATAAAAAAAAAAGCAATTTTAATATAAAAAAAAATAAATTAAAAAAATAAAAAAATAATAATAAAGAGAAACAGACTATTAAAAATATAGTTTTTAGTAGATAAAAGAAGACGAATAAAAAAAAAAGATAATAAAAATAAAACGCTCTTATATATTAAGTAATCTAAAAAAAAAAAATTAAAAAAGAAAAATAGTTGTAATAGACAAAAACAAAATTAAAAAACTAAAAAAAAAAATTATTTAAAAGAAGAAAAAAAAAAGATTCAAGTTAATAAACATAATAAAAAAAATCATTTTTAAGCGTGTTTTTTGGTGATAATGATGATAAGAGAAAAATTAATTCGAAATAATTTATAAATTTAAAAAAGAAATTGCCTAAAGTTTGGTCCCGATTGGACATTAATTAATTTGTAAGCGTATTTAATTATAATATTGACTTCAAAGGATGTGTTCTCATTGAAATATTTATCTTTCATGTTAAATTTTATTTAATATTCGATCACTTTCAACTTTATTTTTCATCATTTTTTTTTTTTTGTATCTTACATTTATATAAATTGTTCAAGGTAAAATTTCATTCAAATATTAATTTATTTTTATTTATTTTGGTAGTTTAACTATTATTGGTTGAATACTCAAATCTCTTATTAGAAAAATAAAAAAAATAATAGATTAATAAAATATGAAAACATTTCATTTTTAAAATTTGAATTTAAATAACTTATCATTAAAAAGATGAGGTTTTTTTTTTTTTTTTTTTCTACTACAAAATCATGATTTGTAATTCATTTAAACTAAATAAAATTTGTTATAAAGAAATCTAATTTTCTTAATAAACAGTTTACAAAATTCTACAAAAAATTATTGTATGTATTTTTCAACAAACTTAAATCATTTTTCATTCAAAATATCTAATGAGAACGCATTCCATTGTAATTTTCAATCACAAAAAAAAAAAAAAAAAAAATGACTATAATTCAACTTATTAATTAATGTATAACGAATTCTATTTAAAGAATGCGTATTTTATATAAAAAAAATTATTTACATTTATTTAAGACTTTGTTTTTAAAGATCAATATCTTTTTTAAATTGTGAAGAATATTTTTAATTTGAAACATTAAAAAATCGTTTTTAGGATAAAATTTTTAAAAGAATACAAAAAACAACAAAAAAACGCATTCAAATAAAGTCAGACAAATTTCTGATTGAAAAAATATTTTTTTTTATTTTTTTTTATTATTATTATTTTAGAATAAATTATTTGTTTTACTTTTTTAATTTAAAAAAAAAAAAAAAAAATTCGTTTTACGTATTAAGAAAAAAAAAAACAAAGTATGAGATTGAAGAATAAAAAAAAAAAAAAAAGAAAGTTCTATTCTGAAACTTTTTTAAAAGAAATTACATTATCGTAATTATTATTTTTAGTTTATAGAAAAACAAATATATGAAAACGATGTACAATTTTATTTTATTTTTTAAAGTTTGAATAATAATTCAATTATTATTATTATTATTATTATTTTTTTTTTCATATAAATTACTGCGTATTAGATTTGATTTTATTGAATTTTTTTTTTTTTTTTATTAATTTTATTTAAAAGATAAAAACTATTTTTTTTTCTACTATTGTTTAAAAACTCCTTTGTCTTTAGAATTGTTTTTTATTTAAATTCTGTTTGTTTAATTTTTTTTTTTTTTTTTTTTAAATTAAACTTAAAATGTAAAGAAATTATAAAATGACATTTGACTAGAAATTTAAGAAATTACAAAGGATATTTCTTTTGTTTTTGTAAATTTTGTTCAGAAATGAAAAACAAGTTGTAAGATTTTATTTTCAATGGACGAATAATAATGGTAATTAGAAAAAAAAAAAAAACGAAGAAAAACAGAAAAAAAAATGATGATAAGAAAAAATATACAATTAAAAATTTGAAAGAAAATTAGTTGTTGTTTTTATTTTCTAAGTATTTCTCAAAAATTTAAACAAAATTTGTAAAATGTTATTCGATAAATGTTCAATAAAAATAAAGAAAGAGAACTGTGGAATAGAAAAAAAAAACTATAAATGAAAGGGCAAATTTAGCTAGAATCAAAAGTAATAGAACGTGAAATAGTAGAAAAGTAAAAAGTGTACATATTATATATCAGAATATTATATTCAGAAAAATGATGTTAGTATAAAGTTATGAAAAATCCTAAAATTGAGGATCATCGATAAAATAAGCAGAGAATAGAAACGAATTTTTGAATAAAAATTTGTCACAAAAAATAAATTCCTATTTCAATTGATTTTAACAAAAATAAGCGTTTGAAAATTCTAGTGAAATTGAAAAACAACACTAAAATTACGCTATCATGAATAATTTTACATCCTTAAAAAAGCCGAAAAACAAAATAAGTATTTTTCCTCTAACAGTATATACATATGTACTCATTCAAATAAAATTAAAAGGAATTAAAATTTTTTTTTTTTTTTATAAAAAAGACCCTTTAAAAAAAGGATAATTAAAAAAAGCTTTTTTTGTATTAAATTTTTCATCTTAAAAGTCATTAACAAAACAAATTATTTTATTTGATCGATTAATAGAATTTGATGGACTGTAAAATTAATGACAATCTTATAAATTTTTGACATTTTTAAAATTTTATCATCGGAACAAAAGTTTAAAAATAGAAATATTGGCCTTGAGGGTGAAAGGATGAAAAATATAGGATTATAAACGTTTCGAAATATTGATATAAAATGTTTTTTTAATTAAAAGGACTCTTCATATAAAAATAAATGTCTTATAGTTCATTAGACTTTGAAATAATTTTTATGTTAGAAAATACAAAAAAAATATAATAATAATTAACTATCTTAACAGAAACCGCTTTAAATCGATTACGGGGGAGTTTTAAAATAACTATGTTTATGATTAGATAGGGTGACCATTTTAAGTTTTTAGAATCTCGTATTCATTGCCATTGATTTTTCAATCGATTTAAAACACGATATGTAACACATTTCAGTAATTTTATGGTAACGTTATTTATCTTTAAAATATAGCATTTCATTTCTAGCCGAAAAAAAAAAGTTTTAAGTAAAATCAAATTAACAACGGATTTTGTTTACAATTTAGTAGTTTCTGATTGATAATTTTAATTAAATTCATCTAACGTGAAATTTTTTTAAATATTCAAGACTTTGAAACGACCAAATTTAGTTTTTGGAGAAAAAAAAAATTTTTAAGGAGATTAAAAATTTAACAGAAAATTTCATTACTTACCCCAAATGTGCACTTCTTACATGAAGTTCAATTTTAGCAACAGTTGTTTCAATAATTCTGCATCCTTTCCATGTACATTGAAAAATAGGTCCATGAGCCTAGAAAATAGAAGAAAAAAAAATTTTCATAAATAAAATTTGCTTGAAATGTAAATAATTTTATTTGAAAAAAGATAAATTCACGTAAAAAGGGACTTTTTATAAAAAAAAAAAAAATTAAATAAAAAAAACAAGATAATTTCTCGTTACCTTTCGTTTTTTCTTTTTATTTTTTGTCGCCATAATTGCCGGTCTCTATTTTGTTTTTATTATTATTTTTTTTTTTTGGTTTTTTTTTTTACTAAACTCTACATTCACAAACAAAAAATTAAATTGACTTAATAATAATTCATCAGATGTAATTTTAGTTTTTCTTTATAAATTTTTGAACTAAATTTAAGAGAATTTTATTATGTTTTTATGTACATTTTATGTTGTGTGAAAAATATATTGTAATCATGATGAACATGTGTATGCATAGAATATTTTGCCCTAATAACCTAGTTTTGATTATAACGAGAGAAAAAAAAAACCGACCCACAAATGAAAAGGATTGTTGAATAAATATATTTATACGTATATAAAGTAATAGTTAAAATCTTTATATATTACTATATGATTATGTATCTATCATCTAATGCCATTATAAGCTAAACTATGTACAGTTTGCTATACTTTGAGTACCCTGTATTGTATTATCATGTAATTTAAACATTTTTTCTTCTTTTTTTTGTTTAAGTTTTTTATGTTTCTGGTTCAAGGGAATGGTATATTGAATACATTTATCAAAAAAGTAATGTATATAATGTAAAAATTTCGAGTAAGATATACATATTTGTATATGTATCTACACGTACATATGTATATATACATATATACTTATTAACTAGAGGAAGGACGAAAAACTTAGCATTGACATAAAACTATACAAAATGCAACTGAACCAAACCAACAGGTTTATAAGCTTTTATATGAACCAGCATCAATGATGAAAAATCCTTTTTTTTTTTCAAATATACATTTTTTTTTTAAACATAGATTCAGTTACTATAGGAACGTTGGAAAATCATGGAATATAAAAAAGAAGAAAAAAAAAAAAAGGATGAACAAATGCATTTCACACAATTTTATGTACAGTTTCCAAAAAAATAAAAAAATATGTATGTATATAAAGATTAAAAAAAAAAAGTTTTGAATGGCCTCCATCGGGATGTGATGATTTTCTGTGTTATATATTCACTCTGTAGATGATTTGAATTTAAAAAAAAAAAAAGGATACGATGTTGATGATGAGGTGTGGTTTTTATATAAAATTGAATCTATGCTTCCAATGTCCTAAATTTAAAATTAGTTCTTTTACTTTTTTTGTTGTTGTTGTTATTTTTGTATTTTCATAGGTGACCTATTTTTAGAATATATGTAATACAATTTTCATGTAGGTAAACGATAAAAGTAAATACATATATTTTATAAATAATGTACATATAGTATCTACATTATACATATACATACATATGTACATATATACAATGTACTTTGTGTGCACATATTTGATCTTTGTAAAGAATACATATGATGTGATATTAGATTTTTTTTGCATGTGAACACATTTCAAAGAAATTTTCTGTAGAATTTTCTTTTGAAAGATAAATATGTAATTATTTTAAAATAATATTCTTTTCCGCTTTTATTTTTGTAAATGAGGAGAGGTATGTACCTATGTTTGCATTTCTTTTATTTTTATTATTACTTATTTTTTTTTTGGGATTTAAAAAGGAAAAAAAAAAATTAAATTAAAAAGAAAATATAGAGAAATTTTCTTCATTTGTAATACTTGGCAGCGTTTATTATTTAGACATAGTGTTATGGTTTGTTGATTTTAATTAAATTTCAAGAATGAAATTTATAGAATGTTTTTTTTTTTTTTTTTTTTTTTTGTATATACATATTGTATGTGTGAGTTTTCTTTATAAAGAGAAAAATAAAATATACAGGATGTATAAAATAGAATTATTTGAACTTTTTTTTTTTTTTTTAACAACACAGAGTCTTTATTTTTTATTTTTGTGCCAGAATTGAAAGATTTCACTTAAATTTTGAACTCTAATATTTCGTTTGAAACATCCTTTATATATTTTTTTATTTTTCTAAAGAAAATTTTTTCTAGGAAAATTCCGAAAATTATAATTTAAATCTTAACGTTTTTTTATATATCGTTTGAAAGGTTTCAAATTTATATGAAATATACGAAAGTTTTTTGTTTTTTTTTTTTACTATAGCAAAAAATCACTTTGGCATTTTTATGGTTTTTCTTTGTGAAATTTTCATAGAACGTAAAAAAAAAAAGAAAATTCAGTAAAAAGCAAAGAAAACGTATTTTCTAAAATAAAATTTATTGTTATAAATTTTAAATAGCGTTGTATAATGTTCGTCGTTTTGATTGAATTATTCAGTCAATTTTTCAAAATACACATTTAATTTTTCTTATAATGTAATTTTTTTTTTTTTTATATATTGAAAATTTATTACCTTTTAATATTATACAGAAAAGTAGATGTCATGTACAATGTTTATGTAAAGAAATTTTTAAAAAATACACAAAGAAGAAGAAAATAATGAAAAAAATCAAAGAAAGAAAAAAAAACAGAAGAAAAAGGAAACTAAATAGAAAAAAAAAAAAACAAAGGAAAAAAAAAACATGGATAAAAAAATTCAGTAATAAAAATAAGGGCAATTTTTATGCTGACTTTAGTTGCAAATATGGAAATATTCGGATGTTCAATATATGTACATACCAAATGAAAATTAATTCAAATTATATACAATTTGTAAAAAAAACAAAAAAACACATAAAAAGAGAAATCTGATAAAATTTTCTTTTGTTTTCTTTCTTTCGAAATAAAAAAACAGTAAATGGAAAAAAAATGATCAATCATTGATATTTATTTTCGTTATCATTGCGTTATCCTTGAAGTTTATGTGTTTTTGTTTTTCTTTTTTAATATAATAAAGGAAACATGGAACATTAAAGTATATTATTTAACAGTAGGAAGTATTTTTTTTTTTTTGTACTTGAAAATGAAAATGAAAAAAAAAGAAGAAGAAAAACTAAAGATTCTATTACAATTCTTTTGAAATGGGTAACATATTGGTAGAATTGATTGTTTTTTTTTTTTAATTCTTCAAGCTCATCCTTAAGTTCAAAACCTATACATTTATAAGAAATAAAAATATATATCTTTCACATAAATATATATGTGTATATGTAATCATATATAAAATTAATACTTTACGAAAAAAAAAAAATTTATCTTCATTTCCTTGTCCCATCCTTCAATTTATTTGTATCTATTTTTTTTTATATATTTTTGTTTTATTTTTATTCATTTTATACTATCGTATTTGTTGAATTAACTATGTGAAAAGTGTTTTGTTTTCTAACTTTGTTTTTATTTTTTTTTTATATATATGTACATGTATGTTTATATTTCATTTTATCATATGTCTATTTTTGTTAGCCGGGTTTATTATATCTGTATATTTATAAAATTTTCATGTTTAATATCATATATATTTTTGTGAAAAATAAGAAATGTTTTTAGGCAAGACCGTGCCCAACATAAGAAATGTTCACCCTTAGAAAATATAAATGAGGGTTGAAAACCAATAAAATAACTGAAATGAAACAGTTCTGTTGAAAATGTATATTATATAAATAAAAAAAGAAAGCTCTATATTTTCTCATTCTATAAAATATATACTATACATATTTTAACTTTTTTACCTACCTACCATCAACCACCCATTTAACAATTCTATTTACCTTTTAACTCATTCTAAATGCGGAAGACATTTCCATTTCAAAAAATAGGTCAAGCACACTAAAACTCCTGCTACTGATGTTTTTTTATGTATGTATATGCTTATATATTTTACTTATATTATTTTACATAATATACACATAAATATTTTTCATCTATCTCTTTCTTTATTTTATATGTATGTATTTTATTACAATTTTCTATATCACCCGGATAAAATTTATGTATACTTTTTATTCTCATACTTCGAAATCCAGACCCAATTTTCCTATTTGATTGGTTCTGTTTGGTTTGCTTTTACTGCGCTTCTTCTTACTCCCACGCATTTTCATTTATATACATAGAATACAAAAATTTTATAAGAAAAAGGACGCCATTATACTATCCTTTTCATTCTTTTAATTCATAAACTACATCTCTTCCTTTTTTTTTTAATATGGAAAAGCTTTCATTGGAAGCTTTTTTTGTTGTAGGTACATAAACATCCTATATTATCATTGTGAAAATGATTAAAGTGAAACACCATTAGAAGGAAAAAGGACTAAAAACAAAAACACAAATGTTTTGAGTGAAAATAAATAAAATGAAAAGCATGCTGGTATATAAAAGGATGAATGATATAAAAAGGATATTATCAAACAGAAAAAGCAGCAGAATGCTTTTTAAAACAGGTGATTCAATTGGAGCAAACGAGAAAGGACTTTTGCATATACATACATATTTATATTTTTCTTTTTTTTTTGTTGTTGGTGTAATTGTAGTGCTAGGCTAGTGTTAGAACGTAGTATATGTATACATATATATTTTGGTAGCTTGCTCTTAATCGTGTTTTTTTTTGCTTATATTTTTAGTATACAGTATATTTTAATATAGGATATCTTTATGGTATAATATACAGCAAATAAAATCACGTGTTTGTTCCCGTTCTGATAAGGATGAAGATGATGATGATACAATACGATAAAAACATAAAAAAAAGCTCTTTGAATATTGTTGGTTGGTTGGTAAGTTGGAAAATAGAGATATAGAAACAAAAAGACAAAAAAATTTTTTTTTCTAAATTTCACGTGTATGATATACATACATATGTATGTGTGTATATAAGGTATCATACATACATATATATACATACATATATATTTTATTGTGTTCTGCCGGTAGGTAAATAGCTCTAAAAGCTATTCTGTGTGTTTATTACACATTGTACCATAAACCTATCAACCATACTCTACATCCCAATTTTCCATCACCCAACATCCATTTACCTCCCATCTTCTATACCCATTCACCTTTTATATGTATATTTTATATTAAACCACCACCCAACCGTATTCAATGTCACAGCATAACAATGTGAATGCCGTGCCGGTATTTTATTTTTGTTGCGGAGGCAGTATGTATTATGACTATTTATATCTCAGAAAAAAAAAAACATAAAAACAAAAAATACATAAAATAAAGCTCAAACAAAATTAATAAAGAAAAAAAAAACATTTTTTTTTTGTATGTTTATTTGTTATGTTATGTGCATGGTGGTATTAATATTGTTTTTTTTTTCTTTTCTTTTTCAGAATATATAGGGCACCAGAGTTAAAATATTCTAGTAAAATATTATAAATAAAGGGATTGGGTTGTGGATGGATGGATTGTGTGGTGATATTTTTTTTTCTTATGTCATATACATATTTTTTGGTTATATTTAATAGAGCTTACATGAAAACAAAAAAAAAAAAAAACAAAAAAATGAAAAAGGAAAAATACAAAACATAAAAAATTAGGGTTGCAAGAATAACATTTTTAAGTAAAAATTGTAAGCATGAAATGATGTTGAAAAAGGATAATTTATATGAAATATTATTATTCATTTTTTCTTTGTTTTATTTTAAGGAATGTTGGAAAATCCTTTTTTTTTTTTTTTTTTTTTTGAATTTAAGGTCCTTTTTTTAGAAATTTAATTATTATTTCAAATAAACTACATAATAAAAAAATGAAAATTTTAATTATTTTATTAGCCAAATAATAGGTATAAGTATTTCTATAATAATTTGAAAATAAAATGTAAATATAAAATTTTGCTGAAGGTTAAAAAGGCTACAAAATTTCTAAAGAAATACAAACATACATATGTATGTAGATACCTATATAGTAATGTTGTCAGTTACATAAACAGTGATCCTTTTACAAAATAATTGTATTCAGATGAGAATAAAAATATAGTGTAATAAATTAAAATAAATAAACAACAAAAAAATTGTTTTGTTTTTATATAAAAAGTCTTATAGGCTTGTATAATATTTTATAGCGAATGAATAATTATAATTTCTGAATAATTTAGTGTATTTCATCAAGTGGTTTTTTTTTTTTTTTTTTTTTTTTTTTTTTGAGAAAAAATTCATGTTTTATATTTATGTCAAAAGAAAGTTGAAAGGTTGATAAAAGATGTAAAATGATTTTATATTCATTTTTTTATTTATTTTAATTCGTTAAATACATACACACAATACAAAAAAAGATATTTTCATTTAATTATATTTTCATTTATGAAAGATATATTATTTCAAGCAAAAGATATTTCTGTTTTTCATTCCAAGCAAACTTTAATTTTTGTTTTTTAAAAAAAAAACACTTATAACGACAGAACGATCAGTAGTTTTTTAAGTTAAAATAATACAGAATTTTTGTTTTATTGCATATTGTGTATAAAAAAATTATTGAAAAGGATTAAAAGAATAATTTTTTAGTTTTGAATTGATTAAAAATTTTCGCAATAGTAAAGCAATGATATTTTTTACTTAGTAACTCTAAAACAATTTTTTGTTTCCAGTTGTACATCTAAATTATTTTAAAAGAGTATTTGGAAATTTCTGGAGAAACACTTTGGAAACGGTTATAAAAAATAAATCCTTTTAAATTAAATTGGCTTTTTAAATGCAAATACAAATAATTTTTTTCATGAATTTTATGATATGTATAAGCATTGATTTTGTTTACGAACAAATATTTATTTATTTCAATTTTATATAAAAAAAAAAACATTCAATTTGAAATCAGAAAATGATCATTGAAATCTTTTTTTCTAAAATGTAAGGGTTACTTAGTTCCAGTTTATCAAATTTTAATGATATTTTATTCTATTTTCATAAAAATGTATTGTCTATAAAACTTTTACTAAAACTTATTTACCAATGTAAGCCCTTTTAAAATAGGCAAATGTATACAAATCTTATAAAAGTTTTAAGACTCTTTTGAAATGAAATAAAATAGTTCCTATTTTTCTATGTTGCTAAATTTATTCAAAATTTTTGAAGTAATTTAAGTTTAGTAATATCAACAAATCTTTCTGAAAATTCCTTTAATCTATATAGAAAGCTTGAATAAGGAAATAAAATATATACAACTTTTTTTTTATATTATCATCCTTTCAACTATTTTATCGATTTTTCAACAAATCAAGCATGACATTGGAATATAAATTACAAGGTTTTTCATTAAAAAAATTGTAAAGATAGTGTGAGTAATACAAAAAAAAAAAAAAAAAAAAAAAACGTAAAAATATTTGAAGGACTTTTCTTTTCATTTCAGAAAAAAATTCAATTTTTTTCTTTTTTACTTTTACATACGTCATTTCATTAATTAAATACCGTATTTTTTTTCAACAAGTTTGATATAAATGCTAAAGATATACATACATACATATATCATTAATTGAGGTAAAAAAAAACATACAATTTTTTCTCTCATTCTTTTATATTTATTTCTACAATGTCACCTATTTAAATCATCTTCAAATTTTCTCCTTATCATTCCATTACGAGTATATAGAAAGTATGTATCTATTACAAATATAAGAAAAAGCCGCATAGTAACAAAAAATAAAACATCATTTATTATGCACCTGATGATGATAGTTTAATTATTATTTAAAAAAAAAAAAAAAGGGTGTACATGCATTTATGCAATAAATTTCCCCCTTCTGTTGCGTATTTTACAATTTTTATATTGTTTAATTAGTTTTGAAAGAATAAATCAAACAGCAGATCATAAACTTTAACTGCCTATACATATATAATGCGATTTATGTACTATATACTAGTATACATACTTACATAAGTAGATATTTTTCTATATTATTATAAATATGGATTTAGTTATAGTTTAAAATGGTAATTGGCATAGTTAAATAAGTTGTTAGTTTTTGTCGCTATAATAACCGTATATACCATTCAGCTAACTATAAAATATATGAATATATACACACACATATAGATACATACAAATATATTTTGCAATTTGTTGCTACACAAAAAATGCATAATAGAAAAGTTTGTAGCTATAACATGCAATTTATCGCCTTGGAAGCCGGTATATCGGTACAAAGTGCATCCATTTGGAACATAGATATATTTTTTATTATAGAATTATATGATTATATTTTTCTTCATAGCAACACGATGATATAGCAAAAAAAAAAAAAATAAAAAAATAAACATATTCATACATACATTTACTAACTCTAAAATATTATATAGAATGCAAGCAAGCATACATACATATATGTACATATGTATATTATACATAGTTAGTATGCAGAACATCATATTATAGTTCTCTGTTATATTCTGCTATGATATATCAGGTGCATCAAAAAAATTTAGACTACTAGGTTATGACCTATTTTATTCAGCAATGATGCAAAGATTTTATTTATAGAATTTTTTTACATGTTCTTTTTTTTTTTTTAATTCTTTTTCTTATTCTTCTTCTTTTTCTATAGAGTATAATTATTATTCTGTGTGAAATTTATTTTCAAATAAATTGAGTGTGTCAAAATAATAAAGAAAATAAAAACAGTATAGGTAAAAAAGAATAAAATGTAAAGGATTATTTAAAATTAAGAATTTTTCGAAATTTCTTTTTATTTTTTTTTTTTTTAATATAAAAAATTAGAATAGAATACAAAAGGAGCAAAAAAAAAAAACACATTTATTGAGAATTTATGACATAAAATTGTGCCGGTTTCATTGAAATACCGATTTATAACACCTACTATATTTACACTACCAAATTAAGTGACCTGTATGAATACAATACATATGTATAAATAAGTATGTATATACAAATTGAGAGCAAATGCATCACTTGTATTGTTATTTTAATAGCTTCAAATTAAAAGATTTATATTTTCCATTTTTCACAAATATTAAATTAAAAACAAAAATATTAGCAAAGTATTGTAAAAAAACCAAATTGCGAAAATTAATTTCAAAATATAAAAATTTTCAAAATTTATGGAATGACACACGTCATAAATTAAATGCATCGACCATGTATTTATTGCAATTTATATAGGTACACATATATAGTTTGTATCTCTGCATACGTGCATTTATTTAATGATGCAAAAAATAAATTATATTTCCAAAATTTTTTTTTTTTTTTTATATTCACAACATATACGACACAAGAACACTTTATTGAATCTATAATAAGAATATTAATGTCATAAAATAATTATTGTATATATTATAATTGTAGAAATTTATTTATCTTAATCTTATCTTTGTTTGCTGATGCTGTTAATTTTTCTTCTTTGTTTTATTTGTTTTTCATTTTCTATTTTATATATATATTTTTTTTCGGTTTATTTGAATGCGTTTTTCTGATTGAAACCAAATGCATTTCAGATTCAAGGACTAAACATTGTAAAATAGAGGGTGGATAAGTGGGTGGTGTTAGAAGATTTTTTTTCGTTTTTTTTTTTTGCACAACAAATTAATATCATATGTACAACAGATTTGTATATAGTAATCTATAAAAGCAACAAATACCAAACTTATTATATATTTTACATATAATATACTATATGTAGTTACATGTTACAGCAATACATTATGAATGGTATATGATGAATTTGTGCGATCGATGCACATTGCATATTGTCGGAAAATCTAGGTCATTGGAATGTAGGTTAGTAGTTCCTAGGACTGTTACTAGTTAGAATTTTTTTCTTTTTCCAATTTTATCGTGTGTTTTAGTTTTTTTTTTTTTTTTTTTTTTTTTTTTACTTTTTAAAATTTTCTATAGCATTGTCTTTTGATATCGCACATACCCTTTTTTCAATTTTAAAAAACAAGTGACCTAGTTTGTTTTTTTTTAAAGGCAAGGAGAAGAGGTGCATGTAATACATGTACATAATTTAGATATATATTTTTTAATAGTTTTTATTAAAAAATTTTATTTTTTTAATAGTATACATACAAGTGCATGTATAAATTTAGGTTAAACAAATTTAAATGAGAAAATATTGATAAATTAACTATGATAAGATTGTGACCTATATTAAATAATGTATGAAGAATTATTTTTGAAAAATTAAATATAGAAATATCAGATAAAAATGTAGATTTTAATGAGAATATGATAATTGAATTATCTAATTTAACTAAGTATAACAACTCATTTAGAATTTCTATTAGATCTTTTTATATTTAAGATGAAATTTTTGAAATTAAATGTGTAAAAGTAAGCAAAATTTTAATAATTTTTTTTTTTTTTTTTTTACATATTTACGTTGTATTTTTTTTTTATGCAGGATGTATATGTTGAAATTGAACTATCAAATTTATTTGGTTTAGAATTTTTTACTTTATTAATTTTGTATTAAAAACATACGAATACATTGGAATGTATAATATAAAGAACTTTTTAGGTGCTATTGAATCAAAACTCCTACCAAATTTTCATTCAATTATAGATAAATTAAAATAAATTTGGGTAGTATTTACCCTATTCAAAATTTTTATAAAATTAAATTTATTTTAATTTGTTAGCTAATATTATTTTACTCATTTGTGTTGTTGTATTTATAAATTATTTTCTATATTTTTAGTAAAATTTAATTTTTAGGATTAATGAATACTTATTTCAATTTTATATTAAAAAAGTTTAGAAAAATAAAAATTCCTTTCAAAAATTATTCAATAGCTAATAAAATTTTTAAAAGTTTTTAACTTTATAAATCAAATTTATCGTTAACAAAATATAAAATTATATATTAAAATTAATTTGTTTTTGAAATGATGAGCTTAGTAAAACTTTTTTTTTCTATTTAAGGAAAAAATTTTTCACCCCTGTTTTACTTGAAACGGATAAAAAAATTTTTTGATTTATAGAAGTTTTTTTTTTTTTTTTTTTTTTTGAAAAGGGATTAAGCATGTATTGTAAAGTGTAAAAAAAAGGATTTATTCATAATATAGTAAAGATTTTGTAAAGGTTATTTTATACAAAATTGTTTTTCCTTCAAATTTAATCCAATTTTCGAAAATGTTTTTTTTTTTTTTTTCAAAAAACATTGGTTTTTAAATATTTTATTTTCTGAATAAATGCTGTTTCCGTAAAATAAAATACAAAAGTAATAAAATTAAGTGAACAAATGTGGTGTTAATTTACAAACCAATAAACATTGTACTAAATATGAAACAGTATATTATAGGAAAAAAAAACATAACCTAAAATTGTATAAACTAAATAAGTTATAATGTTTTGGATTAAAATTATGAATAAATATTATGGAATACAATTTGGTGTTTTTTCATTTCAAAATTACGAAATGCTTAAACATAAAAGTAATTAGCTTAAATTTTGAAAAACATATATCCTTTTATACATACATATATAAACAACAAAATTTAGTTTAGATAAGTATGAAAATCAACCCTTAAGTTTCTTTTGTTATTTTTGGTATTTTCTTTTGAGCAATAATCCTTTTTAATAGTTGCTTTATTTTAATACCACTACATTCTATATATAAATTCTATTAAAGTCCTTATGGCTTTTTTCTTTTTTTTTTTTTTTTACAATAAGGAAAATTTAGTTTAAAACATCTTTTAACACAATGAACATTTTTTCCTTGAAAATTAAGTAATATAAAATGTTTACGCACGAATTGTAAACAAAAGTTCTTTAAATTTCTTTGTATTTTTATAATTTTTCTGTTGTAAAAGATGTTTTTAGATTTCTAAAACAAAAAAGTATATTTATACTTGAATTATGGTCAATTTTAATGATAAAAAAAGCGGAAGTTAAAATGATATAACACTGTTATAAATAAAACAAGTAAATACCCTCCAGGTTCATAATATAATTTTCTTGTCTTTTTGTTCACTTTGAAGTTATCAACAACAGGAAATTTACCAAAAAATACTTGAAAAATAAATTGAAAAATTAAATTTTATCAGTAAGTTTTTGGTTTTTTTCCTTCTTTTTTTTTTTTTCTTTTTAAGCAAGTAAATTTTAAGAAATGGTTCCCAGTAATTTGTATTTTTACAAATGAGTACACATAGCTATATACATAATTTTTTTTGCAAAAATATTTAAATGTTTCTGTACTTTGTGTTGAATAATACTAAAACAAGACATTATATAGGTTAAAATATTATGGGAAATTTTTCAGATTTTATTTTAAAAAAATCTAACTTATCATTTTATAATTTCGGTTTTTTAATTCAAAATTACCTTAATTTTTGATAAAAATCACGAATTTCGAAAGGAGGAATTAAATAAAAGTACGGAAGCGTATAAAGATAACTTGAGAAATTCATAACAGTAGAGGTACGCATTATAATTTTTTTCTGCACAATATATTCGAGATTTAATCTAAAGTAACATGAATTTTTTCTTACTTGATTTCCGGTTGTGTATTTTCAGGTTTAAAAGCTATATTTTTCAAGAAATTTACCGTTTTTACTATATTTTTATTATTCTGTTCTAAATTTTTCGATTATCTTTTTATTTATTTATTAATCACTCATGAAAATCAATTATTATCAATCATAAGTTATTTATTTTGTTGAAAAACAAATATAATTTGATGTCATCAGGATACCATTATATTTGGCATATGTCAAGTTTTTCATTTATTTTTCGTACATATAGTTTTTTTTTCATTTCCGAAAATTGAGAAATATTGTATAATGAGTATATGTATGTAATATGTATGGTATGTACATATGTATATATTTACATAATATATTCAATATATTCATTCAATTATAATAAAATACAAAATCAAACTAAACCAAAAGTGATACTGTTATCATTATCAGGGTCAGATTGCATAATAATTTTTCTGTGTGATATAATAATATTCAAAATAATGCGTAATATCCTAGAAAATAATAGTAATAATAATATAATAATAAAATACACAACAAAGTATAAAGGAACAGACTGAATAATATTCTCGGATTTCATCAATTATAATTCATAAAATATTCTATGTATATAAGGTTGCTTGTTTTAAATATTTTTTCAAAAAGATGTGTCAATATGGTGTAACATTATAGAAATAGTATAGGGAATTCAGAAATTCTATTCTAAAGTCAGTCATTTCATTGGTAACATTGTCCCTAAAGTGTATTCTATTTCATATTACTTAATTTTTCTTCTTTTTGTTTTTTATATTTCAAATATCCTTACATATTTCATATAGAAGGACAGGATGTAAAAAATAAAAGTTAGTCATCTCATACCATTTTCTGTGTATAATGTATAGTGTATATACATACATACATTTCCCATAATGCCTCTTTTGCAGGATAAATTTAGCTTTTCAAACTAAAATCATATGAATCCTTAAAGTTGCCGGTTAACCATTTCTTTCGTAGTTGTTTCTGTTTGTGTTATTATTTTATTCTTCTTTAGAGAAAGAAATCCCCTATTCCAAATGAATGAATGAATAAGAATGACTTTCATCATCATATTTTCCTTTATTCTTTTCATTCTAACAATAACAACAATAACAACAATAACAATAATAATGATAATAATAAAAAAAAAAAAGGACGTAGGTGTAGTATCATTTTATATAAGTATACATATTTTTACTGGTGTATACTCAGTCATTTTCAAAAATAGGTCATCCCTATATACAAAACATTTCAAAATGGTGATATACTGAAAATAATTGTACAGGGGAGGGATGTATGATGGGTGGTATAGTGAGGTATACTTCAGAAACTTTTTCACTACATATACACAATAATGGTATAAATGAAATTAACATACTTTTGAATATTATGAAATCGAAAAATTTTAAAATATATAAAATGTATGGATAAATAATTGAATAAAGTAAAACTGCAATTTATGTTTTGTAATGAAAGTACATAAGGAAATTTACTACATTTGTTGTTGTTGTTGTTTTATAATATAACTGATATTTTTACATTATATTTATATATGTATGTATATGTATGTAAGTATGTATGTAAATATCGAATTATTATTTATTTAGATTTTTGTATATATGTATATACATATTTTGATTTTACAGAGTTACAAAATGATGGCATAAAAAATGAAATTGTTTTTTTTTTTTTTTTTTAAAATATTCGAAAAGAACAATTTCTATATGTTAAAAATTTATATACATATGTATGTGTATGTGTAAGTGTGAAATATTCTTGAATTTTATGAAATATATGTATATATATATATATTGTAAATGTATGAATAATGGTACGGATGGTTTAACATGAATTTCATTATAAAATTTGAATGATAAACCGTGGGAAAATTAAAAAAAAAAAAAAACAAAGTAAATAACAGAAAATTTCTGTTTTGTAAAAAAATAATGAAAGGAATACTTGCAAAAAAAGGTTCAAAATTACTGCTGATGATATTGATTTTCTTTTATATTTTTTCTAAAATGTAAAAGAACAAAAAAAAAAAAAAAAACATGGAACATAGATAAAATTATATCTCTAATAAGAATATGATACATAAGTATATATAAGTGAATTAGTGGATATATATGTTTAGTAAAAACATTATTGCCTTATTCTTTATCCTTGAAAAATATCAACCCTATCAGCTGAATTATTTTTTTGTGTTTTTCTTTTTCGTATAATTTTGTTTGTTGTCATTTTTTTTTTTGTTTTGCCTCACACCCATGTTAAACTGAAATAACGAATAATTTATATTATTTACTTCCTGTTGTATTGTATACATAAGTATTGTATATAACGCTCTTTTCTACATCCTCCATTTTATTTGTTTCGTAAAGTGTTTTTTCTTCTTCTTTATTTTTTATTTTTTTTTTTTATGTGCCGCTATATTGTAAGCTTTCCATGACCTAATTTTGATTTGTTCCAGTTATTTTTGTATATAAGTAATATGAAAAGGAAGCTTTTGATAATAGGTTATGTTTTTTTTTGTTGTTGTTGTTACTTATTCTTGTAGAAGACGACAAGAGAAAGTAATAATGTAGAACGAATATTTTTGCATCATATTTATATATTGTGTATTTACCTTCTTTTGTTTGTTAAATTGTGGGTGGTTGATGGACATTTCACACACACACACACACAATATTAATATGCCACTGGGCAAATATTATTTAAGTTAAAAGAAATACAACAAAAAAAAAAGGATATAAGCTAAAATACCAAATTATGATGACATCTTTTGTCCTCTAAAAAGAAAAAAAAAAAAAGAAGTTTTTTCTTTCTTCTGCTTCCTAAACCACTTAACAACTTATGTACTTTCCGTCTTCTATATCATTATCATATTTTAAAAAATTTCTTTTTTTCTTTTCATTTTTTTTTTCAAGTTGTTTTCACTCGATTCAATTTTTATTTTTGCTACATTTTTGTTGTTATTAATATTTTTGCCTTATTTTTTTTTTATTTTACATTTCTTTGCTGTCATAGCGTCCTTTCACAAATATTTTTTTTATTATATTTTTTATGACATTTTTCTTATTATATTTTCTCTTATTTTATATTGGCATAAAAAAAAAAATTTTAAACGGACGAATCGCATTTTATATAAAATGTTTAAAAAAAATGGAAAACAACAGCATAAAATTATTAACTAGTTAAATGCGAGAACAATAAAAGATATAAAATTATTTTGGTGCTTGTGAAGAAACAAAATTATTGAAGAAGACCATTTGAAAAAAAAAGCTGAATATAAAATGATTTTCTCTGGAAAAAATGGAACAAAAAAGTTAATTGAATTTTTCTTTTGCAAAATAAAAAAAAAAAAAAATATGTAGGGGTTTTTCTTGCTTTGATGCTTATGATATTCGTTATCCTTAAATTTATTTTCATTATTTTTTAAATGCATTATTTTTCTCGAAATTTAAATAAATGGCAAAAAACAAAAACTTTAGAAAAAATAGAAAAAGTAGGTTACAAAACCAAAGATGTGACCTACATAAGTGAAATAATTTTTTTTTTTATTTCTTGGATTTTGAAGTTCTTTTTAATGAAAAATTGCAATTTTTCTTAGAATTTCAAAAGTATATATCAAGGAAAACAACAAATAGGGAAAAGAAATTTTTTTTAGATTTGTGGAAAATTTTCTAGTTAATTTGAAATGTTGTTAAAAAAAAACTAGGTCACTAGGTTAACATATATTTCATGGAAAATTGGATTTTAAGGAAGAAAAAGAGAAAAAAAAAGGAATTTTTTTTTTGTGGTGATACTTACGGTATTAATGGGAGCTTTTTTATTTTAGGTGCAATAATGTCATTTTGTGACAAAGAAATAAATGGGAAATGTTTATTTGCTCTGACATTAGAAATATGTTTTTTTTAGGGTTGTGGGGAAGTTATAGAGGATGACCATTATTTGTCTTGATTTATTTATTAAATCCATGTTTTCTTATCGTTTAAATAAAAGAAAATAAATTAAATTATGTTTTTTTTTTTTTGAAATGTGAAGTATAGTTTTTTTTTTCTTTTGAATGCTTCTTCTTTAAACTTTTTTATAATATTTTAAATTTTTATTTTAATTAAAAATGTATTTTTTAAATTTTTACTGTAGTGACAAATTGCGATTTGCAACATGTCAACGTGTACGTATAGAAAATCAAGCCTAAATGACAGTACAGAAAAGAAAATTTTGTGGAATGTTTAAGAAAATTAAAGCAAATGCTGGATTAATTGAAAATGTAAATGACACGAAAAGATGAATATTTTCTTTTATAATTGAAAAATTTTAAATAAACTTTTTTGTTTATTTATGGAATAAAAGAATAGAATAATAAAGCGTAATTAATTTTTGTTTAAAAGTAATTTTTAACAAAAAAAAAAAACAACAAAATTTCATAATTCCCTGGATAAACAATGTCAAAGTAAATTAAATGCTTATATTATTTTTCAAAAAATTTCTAAGTAAACAAATAAGAATAAAATATTCATAAGGAACTTTTTTATTTTCACTTAAATACACACAAATCACTTTTTAACCTTCTCTATATAATTACTTGAATAAAAGAAAAAAAGTATTTATCATCAACCCCCATAAGAAAATTTCGAACTTAATTACTTCAATATACCTAAATATATGACGTTAAAAACTGATGGGTGGTGAATAATTTTCCGCTAATATATCATTTTCTCATAAATATTTTCTTAAAAAAAAAAAAAGAAGAAAATTGAATACATAAGAAATATGTGAAGAGTTATTATATAAAAAAAAAAAGAAAGAAAAAAAAAATTAATACTAAGTATTTTCCTTAAAAATTGTTTTTATTTTCCTTTTGGAATTCTATGGATCATAAATATTTGAAAAGCATTTATTTATAAAAAGCTGTATAGGTGTATTATTGTAACGTAGTAGTAGTACTCTATTACGAAATTCTTGTAAAATTGGATAAAAATTTCTTGGAAATAAAAAAAAAAAAGTTAATATACTTCAAAATTAGTAACTTCATAAGAATTTTTGCCTTGATTTTTTTTTTCGTAAAATGTGACTTAAGTGATTTTCATCGAAAATACACGTGTACGGCAACAAAAATTTTGATATATTTTTCTTTTGTGAAAAAAAAGCTAACTGCTAAAGCATAAAATGTACTATAAATAAATGTTTGTATATATTTGTTTTTATTTTTTTTTAATATGATAAATACACGAGAAATATGTACATATATTTTTTTCTTATTTTCTTTAAGAATCAAGTTTTATGACGTGTAGATTATAAACTATTTCTCTAAGAAAAAGGATATAAAAAATAATGTTTTTTTTTTATCATATTTTTTTTTATCTTCTTCAAAAAAAAATCTTTATTATTTGAATTTGAAAATTTTATCATAATTTTATCGTTTATATTGAAATTTTATATTCGTGAATTCTTCAAATTTGAAATCGTTTTTGAAAATTGCTTTTTTTTTTCACACCTTTTTTTAAGTATATGTATATTTACATATTGTCATTGTTTATCTTTATAGACCTCCTTTTTTTATATGTTTCATGTAAATATAATTTTTAAATAACGTAAAATAAAAAACAAAAGGAAAAATGCGTGAGTAATAAATGAAAAATTCGAATAGAAAAAGTTATAAAGAATAGAAGAAAAAAATTTCTGAAGGCCATGACATTGGAATAAAATAGGTTTAAATTTATTAAAACAAAAAAAAAAAAACAACAAAAAAACTAACAGTAAAAACATAATTCTTATTTAATTATACTACTATAGTAAATCGATCAAAATTAAACACCCATTGTTCACCTTTTCTATTCCCACTTAATTTTTTCATGTATCTATAATATATTTTTTTTAAAAATATTTTTCACTCAGAAAAGCTTAAGCAGCATATTTTTTCTCCACCTTAGTCCTTGTTAGTTTTGTATATAGGAATACTTTTACTTTGAGTATATATTTTATATCTAATTTATAACCTTCAAATTTCTAACTAAATTACATATTTGTACGAAATTATTTTATTAATCATTATTTCAGTAATCTATTTGATTGTGCCGGATAAAGACTTTGTTTTTTTTTCGCCTTTTGTCATAAATGTCAGTTTTATAAAATTTTTATAAATATGTATGTTACAATGAAATTAGAATATACAAAATACAACACTCATGTATATTCTATATTTTTACTTTTTAAATTCTTTCTAACAAATTTTTTTGTAAATATATTTCTAAATTTCCTAGAAAAACCTTTGTTATATTTTTTAAAAAATATTTTTCGTTTTATTATTCCTTTTTTTTTTTTTTTTTCATTTTTTTTTTAGAGGTCGTGAAATTACTTTATTTTTATTTGTATGTTTTTATGTTATGTGTTACAAAAATAAATTTCATTCATTAAAAGTCAGAAAAAGCCCAACCCTCCAAAAATTTTAATACATATTCAGAACATACAAAAAAAAAAAAAAAAAATAAAAAAAAATAAATATTATAACCATTTAATATATTATTATATTATATAGTTAGTATAGGATGAAAACAAGGACAAATTTAGCTTTTCGTATATCATAATTCATTTAGATGTTCATACATAAAGATACATATGTACATACATACATATACAAGCTATGAAATGAAAAAGCTTTTAAATGACCTCGAATTGATGATAAAAAGATAGTAAGTCCTTGAAGATATATTTTATCATTATTATTTTATTATATGCTTATAATGATGTGATAACATGACAAGAAAAAAAAATAAATTTAATAAAAGGAAAATATTATTATGTATGTATACAAATATATTAGGATTTAAAGGGTATACAAAATGATGGATAAGAATAAAATGGGTTATGATTGTAAATTTAATTTGAATAAAAATGCATAATAAGGGAGAAAATAAGTTTTTTTTTTTTTTATGTAAACATAGCATTTACATAATATTATGTAATCTAATTCTTGTAATATTTATTTTGTCACATTTTTTTTCAATTTTCTTTTTTTACTTTTTCATTATTTTTAAATGAAATTTTAATTCATAATTGAGGTTTTGATAGTTTTTCTTATTAATTGAATAAGAAAAAAAAAAAACTTATTACTCAATTAAATAGTTTTTATGAAGAAATTAAAAGTAAATTTTTAATTTTGAGAAATCACAACTTTCGTATGAATAAATTATATGATTAATAAGTATGTACATACATATATGATAATTAAAGATAATTTTTTAAAATTTTTTTTCTAGCATTTTGAAAAAAATCTGCTTAGTAGTATAATTTTTCATTGAATGTTTTTTTAAAATTTAAAATTTTTTTTCTTTTCATTATAACAAAACAAAAATTAAACCTATCATTAAAAATAAAGGATAAATCTTTTTTTTTTTTTCTTTTCAAATACCCTTCGTTCATGATTTGTAATATAAAATGTGATTTTTATCTTTTTTTTTTTTTCTTCCTTGATTCACTTTTTGTACGATTTTTGATTTTCTTAATTTTAGTAAAACATTTCCGTTTCGATAGAATAAATCTAAAAAGATAAACAAAATTAGAAAAAGAAAAAAGTTATCATATCCTGTTTTATATACATTTTAAACATTTCCAACTCCATGTTTTATTTATTTATTTTTTTTTTTCTAATTTTCTTTTCTACTTTTTTTTTTCTTTTTTTTTTTGGTTTATCGAAATAAAAAATAACAGCTTTGGCCTTGACTTGCGCTCCACAGCTCTTCAAAACCCAAGCAAAAAAAAAAAACTCAACAATGAAAAAATAAAATGAAAGAAAAAGAAAAAAAAAAAAAAAATTTATAGCTTTTCATTTGGTTCTTCATTATTATATATTTTCTCGCAACCCTTATCGTTATCACCATCATCGATATCACTTCCTCATTCCATAATCATCATCATCACCATCATCATTATTATTTCCCACTACATTATATATTCTGTATAGTTAAATTTGTTGAATTTCCTAGTATGGCAATGTGATCAATGTGCAAGAATTCAAGGTTAAATAATTCTATGTTCTAATAAACATGATAAATTATTCTGATTTTATGTTTTGCAAATAAAAATATAATTTTGTTTATTTTATTTTATATTTTTTTTTCCCTTGTACATCTTTAAATTCATTCATCGTTATCATTTTGTTTTTGTATGTTTATTTTATTTTATTTATTTTTTGTGCTCTGGAAAAATTAAACTGTATTTTTTTCTCCTGCGTTTAAAGAGTTTCAAAATATATTTTTTTTTTCATTAATTTTTATTAATTTTCAGGTAATGCAATGTATTTTATTTCCTTGACAAGAATATTACATTTTTTATTCATTTTATTTTTCTTATATAGAAAATTTTCCTTATTTTCATGAGTGTCATGAAAAATGCTTGTATGTATCATATAATGTAAAAAATCGATGACATCAGCAACAGCAGCAATATAGCATTAAAAACATACTGTTTATTTTTTTTTCTTCATGTACGTATACATATGTGTATATATGTATGTATATAGTTTTCTGTAATATTATATGTGTTAGTTTTGGTATAAAACGCGCATTCCTTATTTCATGATGTCCTAGAAAAGTGAACACAAAACATAATATCGAACGAAAATTAAAGGTACTAACAAAAACAACAATGATTATGAGAAAAGGGGATGAAGTGTGTTCGATTATGTTGCTTGATACCCTTGACCTACTTTTCGTAGCAACAAGCCTTGATGAAGAATGAACTAAAAAAGAAAAACAAAAAAGAAAATGCCAAATTTCCCTTTATTAGCTCATTCACGCAATATTCTCATTCGATCTCTTTTACACTTATTTCATTTATTTGCGTGAGAATGATGAAAAACAACAACAATAACAACAAATTATGTTAAAAATGGTAAAAAAAAAAATGGGTGGTGGGTTATGGTAGATTTATTCCGGTTCTTTATTGATATTTTCAGGATAAAGAAAATTTGTTGTTATTTTTATTTATTTATTTTATTATTATTTATTTATTCTTTTGAAGATTTACATATATATTTTACTTTTCTTATATGTGATTCACTTTAAAAGAAGAAGAAAACTAAAAGGAATTATTTTGTAAATATTTTTTTAATAATTAACAAATGAATTACATATTATTGAAAATGAATATAATAAATATTTGTTGTTTTTTTTTCACCTGTTTTTATTATAGAATAGAAAAATTATTTCTTGAAAAAATGTCAATAAGAATAGAAAAAAAAAAAACAAGTGAAATCAAAAACAAAAGATTTTATAAAGTTTGTTTTTTTTTTTTGTTTCTTTCTTTTTTCGTCATTAAACGCATATTCACAATAAGTGCGAGATTTATGATCTAAAACCACCCTTTCTACATATTAATATTATTTTTATCCTTCACCAACATTCAACATTGTATACGGTCAAAGGCAAAGCACACATTATTAAAAATATAAATAAATATATTTATATGAATGTTATAAAAGCTTTTGTCCTGGATTCTGTTACGCATTCTCAAAAACAATTGAGAGTTTATGTGTTTTTATGTTACGCTAAGAAAAGAGAATTTTTATTTTTTCTCTTTTTTATTGAATTTCTCTAAATTTTCATTTGATCTTTAAATCTTGTTATTATTTTTGTTTTCAAATATAATTTTTCTTTTTTAAATCGTTAAATATAATTGAAATAAAAAAATACATAAACATTAAATATGTGTAAATCATGTATTATGTCATTATTTTTTCTTGTAATGCTGACAAATAACCTTTCTTTTTTATGTTATTTAGAAATTTTAATTAAATCTTTTTGTTTGTACTTTTTTTTCTTTGTTTTAAATAATCTAGAAATTACTGTTTTTTTTTTTCTAGAATCATCCTTGAAACATCCTAGATTACATTAAAAAAAAAATTTTATAATGTAAATTAACAATGATGATGAATTTCTATGAAAATATGAAAAAATTAAATTTCTATGAAAATATGAAAAAAATTAAACGAAAAAAAAAACAACAATTTTTTTTTTTTTCACCTTGTGCGTTTTTTCACATAAACTTTATAATTTTTATTCATGAGCCGGGTAAGGCCTTTTTATAATTGAAGATACTTGTATTTATGTATGTATGTATGGATGTATAAAAAATAAAATCATATGCTATAATTAAGTTACGTGACAAATTTGTTGAGTGACCTTTAAATATAAAAAATAAAAAAAATATGTATGAAAATGAACATGTGCTTTTCATTGTAATACGTATGCGGGTATGTATGTAGATACTACATACATATATATTTAATAAATGCTGGAATGGAAAATATGGCGTCATTTTCATAAACTTTTATGATGTAGTTAATTGTTAAAGTAAATTTAATATAAAAAAAAAAATATTAAGTACGCAAAATTCAAGAGAAGTTAATATACGTATAAGGATAATGACAACAAATTTTCTAAAAAGGGATACTTTTCGAGCTTTATTTTTGTTTTATTTTTCCTTTTTTTTTATATCGATTCTTTTTGTTTTGAAATTCATATGAAACTTATTTATAAAATTTCCAAAGAAACATTGAACATTTAAAATAATACGAAGATAAATTTTATTCAGAATTTAATTTAGTTGATTTGAATTTTAACTTTTGTAAATTAATTCAAATACTTTGTCAAACTTATACTAGAAAATTCAATCACAGGAATATTTTCAATTTCTTATTTAATATTTGCTTTTCTTTTTGTCTGTTTAATTGTTTTCGACCTTTTACCTTTCTAAAGAAAAATGAATTTTCATTATTTTGAATTTGAACATTGACTGCCTGACACATGCTGGAATTTATTGCCTGAATCCTGCACGCGCGTAATAATATTTAAGGCACGAGTACAGAATAAAAAGTAAAAAAGAAGAAAAAGAAAAAAACGTGCAGGATACATACAATAAACGTTTGTCTATGTTACTTTTTCTTCTTCTGAATTTTGTTTCCATATCCGTCAAAAAAGCTTTCATTTTCCTTCGTATAAAATTAATAAAATACTCGTAAGCTTCTTCAATAATAAAAAAAAACTTACAGAATTTTTTTTTGCAATTTTCGATTGCTATCGTTTAAAATTTTTTTTTTTTTTGTTATTTTTGTAAGAAAACCTAAAAAAAGAAAAGGATAAAAATTTGATACGTCATTTTTATAAACTCATTCTTCTAATTATTTATTCAAAAATAAAAAGCTTTAACATCTTATTAGTTACTCATGAGAACTAAATCTATATCTAAAAGTAATTAGATGACACATTAAAAGGAATCTTCAATAGAAATTGGTTGATTTACTATTGTATTTTGGATTATGACTTGAAAAAATATCAAATACTAATTGTATTAATTTTGATAATAAAAAACCAGGTGATGCGTGTCTACATAACAAACTATTGTAAAATTATGTATGAGACAAAAATTACAGCAAATAGGGTTAGTTGTGTGGGAGTTATTCTTTATCCATTTTTTTTTTCTTTTCATAATTTTCTAGACATTTTTTACATTCATAAAAATAAGGGGATGCAATGATGATTATGATGATGATGATGATGATGCAAAGTCTATGTCATTCATGTATTTCTTTCATTATGTAAAACATAATAAATTCAGTATTATGAAAAAAAGTAGCAAATAATGTCATCGTTTTGACGTCATTCATTTAGAAAAATCTACATGAAAAAAATTAATAGAAAATGGATTTTTTTTTTTTTACAAAATTTTCAAAAAATAATTGAAAGCTAAAATAATTCAGAATGAATGTTATAAAGATGATAAATAAATTTAACAAGAAAAAAAAAAAAGAAAGAAAAAAAAAATCAAACCAGACATTTAGAGTAAGAGTTTAATCGAAATGGAAATTTTTAAAAAATTACCGATTCTTCTGAATGAATGAAACGAAAGAAAAAAAAAACATTCATAAAATGTTATAAATTTTTTTTTTGGAAGACAAAAGATTTTTATACGCGACAGGATAAATGAGTTTGTTATATTTGAACATATGTATGTCTGAGATTTTTATTTCACAGCAACACTTTACTTTGATGTTATACATTATGTGCAATTTTTTTTTTTTAAATATATTAGTATCAACAAAAAATAAAAAATAAAATGTAAAATTAAAAATGGGGAATATTGTAAGGTTCATTAAGAAATTTTATTTTTATCTTGAACATTTTGTTTAACAAATGAGGGTTTTATTTTTTATTGTATGACTTTTTAAATTTCGGATTTTTGATGACAAGCACAAAAACAAAATATTTTTTCTGGCAAATATGATTTTTTTGTTTTTTGAATGAGAAAATATTTAAAAAAAAAAAAAACTGAAGAAGATGCTTTTCAACATCATATGTGGTACTGCATATTAAAAGCAATTAATCTGATGACGATAAGAATTAAAAAGCATTGAAGCGTACACAATGCACACATTATAGCACAGCTGATGCATCATCATCAGAAGCGGCTGAGCTGTAATAGCAGCAATAGCATCAACAACAACAACAACTATCGTATTCAGTTCGGTGCTCCATCAAAAGGGCGATGCCTTTCTAGGATATTGAACCCACAACAGTATATAGATACTCGTTATTACACTGTATATACTATAAATGTATGCTCTTCTATATCATGTAAGTGTACACCTATGTTTATAATATAAATTCGAAAGTATATTTTATTATGTTCCTTTTTTTAAATAGTTTTTTGTTTTTTTTAGTTTCATTTTATTCTTGCATTTTTTTTTTTTTTCAATTTTTGTCCAGTTAAATCCGATCATCCACATTAGTATATATTATAATAGTCATGGCTCATGGATGATAGTTGTTGTTCATATCGGAAGCTTATTTCGTTTATATGATGATGATGATGATCTTCTACAATGAATAACACACAATAACCAGTATTCTTTATAAAGAACTAATAAAATGAAAATGCAACAAAATAAAATCCGTATGATGCACCATTCCACAGAGGTAATTGAGTTCATCCATAAGGCCGGAAAATGTAAACAAACTTATTTTTTTTCTTCTTGTTATAAAAATGTTATTTTGTATTTTGTTTTTTTGGTTTTTTTTTTTTTCAAAGTAATCAACAAACTATATATGAATAACTTGATCCCGAGAACGACCGATTATATTGTACCGTAGCAGCATTCTAAGACAACTATTGATCGACAAAATTATTTATTTTTTTTTTTTCTGTTTAAAAGTACTAAAAAATAAGTTACTTTTATAGAATCGAAAAAATTGAAAAAAAAAAAGAAAAAAAATCAAAACGACTTGTAATGGGGTTTGGTTTAGTTGGTATGGGTCTTATTGTTGTTAATGGTGCCCCAGGAGACTGCTCATCTTCATGTTTATTCGTTTTTTTTTTTTAAATTCTTTTTATTTACATTTTTTTTTTAATGATTTTTACCTTTATACATCATATTCATCCAATGTACCCATATTTTCTCTCTATTTTAGCTGATACTATTTTCATACCTGAATGAGCAATGGATGATGGATCAGTTGTATTGCTGCATTTAGTTTTATTTTTTATTTTTATTCTAATTTAACTAAAGGGGATAAAACTGACTCATTCACATCAGTACAACAAGTATATAGTAAATATATGATTTTTATTTTTGAATCTTAAAAATAAACTTGATAATGAACAAAATATGGTCATGGACCTCAATTGATAACAACAACAAATTATTACAAGACCATCAAGTGAATCTGAATTGTCGTTATCGTGTGGGCTAAGAAGAAAAAATAATAATAAAAAAAAAAAAAAATTTTAGTTAGTTGTTCATCACAAACAATATTTCTGCTGCAGTGCAGTAATAATCACTCAGTAAATGACTTATAAGATTAAAATTTAAGATTTAAAAGAAGAAAAGAGGATATGATGCTGAAAATTAAAGCATTATATTACACATTTCATCTGTCATGATATATATACATATATATGTATATATATGTATATATATATGTATATACATATGTACTTGTAGTAATAATGTGTTTTTTTTTTAAATATTTTTGAATTGATTCATTGCCCTTTTGTTGCTATAAAAGAATGTCCAAAATTTTTTGATGTTAAGATGCATCAAGGTCGAATACAAAAGATTAAATAAAAATTCTTTGTAAATATATTTTTTTTTTTTTATTTGTATGATCGAATTTTATAAATGAATGATGTGATAAAGAATGCGATCATAAAAATTAAATTGAATTGCATTTATTCTAAGAAAGTAATTTTCTTCGACATTGAATTGAGATCATATGTCAAAACTTTAATTTTTGGAATAGATGATGATGATGATGAGTCTTTTAAGATGTGAATGTACCATGTTTTGTCTAATGTAATTTTTTTTTTGTTTGTTTTTCAGAGTTCTTTTCAAGTGAATTATATAATAATTTTGATATAGTATAGTACATTTGAATTTCTTTATATTTTATTTTATTTTATTTGTTTTACTTTTAATCCTTTCATTAAATATATTCAAATAAAAATACAAAAGGTTTTTTATTTCTTACACACATTTTTAATTCAAACCATCATTGTAATTGTGAAGCTTAATTAGAAAAAAATTAATACGAAAAAAAAAAAAATAAAATAAAATAAAATAAAATTCATGTAAAACAACAAAGTTGTATAATCCCTATTTTTGTGTAATGTTCTACCATCATCATTATCCTTGTTATATTATGTATGTTTTTTACATTTGCTTTTCTCTTTTTTTTTTTTTGTTGTTTTTGTTTTCTGTTTTGTTATTATAATTGTGTTTATAATTTTGTCATTTCAGTTACCTACGTACTATATACCTTAAAAATGTAGAATTTTCTTTAAAGGATTAAAAAAAATAAAGCAAACAGAAATAAAATTTACAAACTTCTCAAATTTACAAGGATATCGTCACATTTTCCTGGTTTTATGTTTTATTTTTCTTCTTTTTTATTCGTATTAAAATTTCGTTTTTGTTTCTTCCTTTTTTTCACATCCATAGAAAAATATGACTTTTCAAGCGAGAAAAGCTTACAGAAAAAAAAATTTAAAAATAAATAGAGGAACTTTTTGAAAAAAAAAAAAAAAAATACTTGTATAAAATGAAAAACGCATTATTTTTTTTTTTTATTTTTTTTTTTTTAAAGGACGTGTATATGCACATAAATATGTTAATACATGACTTACAGGGCCTCCTTTGAAAATGAACTCTACTGTATACTGTATATTTTCCATTTATGTATGTATGTATGTATAGTATGAAATATTTATAAAAAAGAGAAGGGCAAAATGGATATCATGAACAAATCATGTTACTCATGAAGTTATTCAATGAAATAAAAATGTCATCAGGAAAAAATATGTATTTTCAAAAAGTTCGTTGACATTCATTATTCGTATATAAAAAAAAAAAGGGGAAGAAAATTCGGGGACAAGAGAATGCCTGCATATTTATTTAGTAAAAAAAAAAAAAAATTACATAAAAATAAAATACGAAAAATTAAAAACTGTATATGCATTACACTAGAAAGTAGTTAGAAAGAAAAACATGGAAAATTCCACCATAACTGAAATAAGAAGAAAACAAGAAAAGCAAGAAAAAAACATAACAAAAAAAAAAAAAAGTAGTCAAATGAGGGTTTCGAAGTAGTAAAAAGTTTATAAAGCATATTTATTCCTCAATCCTTATTTAGTAACTCAGTGTAAACGTAAAGGAGTTCAACAAAGTCATAAAAGCCATCATGCTAGGCCAGTATTACATTGAACTCTCTTCTTCTTATCCTTATAAAGGAGTCCCCTATTATTTTTTTTTTGCTTTTTTATAATACATATTTTTTTTTTTACTTTATTTTTCAATATTCCCTGATATTTTCTTGATGGCTTTTATTTTATTATGCATTCCTGCTGATGATGGTTTAGTGGGTCTCTCTAGTATGGAAAAAAAGGAGCTACTTTTACAATGTATTTCAAATGTACTGTATTTATTTGGTATATATGATGGTGTCATCCAAAGAATTTATGTTGCAATCGAGGACAATGACAAGTAAAAACTTAGCGTGGGATTACAATAAAAAAAAAAAATAAAATAAAAATAACGCAAAATATACATAATTTCTCCCTTTTTCAACGTTTCTTTTTTTGTTGTTGTTGTTGTTGTATATAATGTTTAAGTATTGAATTTAATCACACAAATAAGGAAATGGCTTCCTTAAATATAATTTCTGGAAGGAGACACATAGAGAGAATTTAATAACATTTTAATTGAATTTATTTATACTTATTATTATTATATTTTGTTTTTGTTTTAAATTGAAAAGGACATTAACAGTTAATCTTTTTCCTTCTCTTTTGTCTAGTTTTCAGCAATTTTCATTATATAGGAAAATAATAAAAATCACGTGCATGGATCGTACCATATATGTACATATGTACATACATACTATTTCATCTCTTAAACAGAATCAAAACTTAGTTTCCTTTTATTTGTATTTTTTTTTTCTTTTCATGGAAATTAGTCATGATGCAATTACAATTGCGATTGCATGACTTTTCAAAACAGTTTTACAACAACAAAAAAATTGTTTGTAATTGTATGTATGTATATACTTGTCGAAGATAATACAGCAAAAAAAAAAAAAAAAACTTAAAATAAGTAAAAATCGTTTGAATATTAAATTTTTGATTTTTTGATTTTAATCCTATATTTATTTGCGTTTAAATTGATTAAATCAGTTCGATTTGTCAATATTTTATTTAATAAATTAAAGTTCATTGATCTTAAGTATAAATTTTTCCAGATTTATAAAAGTATATCTGATGATTAATCATAATTGTTGAAGAAAAAAATATATTTGATGTAATTTTGGTAAATTTTTGTTTATTTAAAAAAAAAAAAAAATTTACTCATTTCAAAATAACAGGCACACTTTTCATGTTAAATAAAAGAAATGTTTTTTTTTCGATTACGATAGATATTTTCAAAATTTAACTAATCAGTAAAAATTTTAAATTGAAAAAAAGAAAAAAAAAAATAAAAATAAACCGATAATGAACAATGGAATTTGCGCAATTAATTTAATGCAAAATTTTATCAATATATGATAATTTGCTATCAATATTGAAAAAAAAAATAATATTAATGACCTTTTATTACACTTTTTAACATCACAACAAAACAATGAACATACAAAACACGGTTTAATTTAATAACATGTCGAGTATAAAAAAAAAAAAAAATTAAAAATTAATTCAAACAATTGCTAATAATCATTTTCTTATCAGAATCAAATTTTATATAAAAAGTGCAATTTATAATTATGTATATAATTATTTCATTATTTATTTTGAATGTGTGAATAACATTTTTCGTCGTCATTTAAGAGTCTTATCAGTAAAAAAAAATAAATAAATAAAAAGAAAAATTGAAAAAAGAAAAAAAAAAATAATGTTTTACTGACGGTCATTGTCATCAAGGTCGTTAATTTTATGAAGTAAACAGAATTTTCTACGTTTGAATTAAATTATATTGTAATAAATGAAATAAAATAAAATATATGTATGTACATATAGATAAACTTTAATAGATATATACCAGGTATGAGATGTAATTATCGTTTATTTTTAAATTGTGTCTAATTTTAGAATATATATGTATGTATATTTCCGATTGGCGGAAGTAAATTATTCAAAAGAATTTATTAAAAATATCTTTGCAATTTGAATAACTTTTTTGAAATATCTTGAAAATTTTTTCACATAAATATTCTTGATTTTTTTCTAAACTTTATTGGAAGTCTGAATTTGTTTTTCGTGAAGCTTTTTTAATCTAGAAATTTTCGCTTTCAGTATTGAAATTTTTAGAAATTTTGTTGGAAACTCCTTGGAAGTTTTTCTTTTTTAAAACTCTTTTAATTTTTTTGCAAATATATTCAAATTTTTTTTTCTAGAAAATTCTCTGTTCTCTGTTAGAACTATAGATTTATTCAATGTTCTAACTAAAATGTTATTAGTTATTCGAAACAATTATTATCTTAAGCATAAAAATGAAAATTAAAACTTGTTTTTGTTATCTTTCTCGGGACCTTTTTTTTCAAAATAAAAAAAATTTAGTTTCATAATTTTCGTTTAGAATCATTTTTTGTTTTGAAATCTTTAAAAATTTTCTTTAGTTTTGTTAAAAATTCCAATGAATTCAATAAATTTTTTCTGTTAACTTTGTAAAAACTTTTTCAGTTAGTAAAATAATGTTTTTTATTAATTATTTGAATGGAATTTACAAATTAAGTACGTTTAAGTTCCTTATTATGTTCAAATTGTATATAAATAAAATATATATATATCATATATATATATATAATACATAAATGTGTATATATGTATATACATATATTTTAAGACTTACTCAGTTTCGTTATTAAAAAGTATTACCCAATTACAAAAACAAATTGAAACTCACCTGAAAATAAACAAAAAATAAAAAAATAAACCATTAGTAATTTTTTCATTAAAATTCATTTTAAATTGTTTAAATTAATGTGAACATTTTTTTTATTAGATTAATCCAATTTGATTGAAGGTTAAAAAAAATAATAATAAGGGGAACATATAAAGGAAAAATACCAAAATCAAAATCAGCAATGACAACAAAAATAAAAATATCAAAAAAAAAAAAAAAAAAAAAAAAAAATTCCAGTATCATTTTCGTATTTATTTATTTTTTTCTATCTGAATTATCATACGTATGTATATATTGTATGTACATATGTGTGTATTTTTATGTTGTTTTTTAAAATCATACATAAAATTAATATACGCTACCGTTTTATTTAATATTTGTATAATACACTCGTATGTATCTTTTTTTTTCTATCATCACACATACATTTTCTATTTTTAATTTATTCTGATAAATATCTTATTAATAAAACATCAACAATTTGTTATAAATTTGTTTTATGTCTTTTTTTTTTTTTTTTTTTTAATTTCATATGAATGGCTCTTTTATTGAAGAAGAGATTATTTTTTATTTTTGTTTTTCGAAAAATTACTTTTTAAAATTTTTTATTTTATCACATACTCTCATTATTCTATATTTTTACACCCTCCACTAAGAATATAAATGAATAATTTTGAAAAATATGTAATTAAATGATCACATTTTGTTCATATACGGCTATAATTATTTTTCTTTTAAAATATAGTAACAGTGCTAGTAGATATTTTTACTATAAGCTTTACTTTAACTGCAGGCCAAAAAAATTCTCTAATTATTAATTTTTTAGAATTATCTTTTGAACTATTTTATCTTATTCATCCAAAGTTTTTATTTTTATAAAATTTTCTTTGAATTGTATAAATTTATTTAAAAAGTTATTCTAGAATAAAATACAAAAAAAAAAAACCTAATTTTTAAATATAAATTATGAAGAAATAATGATTTCAAATTTTTATTATTTTGAATTCAAAGAAAGTAGAAGAAAAATTATTTCTTTGTTTTCTCAGACGATTTTTCAGAATCCCTAGTGAAGGAAATTTTTTTGAATCTCTACAACACTGTTAGGTATTTTTCCTTATTATATTTGGATGTGATGAGTATTCATGCATGTTACTTTTGTTTTTTAAATAATTTTTAATTGAAAAAAAAAAAAAACAAACAATTATTTATGTGTTTATTCTTATCGCATACAGCAAAAGATGCATTTTTCTAATATCATAAATTAAGTTTTTTTTTTTTTTTTTTTCAATTTTGAATAAACAATTTTCTATAATATACGAATGAAATTCATCTGATCTTTTGTTTGTCATACATTTTAATTTATTTGAAAAATATATTGATTGCATTTAAAAATGTGGCACATTTGAATCAGAAAAGTATTTAAAATAATATCTTTTTATATGCCTTTGATTTTTATTTTTATAATTATGAAAACGAGTATTATGGAAAATTTAATATACATACATATATAGTATATATAAATAAATTGAATGTAAATTATTCTATGAAATAATAATATTTTTTCTTTACAATTAAAATAACACTCGTTGTTAAATTAATAAACAAGCTTAATATGTTATTTTGAACTGTTCGAAAATATTAAAATTAAATTTAATCATAATAAACAAATAAAAATTCTGTTTATATGATGTGATGATTATATGTAAATATGTACGAGTATATGCATTTAAAAACAAAAAACGTCATAAAAACACAAAAAAAAAAAAAAAAAAAAAAAAAGAGAGAAAACAAAAGATGACTTTTTGTTTATAAACAATCCTGTTGTTGTTTTTCTCATAATGAGAAGAAAAAAAACAAAAATTTCATGTTTTTTTATTGAAAAAAAAAAAAACAAAAAAAAAAGAGACCAGTGGTAAACATACAAGAAAAAAGTTTAATTTAATAAATTTTCAAAAAAAAAAACAATAATTGTGCATTGTAATATAAAAACAAAGCACCCAATGTTAAAGGACTTTAACCTCAAAATAGTGTAAATGCCCATTTTTTTTTTTTTTTAAAAAGTACATATATGTATGTAGGAAAAAAGTATATGCATATATACCATATGTGATTATTCTGGTAAAACACACTCGACTTGTGTAATTTTCAATACATCATACATTATAATAAAAGGTACAAAAGGTGCGATAAATACGATGAAATTTTGTTTGCGTGCAAGTAAGTGAAAAAACGAGGCGGTGTACAGTCAGGTCAGGATAAACTAGAAAAATTGTGATGATACTAACAGTGAAAAATTATATTACATATTCATTATATTATAAACATAAAGTTGAATAACCAGTAATGGAAATAAAGGACAAAAGGCACCTGTAATAATAATAAAAGTGACGATATAATTATTTTCCAGTGTTTAATAAAAATCTGAGCATATTAATACAAATTTTACAATATGTACTTTAGTGTATAAAAGCTTTTTTTTTTTAAAAAAAGGTAAAGTAGTTTTTCGGATATTGTTTATTTTAAATTTCAATGAGATGGAAAATTCTGTTGGAAAATCTAATTATAATTTTCAAAATATATAAAAATCTGGAAAGTCCTGCAAATGTTTTTTTAAATTTTTTTTACAAGTCATTTTGTAGGTTTCATTCAAATTTGAAAATTTTTTTCGCAAAAGTGTATTGTGAAGTTCTGAAGCTCCAGTTTGTTTTTCAAAAACAGGCGTTAATTTGTGTGTGTTTTTTTTAAAGTTATTGATTCAAACACATGTGTTATTTGATTAATTTTGCCTTTTTCGCTAATAATCAAATTTCTACTTAGTTTTAAAATTATCTATCACATTCAACAAAAAATTGATTTATTTTCGGATAATAAGATGTATTTTCTTTTAAAGGTGATCCACAATCACCAGTAGAACTAACGAATAACGATCATTATTTTATTCCTTTTTCAATGACAGGTTATGTGACTGTAGCCTGTGGTGCACATGTCTTTATCCTCCCATAAAATACAATAGATTAACTTTACTAGTTTTATTCCATGTATGCTCATGTTGTACATTAATTCTGCTCTAAGCAATATTTCTTGGTGTTTGTATTATATTTATAGTATACTTAAAGGACAATGATCTTTTTCATCATCATGAGCCTCGTCTATCGCATATCCTCCCTATTACATTTTTTCCTTGTTTTTTATTTGTTTTTTGTTTTTATTCGTCGACGTCGTCGTCCGCGATGTAAACTAAAAACATCTAAAAAGTAAGATCTTTTTTTTTTTCTTCTTTATTTTCATTCCTTGTCTTCTGTGGACGATTATTTCTAGATTTTTACTTTTATTATTTTGTTCCTTTTTTTAAAATTTATTTTTTCGTTTTTTTTTATTTAGTCTCATTTTCAAGAAATGAATTTTTGTTCTAGGTCTATGAACTTTATACACCAGAATCATCATCATCATCATCATCATCATTATCAGAAGAAGAATCATATGTTCAAGAAGACGATGTTAAGAAGAAAACACTAAACATATCTGAAGCACAAAATAATAATAATAATAATAATAATAATAAAAGAAAAAAAAAATTGTTTAACAAAATGATATTATGGTACCAATCTACCAATGATGCCGGTTTAAAAATGTTGAAGATGATGCGGTGAAGATTGGTTTTGGTTCTATTACTTTTTTAATGTTGTTGGATCATTGGCTGGTTGGTTATATTAGAGGTCAGTTACTTTTGTGCAGCTGTTTTCTTTTAGATTTTTTTTTTTTTTTTTAAATGTTTTTAAGGAACACTGGCAAGAATAGTGTAAGAAGAATATGAAAAGAAAAGAAAAATTCTAAAACTTTGTTATCAGGTACAGGTTCCAGGTTTGTTGTTATGTTCAATCCTTTTTTTTTTTTTTCTAGGTAAAATAATTTCAAGAATAAAACAAAAAGGATGAAAAACTTTAATAAAAAGAAATATTTTATTTAGTGCATAAGATATTTTATACACGCACTCATATTAAATATATATAAAAGTCGTTGACATGAATGCATTTACTGCCGCCGCCACACTATTCACCATCAAGGAAATCGCGTATTATATACGATGGAATATAGAATTATATTTCTTACAAAAAAAAATTTAAAGATACATTTGATATAATCAACAAAAGATATTTTTTCTATGAATTGTAGAAACTACAAAAAAAAAAAATAATAAATAAATAAATAATAATAATACAAATACATGATAAGAAAAAAAATTAAAAAATTTTTAAAAATCATCATCTACAGGTAAAAATTATAAAAATAAAAAATAAAAAGGATGTTGATGATGAAATGATTTTTATATGGATTTTTTTTTTGATGAATTTTTTTATTGAAATACAGCAGCTGCTGATAGCTGGTATATCTTTATACTTTATAGTTCAGAAATTGCAACAAAAATTAGTAATGCCATAAGGGACAGGCAGATCATGTTAATATAATTGAAAATTTTGAATTGTGAAAAAGTCTTATATTGATTAATTTGGACAGTAAAAGATCAATATGAAAGTCCACTAATTATAATAGTCTGAATATATCATATTTGAGTACATTATGTAAATTATTGGATATAAATATGTGCTATAAAATAGAACTTTGTAAAAACTTTTCTAAGATCTTTTATTTTTTATTGCATGAGCACTTTTCTTATATGAATCTTATCAGAAAATTGTATGTACTCACTACATAATTATTTACGTGCTTCCTTTTCTTTGTCATATATAGTATTCATATTCATCATGTATAATAATGTGCGATGTAAAATAGATAAAATTGTTGTACTTAAATAATTGTTATAAATAAAAATGTTTTTTTTTTTTTTTTAATTTTGTTGGATTCATCATCATTCTCATCATTATTATTATTATTATCTTCAAGATACAGATTTACTTTATGTACATACATACAGAAGATATCAAGTTTTAGATATTTAAAAAATTCCAGAATGATTGATGCCGGCCGGCTTTTTTTTTTCTGATGCTTTATTATTATTTTCATTTTCTCAATCTTTTTACAAGGTTTTTTTCCTCTTAAATTCTTTTTCTTTTTGGTTACATCTTCTAGATACATGATGTAGATTTGTTTTTTTGTGTGTGTTTTTTTTTTAATAATATGGTTAGTTATTGCTTTTTTTTTGTGTTATCTATTTAACTCGTTTTTATGTATACCTTCGAAAAAATAAACAACTCGGTATAAATGAAATACATATCATCATGTATCTATATAGTGTGTTACATACATTCATATATACAGATAGATAGATAGATGAATTGATGGTAGAATAAATGGCACTATTGTAACAAAAACAACCTTCAGTGCTTATTATTATTATCTTTCTTTATGAATCTTTTTTTTTTTTATTTTTTAATTTCATTTCATATAAATCATGTATTAAATTTTTTTCTAAATAACAATTCATTTCATTTATTTTTGTATATGACTTTTTTTTATATTACAATTATGAGGATTATATGGTGACTATTTAAATGCTACTTCTGATGTCATACATATAATATGTATAACTTAAAAAAAGTTCTGCTCATTTTGAACTTTTTTTTAGCCGTCATAGTGTAATTTTTGAATTATTATGTACTCTCACACAACACACAGTTAAGAGGAGAGTCAATTAAATTCAATTGTGGTAAAATGTTTAAAGGGCAATATATTCTATTATTATTTGTTATTTTTTTTTTTTTTTTGTGACAAAATTTAACGTTAGTATTTAGTATTTCACATATACTTTTTTTTTTTACTATCCAGAAAATCTAGCTTATTGTACTGAACTTAAAAACATATCGAAATGGATACCATTTCATTACATACATACATGTATACATAATGTAAGTGCCAAGTGGGGTGATGGACAAGAAAAATTTAAATGATTAAAATAAAGTTAAAAAAAAAAAAAGAGCAGAAAATAAATAAAATAGCATAAAAGTAAATAAGCAGTTTGTAGTGTACACATATGTATGTATGTGTATAATTGAAGTTCTATAGGATGGACATTTTGAAGTCTGAGGGAATCGCATATACATATATGTACATATTTAATAAATTTAATCAACAGTATTTTCTTTTTTATATTAAAAAAAAAAGAAAAAAGAACAGCGATATGATCATCATTTGCGATAGTAAATTCAAATATATAACTTTATTTAAAAAATTCATATGTTGTGACCAATTAAAGTCCATTCAAATCAGATAGATATGTAAATAAATTGTAATAATAAGTGCGAGTACAAACCTATATAAGTCATCGTAGAATAATAGTCTTGCGGTATATTATTATATTTTTACCCTCTATTATAAAAAAAATAATAATGCTTGACATCCCTATATAATGGGCAGGAAAATACAATATACATACTCGTATGTACATACTCGTATATGTTTGGTATATTATATTATTCCGATTTCAAAATACAAAATTTATATACATATGTATGTATGTATAATAGAATACAGGGTATTTTCTCAATATAAGAAACTTGATAAGGAAACATATTTCATTTACACAAAATGGAAAATTTTTTAATTTCAGTTAGATAATTTAGATAATGCATTTTATATCTTTTTCTAAAAGTATTTTATTTTAATTCATTTTTTTATCTATATTTCTTTCGAACACTATATAATGTTACAGTAACTGTAAAAAAATGCAAAAAAAAAAAAAAAAATCTGTAGAATTTATATTCACAACTTTGGAACATCCTTTTTTGGGGAGCTTGTTCTTCAACGTTCACATATTATTTATTATTATATGATGATATAAACGCAATATTGTATGTAAAGTGCGAATAATTGTAAGGAAGTACAATGGTATAATATGTTATATACGCATACATTATTTCATATATTTTTTTAAGCACATATTTAATTTAATTGAATTTCACTAAAATACGCATAAAAAAAAAAAATGTAAAAAGAAGAAGAAAAACAACATTATTATAATAAATAAGTACGTTGAGATATTTTTTTAAGATAGGAAAAAATGAAAAATAATAATTGAAAATTGTATAGAATTAGAATAGAAACCGTTATACAAGAACAGTAAAAAAAAATAAAAAAAGAAAACATGTTAAGTTCAATAATGAATTTTATTAGCCATGAATTGAATTTTTATCATAAATGAACAGCAATTATATTTGTAAATAAAATAGAATTTGAATATGTATATGATTTATTTCTATCTGTGATCTGTATCTATATGAATTTTATTATGAAATTATAAAGCCCTTAAAAATATGTAGGTATTTCATAAATTAAAAAGAAAAAATTATAATATTTATTAAAAGAAAACTTGATTTCCATGGAAAAAATCTTTTTCGTTTAAAAAATAATCTTGTTTTTTTGAAAAAGTCTAGTATACATATGAGTATTCGTTTTTTTTATTTGTTTGCCTAATCAAATTCAAATTAAAATCATATCAAATTAATTAATAAAAAACACACACACACACAAAATTAATCATTAAAATCGAATTATTCTTTATTCTGTCACATAACGTGTTATAACATTTATAAATTATTCATTTTTGATGTAGTTTAATCCGAAATCATTTATAATTTCCTAGTCAATCAATAAAAAATTAAATCAATAATATTAGATACTTATATGTACGTAGAAACTACATATATGTATTTCATATACATTTTGTATCTATTTAAAATGTGTTCTTAAATTAAATGGTAGATTGTTTTTTTTTTTTTTTTGTTTTTGCTGAATTCTTCGAAAGATTTTTTTGTACTATAAAAAATGAATGTAAAAATATATGTACATTAAAAAAAAAAGTATGAAATCAAACAACTTTGTCTCAACAATTATTTATTTAGTCATTCTATAAATAAATAAATGTATCTTTTATTATTAATATGTTTTTGTTTTTTAAATTTCAATTTAAAATAATCTAGATATTTTCTTAAGGGAAAAAAATTCTATTCATATTTTTTTTTCTAATAAAATTTTGTTGTTATGCACTATTTGTTGACCTTGTTTTTTAAGATTTTTTAAACTTTTATTCAGAAAAATAAAATAATAAATTAATAATACCTGTACAAAAGTATAAAACTATCTTACAAGTTAGCTATTTATTATTACATTTTCTTCTAATATTCTATTCTTATCTATTTTATTTATATTTTTATGTTTAATAATAATAAATAATTGAACTGAATATGTATAAAGTATCTGTTTTTGAAATTATATCTGTAAGTTATAAGTTTAATAATTCTAATAAATTGTCAAAATACTTGAAATATTAAAAAGAAGAAGAAGAAGGAAAAAAATATTTCTTTTCCACTTAAAATTCTATAAGTATATGTCTTACAGTAATAATATATAATACCGCATACTTGTATCTTGTATCTAATTTATTGTAATATGTACATACATATGTAATATTGTTAATTCATTTTATTTTGTCATATACTATATTTTATATATGTATTTTTTTTCCATTATATTGTTGAAAAAAAAAAAAAAAAAAAAAAAAACCAAACATGTTATTTACATTATTAAAAAATTGCTATTAAATTACTTTTGTGATGACGAAAGAGAATTTTTCCTAGACTTTTTGACTTTTGGTGATTTGTTTTTATTTTTCTTTATTTCTAACTTATTTCTCATGTATTTTATGTAAATAAAAAAATAATAAATAGAATTAATTTAAAATTAGCATTAATGTGTAACTAAAGTCCACAAATAAGTGCTTTACTAAAGTAAAAAATTTAATAAATGATATTTGTGTTGAAAATTGACTTAATTGAATGTTTTTGTTTTTCGTAAGAAACAGACATAAAAAATTTATTATACAAAACATTAACAATGAAGTTAATTCTTCATTCTCAATTATTCTTGAAATTCTGTGATGTATTTAAAATTATAATATATTATATTCTTATCAAAAAGATAAATTTCAAATGAAGTTTAGAGACTGAATTTTTTAGAAAATAATTCCAAATTTTACAATTTTCAACACAATTTAATACGTTTCCATATTCAGATCTGTCTATGATATATCTGAGCCCTATACAAAGAAAATATTTGAAAAAAAAAAAAAAATTGTTTACTTTATGTAAGCATGACTTCATATTATTTTTTTTAGCTCTATCAATTCTAATGAATTTTTTTTCTTCTTCTACAATTAACATTATATATTAAGTATATGTATCTATATAGACATATGATAAAATTAATGATAATTTAATTCAATTGTTCAATATTATCTGGTTAGAATAAAATAATAAATAAACATTTTTTATTTTTTTGTCATTTGCTGTTTAACTTACATCATGAATTATATAATTATTGAAAAAGTCGCAAAAAAAAAAAAAAATTTAGTATGTGTATTAAAATTTATTTTAGTCATCATTTTTTAATTATATTTATCGTATTATTTAGTATTCTTTTACAAGTTCTTGTTTTTTTTTTCTCCTTAATTTTCTGTTAAATTTCATTAAAAACGAATTAAAATTTAAAATTTGTGAAAATGTGCGGTAAGTTTTGTAAAACAAATTTATTTTTTATTTTTTTTTTTTGAATTTAAAGTGGTTAATTTTTAACAATCATGTTTTATATAGAAAAAACAAAAAACAACAACAATATGTAAATCATAATATTTACATTAAATTAATGTGATTTAGTAAAATATAATTTCAAATTAAATTGCATTATAAAATCATAATTTTATTATATTCTACTGAAATACGAGTATATATACCTATATCGCTTTTTCTCATTAAAATAAATGAAAATATGTATACATATGTATGTATGTAATTGCTCGTATAATCAGTAAAGTTTATTTTATATTTTATTATTTCCTTTTAAATGCTTTCTGGTAAATTATAATAATATTTATTTGGCGCCAAAAATATGACATTCTCATTCCTAAAAATAATTTATCATTATCCTTTTTGTTCTTAATAGAATTTTTCCCATCACCAAAATTGAAAATAATTATATTATTCGATTCATTAGTGTTGGAATCCTCTGTTCTACATTAATATTATCAAAATGTCGTGTATATAATGTTTTTTTTTTTTTTCATATTATTTTTCTGTTTATTTGTATATATTATGAACTTTACAGGTTCAAAAATTATTGAAAATTAATTAAATTATGATATTATATGAATATTTTCGTTTTGTTTTTCATTTCAACGTGTGTTAAATGAATGAAAAAAATTTCAGTACGTGTGCAAGAACTTTGACCTGAAGCTCTTAAGTCAAAAAAATAAAACATGAAAAGTTTGAAGAGAAGTTGATTGCTGTTCAAAAATGTTGATTCAATTTTTTGGTATGTTTATGACTTTGCATTTCTATGCTGTTCTTGTTTTCATTTTTGTTGTTGTTGTTGTTAAACATTAAATTTTGTTTTGTATGTTTTCTTTTTGAAACCGAAAAAAAAAGTCATTGATGATTGGTGAAATTCAACAACAAATAATACAATGCAACAAGAAAGTGGAAAATCAGGGAGGCAGAATGCATATTTTACTACAAAACAAAGTGCCTATGTATGTGTGTATGTATTTTAGAATGTATATAATATATGTAAATTTGTTTACTTCTCTATAGATACTTTTAATATTGTTTTGTTATTGTATATTTTTACCTATAACGTTTAAACTGTATGTACTATGCTATGTTGCTTACAAAACGGATGGATGAGGTCAATAAACTTTTTGCCGTGTATGTGAAGCAATACAAACATTGTACAATGGTGGAAGAAAAAAAAGTTATTGTTTTTATTTTTTATTTTTTTGTCGATTTAGTTTGGTTTAGTTGGTGGTAGTAGATAATATGCGGGAGGATTAAGAGGTGTTGGGAGTGCAACATAATAATAATAATAATAAACAACCATCACGCTCGACGACCTCTTTTTACTTTTTTTTTTTATATTAGTTTTATTCAACTTTCTTCTACTCCTTCATCTTCCTTTTCTAAACAACAACACAGAACAGAAAAAACAGAAGAAATATAAAAAAAATAAATAACAAAACATGTTTAGATACTTAATGTAATGCTTATACATGGCTCACATTATTTAGAGGCGAAGAAAACCCGGTTGCATGCAATGCACACAAACAAGAACATAAACACAACACAACACAACACTCATCGTCAACAGAATACAGAATACAGAACAGCTCAACATACAAACAAGTTAAAGGTTCAAGTACTTTTCCATTTCCACTGGGCTCTTGTCGAATGTTTTGTTTTGTTTTTGTTTTTTTTTACTTTGTTATTTTTTTTTGTTTTTTGTTTTTTTTGGAAATGGGAATTTCAACTTACACACAAACAAAATAAACTTTAAGGGCTATGGCGGAAAGCCACGAAGTACTACAGGACGGGGAAGGATATATTTATTACAAAGACGCCTTATCGTCGTACACACAAGCAATTTGTGGAAACAGAACAATAAAAATTCACGTCGATAAGAACGAATACAGTAGAGAGAAATCCGGCTCGAAAAATATATACATATGTACGTAAAATTAGTTAATAAAATAAAAAAGACCCTTTTTCGGGATTTCAATAGATACTTTTTTTTTCGTTTCATTCCATTGTGTCCTTATAAAGTATTTTCAGAACACAAGATGCAGGCATAGGGTAGACAGAAGCAGCTGCAACAACCTGACTTTTGATTCACTGTCTAGCCATAAAATAAAAGAAATTCGAATAAAAGCCGGTTAATATAGAAAAAATACATAAGCAATGAGTAAAGTAAGATTTAAACAGCATTTGATTACCACTTTATCAATTTATAATATGTTCTTCTATCAGGAACTATTAACCGCTCTTTTGATGAATTTTATTTTTTCATACATATTTTGTTAATTTTGGCCTGTGAATGACGTCCTTTATCAATACATTATTTTTGAAAAGAAAAATAAACTAATTTTATTTTATTTCATCATATCAGATTGTCATTCCGTTATAATATTTTGTCGTCAATTAAGTTAATTCGACACAAATATCACTGATGATGGAAGAATATAAATGGGTTCAAAGAACTGAAAAACAACTCAACAACAACGTAACAAATAAACACACCAAAAACATAACATCAAAAAAGTAATAAAAAGAAAAGAGGAAAACAAAACAACAAAGAAGAAAAACAATTTTCAACCGGCAAAAATCACAGCAAAACAAAATTTTTCAAAATGGCGTCATTTTGTTTTGATTCTATCCTTTTCTAACTTATTAATTCTTTTTCAACTCTGCCTGATGATAATGATATTGGGTCTCTAGCCTTCCATAGTACAATGAACTTGCATTTTGCCGGCAATAACATTCAACCACAATAAACGAATTCAGCTATATAAAAACAGCAACAAAACAACAGAAAGAAAACACATCAGATACAGATACAGATACTTTTTGTATCTATGATAACTCGCCGGTAAGGCAAAATGTAAACATATTATCATCCAACAAACATACAAAAATAAAAACAACAGGAAAAAAAAGTGTTATACCTCCGTTTATACTGCATCGTTCGTATATGTATGTATGTATGTGCATACTTATAAAAATGAATTTGTGTAAATGTGCCTCATCTTTTTTTTTCTCTATCTTTCTGTTTTTGTTATTTTGTTTTTGTTTTTTGTTGCAATGGGCCATTGCTTCTATTCCAGATGATATGATATGGATATGGATGATATAGGGATAGTATACAATGTTTTGTGATTATTAGGAGTGAGTGCACTTTAGAAATTTACTTTACTGTGTATGAGTGCATCATCATCATAATATATGATAAAGAAAATGCATGAAGTCAGCAGCGTCATCATAATTATGTGTTTTAGGTTAAAAAAGGTTGCTTTATAAGAATTAGATATAATGATGTATCAATAATTTTGATATGTGATGTTTTAAATACACCAGGAATCATGAGATGAAATAGAAGGATCAGGGAAAGACGACGATAGAATCCTTTTCTTTAAGAGCAGTTCATGTTTGTATTACAAGAACCAAACTTAGTATACCGGCTTTTCTACCCTCTTTTTACTTTGTTTTCTTTTTTTTTTTATTAATGGAATTTTCCTTTATGTGTGGTTTATCGTTTTGGTTTATGTCTGGAAAATTTACTTTATTTTTATTTTACTCATACGTAAAAATTGAAAGGATAATACACTTTAAATGAAAATGCCGGTAATCCCGTATCAGAAACATAACACCAATTTTTGAAATGAATTGCAACAGAGTATGTATATTCTATATACATACGTTTATTATTCGTTGACTGTAATTGATTTGTAACTCACCTGGTCTGATCGAGTGCATGAGGGACTAGATTTTTGCATTAGTTCGTTTTTACCACAAAATAAAATTTAAAACCATATTTTTTAACTAAAATGAAAGACTATTCATTCAGGTTGTAATACGTACACATTTACCGGTGAATAAGGACAAAAAAAAAAGAGATCTCGTCCAAATCATGCGATGGCGACAAACATGTTGTTCTTCTAGCCTTGCCGGTTTGTAGAAAACAGAAAAAAAAGTGTTTTTTTTTTCTTCAATTTTTCTTTGAATTGATAACATGTATCATGTTTGGTATTTGAACTCAAGAATTTTTAGAAAAAAGTCCTTTTGTACATCATCTATTTTATGCTGCTGTTGTAATGGCATGGCAATTGCAATGCAAGTATGAAGACGCATTTTTTAATATTTTTTGTTGAATTCTCAATTATTTTATTTTATGTTTTGCCTAGGAAAACATAAAAAGTTAATAACATTGCTGCTTTGGTTTGCGAAAGGAAACAAAATAATATTTATCTAGAAATTGATGTGATAATTGCATTTATGGCTGGCATATACGAGTATTTGTTAAATATAGAGTTTACGTATCCGAATGAAAATTGAATGGGAAAATGAATAGAAAATACCATCTCATCCGTACAACGTATAACTCATCAAATATGTGACCGGGACGACTTTAGGGGCATAAAATATATAATAGATAAATGTACAAAATGCAACGATAAAAATGAAGAAATGAAATTCGATGAAAAACTAAATTACAGCTCCGCAGGAAATATGCGCCTTTATACTTATATTCTTTGCTATCTGATTCACATACACTATATACAATATGAGGTCAGTGAACTGTTTTAAAGCTATCATCATGGAGACATGGCAAAGGCAATAGACAAAGTAACAAAATCATACATATACAGAGAATGTGGCATGCTAACTCAGAAAAGAAAACAAAAAAAAAAAAGGAGTGAAAATGTTATTTATGTAAGTTAAAGAAGAAGAAGAATATAATAAGTAACGAAAAAAGAGAAGTAAAAAGGATATTTTGATGAAGTCACAGGATGATGTTGGTGTCAATGTATGTAATTGTATTGACGCTAAAATGATTCGACATTAACATTTTACAAAAGGATAATACAACACACACTGGAGGAATATCCAATTGAATTTTATATAGAATGAGTGGGAGCCAATTTTGATTAAAATACTTTTGCAACACATACTCAAAACGTATACATATATGTATATATGTATATTGTATTTATATTTAACATTTATCCATATAACAATGACAAAAGAAAATGCATATATACGATTAGATCGTATAAACGCTGTCGAACAAGTCAGGAGATTCAGGATAATAGAAAACGATAATAAAAAAAAAGGGAACGATGATAGGAACATTATAAACAACATAAAACGACACAAAACCATTATATATAAAATAGTCATTGTGATGTTCTATCATACCATTTCACATGAATTTTACATTTAAAATTTATTGATAATGAAATCAATGTGCCTAAAAAAATTTATTGGCAGCTGTTAAATGATTTTTTGTTCAATCGTTTTAATCGTTTGTGTTCCTGAATATTATATATTGTATACTACATATGTATATACTGATATGATTCCCTAATTCATCCCCCAAAAACATAAAAATATTTTTTTCTATACATGAAATAGAATACATAAGTATTTATGTGTATAAGGGTTGTTCCAAAAGTACTTATAAAATTGGGTTATACATATTTATATTTACTACAGATAATTTCAAATTATGTTACTAAATGTTATCAATTTTACAGTATTATCAATTTTATTTAACGTAGAAAATTACACATTTACTGTAAAAACGTCAATTCGTTATTGAATTTGTAACCTTTTAATTGAGAAAAAATAAAATTCAAGATATTTTTCCAAGCTATATGATACAGTTATAATGTCCATCTAATCTAGTGATTTCCATAAATGTGAATGTGTGTTGAGATACAAAATGATAATTTAAAAAAAAAAAAACTTATTTTTACTAAAAACTTTTGGAATAACCCTCATAATACAAAGCCAGTTACGAATTATTTGTTGATTCCTTATGGGGGGATGAAGTGATGTGACAAACGAATTAACAATAAAATAGAAAGAAAAAAAAAAAACAACGTATAAAATTCACTATTATTCTCAGAGCCTAAACAATGGCCTTATTTTTGTTATTTTATTTTTCATGTTATTAACATCCTAAAACACATTCATTCAAGCTGTTACAAAAATAAGGATATAAACACTGACATGGTAACGATGGCAATAACTTCTGTATGACCTAAAATTAGCTTCAGGAAATTAATTTTAGTGGTTATTTAAAATTTTATGTATACTATACGTTACTATATAAGTCAAATCTCAATTATATAGCGCAAAAAATTTTTATAGAATTTTTGCATCAATGGAGAGAAGTAAAACAAAATTTGAGAAAAAATGTCTGAATATTTCATGTAAAATTTATTGCTTATTTTTGGAAAATCCAATCGAAATGAAAAAATATTTAAATAGCGGAACAAAAAGTAATATTGTGTATATGTTTATTTTTTTTTATTATCAAGAAAATAATACCACGAAAAAGGAAATATTAACAAATTTTAAAAACAAGAATTTTAAAATTCTTATTCATTGCGTCTTAATTATTTTCATATGAAATAAAAATAATCGTAATTTATTTAAAATTTTAGCATATTATATTTTTGTTTACAACTTTCTGTTGTATAGTAACTGACCTAACTCTATATAGCTTAAATCCAACACATATCATAACAGCCGGCCTGTAATGTCTTGAATATCATGCGAACCATTCGAATTACATATATTGCATTGATGCCAATTGCAAAATATCTTCTTATTTATTTATTTGTTTATTTTTTAATATACAAACAATCTTTATCCATCGTAACAGATACTAAAAAAGTATCTGTGCTATAAAATAAAACTTGCACATTACACATATTCTATGGCTCTTCAATAATCAAGTTCTGAAGCAGATAAATAATGTTAATCGTTCGAATTCCTAAAAATATAAGAAAATGAAAAAAAACAGAAAGAAAGAAAGAAGAATAACATGAAAAAAAAAAATAAGATGAGGATGATGATTAAGAAGATCAAGAAGAAGATGAAAATCGCATGTTCCGTTCTTCGAATTTTAAGAGAATTCAAATTATATAGAAATTACAGAGGCAGATGCGTTTACGCATGCATCACGTCACGCATCAATCATTAAAGTACATTCACACCGTATACTGGTAAGGTCGGTCAATCACTCCAGTCCAGTGCCAGTTTTAAATTTTAACGAATCCAGAAGAAGCTATCATCATCTAAAAAAGGGGATTCATCGTCGACATATCATCCGTTTGCCAGGCGTTTTGCGGTGGTAGACACCAAAAGCAGAAAAATAATAATATGATGTGATACTGGTAATGACCACAAGTAAGAGAAGCACATAAAAAATTTCATCATCAGGAAATGGATACTAGCAAAGAGGTAAAAAATCAACCATAATATAGCTACTTATTTAATTTGATCTGAATTTTATTTTACTTTTATAATGTAGGACTGGATTGTTACAATTGGAGTAAAACATGCTGTTGTTGACCGGCTGATGACTCCACAATGTCCATGTCGTCATCTTTCTCATCCACAATCTATTAACTTAAAGAAATTAAAAATCTGATGTATCTATATCTTAACTTTATGTCACTGTTGCCTTGTTGGTGCAGTATTTTAACCATTTATACCGAGAAATTGTGCATTGATCGCGTTGGTATCGCCACATCTTATTTGTCGTTTTGCTTTTTTTTTTGTTTTTAATTTTTTTTTTATATTTAAAAAAAATTGTATTTTGTGCTTGTTGAATAGTTCCCTGCTCTCTTGATAAGTGAATAAAAAAGGAATGATACGAACGGTACTGATGACAATGAAGCTCACGAGCTGTAATCAAAACAAAATCTTCGCGATTGGGGGATTGGGTTTGGGGCCGCTGATGTTTTACTAGTCAGGCAGGACGCGCATTTGAATTGTACTTTTTCAATGTTTGATATCATTCCCTTTTTTTTATTACTATTTAACTTTTTTTTTTATTATTGTTTTTCTCATTTTTAGTATTATCTTTTTTTATCTTTGTTTTCTTAATTTTTTTTTCTTTTTTGGGAGTTTTGTATCTTCGGTATTGACCGTCATACAGCTATGAATGTATTAAGTGCTCGACAAATCTTATGTGGTTATATTATGTTCATTTTGTATCCATGTATACATACATATATAAGTACATATATTTAAGAATATACATACGTATGTATATTTAATATATTGTGGATTGAGGTCTATGAACTCATTCCGAATGTTTTGATGTGATTATCCCAGTGAGTAGTTTTTTTAGTTGCGTTTAATGTAGCGTTTTGTTAAATTTATTTTTTCTACTTTTCTCTTTTGATTTCCTTTTATTCATTAAAATAATCGTACATTACATACAAACATATAATGCGAGCATAAACGAAAAGAATAAAGGAATTTTTATTACAAGACACGGTGAAATGCTTAAAGGAACACAAAAATTAGAAAAAAATTGTAACAAAATTAAAAGGGCAGAATAATTTTATGAGATGATAGATAAAATGCACATAAACATATCTAAAAAAGAAAAATTATACTCCTATTTCACATATGACGATTAATAAATATAAAATAAGAAAATATAAAATCGGTAAAAAAAGACATATAAATGGCAGGAAAAAAAATAAAAATAAAATCTATGATGCAGATAATTGCAATTGAACTGTTGAACACGTGCAATCTCCTGCTTGTTTGTGGTGAAAAAGAAAATGTCCAACAAATCTTGTTCGTCTTCATTGTCGGTATATAGATAGTTTTCTGAGGCGACCGGATGCAGAAAAAAAAGGTGTATGGCATGTGTTTTTTTGTTTTTTGTTTTTTTTGTTTCATAGATGTACTGCATGCACAAAGGGCTTCTCCTTTAATTCATTACACATATCACATGTAAACGACCAGGAGCAACAAACAGTACATCGTGTTGTAGAAAAGCAATGTTATATTCATCTTGATGACGATGATGATTGTACTGAAAGTCCCTTTACCTGGCTTTCTGCACCACATGGTTTCTTATTCTTTTCAAAAGCAAATATACCTTTGTTTATTACTTATTTAGTTTTTTATTTTATTTTTTAATCAATGTTGTTTTGGTTTGTTGTAAAGTAAATTTTAAATTGCAACAAAGTCTTTTTCGCGGCAGGCAATTGATTTCCTTTTAATATGAAATTTCGTTAAGGTGGAATTTAATAAAAGGGATAAATTTTTTTTTTTTATCAAAAGCATGTGTAAAGCACGTTGACAAAATGGAGAGACGAAGGGATGATGGCTTGATTTAAATTTTGAATTGTGAAAAATCAAAACAACCAAGTTCAAATCACGTTCATCGTATATTACCTTTTAAAGAGAATAAATAATTGAATAAATGGGAAAAGCGAATGAAAAAAAAAACAACATATGTACCTAATAAATTTGCAACAATGTTTCAACTTTTTTTTTAAAAAAAATGTTTTTTATTTTTTAGTTTTGTTATTGTTTTTTTGTTGATTTCATATTGAAATCGAACAAGCCAAAGATACAATATTTGTAAGTGTAATGAGCTTGTATATTTTGATGAAGAATCTTTGAATATTTTAATGATAAAAATGATTTCACTGACAGAGTCCATTGCCCATGATTTTATTCAGCTATGTTTCATGATGTTGGCTTTGGCTCCAGAAAGTTGTTTACTCTGTTTTCTTTTATCTCTCATGTTACAAATAAAAAATAAAAAAATTACAAAATATTGAATGTGTGGTAAAATTATTTTTTTCATTCTGATGATACATTGATTGTGACGGTGGTGGTGTGAATCTTATATTGCATATTTTTTCAACAAATTCGAAGGCATGTCGCTGAATCATCATCTGATTTCTACAAATTTAAAAAAAAAATGTGCTTAAAGGAAGACAAAGAAATACATCGAAGTCTTCAAAGACGAATTATTTTTTTTATTTTTTATTCTTGTTGTAAAACAACATTTAGAAAAAATGCCGGTTCGCCTGTTTTAGTTAGGTCTTTGTCCTTATTTTCTTCACTTGTGAAATCCCAAGCAATCAATATGGAATAGCTATCATCATGCACTATAACACTAGTATAATATATACTCAACACAGAGTATTGGATTTCCCTTTTTATAAATTCATCCAAAAGGAATTTTAGTGGTGTGTGCTTTTATTTTGAAAGAAAAAAAAATTCCAGGTGAAAAACAAAGACAAAAAAAAAGATAAAAGGAAATAAAAATTGTAAAAAAGAAAACAGAAAATTTATGTATGTATGTGTAAGTAATAACTTATTTTTTTTACCTTCAAGGAGTTCTTCACCTTTTGTTCAGTATCTTGTTGCCCTGTTTGGTTCAAAATTTTAAACACCTTAAATTTTCATTCAATAGTTTTTTTTTTTTTCATTTACTTTATGTTTCTCTGGTTTCTTTTTATTAACCAAAAAAAAAAATTTATGGCTATCAAATCATTTTCGTTGATGCTTTTTATTTCTTTGTTACAAATTTTGGGGTTAAAGTACTTGCTGACATTGTTGCGCCCTTTTTATAAGTTTTTACAGATTTCCTGAGTATATAAAAAAAAAAAAACATACACGTCTGGACGAATATGTGTAAAGATTGAGAAATTGAACGACAATGGAACATAAACAAATGACCTTGCCAAATTTTTAAATTTATTTTTTAAAATTGTAATTTTCTTTTTAAGAACTCAAATTTTAGAACTTTAAAAGCTACCATGTTAAAGTGATCAATAGATGTTTTAATTAATTTTTTGTGTTTTTTGTTTTTTGTTTTAGTAAAGAAACCGGTTTCGTAGCAAATATCATTTGGCATTGAATTCGAACACAATAAATTCAATTGATTTTACTGGTTTCTAAAGATCCTTCTTGATTAGAATTTTTTCATAATTCTTCTGAATGAATCATTATTATGTAGGTATTTAAAATAAAGTATCTGATGATGATTATTATCGTTGAAAAAATAAAGATTTAAAAAAAAAAACATCTTATAACATGTCTAGACATGTCACGACACCTGTATTGTCATATTTGTTTGACCACCTTTTTATTAGATTTAATTTTTTAATTTAAAAGTTGTTTTTGCAAATTATTTTGTTATAATAAAGTAGGAAAAAAAAGTACAGAAAAAAAAATCGTTCAAATGAGTCATAAAGTTAAAGATTTTGTGATTTTTAATATATGCATGTTGGCGAAATGAATTAATTTAATTTACAAAAATATACAAAAGGTAAAAAATAAAACTTGTATGTTAAGATAATATGTTTTTTTTTTAGATGATTTTTTTAGAAAATAATTTCAAGAACTTGCAATAAATTTTTTCTCCAATTTTTCATTTTATTTTAATCTATATTTTATTTTAAAATTCATGAAGTCTTAAACTTTTGAAAAAAATTACATACATATTTGAAATTACTATTTTTTACCTTGGAACGACTTAAAAGATGTTTAAAAAAATTTTAAATTTTAAGATTGTTCTGAAAAGTGAAAATAATCTGAGAAAAATTTCATTATACTTGTATAAAAAAATTTCATAGACAATACCAAATACATAATATTGCCGATTAAAGCTTTTATGTATTCATTTTTATGTTCTTTTAAATAAATAAAGAAAATATTCAAAAATTAATTATTAATGAATCTGATAAAATAATTTTTTATTCATATTCTCACCTATAAATTCTATATATATACTGTATTTGTTTTTATGTCTATTTTATTATCATTTAACCTCTTTACCTGTGTAAATAACGTAACATTCCATGAAACGGTTATTTGTCACATCGTATATAAATAAAATTGTTTTTTTTTTTTTCTTTCTAAATTTTAATATGACATATTTTACTTCTAGCAGACATTAAAATTAAAAATCAAATAAAAAAATTTTTATTTATTTATTTTTTTTTCTTTCAAGTAATAAATCTTCGACCTTGTTTATGTTCATATACGTACTTTACTATTTCTTATAAATTTCAAATATATCATACATTAAAATGCCTATTATGAAATGCCTTTTGCCTATATAGGTATATAATAATTTAAAATATGTATTACTTTAAAAAGTCATTCTATATTCGTAAAATGTACGTAAAATATGCATAAAATTAATTTTTATTGCAATGTTGATGACTTCTATATATATACTATGTATATATGTAAAAAATGATTATTATTATAGAAAAGTCAGTTTAACAAGGTTCAAATTTATTATAATGACTATAAAACCTTTCAACTAACTCAAGTTAAAAAATAAAAATAATAATAATACATAATAATAAAAAAAGTGTGCCTATAGTTGAAAAAAAGTGCTAAAAGGCTAAATTTTATAGCTATATCTAAAGTAAATTTTATATATACATATTCTTAATATGAAGTTGTCGGCATTATCACCTGTTCCATTGATAATAGCTGCTGCTGCCTATATGAGTTGTTTTTATCGTGTCACACGTTACAAAGAAAATGGTTTAATAGGTGTTATGTAGTAAAGAATGAATAACTAATATGTATGTAGGTACATATGTGAGAAAATTCAAATTGGAAATATGTTTACTATAATTTTTAATCATTTCACAATTTGTAATAGAAAATGTAGGTAAAAAATTGTATCTAGAAAGGAATATGTGAAAGAAAAATGAAAAATTCCATTAATTTTTTTTTTCTAATTTTTGTACAACAAATAAAAAATGAAAATATCAATTGAAAAAAATAATTTTTTTGTTTATTTTTGTTTTTAAAACGCATTTCGTTAATATTTCAAAGTCAATGACACTGATAAGTAGGAGTCATTTAGGTAAGAACAAAATACTTAATAATTAGGTACCTATAATTATTTTCTCTTTCACAAATTGTTTTTGTTGCTTATGAAATCAAAAAAAAAAAAAAAAAAAAAATCTAAATAATCTTTGAATTGTGTTGTTATCGTTATGCACGTCAATGTTTGGGTTTTTTTTTTTGTTATTTCTTATAAGGTTCGAATTATTAATTTGTAAGGTCAATTAGCTGCAGCTTAACTATTGTGGGCCTAGACTAGACCACAATATAGTGGCTTCAGGCTAAACACGTGAAAGGAATATGAAATGTTGTTTGTTTTTTTTATTTTTATTTTTTTTTTAAATAAATTAAAAATTGAAAAGTAATTAAAAAGATATATGTATGCATGTAAATATATAAACAAGACTAATGGAAAATTTTTAAACATTTTTAATTGATTTCTTTTTTGTTTTATTTTTCAAAGGTAAAATCAAATATGGAACAAGGTAGACAACGATACATAAATCTAGGTAGATAGCTAAAGAAGGTTCAAAAGGAGGATATATGTATGTATATAATATTATAAGACACAAAGTAAAATATACATACATATGTACATACGAGTACATATATTAAATTAGACAAATTTTTTGTTGTTTTTTAGATTTGCGAATTTCAAAAAAAAAAGTAGAAAATTAATAAAAATTAAATATAATAAATTTTTATGTGTACTTACTACTAAAAATAATTCAAATTGATTTTTCACATACCTGTAAAGAAAAAAGAAGAAAAAAAATTAAAAATAATTTTCAAGCTTCTAAATTTTATAAATACAAAATAACATATACATATGTATATAAAAAATTAATAATTATTGAAATCCTTAAAAAAAAATCGTAGGTGTATATTAGAAAAACATTTTTTCAAAGGGTTTAATTTTCAAGTCTGTTTGTAGTTCATAACATTACTTCTGTTTAATTATTTTTTTTATTTTAATTGTAGGAATTTAGTTTGAAAATATTAATTTAAGATATTTAAGATTTATTAATTGAAAATCAATAAATTTTTAGTCGAATTATTTACGATTACTATAAAGTTTATATTGTTTTTGGTTTTTTAATCATATTGTATTTTAAAAGATTGTTTTTTTGTTTTCTTAAAAAAATTCTAATAGATATAATATGTATTAAAAAAATTATTTAAATTCAAATAATTCACTTTGTTTATTATTTTCAAATTTGAAATTTATTTTTCTTGTAATCGATTAGAAAATCGTTTAAAAAAAAAATGTAATTTTCTGTTAAAATTTTTTTTTTTTTAAATCTAACATACATACTAGTAATTTACCTACCATATGTAAAAAAAAAAAAAAACAACAATAATAAAACAACTTAATAAATCTAACACAGTATTTTTCTAGCACAATAAATATAGTTATAGCACAACAATTTGCAATTTACACAATTCATCATTGACCTTGAGATGCACTTGAATTCTTAAATCGATAAGAGACTCATTCACTTTAAACATATGTTTTATGCATTATTACACATATGTATATGTATGTACATATATGTATATGTATAAATAAAATGCATTAGAAAAAAAAATAATATAAACGTAATAAAGCTTTTTTTAGATATTGCAATTTTTTTTTTTTTTTTTATTTTTGTAAAAGACTTGTGATGAACTAGAAAAATTTATTTTTATAAATATTATTTAGCTAATTTTATGATATACATAATTTAAGAGAGTGATATTTTAATTTAAAATTTTAATTAAAAAAAAATTCAATATTTTTATATTTAAAAGTTATTCTGTTATATTAAAATTTAATTTAAAGTAAATTACAGGTTATGATAAAAATTAATATTGGACTAAAATTCCGAATGAAAAATTAAAAAAAATATGAATTCACATATTTTTTTATAAAGAAAATTCTCTTTAAATTCAATTTTTCATTTCTTTTTTTTTCCCCTTTTTTAAATTGTAATTTCTAATGCGAATTTTCTCTTGCTATCAAAATGTAAATGCAAATAAATTCTACACATGTGTATGAATACATCAGGCCATCGCATATGCAACGACAAAAAACAAATACAAATACAAAAAAAAAAAAAAAAATGTGTAGGTAGAACTGCATAAAAGTGTATAGCAACAAACGTATATTATTTTAATTACTTTCCGTCATTTTGCACTTTCATATACATATGTATGTAATTACATTCTAGACACGATGATGATTTATTAGAAATTTTTTGCAGTATGTATATTTATTCAAATAGGTAATCATGATGAAAAAAACAAATAAAAAAAAAACGGAAAATAATTGCAAGTCTGAAAGTTAAAAAAATAAAAGAAAAAATGGATATAAAAAAAAAACGCAGAAAATTAATTGAAACAAAATGACTTAATGTCAAGGTTGGAATTTTGTCAATAATTTTTTCATATTTATTTTTTAATTATAAAAACATTTTATTATTTGTTTATTCTCAGTACGCGTTTATTTATACGTTTTGTTTCTAGTTGAAAAAAAAAAAAATAAATAAAATAATAAGCAACAACAAAAATGCAGATCCTGTAAATGAAATCTTTGCATAAACAAACTATGATATAATTTTCAAAAAACCATAATTAAATTCATGTAATAAATATTTAAATTACAGAAATTATACAACATGGAATTCAATTCAACACTTAAGTTCTTCTCTACACTACTTCAAATTAACCACCCATTTACTCCTTTATATGTACATACATATACATTATATTCCTGTATGATTTATCCGTATCGTTTTTTAATTAACTTAAATCAAAAATTCACAATTATACATCTCATTCCTGCAAATTCGTAAAATAATTATTATTTAAAATATCATAAAAAGTATATTTTAGCCTGGAAACCAGTAGAAAAAGATATATTGTTATAAAATATATATGTATAGGTTTACTATGTATGCATGTATAGGTTTATTATATAAAAAACAGAAATATAATTCTTGTGTAATGATACAATTCCTCGTCATTATTATTTTTGTTGTTGGTATTATTCTGCTTGTGCTAAATGAGTAAAAGCAAGAAAAAAAAAATATATGTATATTCTGCATCCGTATCACCGCAAAATGACCTTGAAAATACCGGCTTTTTTAGAAAATGCATCAGTAACAATACAACGATAACTATAGTAGGTACACAGCTGCTGTGTAGAAGCCTTCTATGATATGTATTTCAACAATATAATATAATATGTACTTGTACATACATATTTTATTTTAATGCAAAGCTTTTTATAATCTTCTACCAACCCACCCGCCCACTCTTTTATATATGTATATTTTTTTATGTACATATTGCAGTATTCAACCATATCTAAACCTCATACCCCATTACTCGTTTTCATTTTTTTTTTTTTCAATTACTCTTCATGTATTGTGTAAATTTTTCTGATTGTGATTATACAACCCCGAACCCCATAAATTGAATAAGTATACAAAAAAAAAAAAAAAAAAAAAAAACTTTAAAAAAAAACAAGAAAAAAATCAATTTTTTTTTTACTCGTTCTCCTATCGAATATATCCGAATGCAAAAGCTATTTATTTGACTGCAAGTATGAGAATTGCATGCGTGTACAACAAAATTGCTATATTGGTACATCTATATACCGGCTTCAGCATTTTATAAGCATTATTAATTTAGAATTTTAAAGTGCCACTTATGATAGATAAATTGAAAAATAAAATGAAAAAAGAAAAAAAAAAAGGATGATGATGTAAGTCCCCTTATATATACACTATTAATTACAAACAAGGATATTGAAATTAACCCAACCGGCATTTTTTTTTTACTTTTCTGTAAATTGCAAATCATTAACTGTTGTCATGAGCCCCATTACATATACAACAGCCCCATATTGCAACACCCTACCCACTATTGTAATATACAGAATGCATTTTATTCACCGGCGGTACACTGGTGTAAAAAACTTGGAAAAACTATAGAGCAGCAAGGTAGGTAACAAAAAATTAAATACTTATTGGATTGTATGATACTCGTAGAAGATAGAAGGGCAAAAAGAGTGAATAGGAACTAAAATAAAAACTATTCATACGTATTTGTATGTATGTACGTGCATTAATAAAACAAGCAACAAAAAAGCAATAATAAAAATAACATAAAACTTTTGTTACATGGGGCCAAAAGTTTTAAGTATATAGCTACGATGGGTGGTTGGGTGGTGTGGGTATATTATAAAAATTGTTTATTATATAGCATTAGATACAGATATTTAGATAGATAGATATTAGATTTATTACACCGGTATCAAGTCATGTGGTATTTTGTTATTCGGTCCATGTGCTATTTGATGCAACAGCACAGCATACAAAAATAAGAAAAAAAAAATAATGAAACAACAATAAAAAAAATAAAAAAAATTAGCATTGCTTTTTTTTTTTTTTTTTTTTACAAAATACAAACATATTATATGAATGTTCTCTCTATTCGTTCATATGACTTAATATGGATGTGTTATGTGAACATTAGACAGCCTGTCTCTGGTGAACTGTTCAACCGAATCACGTTGCTATATATTGTTTTTGTTATAATGTTATTTTATGGCTTCAACATATGTTAAATGAGGAAAAAAATTTATTTTCAAATGACTTTTTTATTTTTTAAATATATAGAAAAATAAAAAAAACTATTAAACAGGTAAAATGTAATATGATTCACATAAGACAAAATAATAAAAAGTATTAAAACAAAGTAAAAAAAAAAAAAAAAATAATACGAATTGAAGAAGAAAAAACTATAGTGTAACTTTCCATAAATGTAAAAAAGTATAAAAAAGTTGATAAAACAAAGGAGATCTAAAGAAAATGATCCGCTATATCTATTTATCATATAATATGATACTTGAAAGGAAAAATATGTTCTTTATTTGACATGGAATTGTGGAGTACCTTGTAAAAAATCCCCGTACCTACTTTATTTAATTAAAGTCCTTCGATTTTCTTAATGCTGTTGAGTTTTTGTTTGAAAAAAAAAAAAAAAAAAATGCTTCATGGATATTCAAATGACATGAAAAGTTTTGACATGACTAAATTGAAAAATAGTGGGTGAATTATGTGATAAATAAAATTTTTTAAATTGAACTCGAATTGAAAAAAAAATGTTTACTTTTCTGTTTATTTAGCTATATTTTTGACATTTCGTATAAAAACAAAAAAAAAAATGGGTAGAGAAAGGGTCATTCTATAGAAAAAAATCATATCGCTACAAGTTGGACGAATAAAACATTTTTCAAAGAAAAGAAATAGCTATTGCTCAGGTTTGGAAAACTTTTAGAATTTTAAACAAAATCAAAAAAAATTTAGGTCAAATGCAATTTATTTCTAGAATAAAGTCATTATTTATTTCATTGTTTTGCATTTTAAATTACAAAAAAAAAGAATGTGTTTTTTTAAACAAATTTCCAAAACAATAATTAAAAATTAGGTCAAGTATTTAAATAAGTATATAGTGATGTTGCAACTATTGTGGAATTTCACATTTTTGTGTTAAATAAAAAACTTCATTTACTTTTTTTTTCTTTTTTCTTTTAAATAGATCCCTTTGAGATCAATTTAAATCACAATTACACGTTATGTAATTTGAAATTGTACGTATTTTTGTACGAAAAGTATTTTTTTTTTTTTTTTTTTTTTGTATTTATATAGTTTTTCCTTTACAAATTAAACATTTGTTTTTTCACACAACATCTGAAATTATATCTTTTTAAATGAATAAACGAACAAAATAATTATGACATTCAGTAAATTTTGATTATGTAATACATACAAAAAAGAAAAAACAAACAAAAAAACAAGTTTCAATATATAACAACTGTTTGTTTTTTTGTTTTTTTGTTTTTTTTTTTTTTCATAAATAATAGTATGTAGTTTTTTTTAAATAAATATTTTCCAAAGTTGTCGTTTAGAAAATGTTTTTGTTGCATCATTAAACAAATTCTGTAAAAATTATTATCATTTTGCACTTCTTATTTCTGTTTTTTATTTCTGTTTTTTTTTTTTTTTTTTCAAATTTGTATGTGTGTAGTATATTTACATTTTGTAATTAAATATGCGACAATGAAAATTATAATAAAACCAATTTAGTTGTTTTTTTTTTTTTTTTTTGTTTTAATTGTTGGTTTTGTAGATACATATGTGTACATATATAATTTTGTAATATTTGATTTTGTTTTTATTGTTGATGTTTTCTTTAAATTATTAAAATAATTCATAGATTTATTATGAATATATGTATCTATGTATGTATGTTTGATTGCTGCCCACAACTGACGATGTTGATGATGATATTATCCATAAAACTCTTTTTTTTTTTTTTTTCTTCTAATTTGTTTTTATCTCATTCAATTGTGATACTCTGGTGATGATGATTATTCAACCTGAGTTACCTAATTATACATGTAAATGTATCTACTATTTGTCATTTCGCAAGATCAAAGTAGGTACAATAAAAAAAAAATAAAAATAAATAAAAAAACATAACATAAATAATATGTTATGTGCAAGATTACTCTATTAAAGAATTTTGCTCTAAAATTTTAATTATAGATTATACGTTGATTGTATAATATGCAAATTACATAAATAAATTTTTCTATGAAGGAAAAAAAAAAAATATACATAAATAACAATAACAATTATGTTTAGCATATTCGCTGAATAATATCTTAATAATTAAAATTTGAAATATTTTTTTCTTTTTATTTCTTAATTTTTATGTATTTTTTTTTTTTTTTCATCATGTTTACTAGCTGATGATTAGATATTATGTGTTCAAGACGTGTGTAGGTGGAAAATAATGAGTATAAAATTAGTGCATACACTTAAATTTAGTATAAATGCAACACAGTATTATGAAACTTATAATGAAAAAGAAATTCTTTAATTTTAATATTTCAAAAATAAAAAAGTTATAAAACACAAATTTTACGTGAATTTTTTTTTTTTTCAATTTTTTTTTTTTTATTTTAAAATGCATTTAAACCGGTGATTAATGCCAAAAAATCTTTTATTATTATTTTTTTTCTTGGCTCTTAGATCACAGTAGTAGGGAGAAGAATTTATATTATAATTAAAATGTTTGTTGTTTGCACAGTTGGATGCTATTTAGAATCTCAATTTATCATCATAGAACAAAAGTGAAAAGTTGTGACAGTATGAAAAAAAAAATTTTTAAAAATAAATAAAATGAAAAATAAAATAAAATAAAATAAAAACTGTCCCTCACCTTGAACATGAAAAAAAATTGATTGAAAATGCACTTGGCACAGATAAGAAAGAAAAAAATTAGATACAAAATGAATAGATTTGCAGCCAAATCGGTAAACAGGGTAATTGAAAAAAAAAAATAAAAGGAGGAGAAAAGGGTATTGATGAGTGTATACATTATACATATACATATGTATATATGTATATCTACTCATTATAATTCCACATGTATTTTTACAAACAATTTCTAGCACAGAATTATTTGCAATTTTAATGGTGCAGTACTGTGATGAATTTGTTATGCACTATAAATACACCTAAAAAGTATTTTTATAGGTGTTTTATGAAATACATATCTAGAATGTGCTTTTAAAATTCAGACTATATATATTAATGGACACAATATAAGTATATACAAACATGTGTATGCAGTACTTATACATATATGTTATCTATCTATACATGTATATTGCAATTTTTTATTGATAATCTGCAATATATGTATGCATGCAAGTATATGTATGCACAGAAGCCAAAAGAGAAAGCTTTTTTTTTTTTTTTTCAAAGTAAACTTTAGTTTTTTTTTTATTTAAATAAAAAGAAATTATATAAAAAACTTAAATCGATAAAGTTGCCGGCTATACAAAAGAAAAATATAATAAATAAACTAAAATAATGAAAAGAAAAAATATTCGAGTTACATGTTGATAAGAACTGCAGTAATTCAATCATGGTTGTCGTATGATAAAAATTCAAATAAAAATAAATAAAATGGAAGAAGAAAAATAAAAAATAAGAAAATTATGTCGTGCCGGCCGGCATTATAATGAATCTAGAACTCAAAATTATCTTTGAATTTTCAATGAAAATAAAAAGTAAACTAATATAGCAGACTCTTAAAATCAGACAGACATTATTCATTTTTGTATTTCATAGAATCTGTTTTTTTTTTTTTTTAAATATATTTTTTCATACATTTTAAAATAAAGAGATAAAAAGCAGCTGTTTTTGTTTTTTATTTTCTTCATGTGCCACCCTTTTTTTTTTTTTCGCCTTTTTAAATTACTGAAAGAAAAATAAACTTTTTACTTTTTCTCTCCTTTTTCTTAGAAATTCAAATAGAAACAAGTCTATTGTACCAATTCATTCTGTGGTGAAAGGTAACAAAAAGAAATTTAAAAAAAAAAAAAAAAAAGTACCGTTAAAAAAGGAAATATGTGTGTTAAAGTAAAATTGTCATAATCATCGAATTCATCGGATGTTGTTTCAAACGAAATGCAAATGCATTGAAAGTGATATTTTTCAACAAAAAAAAAATAAATAAATAAATAAAATTATGATATATACATTTATGGTTTATCTTGTCGTCCGTATGGTGTATCATACATATCAACATATCATTCGTTTTGTTTTAAGATTATTTTTTTTTTTTTTTGAATAATTTAAAAAACAAAAAAAAAAAAAAAATGATATGATGAGAATGACGCCAAACTGGCCGGGTTGGGTCGGGCCAGGCTAAGGGAATGTATGTATTTAATGGGTGATGAAAAGTGCATTGAAAATTGCGCAGTTTACAATCATACATATTATGTACATATGTATCTATATGAAAAAAATAAAAATAACATTTTTATTTTACTAGGTATTTTGTTTGATTCATATGCAAAATGCATTTATATAATATTTATATGTGAAAATGTAAATGCAATGCAAATTTATATGTAAGTATTAGTTGTTATATACATATGTATATATACAAAACATACATATGTACATGTATATGATGCATGCATTTTATAAAAATGATAATGGATGAGATATTTAAATGGTGGTAATTGCAATTTTATTTTATTTTTCTTATTTGTTTTTTTTTTCTTTTATATGTTTTCGTTTTTGAAAGCTGCAAAAATGTTTATTATTTTGCTGTATAAATAGAAATGAAAAAAAAAAAAATAATAATAATCATAATAATAAAGAAAATAGAATAGAAAAACTTTCACAAGGCTACACGTGCCATACAAATACATTTGAAGAAAAATAATTAAAAAAAATAAAAAATAAAAATTTAAATAAAAAAAAATTAAAAAAACAAACCGGCCGGTTTTTATGTTTATGATGGCATGACATATAAAATGGATGGATGCATTTTATTATTATTATTATTATTTTATTTTTATTATTGTGGGCAGCAGTTCTCCAACTTAATGCAATGCAATAAAATCTTATGTTCACTTTAGAGTTAAAAGAGAAAGAAAAAATAAAAAAATTAAAATAATATGAAGTGCAAAAAAAAAAAAATATATAAACTAAAATTCTATTGAAATATACGAGTAGTTGATGGGAAAAATGGGTGGTTTGTGGAAAACGGGTGGTACTGAGTAAATGATTTATGTATGTAGCAGGTACATATGTTGGTTTTGGATTGAATTGCATTTTCAATTTTTGTTTTTGTAAATTTAAATCGTTAGAAAGGACATGATATATAGAAAGTAAATATGATAAGGACACGCGCAAAAGCTTGATGTAAAAATTAAATTTTGATGTCATATAATAAATTTATTAATTTTTTTCTGGTATATAATTTTTGTTATTGTTTTTATTTTATTATTATTTTTTTTTTTTTAACTTTTATATTCATTTATTTATTTTTTATTTTTTAATAATTTTAAAATTATTATTTACAATAGTATTAACTAATATTTGAAAATTTTCTTATCTAATTTCTTTAAATAAAAACAAAATGCATTATGTATATTTATAGTTTGTTCACACGTTTTCATAACACATCATACAGTTTTTTTTTTTTTTTTTTGCAATTCACTTTATTAGATAAATTCGTTGATCGTTAGTTTAGTCGTGATGTAACAAATACTGAAAAAAAAAAAGTCAACGATAACAGGGGAGTGTATTTTATTTGTATGTGTTAGAAATTTTTTTTTTTAAATTCATGTAACAACTTTGAATTTATTAGAAAAATAATAAGAAAAAAAAAAAATACATAAGCAACGTAAATTAGAAATTTAATGAAATAAAAAAAAAAATCAAGAAAATGTCAGGTGATGAGAATAAAATAAGCTTTAATGCTTAATTAGAAAAACTTTTCGAAAAAACTATCTATATTAAATAGATACTTTAGATATATTTTTTTTTATTTTAAAAAAATATACATATGTATGTATTTATGTATGTAAAAATATATGTACATATGTTCATTCTGATTAGAAAGTAATTTTAAATAAAAAAAAAAAATAAATGAAAATATATTACGTTTTCTTTATTATTTCAACTTTTTGATATTTAAACTCCTGATAAAATTTATTACAATAATTTTTTTCTTTACTATAACAAAAAAAAAATTGATTTCTGATAAAAAATAATATACTTTAAACAAAAAAAAAAAAAGACAAAGAAAACATAACTAAATAAGAAAATAAGAAAAAGTGGACGTGCAAAATTCAATTTTCAATCTTATTAAAAGTATAAAAAAAAAAAAATAAATAAATAATTAAATGACAAATTTTCTTTTATATTTTTATATTAAAAAAAAAGTATCTTTGTTTGGTAAAGATTGTTGTAGATTACAATTTGAAAAAAAAAGAAAAAAAAGATTCTACTTAAGATATGGCAAACAGAAAACAAAGGAAATAAGTAATTCATTTCTTGCTTTTTGCGAGGTAGATAATTAATTAATAATGAATTTTATTTAATCGTGATTTTGTTTTTTTTTTTCGATTATAAAGTGAAGAAATTAAAATGATTTTTTTTTTTCATTAAAAGAAAATTATAATTTTGTTTTCTGTGTTTTTTTTTTTGTTATTTTCTAGTGTTGTTTTTTTTTTTTTCAATTAAAAAGGTTTGTAATTTTTATAGAATATCAAAATAAAAAAATTTGTTTGTATTGTATTTGTTATCTTCATTATGTTTAATTATTACATTTAATTATTATCATTATTTTATTTTTTTATTTCTAGTCTTTAAATTAATTGACATTGCAAGGGTAACTATATGATATTTTGCTACGCAGAAAAAATATATTTTTTTTTTTTAAAAAAAAAATGGCATTTAATGAATTTTTTTTTTTATAATTTCGAAAAAAAAAATTTGAATTTTTTTTTTATTAAATGATAAGAAAAAAAAATCCTTGATAATTTGTACGTATATTTAATTAAAGTAAAATTATTTTATATGTTCTGCGTACCATGCAACATTCTAAAACGTAAAACGGTGTAAGGAATCAGCCTTTATAAATAATTTCATGTGGAAGTGCTTTTTAAAGAGCTGAAAAAATGAAAAATCCGCATTTTTTTTTTTTAAAAAAAAAGTAAAATAAAGTCTTTTCGAAAGTTCTTTTTTTTTTTGAATTATCATTAATTGAATATGCCATGCGTTTTGAGCCTACTTATTCATCATCAGTTAGATACATAGTACACAAAAGAAAAAAAAAATGAAAAATAAAGTCGTGAATAAAACTTCCGTATAAACGTTTGAATTGAAAGGAACATACTCAATTTAATTCGTTGAATTTTTTTTTTTTTTTCGAGCATCCTTAATTGAAATTTTCACCTCTTTTATGTCATTTCAATATGTTCAGGTCAATGATCATTATTTTGTGTGCACTTTTTTTTTTTTTTTTTTTTAAATAAAGAAAATCGCTTACGTAAAATATACATACGTACATAATTAAATGCTACAAAAGTGCCACTGGCAGCTTTCATATTGACTTGACTGATGCACACTGTTATATTGATTGACATTGACATTAGGTAAATACTTAAAATAAATTAATTTTTTTTTTCTTCTTCTTTCTTAAAATAAATGATTGATTTGTAGTTCGTCATCTCAGCAGTTCACTTTTCATATAGTACATAGTAGATATATGTACATATACATATGTTGTAGTTGTAATAGCAATACATATATATAGAGATCATCATCATCATCATCACAGTATCTTATAAATGCAAATATAAGTACATTTTTTTTTCTACTTCTTCTTTTTTAATTTACTATTTCTTTATTTAATAACTTTTTGTTTTATTATCTCAATTTTTTTTTTTTTTTCATTATGATTGATTTAACAACCATTAAATTTTTATACATGAATAATATAAGTTTGAATAATATACAAAACTTTCCATGGTGTCAATGATACACGTGTATGAAATGATAAATTTATTTTAAAGTCTCTTTGATGATTGTGAATATTGAAAGATGAAAAAAAAAACAATTATAACAAATAATTTTAAAAAAAAGTCATAAAAAAGGATTTAATTTTCTTATTGTAAAATTTAAAAAAAAAAAAAAAGTAATAAAAATAAAATAAAATAAAAAATTACTATATATATCCGGCAGAATATATATTAAATTATGAATTTTATATTCTAATCGGAAACAATATTGATTACAATAAATAAAAAATATATACATAGATATAAGTATATCTAAAGTTTATAAAATAATATGCGGTGTGTCGTTTGCATTTTTTTTTTTTTAAATTATTGACATATGTAGATATATCACGTTGAACGGCACGAGGAACATATTATTATTATTATTTTTTTTTTTTAAATATACCACACTTCAAAGCAAAAAAATAAAAATTGTAATAATATTGTTTTGTTACACTCTCACTGTGTGTTTTATTACATACATTTGAGCATTTACAGCAATTTTTATTTGCGAAACTTTATTTTTTTTCCAATTTTTTCAAATTTCTTTCTCTCTCTATTTTTTTTTCTAATATATTTTATTGATATATGCATTTACATGTATTTCGTAAATTATTTTTATTTCTTTTAATAATTTTCTATTTTTGCATTTAAAATAAATATTAATTACTAATTTACAAATAATATTCATATTTTTTGTTTTTTTTTTTTTTTTTTTTTTTGCTAGAAAACCTTGAACTTTTCCAAAGCGTTAATAATATGTACACAAAAAAAAATATACTGACTAGAAAATTATGAATTTTTTGTTAATATGTATACAAATAAAATCGACATATGTGTAAATATAAAGTACAATATTACGTATCTATATGAATCTAAAAAAAAAAAAAATAAAAAAAAAAACAATGAAAAAATAAAATGTTCAAGAATTAAAAATAAATAAATAGGTAAGTATCAATAATTTCAGTAGAGTGCAATGAATCACTAAATAAATTCGAATTAAATTAACCTTGAGATTAAATTTTTATTTTTCCATCAACTTTTTTTTTCCGACAAAAAATAAATATATACATATATATATTAATATACATGTACCACACATATGTATCTTATATGTATGAACATTTCATATTTATGATTTTGCAATGAGATGCAAAATTAAACAGCACAAAATAATGAGAAAAGTAGAAAGTTTAAAAGAAAAAAAAAAAAAAACAACAAATTTTCAAGAAAAAAAAAAAAAAACAAAAGAAAAAAACAAATTTATGTGTGATTTCATTGTTTTTGAGGTGAATAAACTTTTCATAAAAATAATTATTATAAAGTAAGGTACACAATCTGAACGTATACGATATGACAAAAATACAATTTTATTAACGGAAGAGTGACAATAATATATTTAAAAAATTTTAAATAATGTCCATGAACCTTTTGTTTTGTTGTTATTATATGTAAATAATAAATCAATTTAAATTTTATAGATTGTTTTGTAAAAAATACCAGAAATCAATTTTGTAAAAGGGATAAATTTATTAGTCAAACTTCTGTATTTGTATCCTTACTTTACCATACAATATGTACTTTTTTTTACATTACTTTTTAAACGTTGATAAGGAATTTTGGAGATTCAATTTGTTACTACTAAAATTTTAAATAAAACGTGTCACAGTTTAAAATAAAATTAAATGCTTTTAGAATTGTTTCAATGAATATCACAAGAATACTGTTAATTTTCGAAATATCAATGAAAATGAATATGTTGAAAGTGTGAAACTTATTTAAACTTATAAAGATACATTTTGTAATGTTCAAAGTGCAATAACGTTTTTATTTTTGTCGTCACATTCTCAAATAATATTTGTATAGCACTTTGTACTTTGAATGAAGTATATTTTGTTTGTTTTTTGTGTAGAAATTTTGTTTAATGTATAAAATAAAAAGTGAAAAATTGACAAAAGAACAATGTTATTTTTTTATTTCTTTCCATATTTTTTGTATTTTCAAAAATACAAAACAAATTATTGCACTCACTTGGAATTATTTTTAAAAATAAAATTTAAAAAAAATTTCGGTTAATTCTGTGTTTTTTTTATGCATAAGCTATGAAATTTTACAAATGTAAAATATGTATTGAGGGGCTAATGACATAATGTGGGCGGGGGCGGAGCGGTTTGTCAATTTAATTTTAAAGGACGAAGACATAAAAGATTTTTGTTATTTAATTAATTTAAATTTTTGATTTTCTATTTAAATTGGTTTTTAGATTTATGATTTGTAAAAATACATATAAAGATTTTTTTTTTTCAATTCTAAAAGAAAATTTTCATGAAAATTTTATGAGTATGTGAAATTGAATCTGAATTTGAAATACTTAATTTAAAATGAAAGATAAAATGCTATATGAAAATAAAATGAAATTAAAAACTTTCATGTCATATAAAATATAAAAATATATTATTTCAAAGATATTTCTTGAATTTTCATATATAAACTATCTACGGAAATAAAAAAAAAAAAAAGTGATGAAAAATTGTTCAAATATAATTCAATTTTTATTGTGTATTCTTTTAAATTTAATATATGTATATATATATTTTTTTTTCCTGCATTATTTATCATTTTCACTTTTCATACATGAAAGAGTTATAATTTCCTTTTCATTATTGTTTTCTATTATAAAGCAATTTATTTGATTGAATGTGTGTGTGTGTGTGTTTACTGGTTGCACTTTCTGTAACAGAACATGTTTTCTTTTCTGAAAATGAAAAGTATCTATATTTTTTTTTCCTGTTTACACCACCATGATCGTTCAAATTGCAATAATAAACTCTCTATTTTATCAACAAAAAAAAAAAAATACTTTATTATTATTAATTTTTTGTTTAATACACAACATTTTTAATGAATTTTTTTTTTTTTTTTAGATTATTGTAATCAATTTAAATTTTGTGTTACAGCAGAATGATGTATTAAAAACAGCATGATAAAAATGTTGTCTTTTTTATAAAATAATAAAAAGTAAAATAATACAATAATAATAATAATTACTATTTTACGTGAGATTAAAATGAGAGCAAATAAATACAATTAAAATTGTAATTTGTAATTGAATAATATATACATATACATAATATAAGAAACAAGTAGGGAAAGTGAACATAAATTTTAAATGAATGCAATGAGTATACATATATGTATGTACATAATAGTTTTTTGTTTAATATATAGTTGTGCTATATGCAACATAAATTCAATTCTTAGATATATCTTATTTTAAATTTATTACAACTTATTTTAGCTACTATACTCATACTATAGATACTTACATACATATACACAATTTTAATTCAATTTTATTTCATTTTATTTTTTAGATTTTAATTTAATAAATGGAGAAAAAAAAAAAAAAAGGTAACACAAAATAAAAATATAAAACCTGAATTATATGTATTTTTCTTATACCAACCGGAAAATCTTGTGATATTAAACGGAACGATATAAGAATACACTTCTGAGAAGGTGGTATGCTCAATTTATTGAAATACTTTGTACAAAACGATAGTAGAAGATACTATATACTATAAGAATGTGCATGTAAAATTTAAAAAAAATAAAGAAAATAAGCTGTTCTTGTTGATGATTTTAAATTTACTGTTATATCTTAAAATGTCAAAATTTATATCAATTGTAAAGTCATATAAAATGCTTTCTCCATATGGAAATTTTTATTATAATTAGATACATTGAATATTCGGAAGAATATCCTAAAATCATACTACTATATAAAAAATGGTAAAATCCCTTTCTATACCACTGAGTGAATGCATTTTTTTTAAGAATGTAAAAAACTCATAAAAATCTTTTACTTATGCGATTTCTTTTTTTAAATGTCATTTTTATGTTAAAATATTTTTTTTCTTCTCTTCTTTCACTTTAATTTTTATTTGACACGTTAAAAACGAACAGTTTGTGTAAAAATTTATTACAAATGCCATTTTTCCTTATTTTGTTTCATTTCGTTTATTATTATTTTTTTTTTTTTTTCAAATTTAAATTTAAATGATTTTTCTAAAGGCGCGAATGTAAAACTCATAAAGTTTAGTGCGCGTGCCAAAAGTACTTAAAATCTCTAAATAAAATCCGATACGGATGCTACAGATACTTCTTCTTTCATTATGTTTTTCTTTTTTGTGTCTTTTGTTTTTTTTTTTTTTCTTTTTGAAGAAGAATAAAATGTAATGCAATACCATAAAAACAAACAAACAAATAAACAAAATTCCCTCTTCCGTTTTCATTCAAAATGATCTTTTTAATAGTGCAAAATTTTCATTAAAAATTTCTATTCAACTTCTTTTCATTTCAATTTTATTTTATTTTTGTTCAGAAATTACAATAAATGCACGATCTTTTAGAGTACGAAATTTTTCAAAGAAGATCAACAAGGAAAAAAAAAAAATTTTACAACAACATTTTTATTTAAAAAGACGTTAAATAGATTTTTCTGTTTTGCATCAAATTGCATTCGGATAAATGACATAACAAAGATTTGTGTTTTGTGTTCACAACAAAACGATGGAAAATGAGGCAATTCAAGTTTTGAAGGGAGTACAGGAAGTAATGACCTAGTTTTTGTTTTTTCTTAAAATTGGCCTTACTTAGTTGCTATTGAGGCTGGATGTTAAATAAAAAAAAAAATTATTTTTTTCTGATTATTTTGAAAGAAGACAGAAAATTGCAATTTTTGGCTTCGTTTTCTTCAAACGTATTTAGAAGGGTTTTAAGGAGTGTTTTACTTCAAGAAGAAAATATGTTTTCTATCTATTAAATATATCCAAAATTTATTTTAATTTTTTGTTTTTTGGTTACTTTGCTTTTCAATTGAGTTGCATTTTCTGTATATTCAATTTCACGTTTTTTCTAATGTTTAATTTATTTTGGTTTTTTTTTTTTTTTTTTTTTTCAATTCAATATTGCGAAACACACCACAAAATTCATGATGCAGACAAAATGCAAGCTTTAAAATGCATTTAATAAGCAATTCTCCTCTCTTTTTGAATTTAAAGAAAAACTTAAGACATAATATGTTCTGCTTGTTGGCCCAAAAACTTCAATGCCATGATACCATACTTCTTCTAAATACCGAACCTAGATATTTAGTATAATATGTAGTTAGATTTTAGTTAAGTGATAGATAGATAGATAGTTTTTTTTTTTAAAATTTTATGTTGTTGTAGTTGCCTGAATTACTATTTCCACTGAATGTATGTTGTAATTTGCTCTGTAATATGCCGGCTGTGCTGGTTTCTTTTGAGGTTGTTCTTGAGCTCTTTTAAGTTTTTTTCTTTTATATTTTTCCTTGATTTGTTGTCTATTTTTCAAAATGGCATATTAACTAGGTAAAAAAAAAAAAAACACCATCTAAAATTTTTCCATGATATAATTTTTGGTTGACTTGGTATTTTTTTTTTTTTTTTTTTGTTGTGTGCAATTGCAAATTTAAATGAACGCTCTTTTAAAAAATAGGTTATTGGATAATTTGTTAAAATTTAATAATCGTTTGCAATAATATTGTTGCTATGTTGATTCGGTGCAGTTAAAGTGACTATCATTATAAGCCTTCAAGCAGTGTATAATGCAATTCATTGAAAAATAAAAAAAAAAACATAAGAAAAAAAAATTATAAATTGCAAAATTCATTATATACCGGAATATAATATATAAGAAATACATAGCAAAGAAATTAATGGTTAACAACGTTTGCATTTATTGAAAATAAAACAGCTGAAATTTTTCATGTAACGTATACATGTACATATGTATGTATGTATAAACATATGTATGTATGGTGGGTGGTAATAGTGTATTAGATTCACAATTTAATTACTGACACTTGTTTTGAATGATTTTCTTAAAGATAAATTGATTGTATCTAATGCAATATGCCTATAATGTATTTATATATCTATAAAAATTTATAAGATACACGTTTTGTATGTTAATTGCATAAAAAACCAGAAATAATTAATAATAATAATAATAATAATAATTAAAAAAAAAAAAATAATGTTTCTAAGTGAAGTTAAGTTGCGCACAAATAATTGTATTACAAAAAAATTACAAATGAGAATTTATTTAATTTTACAACGGGTGTGGAGTGGAATGAAGAAAATGCAATACCACCTTCTCAAATGGAATTAAAATATAAAAACATTAAATTTAAAAAAAAAATACTTTCTGATGAAAAGAAAAATTGCATTATCATTGAATGCTGATTTGTTAGTTTTAATGCACTTTTAATATTAAAAAAAAAAAAAATAAAAAAATAAATAAATTTGTTATGTAAAATTACGATTTATTCATGTAAAAATGGTTTGTTTTGTGTATTCGAAGAGCAACTAAATATGTATATACATGAAGTGAGTAATAAATAAAAGTATCTAATGTATACAACAAAAAGTTACGATACAAGTAAATAGTATATGTAATAAAACAAAAACAAAATAAACGAAAAATAAGAAATATTCAAAGTAAACTGAAGTAATTGTGGATAACTAAATTGATACCATTTATGATACAAGAAAAATCTAAATTGTGAGTGAGCTCTGTTTATGAAGGTTTTTTTATTTTTTTTTTTTTTCATTGCTTTGTTAAAGAGAAGGTCACCTCCAACGGAAAATATAAATACTTTGAAGGTAAAATGAAAATATTATAAGAAATATATTACAAACAATCAAAAAAAAAAAAACGAAAAAAAAAAAATGTTGCGAAACACAAGATTTGTTAAATATTGTATATTGTTGCTACAAAATTACAACTAACTTGGTAGCTGAATTTTTTTTTTTTTTTAAATTTTATTTTACTTTTATTTTCTATTTTATATTCAAGTTTTGTCAGTTTAGTTTAGTTAGTTATTATAAAATATGTATCTATTTTATTTTATTTTATATTATTCATAAAATATATAAAATAAAATAATAATAATAATAATAATAAAATATAAAATTGAATAGTCGCGGATGGTGCGACAGATGGATTTATCTATCATCGTTTCAGGCTTTTTAATATTTATCTACTATATTTTATAATAAAATGTACATTGCCAATATATATACGTATACATAAATATGTATATGTATGGATTGATGCAACAATATGCAATCAGTTAGATCGTTATATGGCATTTTAAATATTTTTTAAGGTATTTTGACAACAACAACGATTTAAAATATAATGATGATTTTTTTTTTTTTGAAGTGAAAATGAAAATAAAATCGCGATTGCATATCAAGATAAAAACAAAAATATTACATATGTACATATACATATAGCTGTGTTGCAGCGTAAGCAAAAAATAATAGAGAGCGCTCACAGTAACTTGGGTACCGTCATATACAAAAAATATACTTAGTAACAACAACAATAAAAGTTAGGTAGTAGGTCATGGTTGAATATGCATTTTTAAAGACAAAGAAATATCTTTCAAAAAAAAAAAAAAAAAACATTTAGTTTTAGATTTAAATATTATATAAAAGAGTCCTAGTTAAATAAATAATGATTAGATGGGGAATAAAAACAAATTTTTATAATTTTTTTTTTCCTTCGATATAAAATCGAATTGATTTGTTTTCGATTTTTTTTTTTTTTTTTCAATATTTTATTTTAATGGTTTTTTTTTAAATATTTTAAAATACTTTAATGTTTTTAAAATTGCTATTTTTTTTTTTTTTTAATACATAAAAAATTGATAAACTTTTAAAAAATATTAAATTTAAATAAAAATCATATTTTGTTTTTTTATATTCGAACAATTTTATTGATAATATTCGTATTTATTGATTTTGTTTTGCAATCAAATCGATTGAAAATTGAAAATTTTCTGTGATACGATTACTTCATAAACATACAAATTGAATTTGATATTTTTGTTGTTGTTTTTTAGGGGAATTAAAAATGATAATAAAAAAAAAAATATTAGGAATAATTTTTTTTTTTCCGTGTGGCCATCAAAATTTAAATTTGAAATTTTGACATTTTTTTTTTTTTCATCTTATATTCAGGTTATAAAAGAAGATTTGATATTAGATTATTACAATACATTTTCTTGTTATTGTTGTTGTTGTTGTTTGTTTTGTTTTGTTGTTACAAGACATAATAATTTTTATCTTTATTTCTAGATAATTCCATAAAAGCTTACAAAAGATATATGTATAGAGGAAATTTCCAGAAAAGTTTTTTTTTTTCTTGTGGGAGTTTCTGGTGTATTTTGAAATTTTTAAGACTTTCTCCTGCGTTAGACTATCAGTATACATGAATTTTCCAATTTCAACTTTTTATGAGTAAAATAAAAAATTAAAAAAAAATTGATTTTAATCGAATTCAATCTGTTTTCATAATTTGTTTTTCAATCAAACAAAAATATTATTCAAATACATTTTACTCCATAAATTCTCAACAAATTTTTGAATCTTTTGTTTTTCTTCTTAAAATCGTTACTTTTTAGGACAGAAATTCTTTTAAAATTCATAAAAGTCAATCATTTTGTCAGATTTCATTCACATTAAGTAATTATTTGACAATAAAGTAATTATAAAAATTGACTATAAATAATCGTAATATTGATTATTGATAAACAGAAAAATAATTGTTCAGAAAATACTTAACCAAATAAAAAAAAAAAAATATCTAAATAAATTCCAAAATTAAACAAAAATATAAATCTAACATTTTTTTTTTCCTTCTCCAAATATAAACCTGAAAAAAAAGCAATTAAACATAATATTCGTTCAACCAAAATTTAATCTACCCTAATTTCTTATATGATGACAATAATTACAAAAAACAAACAAAATTAAGCATAAGAAGTAAAAGTTAATTTCTTGAATCTAATCTGAAATAATTATAAAGGTATAACGTACATATGTGAATTTTTACACACATCTTCTATAAATATTTGAGAATATATATAATAAATAAAATGAATTGTAAAAAATATCTAAACCTAAAATATAAAAGTTGGTATATTTCTTTAGATACATATAATGTATCTGTAAGTATAAAACTGTTTTATTTATTTTAATTTTAGTACGGAAAAAATACATATGATTTTATATATGTACATACGTACCTATATAGTTAGATAAAACATAAAGCTTAATATATTTTTTTTTTTTCTGTAAATCTTTGTGTTGTAATCATATCATATATATTCTCAAGGTGATTGTTTTGTTGCACATGCGGACATGCGCAAATTTTATGTGACATTTATTTTTTCATTCTTTATTATATTTTTTTAGATACATTTTGTATCTAGATATTTTACATACATACATATATCATCAGCATCAGTAGTGTATGTATAGCAGAAATAATTTTTTTTGCTTCCATGTTTTTAGCTATATATATTCTATATTTTCTTTGTCATATTTGTTGTTGGTTGATTATTCTACAGATCGACCTTGAAAATTTTTGTTGCAAAACATTAAGTAAAACAAAATGAAAAAAGCAAGCGTTTTTATTCTTGCAAATTATCTTTGTATAAATATGAAAGCTCTTTGTTTATTATTATTATTTTTTTTTATTTTGTTTTTCAATATATTCAATATATTTCACATAAGTTAAGCATATATATAGGTATATTATTATTTTTCGAAAAAGATACATTTTAAAATTTTTCATTATTTTAATATTAAAGAAAATTTCGTTAGCAGCTATAGATTTAACCACACGTGCTGAACAAACAATAACATGAAAATGATAATTTTTTTATATATGTACATGAATATTTTTATAATACATAATTAAATATGGCAAAATAAAAGAAAGAAAGAAAAAAAAATAAAGAGTAATAAGTAAAAAATCTTTCACATGCTTGAAAAAATTTCACTTCAGGTGATTATTTGCATTAAAAATAAATATGTATTTTTTTTTTGTTGATTTAATTAAATTCTTGAAAAATGCTTCTTTTTTTTTTTTTTTTTGAACATTTACACGTTTTTGTGTAGTTATTATTTTCATTTTATTATTGTTTTCGATGTAAATTATGAAAAGAACATGATTTACAAGAATTTCTTAGAAAAAGATAATGAAAAAAAAAACACACACACACACTTTATTGTTCGTTCAAATTTGATACATATTAATTATTTCTTCTTCTTCTTATTATTATCAAAAAAAAAAAAAAAAATTTTTCTACTTTATTTATTTTTTGTTTTTGTTTACCTTGTACAGGTGAACAGTAAAATTCTTAGTGAAAAAATAAATTTAAAAATAAATAGGTAAGTTTTTGTTCTTGTTGTATTTATGGTTTTTGTTGTTGTTGTTTTTTTTTCTTTCTTGAATTTTAAGTGAATTATTGGATAATTTTTATTTGTTTATTTTTTTTTTATTATTGCCAATTTATATAGGAAGTTTTCAACCTTGAAAACCGGTGAACCGGTGTAAAAAAAAAAAAAAAAAAAAAGAACATACTAAATGTTAGTAAACGTTTTTAAAACAACTGTAAGCAAGTATACGTACATATGTACATATATGTATTTGGGATATTAATATTATGTTAAAATTTTTGTGTTATAATATAAAAAGTGGGTGAACAAGTCTTACAATATATTATACACATATGTGTGTATATAACAAAGCTAATAGAATGTAGCTATTTCGTAAATGTTTAAAAAAATCAGAATTTTTTTTAAATAAAATAGATATAAAATTGTTTTATATAATCAAAGACGAAATAAATTATTTATATTGTCGATGTATGCTCTTTGTTTTACCGATTTTATTAAATATCAAATATTAATTTGTTTATTTCATAATATTGATTGTATTACAATTCAATATATTTAATTCATTTTCTTTTAATTTTATTTTTAAATGTTTTTTTTTTTTTTTTTTTTTTTTAAACGGATGTAATCAAAATAATAATGAAATTAATTTAATTAAATTCCGTTTCAAATTAATAATTTTTATTTTTATAGTGCGTATACGTTTTTTTTTTTTTATATATATTGTTTTTAATTTAAATGTGTTTTACCTTTTACAGAACTTTTAATGTTTAGTTAGTTCAATTGTATTATTCTGTTATGTCAAGGTTTACCATTGTTTTGAGAATTAGAATTCAATTAATATTTTGGTTAACAAAAAAAAAAAAAAAAAAAAAAAAACAAATAGAAAAACTAAATCTGATTCCATTTTGTAAATGAAAATTTAAATAAAATCTTAGTAAAATATTGTTATTGTTTTTCTCCTTATCCTTAATTAAGTTCATACTATATTTTCTCTAGAAAATTCAATCTAGCACACAATCTATTAAATTACATTTTCTTAAGCAAAAATTTTAAAAATTTCGAAGTTGATTATTTAATTAAATTTTAAGGAAATATTTCAACAATAATTTATAAAATAAAATTAAAAAAAAAAAAAATAAAAATAAAAATTCCAACTAAAACTATGAATTATTCACGTTAGTCTACTAAGAATTTAGATGATTATTCGTATCTTAATTATATTTTACTATTAAATAAAACCACTTAATCATAGGAAAATCACCTGTATCTATTTCTACTTTTTAATTACAATGTGAAAAATTATTTCCTTAAAATTCAATTAAAAAATTTATTATATATACAGAAAAAAATAAATGTTAATTGAAAAAAAATGTTGTTTTACAGCTAACATTCATTTATACTCGTATATGTACTTTTATCTATATCAATAAAATATAATTTCCATTTATTGCACATAACATACTTCCTATTTTTTATTCATTTATTTTTTCAATTTTTTTTTAAATTTTTTTTTTTTTTTATTTTAAAACATCAATTAGATCATAGATTAATTAACATAGCCCTAATTGACAAGTATTAACCTTCAACTGCGTGTACTCATAATTGATCTTTCATTTATTTATTTATTTATTTTTTTTTTTTTTGCTACTTCTGTTCATACATAACTAGCTCATAGTTTAATTATTTATTAAAATTAAAAATGAAAAAAAAAAAAACATCATAAGATATAAAAAAACAATATCCCAAGACCAAGGTTATACTGGAAAAATCTTTAAAAAAAAAAATTTTTTTCTTGATCTTTTTCATCATCATAGTTTAGAATATATTAGCTTTAGTCGTAATATGTGATGAGGATGGTTGAAGAGCCAAGGCGTATTCGTTGTTTAGCTTAAACGACTTATGACATTTCAATTTATTGTATTATCGAAATGAAATGAATAATAAAAAAAAAATAAATATAAAATAATAAAAAAAAACAAGAAAAAGAATATGGAAAATTGACAGTGAAAAATCAATCTTTTAATATTTAAGTATCTTTCATATGACAATAATAAAAAAAAAAATGTATTTGTTTACCTCATTTTTTCTTATGTATGTATGTATTTTATTTTTGAGCATTTGTTTTAATTATGTGTTCTCATCATCACTGGAATTTTAATTAAGATGATTGTAAATTGAATAGATATTAGATATAAATAATATAAAAAAATGGGTATAGTTAAGGGAGTATCTATCTATTTGTTATCGTTTAGAGATACAAAAAAAAAAAAAAAAATTTGTTTTTGTTTTGTTATTTTTTATTTTGCAATATATGACAGATATGATGATGACGTCGGATCCGGGTGGGTCTCACACCCAACCGGATCAGATCCCGGTAAAATTTGATTAGACGTAAATTGAACGCATTCTATGCAATAACAAAATAACTTCTTCTCCCTTTGAACTTAACTTGATGATATACAATTGAATAATCAAATATTTCTTGATTTCCCCCTTAAAATATTCACAGAATACAAAAAAAAAAAAAGCAAAAAACATAATCAGTAATTTTATAATAGTATACAACTTTTGTTTAAAGTTAGTGGAAAATTATTTCATGAGATACGCATAGCAAAGAGAGAGAACCGGCACGAGGAAATTATCAAGGCTAAACGTGATCTAAACAAATATGTATACATATGTATGTATGCATAGCTATATGTTTTCATATATTATTTCATTACATATCACTGTTGTTACTCGTATATGTATAGTACTCATGTAACTCGAATAAATATTTATTTGTTGTACGTACATGTAACAAACATAGGAAAATTATACTAGAATAAAAATTAAAATGGCAATAGAATTTTATTATATGTATATAGCATATATGGTTTTTTTTTTTCTACTTCTTTTTATTTTGTATTTGTTGTAAATTATTCCATCATCAATGCTATTCATTACAAGCAGAAAAAAAAAATCATACATACTATAGATTATTTTATTATTTTTTCTAATATTTTTTCTATTCTTTCTTTAGAAACTTTATAAAATGATGACAGCGATGATGATGATGATGATTTCGACCTTCAAGCATAATCAAATCTGCGCATAATTTTTATACTTTAGAACTTTAAAAAAAAAAAAACTCAGATAAATTAGATAAAATGCCTATGAAAATTTATATATACTCGTATATATAGTACATATAAAACTATCTAAAAGTGAGGGCGTATTTATATGTGTTCTGTAAAGATCGCACAAATTATAAATAGACAAAAAAAAAAAAAAGAATGAGATAATTTTTATAACATTTAAATAGTTAAAGATTTCAACAATAAAAAAAAAAATAAAAAATATATGAATAATAAAAATAAAAATATGTATTACTTACCCGTCTTTTACGTGGTGCATCATCATTATAATCCATAACGATACCTTCATCAGATGTTGATAATGATGTTGTACGATTACGCATATTATGTGTATGTGTTATTGTACCATCATCACTTAATGGTGGTGATGATGAACCAGATGAACTCCATGATGCGCTACTACTTCCTGGACTTGAACCAAGAACAGTATTCCATTGTCCTATTCCAAGTAGGTGGAAAATATAACAGAAAATGTGAAAAAAAAATAAAGTAAATAACATTTTATTTCATAATTTGTTTTTTTGTTTTTTTTTTTTTTTTAATTTTTCTGTTTGTAAATTCATAAACCACAACCACAAAAATAGAAAAAAAAAATTACATCGAGAAAAAAATAAAACTAAAAATCATAAAAAATTTAAAGAATAGATAAAAATAGGTAATTTTTAAGAAACGATGATGCTATTAAAAAAGATAAAATCTCATGAATGACAGCAAGGAAATTATATTTTCCCTATTAGGTTTTTTTTTGTTGTTGTTGTTGTTGCATTTAATTATCATATAAAATTTTATTTTCCAAAAAATAAATTTAAGTAGATAATTTACGAAAAAAATGTAATAATAATAAAAAAAATTTTTTACCTGTACTTGGAGAACGTGGTGAGCATGATAGGCTCATAAGTACCAATGCTGCATTACAGGCATCCATTTGATCATCATCACGAAATTGGTTTAGGAAATTTTCACGTTCATCCTGAGAATATGAAGGGCGGCGTTTACGAGAACTGAAATAAAATGAAAAAAAAAAAAAAATTATAATAATTTTGTTTTTATTACAAGATAAAAATGTTATGTAATTCTTAAAAAGATATTCAATATTCGTGAGAAGAAGGTAAATGTGAAAAAAAAAAAACAATCCTAAACAAGACCAATCAATTAAAGACTCATCATTTAATAACAAAAGTCATTCATTCATTGTCCACTTTTTCCCTGGAAAACAAAAATAAATTATTTATTCATCATTTCGTTTGTTTTTTTTTGTAATATATTTTTTGTTTTCTTTACTTTTTTTTTTTTTTTTTCATTAATAAATCTATGAAAATTCATTGAGTATCACCTGGATCAAAATTCAAAAGTCATCACAAATTATGTGTTCCAGGGCCACATTTTATGAATTTTTCTATTTTATTATACTTTTTTTTTTTTTTTGTTCATCGTGTTCATGTTTATGTTGCGTTTGATAAAAATACGTGACAAAATTTGAATTTTCCATGTCAAATTTATGCTACCTTTTTTTATATACCATTTATAAAACAGGGTGTTTCTACGAGGACCTTTGAAATTAAATTCATTCGTTCTTTTTTTTCAGTTTACTAAAATGTTAAATTTGGACACAAAGATGAGGAAAACTTAAAATATGAAAAAAAAAAAAAAGAAAACATAAAAATTGCACAATGGTACTACAAAGATTCTGGGTTCTGGTTTCTGGCATAATATGGATCTACGAATAGAAAAAATGACTCAAAATATCAAAAATAAAAAAGAAAAAGATCTTAGAATAGAATAGAAAATGTAAATTATACCAATTGATACACCCTATATATTTTTTGTCATTTTATGATGTTATTGTTGTATAACGTTGACGATGATAATAATAATAATAATGAATGATCTGTACTGTATTTTATTTTACTGAAATCTATCTCTATTTAAACGTGTTATATATTTTTAATCAAACTGATTTTATTCCTCATACCTATGTATGTACGAGTATATATACATACTATATATATGTATATTTATTAAGATATACATATTACCAACTGAAAAACACCTGAGCCTACCTAAAAGTTCATCGAATGTTCACCTGTGTGAAACTTTCTTTTTATAGATATACATACATACATACTTATACATATGTATGTATATTATGTTTTACTTTTATTTATTTCTTTGTATTATTGCTATTTTATTACTAAAGTTGTTTACTATATAAATGTATCTACTGTATTTTTGTATCTATATATTTAACTATAATAGTAATTTTGTTTTTTTTTTTCTTTTTTTTTTTTTTTTAGTTTGGTTTTTCTTTATAATCTTCTTCTTTGTAATTCCTAATAATTTCTTCACCTGGGTGATCGCAACTTTTAATCAGATTTGTAAATCATTTTCATGTAACATGATTATAAATTAGATAGATTTAGATATACAATAAAATATATAGTAATATAGAAAAATACACAATAGATAAACTAAAAGTATATAGAAAATATACGGAAAAAAAATAAGAAGAAATTTTTTTTGTTTTTTTTGTTTTCTTTTATGATGAAAATGAAAAGAGAGCCATAAGATGATAGCGATGGTGATGACGAAGATGATAGCAATCAACAACATTACAAAAAGAAAAGATCATCATTATTATAGTTTGTTTAAATGTTGATAGATACTTTTTGTATTGTAGGAGCAATGGCATTGATGATGATGATGTGATGTTAATGTAGTTATAAAAATAAAAAAAAAATAAAAAAAAAATTATGATGAAGACACCTGAAGTTAAATAAACTCGCACTTTTGTGAAATCAGTGAAAGTTGAAAATATTTTATTTTTGTTTGTTATTACTTGCTTGCTTGAATTTTTTTATTTTTCATTTTCTATCTTTATTTTATTTTTTTTTTCACTCTATCTTATTATTTTTTGTTTACATATTCAACCGGGATATTACATTACAAAACTATCATTCATATAAATAAAATATTAAGAAGAAAAAAAAAACAACAAAAAGATACTATACATATTTTATTTCATATTTAATAAATGCATATGTAACACGCGAACTATCCTACAACTAATAACAGTAATAAAAATGACATGAAAAAAATATCTTTCACATAGGTAACATATAAATAACAGTTATATATAGATCTTCTTCTTTTTTTTTGCTTCTTTTGTTATTACTATTGTTACAAACATGATGCGTTTTGTTATGATGTTGAAACTTAAAAATGTTTATTTAAATTCCTTGAGGTAAGTGAATGAGAAATTTATTTTGAAAAAAAATGCAACAAATGAAAATGACATAAAGAGGTGAAGGAAATATAAACATATATAAATTCCTAGAAGTTTTCATTCAGTGAAAATACGTGAAAAATGTAAAATATATTTAAATGGAAATGTATTAAAATTTCTTTTTGCTTTATCTTTGTAAAACCAAATTTAGCTTTTAAAAATCATTTCACTTTTAAAAACCAAAAAATTACTTTTTGTTATACATAAGTATTCAACATCGTTGTAAATTCGAATATTTTTGAATCACGTTAATTTTTCACAAATTAAGAAAATAAATGTATTTTTTTTTTAGTTGTTTAAATTGCTAACGGTTTTTTTTTTAAAGCCATCGAAATATCAATTGTAATATGTAATTATATATGTACTTAAATTAAGAAAATTATAAAAATGGAAAAAAATACATCTAATTTATGACCTTCTTTAGCCACAATCTAGATCTAGATACGTGTACATTTGGAATTATTTTACAAATCATTCACGTAATCATGTATAACATGAAAACAAAACCAATTGATGAAGATTTAAATTGAAGCAAAAAAAAAAAAAATAAATAAATAAAAATTTGAAATTTTTATGTGTGGAATTAGAGAAAACCACAAAACCATAAATATTACATGAATGGTAACCCTCAGGGGCGTTTGACCATATTTTAAAATAATTGAATTGAAATATTATATGGCAATCGGAGTCGACAAATAAAGTAAAGTACACAAAAAAAAAAACAAAAAAAAAAAAAAATATATATGTATATACAGCGGAAAACAGAAACATATCAATAAAACCAGGAAATACATATACATTTTTACTTTAACATATTTCAAGTGATCCATGATATTTGCAAATTTCATTGTTATTTATTTTTAAATAAATAAATAAAAAAACAAAAATACCAAAACAGCTACTTTAGAATAAAACTAGAAAGATAAAAGCATATAAAATTAAATTGCATAGTAGGAGACGTGCATCATTCAAAAGGAGTTATTATTTTTATTTTATTGTGAATGGATTTTATGTAAGATTTCTTATTGTTATTTTGTTGTATTTTGGTTTCCTTTTTTCCATCTAAATTGAATTATAATAATTATCGTTTGCTTTTATACATCACTCTTATTGCAATGATGCTGCTAATTCTATACTGAAGAGAAAATGGTATGGTTTTTTGTTTTTTTGTTTTTTTTTACAATGATACGTAATCTTCCAATTCTGTCATGAAAGCAAAAAATGCCCGCAGAGTGTATTAATGAAGATGACTGAAAATTGACTATATATGATGAGAATGATGATGGTTTATTCCTATACCAAGTATATCTCCATTTTCATCTCAAAGGAATTTTTTTTGTTTTTTTTTTTTTTAAATAAAAGAAGGGTTTCATCAAATTTTCATAATAAAGAGTCTACTTGAAATGGTAAAGGGTATTTCTTTAAAAAAAAAAAAAAAAAAAAAAAAAAAAAAGTGCGCAATTTAAAACTGAAAATTCTGGAAATATTTGAATATTTAAAACAAAATTATGAATTAGAATCACCCTGCACATACAATATTCCAACTTTATTCAATCGTGATAGATATAAAATAGTGAATAAGTTAAGATATTATTATTATAATCCTCTAATGATTGAAATGTGGTGGAATTTTCCAACATTATTACCGTTTTTTTTTTTGTTTCTTTTTAATTTTCTATTTTTTCTTTCTTATTCTTTATTTTTATTGATTTTTATTTGTAGCTACTAGATTTTAATTTCACGACTATTATTTTATATAAAAAAATAAAAAAAAGGAAAATCTTAAAAAATTTAAAATTATTCAAAACGAAAAATGAGAAAGTATTAGAAAATTTGAATAATTTTTTTTTTTTTTTTTCTGTATGCCAAGAGTAATTTTGGTAGATCTCCTAGTTCCTATACGTATTAATGAATTTTCTACCTCAAACTATTTATATTTTTATTTTTATAAATTTCAGGAACTTATTTATTTAATTTTAGAGAAATAAATTTACAATAATTTTTATAACTTGAAAAGGAAAATAAAAAAATAAATAAAATTATAGTGAAAATAATTTTGTACTTTTTCTCGAAAAAAAATTTGTTTTTTTTTTTTTTTTGTTTTTCATTTTGAAAAAATTTTATATTGATTGCCAGATAGACTTTGTAATCTGTTTTAATCTTTTCTAATAAATTTTTCTGATAGTCAAAGTAATTTTTATTGTTTGTTCTTTTTTTTTTTTTTTTTTTTTTTTTTTCTTGACAAAATTCTAATTTTGGATTAGAAAAAAAAAATTTACTATTCAATTGTTTTAAAATTCTTTATGTTTTGTTTTCTTTAATTACATCATAGATGAAATTTTCTCTACTCTATCTTGATAAATAAATTTTCTTTTATTTAGTTCTTGTGTTTTTTTTTTTTTTTTGTTCTGCTTATTGCATAACATTACGTGAAAATTAAATGCAAATAAATTTAAAAAAAAAAAAAAAAATGTAATTCTTTTATTCACAAAAATGACTATCAGCTGCCAATTTTTAGGGGGAAAAAAAATACTTCTTCATGCAAATACCATCATAAAATCTGTCATCGTAATTTAAACAAATTTTAATGATCTTTCTTATGAGAATATATCGTTTTTTTTTTATTTTTTTATTTATTACGAGATACGTGTTTTTTTTTGTTTTTGTTTTTTTGTTTTGTTTTTACTATAATAACAAATCACATATCGTCAATTAATACAATGATGTTTTGTTGTATTACAGGGTGTTTTAATTTTTTATTTTTTTTTAATTTAAAAACTATTCCACAAAATATTCAATACGTTTTAAAAATAGTCAAGTTAGTCAACCTGTACAAATTTTATTTTTAATTTTAAGAAAAAAAAAAAACAATCTCATAATATAGAAAATTATTTCACTATGAAAGTGATTTGTTTTCAATCATCTTTTTTTTTTTTTTTGTACTATTTTTACGTTAGCTTCTCTTTGACTTTTCTATCATATGAAAATGTTTTATAGCGTCCTTGAATTTGTAATTTGAAAATTTTTCTTCGCTATACCACAAAAATATATATCTTTTATAATCTGGCTAATCTTTTTTGAAAATATATTCATAAATATATATGTTTATTTATTTTTTTTGAAAAGAATTATGTAAAAACCAGAACAAACTAATATTTTAAATATATTACGCACGAAAAACATAATTAACTTAATTTTGTGTGTTTTTTTTTTTTTCTACTTAAAAAAAAAAAATCTTACACCAACAAGAATTTTGAAAAATGAAAAAAAAAATAATAATTTTTTTTCATATAATTTTTACACAGATGCCGGTTTTGCCCTTCCTACACGAAAATTTTGTAAAAAAAAAATTTTGCTTTTTTATTTCCATTACAACAACTTTTTTTTTTTCTGCCGTTGTGATTTGAAAAGCTAAAAAAAAAAATTTTTTTTTAATATTTTAATTACAAAAAACAATCTGAACTTTTAAAATTACGCAGTTCATTTTCAGGGCTACAAAATAAAATTTAAAATTAGGAAAAAAACTTATGAAAGCCAAAACAAAATTAAAAAAAAAAAAAAAAAAAAAATAAATGAAATGTTCTTCATATGTTTGTTCTGTATAAATTGTAAATAAAAAATGTATCTTAAAAGCAATGATATATGAAATGATAGAAATGATAAATATATTCGAATAATAAAAAAAAGTTCTTTTTTTTTTTTTTTTCTTTGAAAGCAAAATGAAAAAAAAAAAAATAAATCTAACAATTCATCTAAATAAATTAATTACTTGAAAATAAAATTCAAATGAGAAATATCTTTATCTCAAAGAAGAAAGATTTACAAGGGCCAAAAAAAAAAAAACAAAGATAAATGTGTTCATTTTAATTTTATATACTATTTGAATTGAAAATTAAATTTCAACCAAAAAAAGATAAACAAAAATTTTGTAAGAATATTTCTTTTATGTTTTTTTATTACAAATTTTTTTTTTTTTTTTGTTGAAATCTAATCAATTTCAAATGAATTTCAATTTATAAAACTAAATATTGAAAAATTATAAAAAAATACATACAAAAGTTAAAAGTATAAAAACAAGAAATATTAAGTACGTAACTTGAATTAAATTTTCTTTTTTGTTCTACAAAGATTATATTTTATTTAGAACAAAAAAAAAAAAAAAAAAAAAAAACTGGTTTAATTGAAAATAAATAGAAATGACATGTATTTTTATGACATTTTTCAAAAAGATCTTGTCTGGGACAAAAATGCAAAATTAATTTCATGACGCATGATTTTTAAATATGATTTATGTAGGAGGTGTTCTGTATCTGTTCTTTGTTTTTTTTTTTTTTTTTTTTCTGTGAAATAAAATCTCCTTTCACAATTGTTCTTATGACTTATATCGTTTAACTTAATTATTAAAATGAAAAAAAAAAAACAAAAACTTCAATTTATGATTTATTCATTTTTAAATATCAATCTTTTAATTTTTTTTTCTTTCGAATGGCTTCAATCAACCGGAAACACAATGCATCTTGTATATTTTTCTATTTTTTCTATCTCTAAAAAAAAAAAAAATGTATATTTCATATGTTCGATGTCATATGTGATATTATTTTATAGAAACAAACAAATAAACAAACAAACAAAAAAACCATACGAAAAATAAAATCCATTTGAACAATTCGATTCGA